>JANAVB010020400.1:19908352-20535050 GCA_029216955.1 Iris pallida
AATTCTGAAAAAATCCGGCAGAGTCTCCTTTGTATTCTGGACGGAGCTCCCAGCAAATTGGGGCTAAAACCACTCGGCGCAACCCGCCGCAGAATCACAGTCGCAGGCTCGCAGGCTGAGAACACTAAGTCTCAGCTACCAGTAGCACTACGATGCGTACTGGAAACAAGTCGAGAGCCGAGAACACTAAGTCTCGCCTCGCCTCCAGCAGCACTACGTGCGTACTGGAAACCAATCGAACCCGAGACCACTAAGTCCCGGCTTCCAGCAGCGCTACAATGCGTACTGGGCGCCAAGCCAACATGCATAATAAAATAACCGCCTCGCAGGGCATCACAGCACATGCTCGTAATTCTAACCCAAGCGCAATCACAGCCATAAGAATAGTTCGCCAAGCCGTTACCCGACCGCGAGTCGGACACGGGCATATGGGGACAATCCATACATGTGAGTCGTGCTCGTGTCCTCGGAGGTGTGGATGACCCATCCGAGTCGCCCGATACGGTCTATCCCGGTATCGGACCAAGCTAGTCTAGGTTATCATGGCAGTTCTACTACTAGGCTACACTAAACGGTTATAAATTTACAAGTACAAATTAATTAAATGAAATAAAAATCCAGGAGAGAGGGCAAGAGCCGTCGATGAGCAAGGGATACTTGCCTAGAGGGCTCGGCTAGGTAAGCAAGTCTTCGGCAGTCGCGATCCAAGGTGGCACGCCAATCGAGGTCCTCAGAACACACAATAAACATCATTAGTACCAATAATAAAATAATAGAAGAAATCACAGGGGATGGAGGAGGCTATACCGTGTGGGTCCCGCAAGCAGTGCAGGGATCTGGCACGAAAACCGAGGTACGCGGATCGATACGGGCACGCAAACCGAGACGCGCACGTATATCGAGACGCGCACGAGAATCGAGGTGGCACGAATATCGAGACGAGCGGAAAACACGTGCACGTAAATCGAGACATGCACGTAGATCGAGAAATCACGAATATCGAAACGGCGCACGAATTACGCGACACGCAAATCAAGGCGAGCACGTAAATCGAGACGACCCAAGTCCAAGGAGCACGTAAATCGATACGGCACACAAATCGATGTGTGCACGCAAATCGATGCGGTACGGAGTCCAATACGGCACGCAAGCCGAGGCGGCACACAAATCGATGCGTGCACGCAAATCGAGGCGGCACAGGTCACGAGGAAGGCACAAAGGCCGAGGCACAAAAACCGAGGCGGTGCACAAATCGAGATGGCACGGTGCCCGAGGCAGCGCGGGGCTCGAGGCGTCCCGCTGCCCAAGGCACGTGGGTCGAGGTGCACGGAAAATGGGACGACACACAAATCGAGGCACACATCCCGAAAAGCACGGGGAACGAGGGATCACGCGAATCGAGATAGCACGCAACCCAAGCAGCGCGGGGCCCATAGCGTCCCGCTGCTCGAGGCGTGCACGGAGCTCGAAGCACGCAACTCAAGGAAAGGCACGGAGCACAAGGGCTCGCTGCCCGAGAAGCACGCAGGCCGAGAGGGCTCGCTGCTCGAGCGGCGCGGGCCCAAGGGCGTCCCGCCGCTCGAGGCGGTGCTGGCCCGGGCGCGGCAACGGCACGGCGGTGGTGTTGGCCGCCGGGAAAAGAGGAAAGGAAGGGGGCGGAGGAGAGCGGGGCTCACCGGGGCTCGGCCAGGTGGGGCTGGTCGCCGCCGGCGGAGAAGACAGGGAGGGGAGATCGGGATCTCTCGCCGGCGGAGGGGAGTCGCGTCGGCGGAGGGAGGCAGACGACAACAGCAGCAGGGGCAAGGAAGAGGAAGGGGCGGAGGAGCTCACCGGAGGGGGTTGCCGGCGGAGAGGGAGGCGGCCGGAGCTGGGGCTCGGCCAGGCGAAGGTGGCCGGAGTCCATGGCGGTGGCGGCGATGATGGTGCTGGCAGCAGCGAGGGAGGCGGAGGTGATGGTCGTCGCGGATGCCACGGAGGCGACGGTGGCCGGCCATGAAGATGGTGGTGGAGGGAAGCAATGGTGGTGGCGGTGCTGGAGGGTGATGGCAGCGGTGGAGATGGGCGGCCGGAGTCGACCGGGAGAGGGGACGAGGTGGTGGCCATGGAGGGGGCAGGGAAGAGCAGGAGAGGAGAGAAGAGGAGCTCGGGAAGAGAGTGAGAGGGCTGAAGAATTTTGGGGGAGGGGCTGGTCCAGGGAAGAGAGAGAGGGAGATTTCGGGAGAGAGAGAGAGGGAAAGGTGAGGAGGAGAAGGGAGTGGGTGAGTGATGTGAGGGGTGATGTGAGGGGGAGTAGATATTTTGGGAGGGTAGTTTAGGAACAAGAAAATAATAATAATAATAATAATGAGGATAAATTTGCCTCCAAGAAATAATAAAAATTTCAAAAATACCCGAAAATTAAAATTCTCCAATTACAGCAAAATACGTATTTTAAAATAGGAATATCACAATTAGACATCACTAGTGGCTTGGACCTACTAGCAGTTGATGATACTTCCCTAGATTAGGATGTCTTTATCTTTCTGGATTCTGTATTGAGTTTCTGAGAACTTATTTGGATATGTCCTTATTTAGACACTTAGAATTCTGGATCGTATTTCTGTGTTTCATTTCTGGATATTTATCTATCTTTCCTTTCATGTTCTACCTTAGATGTGATTGAGATATATTCTGTTATGTCACCCCCATTCGGGGAGTATAACTATTTATTACCCTTATCTGTTAGATGTTGTGACCTAGGACAGCGTTCTACCGCCGACACTGCGGCGTAGGTTGGACGTACCCACATCTCGTGCCCTTACTCTAGGGTGCGGGTCGTGACAACTATGTTGCTCAAAGTAAATCAAACGTGTAGGTTTTTGTGGGTGGGCGAGGAGCTCATTCTACCAGTACAGTTGAGTACTGACACCCACATAGTTTTCATATACAGGCACAGGTAGAAGCTCGTGGTGCGGAGCTCACTTGGATGAGTCGAGGCATGGAGTTTCTTGGCAATTCATAGCGTACGACCGCGTGTGTAGTGCCCCATCCCTATATCGTGCCTCGTTCTCTGTCCACGGGGTGCGCGAGAAAGGAACACTGTCGCTATCGATTCGGTCGGGACCGATAGGTCGGGATCGATCGAATCGATCGAACGGGAACGGTTGAATTAAGATCCATTCCACGTTATGGAATGGCTTCTTCGAAACCAAGTCCCATATTCAGCGGGTAGCTCTTCGAGGATTGACTCTGCGGCTGAGTCGGAAGAGACCTCCCGTTGCTCTATTTTTTACACCGCTTGCGTTGGTTTTGGCTTTGGTTTTCTGAATGCATTTTTGTGAATATTTTCGATGGTTTTCATGGCTTACATTTCGAACTCGCATTTCCTATCGAACTTCTTGCCTAATACAGTGTTCTAATCGGTTGCTTGTACGATTTCAGGTAATCACGTAGGCGACGTCTAGCGCGGCCAACCAGTCTCACGCCCCAAGCAAAAACTCAAGGTGAGTGGCTGACCTCCTTCGTCTCGACCCTCTATTTCAAAAATGAGAACTCGGATAACGATATCGAATTTGAATGTTTCGCTTGAAGAATACAAGTCCTATGTGCTAGAAGAGAAAAATGATAAGACGTGTAGAAAAGAAACAAGTTATAGCCGAGTTGGGTATGAGGCAATCGGTAGTACGGGGACTTGCATCGGAGCACGCTACTTGCATTGTAAGGGTCCCGTTTACCAGGCTATGTCCATGATGGCTAGTTAACGCCAGTGACCTCCACATCAAACACTTGATATAAATCGTTATCAACTAACATGGAAGGTGATGGTAAGTTTTATGTTGCACGGCGCGCTCTGCCGGAGGAAATTCTGGTGTAACTTACTTGCTTTATGTTTCGTCAAAATGCTTCGTATGAAAATACCTTGGATGGTTAGAAAGATCACAAAAGCAAGTTGTGTAATTTTTATCTAAATTCTTGAACCAAATAAGATCCTAAAAATTAATTAGCCACTCGCCAGTACATGTTGATTGTACTGATCCTCGCTCTCTCTACAGGTACGATAAATCAAGAGGAGCGTGCCGAGTGAAGGGAGCGACTTCCCGCCATCCCAGATGGTTTTGTAATGCTGGTTGTAATCAAGGGATAAAATGTATGAAATGGCTATCTCATCGACGTTCATTTTGTAATGGAGTCAGTTTGTAAAAAGCCCACGCGGTGCCCTTGTATCGAGTCTGCAAAGTGATATTTATTATCAATAAAGCTTAAGTTTCCTTCTTTATAACGTGCGTTCAATTTTACTCTGCGCATTCTCTTGTTGTTGTGTTTCGGATAACCTTATGACTATGCCTTGTGCGAGCACAATTTAGGTTCGCACGACATCACGCCCGGGGGACGACTATCGATTCTACAAAATCGGGGTGTGACATAATGGTATCAGAGCACGGCTTTACGTCCTTGGCCTCCAGTATCGAGTTTCTAGTCTCAAAACTGTTGGTCTCGTGTCGATGAGATATGTTGTTACATACGAGTGAGTCCGTAATAAGTTTTGTGACTAATGTATTTTGCCTTCAAAATCCCAGAAGGCGCGGCAGTGAACGTGGCGGCGAACGAAGAAAGTACTTCGAGCGGCTCGAGTAGCTCGAGGCCCGGACCCTCTAACGATGCCATGGAACGGATGTTGCGCATGCTGGAAGCGCAACAACGATAAGCTCAGGAGATTCAACACCAAAATGAGCTACATCGACGGCAGATAGAGGCACGCCAGACTCAGTTCGAGGCCCTATTCGATGCACAATTCAAGTTACAGCAGAAGCAGCTTGATACTCTTCAGCAGATTGTTCAGATAGTTGTGGCTAACAACAATAACTCCGTAACAACCCATGTCATAACCGAGCCTGCGGCCAGACAAAGTGAAGTCGAACCGGAGGTACCCGAGCCTACACCAGCACCGAGAAGTTCCAACTTTGACGTGTAAAAATTCACAAAAAGCTGTCGTACTTCCTTCAACGGCACAGAAGATCCCTCCATGGCGATCGACTGGTTGGAGAAGTTGGAAGATAAATTTGAGCTTCTAGGTGTCGAAGAGTCCAAGAAAGTCGCATGCGCTCAACTTCTACTCCGATTGAACGCACACGACTGGTGGGCCGTACAAAAGCGAGCGATCAGACGCGACAACGAGACAACAACAATTTTTTGGACCATCTTCCGAGAGACGTTCGAGATTGAGTACCTCCCTGAAGCCGTTCGACAAGAGAAGGAAAATAAATTTATGCAGCTAAGGCAAAAAAATATGACGGTACGGCAGTATGCAACAGAGTTCAACAAGTTAGCCAAATTTGCTGGAGAATTTCTGTCCTCCCTGGCGAGTCGTGCTCGACGGTTCGAAGTGGGCCTACGACCATCTATTTATGCCCATGTGTCTGTTCCACAATACAAAACGATATGGGAGTCTCTCAACCACGCCCTCCGCCTTGAACGCCAATACCCTCTATGTGCTGCCGGCGCTGTGCATACATACAATTACAAATGCCCTAGCCACGTGGGAGGAAACAATGTGACCAAGCGTCTAAACAATGGGCAACAAGGGGGATATCAAGGGCGTAATCTATGGCCTTACTGCATCCGTTGTCGCCAGTCCGGTCATACTATCGTCGATTGCGGATACCAGAAGATGGATGCTGGAACTGTGGCAAAAAGGGCCACGTTCGTGCTGATTGTCCGACCAGAAGGCCGAATCCAACGGCGCCCCAACATCACCGTCCAATGGCGCCCCAACAGCATCGTCCAATGGCGCCCCAATAGCACCATCCAGGGAATCAAGGTCCAGCACCTCGAGCCCATCAACCCGTACCACAAAATGGCCAAGACCGTCGCCCCAATGTCCAGGGCCGCGTCTACGCCATGACTCGAGATGAAGTACTTGCATCAGATACGGTCGTGACAGGTATACTAAATTTCATTAATGTGCCTGCTCGTGTACTATTTGATTCAGGCGCTTCGTATAGTTTTATATCGGCAGACTTTGCCGCCGAGCACAAATTTCCTGTATTATCATTAGATCTCGAACTTAGCGTAAGTACACCTTCGGGTACACCAATACTCATAAACTTAGCCTACGCCGACGGAATTATCTGTATCGGCGGTCAAAAGATCGATCTTGACGTGATAGTTCTAGACATGAAGGACTTTGACATCATTCTGGGAATGGATTGGCTCGGGCCGTGTAACGCAACCATAGACTGCGTCGAAAAGACGGTCACCTTCCGCATACCAGGAGTGCCTGAATTCTGCTTTTCGTGTGGTGAGGTATCGTCGACCTGCATGCTGATCTCGATAATTTCTGCTCGGAGGATGCTGCATTCTGGGTGCGAAGGCTATTTGGTGTCCGTCCGAGACATACGACAGGATGGTGCAAACGTGGGTCAGACCGACGTTGTAGCAGAATTCTTCGATGTGTTCCCGGACGAGCTACCCGGCATGCCCTTCGACCAAGAAATCGTGTTCAGCATCGATACATTCCCCGATACTCGACCGATTTCCAAGGCCCCGTACAGAATGGCCCCCCCGAGCTGAAGGAACTCAAGGTCCAGTTACAAGAGTTACTCGACAGAGGATTTATTCGGCCTAGTATTTCACCGTGGGGAGCGCCCGTGTTGTTCGTGAAGAAAAAGGATGGGTCCATGCGTCTGTGCGTCGATTACCGAGAGCTGAACAAGGCCACCATCCGGAACAAGTATCTATTGCCCCGCATAGACGACTTATTCGATCAGCTGCAAGGTGCCTCGGTATTTTTGAAGATTGATCTCCGCTCAGGCTATCATCAACTCAAGATCAAGTCAGACTGTCACGATCCGCTACCCAAATTGTTGGGCCGGGTCGAGTCATATTCAGTCTACGCTTAAGATAAAGCGTAGTAAGCTGTTCTAAAGATAACAAGTTAAGACTAAAATATGCTAACAGTTCTATATGCAATGAAGAGTCATAAATGTCCCAAACACAAGAGTCGTCTCGTATATAAGAAAGTTTAAGTACAAGTCCATAATGTAAAGCTGGATACATGTCCAATCACAAAATACATAGTCTAATACATGACTACTCTCAAAAAGTCCAAAGTAAATAGACAACTAGATGAGTTTCCCCGCAGGTACATCCTCGTAAGATAAGGCATGGTCCTCGACAGCAACTCCATAATAGAAATCACAGAGCAACTCCTCCTCAGTAAGTATACCTACAACGTTATCCTGTCAGGACGGGAGCAAGTACTGATTCTAGCAAACTAAATAATACTGATCATGTGATGGAAAGAATAAAATGACATATCTTGTTTATCCAGTTTTAGATACATTTCATCATGGCAATAATTATTTGTTTTAAAGTTTAAAACTGTAGTAGGTGAGTGATCAGTCAATAGGTAATCAAGATGTACAGTGGTACATATCAATTTTCTGAAGTGTACATACGTACCCTTAACGGCATCAGTGTATGTCCATACACAAACGCGGGATCAGACATACGACAAAGTTACATATAGAATGTAACAGTGCTCGGTAAATACATACGGAGAATGGGGCATGATTACGTACACTACTAAAGGTTTCTCCTTAACCCGTTGTTTAAACATGTGAGAGATATGAAAACTGTCCTAAACATGGTAGAGACTGAAAAGTAATACAACATGTGAAGATTTAACTTGCTACCCCAAGGATCAGCATTTAACATGGTTAGAATTCACAGTTTTGGTTATAGCAGTATGTAAAATTTGTAGAAGTACTTGCCTTTAGCAAAGCAAAGCAGCAATAGAAATGCTATAGATGCCTGGTGACTCGTCACTGTAGAAATAACACATAAACTTAGTTTTTACACTAAGTTAAACATTAAGACACTAGTGGTGCAACATGACTCTCTGACTGGACACCTAGCCAAATGGTGACTTTAGCATATGAGACCAAATATGGGATGACACAATACCCAAACAAACTTTCTAGGATCTTTACACTAGTGCGGGTGAGGTCCAATACGTCTATAACTCAAAACAACACAAAACATTGAAAGTCGTAATTATTCAATAAATAAATCAAACTGTACACTGTATTCCAACAATTTTTGAGATAGATAGAAAGCTTAATTTTACATAAAATAAAGTACCAAAATGATCCTTGTTAATTATAGAAATTTATACTAATTTTTTTGGAATTTATAAACACTTATAAATATTTATTTAAAATCAGCAAACATATGTATCCTGAAAATGAGTTCTGTTTTTCCATTTTTATAAAATACCAAAAGTACTTATTAAATGCTGGAAAAATTATAATAAATTAGCTAAATTAACATAGTATTTAAATACAAATTTTTTCAGATTTTTACATGTAATGACCATTTTTCGTATTACGTATCTCGGTATACGTGTACGTACTTAGACCCGTATTGCATGCTTGATTTATTTTGGCATTTTCTTGGTTGGTTCGGTCCAACTTGACTTGGTTCGGCTTGGTTTGCATGGTTCAGTTTTATGTGAACCACTCCCACCTACCACCACTTTCATTAAATAATCCTACCTACCACCACTTTCATTAAATCCTACCTACCACCACCACTTTCAATAAATATCCCACTAGCATTTCTCTCTCTTCATTACTTTTCTTCCCCACCATTACTTCTTCAACCACCAGAGAGAGATAGAGAGAGTGGGAGAGCTTAGGCAAGTGCACCTTGCTTCATAGAGGAAGTCCATTTTTATTGTTCTATTGTCTTCCTCATGTGTTTCTAAACCACTTTAGTACTTATCATTTTTCATTTCCATGGTTAAATTTTGTAGATCTAGCCTTATGGTATTTTTGGGTTCCAGGACTTTTGATCCATCACACTTGCATATTTGCTAAGTTGATGATACCATGATTGCAGCGAAGTTAGTTAGGTCCAATTTGACCTATGAGAATTTTGCATGAGCCGCATGGGCATTGTAGCACTGAGCCGCATGGCCCTTACACATTTTATCTTGGCAGCATGCAAATGTAAAAGACCAGTCCCATAACCATTTCAGGAATGCATTTATTGTATTATTCTAGTAATGAGCCGCATATGGCTTGCTTCATGAAGGAGCCGCATAGGCTTTATCATGAATGCAATAAATGCGTTCACACTAATGCATTCTAATACATTAACAATAAAGCATTTCCAATCAATTAGCAAGTGCTTGGAAAATCGGGCAGTAAGATTAGATGCCTCCCAAGCATCCACGTGTCCCGGGCAATTAATGCCTTAACACCAATGTACTTGCTTGTGCATTGCTTGGGCTACCAATGCCTAGCCGCATAAACAATTCCAAGCCGCATGCATTCTTTCCTGAATGCAATTTTGGCATGCAAAATTTTGTAGAGCCGCATAGCCCCTAGTGGATGAATGCATGTAGGCTTGTTTTCTCCTAGTGCAATCTTTTTTTATTATTTATTGTCTTCTCCTGGAGAGGGAGCCGCATGCATACACTTAGTGCATTAATTCATGTTTGACTTTTCTTAATGTCTTTTGCATTTTAGTCCTTACTTTAGGACTTACTTTAGGACTTTAGGTCTTTTGCATTTAAGTCCACTAGCACCTAAGCCTCCAGCCGCATAAGAAATACTTAAATGCAACTTTTGCATTTAAGTCCACATAATTAAAGACACTTTATGGATTAAAGGCACTTATGCATTTTAACCTATATACAAAGCACTTTATGCCTTTTTAGCATTAACTAATAATTGTCTTTTCCTAAATCCACTTTTCTTTACTTTCTGGAGGGAGCCGCATATGACATGTTGTTAAGGCACTTAGTGCATTCTTAAATGCATTTGCATTAATATATCCTTTAGTGCCTTTCCTAAATACAATTACCTAAAGCATTGTTACCACAAGGCCAGCCGCATATGACTCCCACCAGCCGCATGCATATTAATGCAATCTTTAATGTATGCAAGAACACATTAATTTATTAATATATTAATTATTATTATTTAGTGTATATCGATATAAGTATATTAATATATTTTGTATATTAATGCATTATATTAAATACACTGTCTGCTAGCATGCACGAATATAGATTTTGTTCAAGCCGCATATGGCCAAGTGACTGCCGGCCGCATGGAAATTTTCGAGCCGCATGAGTCCCCCACAGTCCTGTACTTGTGCTAAACTAATTATTTCTCGGACACGATGGTGACCCGTAGTGGTACACTTTTGACATGACATGATAGTGGTCCGACGCGGCGCACTCCTAACAGTGAACATGACATGACAAATTGAATGGTCTGGACACCGTGGATGACTGTGTTTGTACAATTGAACCGGTAATGTTTGCATCATGTCTAGGACAGGATCCCTGAGTACCACGGTAAGGGATGCCCACTGTAAATGGCTAAGGCTAATAACTAGAATAATTCAGTAGTCATGAGAGATTTTCCCAGCTACAGGCGATCCCGTTATCCCGGCCACCATTGTGGGACTTGCAGCCTGCCGACGTGTAGGGCACAAGTCTAGATTTACCGATATGTGGAAAAGAATGATGCACTTTAATGAACCCAAGTCGCTGGATAACCTGGATTAGCTGCAGGGCTTGTGGCTGGAGGAATATCTCACTGCATGTTATGGCAATTTAGTTAGCTAATGTAGAAAGCCGTAGACACTGATTGGCCGAAATCGATTGTATGGTGTGGTTTCAGTGCTCGATTATTGCAAGCTTGATCGCATGATTGTCACTCTTAACAATAAAGATCAGAGGCTAAGTTCGGTTCAGGCGAAGGGTTAAACCCGGTCCTTGTTTGGTTTAAGGGTTGTAACCTGGCTCCCGGAGCAGTTCTGAGTCCTCTCTTCGTTTATTGTATTATTGTACCCTACGTCATGCTTGTAATGCTTTACCTTACCAACAAGATTGGAGACGGAGTTCTATTCAGGTAAAGGGTTACAACCCCGGTCCTTGTTTGGTTTAAGGGTTGTGACCTGGCTGCTTGAATAGTCCCCTCGTACTCCATTATGATGTTGTTATTCTTTTACTTCAAGTTCTTTAACTACTTTATATTTTCTGTTGTGCTGGTTTTAGTTCTTAAGTGAAGCCTCCTTTGTGGCACTTGCTCTTTCTGGGATCTGACCCAGCTGGTTTTGTGTGGCCAGATTTCGGAGCTACCTCAGAGGATCCACCGACTTCCAGCCTGATGGTGACCATCAGTCGTGACCAGGGCAACGAGTGGGTTTATTTTTGCTTTCCCACTCTATTGTAAAAATTATATTTTGAGGCGTTTAGCCGACGAGCACCTGTTAGCTCGTATTGCATACCTTATTATTGTCTGCCCACGGGCTGTAACATGATTGACAGATCCTAGGGTTGATCATGTATGACTAAACTCTTGCTAGTCCTCACATTTTGTAACGACTAGCTTCATGATCAGCTGAATATGTAATGTTTGGGACGCCTTATTATTGTATATGTGATGATCTTACATCTTGTAACTTTACTCGCTTGCTTGAGATTGAGACAATTAGGCTTGATATTGACCATAGGAGACTGATGGATTATAGTTAAACCCTCATGTATCTAGACAGCCGTGACCGTATAGTGGGATGGATTTCATTTCATTATACGTAGCTGGCTATGTATGCCCCGCTCTCCAGTATTCTGGTTCTGGGGTTACATGGTTTAAGTGGTGGCCCATGCAGGTCTTGTAAATCAAGATATGTGAGGGTTACCGAATAGATGTCTCGATCAGCACTCGCCTTTGATCTCTGCCGACTTTTCTAAATCCCTGAGATTCTCGACCTGAACACATGCTTGTATCGTTGAATCTGTCTTGGTCCTTCCTTATTGTTCCTATGTCGTCTTCTTCAGCGGCATTGTTCCTGGACCTGCCAATCAGCAAAAGCGCTTCCGTGGGCCAGCAGCAACAAGAAGACCAGGCCAGCACTCAGGAGCAGCCTCCCGGGCCATGCCTTCCGGAGATCCAGAACCCCCGGTGCAGTCAGCCCAGCCCGCGAGGCAGGAGGATGGAGCCTTGGTAGGACTTATTAGGGAGTTGCTTGCATCGCAGGACCGTCGAGGAGATGCCTTGCACCAGGCAGTGGCGGATGCTCTGGGCAGAGGTGGACATCATGGGAACAGTACAGCAAATAGTTTCAAGCGCCTGAACCCTCCATTCTTCGATGGCAGCGAAGATGCTATCGCTGCTGATGCGTGGCTTCAGGACACCGAGGTGATATTGGAAGCAGCAAGACCCCAGAAGATGAGAAGGTGGCCGTGGTGCGCCTGCAGTTATTAGATCTAGCCCGCAGCTGGTGGGCGGCTCAGGCCATTGGATTGGTGGCGCCTATAGCCTGGGCAGTATTTCGAGAGAGGTTCCGGACCAAGTACTTCGATGCGGTGGCTCGGTACGATCTTCAGACCAAGTTCACCAATTTGAAGCAGATGGCAGGACGGTCGATGGATATGCGGCCGAGTTTTCCAGGCTTAGTCGGTTTGCTCCCACCTTGGTGGCGACCGAGTTCGATAGAGCCCAGCATTTCAGCAAGGACTCCACCTGGAGATTTTGCTGGCGGTAGAGCAGTTTGAGCATCAGACTTTTGATGCGGTATTGAGGGCAGCTAGGAGGCATGAGTACACCTCCCAGCGGATAGTGGACAGGACCGGAGGTCGAAAGCGATCTCACGGCCAGATGAATCAGTCGTCAGCTCCAGCCCCGGCAGCTAGAGCTCTAACCATTGGAGCTCCGAGAAGGGCAGCTTCAGTTACGTCGGTTCAACATTCAACACCGACGCACCCTCAGCCAAAGCATAAGCAGTCTTCCTCCATGGGCTGCTCTTATTGTGGGAAGCCTGGACATGTTGTTTCAGAGTGTCGCAAGGCTAGAGGATTGTTTTGCTTTGTGGAGCGCCAGACCACAAGGTAGGGTCATGCCCGTTCAGGACTGACTCATCACCAGCCAGACCAGTTCATCAGTGAGGGGACCAGCCCCAGTACCAATCCAGCAGCCGCAGTTTCCATCCCCAAGGCCATTGCCGACGCAGACCCAGGCTTTTCATCAGCAAAGGCCTCAGCAGTTTGCCCAGGCGCAAGCCCAGAATAGGCAACGAGGATTCCAGCAGAGAGGGCCGGCACCCAGAGGACATGGTCAAGTGTTGGCTTTGACCATGGGAGAAGAAGGAGTGGCACCAGGTGAGGTAGTGGCAGGTACTATTCTCGTCAACACATTTCCCGCTTCAGTGTTATTTGATTCTGGTGCATCGCATTCATTCATGTCTGCACGATTTGCGACACGGATAGGACTGGAGCCCGAGTCCTTATCAGTAAGGCTCAATATACTTACTGGTAATGGTCTTGTGGGAGTAGATAGAGTGTTTTCGTGTCGGATTGTGGTTAGCGGTAGAGAGTTTCCCGCTAGGCTGATAGAATTCCCGATGGCCGATTATGATGTGGTCTTAGGGATGGATTGGTTGAGAGACCAGTATGTAGGATAGACTGCCATATAGGCAGGTTGTTTTTAGCATTCCAGGCGAGCCGGAGTTCTCCTTTTCTCGAGGCGAAGTGGAACCTTCTCCTCCAGTATTGCGGATGGCCGTAGCAGCAGTACAGTTACCCCGGATAGTCGAGGAATTTCCAGATGTTTTCCCAAGAGCTTCCAGGAATATCCCAGAACGGAGATCGAGTTCACTATCGACTTGATTCCCGGGACAGCACCAGTGTCAGAGAGAGTCTACAGGATGGCGCCGTCAGAATTAGAGGTATTGTACAAGATGATTGAAGAACTCAGAACCAAGGGATTCATTCGTGCAAGTGGATCATCTTGGGGAGCCCGATGCTTCTTGTGAAAAAAAAGATGGTACGTCCAGATTATGTGTTGACTATCGTACCTTGAACTCAGTGACAATCAAGAACAGATATCCTCTCCCAAGGATAGATGACTTGTTTGATCAACTCAGAGGAGCGGCAGTATTCTCGAAGATTGATTTACGGTCAGGGTACCACCAGATCAGAGTCAGAGAGCAGGACATCCCGAAGACAGCTTTCAGATCCAGATATGGGCATTGGGAGTTCCTTGTTATGCCCTTTGGAGCAACCAATGCGCCGGCAGTATTCATGGACCTCATGAATCGTATCTTCATGCCTTATTTGGATCAATTTGTGATCGTGTTCATAGACGATATCCTGGTCTACAGTAAGAGTGAAGAGGAGCATGAGCAGCATCTCAGAGTTGTCCTCCAGATTCTCCGAGAGCACCAGTTGTATGCCAAGTTCAGTAAATACGAGTTCTGGCTCGATCGCATTTCATACTTGGGCATATCATTACCAAGGGTGGAGTGGAAGTGGATCCCCAGAAGATAGTGGCTATTGAGACATGGCCAGTGCCCCGCACAGTTGCAGAAGTTCGCAGTTTTCTTGGATTGGCCGGCTATTACCGGAGATTTGTTTCGGACTTTGCTCGGATTTCAGCGCCATTGACGCAGTTGACCGCAAGGATGTACAGTTTGCTTGGACAGCAGAGTGTCAGGAATCTTTTGAGAAGCTGAAGCGAGGCTTGATGACGGCACCCGTTCTCACACTTCCAGATGGGACCGGAGGATTTTCAGTGTACTGTGACGCTTCAGGCAAGGGTTTAGGATGTGTTTTGATGCAGCATGGAAAGGTAATAGCTTATGCGTCACGTCAACTTCGTGATCATGAGAGGAATTACCCAACCCATGACTTGGAGCTGGCAGCTGTAGTGTTTGCACTTAAGTTGTGGAGGCACTACTTGTATGGAGATAGGGTGGAGATATTCACCGACCACAAGAGTCTGAAGTATGTTTTCACCCAGAAGGACCTTAACATGCGTCAGAGAAGATGGCTAGAGCTACTTGTGGATTATGATGTCAACCTGCAGTATCACCCTGGGAAGGCCAACGTTGTTGCAGATGCATTGAGCAGAAGAGCCGGAGTTTACCTTCTGACAGCGCAACCAGAGTTGTTAGCAGATCTTCAGAAGATGGGTATAGAAGTTGTCCTTCCTACCAATGTGGCATTGATGGCCAGCATGCAAGTGCAGTCTAGTATAGTTGAGAGGATCAAGATAGCTCAGTCCTCCGATTCTAAGCTTCAGCGGCTTAGAGCAGAATGTGAAGCGGGTCGACGACCAGAATTATGTATTCATGAAGACGGTACACTGCGACATGGTAAGCGTCTTTGTGTACCCAGTGGAGATATCAGACAGGAGGTGATGGCGGAAGCCCACAGTTCTCAGTATT
Organism: Iris pallida; assembly: GCA_029216955.1. Lineage (NCBI taxonomy): Eukaryota > Viridiplantae > Streptophyta > Magnoliopsida > Asparagales > Iridaceae > Iris > Iris pallida. Next base: position 19,923,575 of record JANAVB010020400.1, read on the forward strand.
CAATTCATCCCGGTGGCACGAAGATGTACCGTGATATCCGTCAGCACTTTTGGTGGAATGGCATGAAGAGGGAGATAGCTCGGTTTGTCTCTCGGTGTTTGGTTTGCCAACAAGTCAAGGCTGAACACCAGAGGCCAGCTGGACTTCTCCAGCCCTTGCCAATTCCAGAATGGAAGTGGGAACATATAACTATGGATTTTGTGACTGGATTACCTAGATCCCCAGCCGGTAGAGATGCTATTTGGGTTATAGTTGACAGACTCACGAAGGTGGCTCACTTTCTCCCATTCAGAGTGGGTCAGTCAATGGTAGAACTGTCAAAACGGGCCAGGCCCGTTGGGCCGGCCCACCCCGCCAATAAAAAAGGTGGGTTGGGCTATACATTTAGAGGCCCGTTTCGCAGGCGGGCCTCGGTAGGTTGGCCCGTGCGGGCCGCGGGCTCAGGCGGGGCGGGCTTGGGCGGGACGGGCTAGCCCGCGGGCTTAATTACTTATATATTTTAATATTTATATGATATAAATACTAATTCATTCTCCACTCCAGGCTCCAGCCGGCCCTAACCCCTAACCCTAATTCATTCGAACTTCGAAGGCTCCAGGCTCCAGCCGGCCCTAACCCCTAACCCGGAGTCCTTCCGAGCGGCGACGCCGGCGAGCACGGAGCGACTGCCCGAAGGCCGACGAGCGACTCCCCGAGTCCGATTCCCCCGTCCCGACCCCGAGCGAGCATCCCGGCTCCCCGTCCGACTCCGAGCGAGCATCCCGACTCCCCGAGTCCCGACTCCCGACCCCGAAGGCCGAAACCGAAAGGTCCTCTCTCTCCTCTCTCTCTTTCCAAATATGTTAATTAATATGGATATCTGGGATGGAATTTTGGGAATTTTGGGAATTTTGGAAATCTGGGCTGCAAATTAATATTATTGCTGCAAATTAATATAGAATTTTGGGAATTTTATCATTTATTTGTCTGTATTGGAAATCTGGGATGGAAAATCATGGAATATTAGGAATTTTATTGCAGGCTATACCAATACTATATTTCTTTATATTATTACAGATTTGAAAAACAAATGGAGTCTACTACTTTGAACGAAAGTATTAATTTAGAAAATATTGAAGAAGAAACTAAGTGTGATGACAACATTGACAAGGGGAAGCCTAGGGAAACATCTGATGTTTGGAATTATTTTACGAAGAAAATGATTGGTAAAAATGCTATTTGTGAATGCAAGGGATGTAAAAAAATTTATAAAAGTGGAGGCAAGAAATATGGAACATCTACATTAAGGCGTCACATGAAAAATTGCAAAATGTTGAAGTATCATGATGTGGACAAATATTTGTTGATCAAGATGGGAAGTTAAAGTCTAAAAAGGTTAATCCAAAAATAGCACGTGAGTTACTAGCAGCTGCAGTTATTAAACATGATTTGCCTTTTTCCTTTGTTGAATATGAAGGTGTTAGAACTTGGCAAAAGTATGTTAGTCCCATGCTTCCTTCTATTTCCAGAAATACGCTTGTTTCTGATATCAAGTTATATTCGAAGGAGAAAGCCAAACTTAAGCAAGTTTTGTCTAATCTTCCTCATAGAGTGTGTTTAACTTCAGATTTGTGGACTGCTTGCACAAGTGAGGGTTATATTGTCTTGACAGAAGTTGCATCGGAATCGGCTTTTTCTATTGGTGCTCGTGTGCTGTTTTGGCTATCCCAATAACTACAGTTGCATCGGAATCGGCTTTTTCTATTGGTGCTCGTGTGCTCACCAAGTACAGAAGTTGCATGGTTCCTGAAAATTTTCAAGCTCTTATTTGCACTCGCAATTGGTTGTATGGTTTTGCATCTAGTGGTGGTAAGTAAGATTATTTTATAGGTTTTTAAATTATATCTTAGTTTGTGTTGCATGATTTTGAATTTAATTATTTTAACTATTTTTATGTATTTTGTATATAGATGATGATGCAGATGCAAGTATGAAGACAACCGAATCGAACGAGGCTTCCAATGTTATGGAGGATATTGAAGAAGGAAATGACGATGATTTTGATGATCTAATGGAGTAATGGTTCATGAAATATAACTTCAGATTTTGCTTCTGTAAGTTTAGCCTCTTTTTATGGTACACTGCAGTTCTCAGTTCATTTTTTTCATCGGCTGGATTTTCATTGGAGGAGACATTCTGATTATTTTTGGGTTCAACTAATCCCACTTCTAAAAACTGGGATGGGTTATCCCTTGCCCTATGATCTCAAAACTTATACAAACACTTATTCTTATGAAACATTTTAACTGATGCAAGAAGGATTCACAACTATCCTGGTTGTGTGTATTTGTTATGAACTAGGGAAAGAGATGGGTATCAACATATGGAGGATATTATTTGTTATGAACCAAAACAGCATGTTGTCATTTCCAAGTTGACAGCTTGTACTTCAATAAAACGGGTTAACAGGAAATTGTAGCTTGCTTAGAAGCTCTCCTCCTCACCTGATACTGCTGCCTTTATACAAGTTGACAGCATGTTGTCATTTCCACCATGTTGTCCCAGCCTCTATATTTTTAAGTTTCAGCTTTAGTTTCTTGTGAGTATCAGAAATTGACACAAGTTGATATTGCTGCCTTTATCAGAAATTTATACAAGTTGATACTGCTGCCTTTATACAAGTTGACACAAGTTGATACTGCTGCCTTTATCAGAAATTTTTATGGTACACTGCAGTGTATTTAGACTATCAGAAATTTTTATGGTACAAGTTGACACAAGTTGATACTGCTGCCTTTATCAGTTGGTTTAGCCATAGGCCATCTTCATTTTTTTCACTTGGCAGTTGGTACACTGCAGTGTATTTAGACTATCAGAAATTTTTATGGTACACTGCAGTGTATTTAGACTATCAGAAAAAAAATTTCATTTAGAGGAGACATTTTTTTCACTTGCCATTACAATTTACATCTGTTTGTATGGCTCAGATACACTATAGTTCTCAGTTCTACTAAGTTTCATTTGTGCTTGGGCCTTGTCACTTGTGTAACATGCTTCAATTTTTAAACCTTATGTTTCAGTTTAGCTTGGGCTTACATTCTTCCAAATGCAGGCAACAACAACATTGGTCCAAATGCAGTTTTTTATGGGACATCAAGTGATTTGGATATGTTGACATCAAGCTATGCACCTGCTGTTTTTTGAATGGACGGTCTAGCAATAGCAAATTAGCAATGCCTGTGGAATATTTTGTGAAGTTTTGTAATGTGATTGCAATATTTTGTACTCTTCTAAGTCTTTTCTAATATTTTGTACTCTTCTTTAAGCATTTGCTGGAAACTGGAAAGTTTGTTTTAGTAATGGATGTTGCATTGCAATGTGAATCATGTGATTGGCAATCACTGTCACTGATTGCATTCGAAATCAGTAGATTCAGTTTTCATATTTTGATTGGCAAAGGCCAAAGAGAATATATTTAAGCCACAACTTTGCAGCTGCAACTTTGCATTTAAAATTCTGTAAGTACTGTCACAGTGAAATTGGTTCACAGAAATTGGCAGCTGCAGCCTGCAACTTATATATGTTTGGTGAAATTGGCAGCCTGCAACTTATATCATGTGATTGGCTCATGTCATGTGAAATTGGTTCACAGAAATTGGCAGCTGCAGCCTGCAACTTTGCATTTGGCAGATGCAACTTTGAAGCGGGCTGGCCCGCGGACCGCCGGCGGGTTGGGCTGGGCTGGGATTTTTAGGCCCGTTCAAATGGTGGGTTGGCCCGCCCCGCCCCGCTAAATAGTGGGTTATGGTGGGTTTCGGACCGCCCCGCCCCGCCGGCCCGTCCTGACAGCTCTAGTCAATGGCCCAGCTAGCAGAGATGTATCTTCGGCAGATTGTCAGATTCCACGGAGTACCAGTCAGTATCACCTCGGACCGGGATTCAAGATTCACGTCCCACTTTTGGCGTAGCTTGCAAGAGAGTTTGGGAACTCGCCTTCATTTCAGCTCAGCTTATCACCCGCAGACAGATGGTCAGTCGGAGCGCACGATCCAGACTCTGGAGGATATGTTGAGATCTTGTACACTCGACTTCAGTGGTTCGTGGGAAGATCACCTGTACCTGGTGGAGTTCTCGTACAATAACAGTTTCCAAGCCAGTATCCAGATGGCTCCGTTCGAGGCGTTGTATGGAAAAAAGTGCAGATCCCCACTAGCATGGGACGATGTGGAAGAGAGGCAGATGCTTGGTCCACAGATGATCGCTTAGACAGTTGAAGTGGTCAGGAGAGTAAGAGATCATCTTCGAGTTGCCCAAGATCGTCAACGCCATTGGGCCGATTCTCATCGGCGTTCCCTTGAATTTTCGGTCGGCGACCATGTATTCCTGAGGATCTCGCCTAACCGTAGCGTCATTCGTTTCGACGTACGGGAAAAGCTTAGTCCTAGGTATATAGGGCCGTTTGACATTCTGGAGCGAGTAGGAGACGTATCCTATCGTCTCGCTCTTCCACCGTCTCTGAGTGAGGTGCATGACGTGTTTCATGTGTCCCAACTACGACGGTATATCCCGGACCCGAGCCACATCCTGGATCATTCGGAATTGGTTGTGGGTACCAACCTTTCGTATGAGGAGAGGCCCGTATCCATATTGGACCAAAGAGAGAAGATACTCAAGAACAAGACTATCAAGTTAGTCCGTGTTGCTTGGGGTCATCACTCTTTGGGAGAGTCAACGTGGGAGCGTGAGGATGATATCCGATCGCGATATCCTGACCTATTTGACTCGTGAGGTATAATATCCTTCTTATGCCTCATGTTTTCGATTCCTTGCTTGCATAAACGATTGTTTGATTGCTTAACTAGTATAGCTTGCCTGTGAGTAGTATAGCTTGTCCTTGCATCTCTAGCCACTTGATTAAATTCCGAGGACGGAATTCTTTTAAGGTGGGTAGAGTTGTAATGACCATTTTTCGTATCACGTATCTCGGTATACGTGTATGTACTTAGACCCGTGTTGCATGCTTGATTTATTTTGGCATTTTCTTGGTTGGTTCGGTCCAACTTGACTTGGTTCGGCTTGGTTTGCATGGTTCAGTTTTATGTGAACCACTCCCACCTACCACCACTTTCATTAAATAATCCTATCTACCACCACCACTTTCAATAAATATCCCACTAGCATTTCTCTCTCTTCATTTCTTCTTCTTCCCCACCATTACTTCTTCAACCACCAGAGAGAGATAGAGAGAGTGGGAGCGCTTAGGCAAGTGCACCTTGCTTCATGGAGGAAGTCCATTTTTATTGTTCCATTGTCTTCCTCATGTGTTTCTAAACCACTTTAGTACTTATCATTTTTCATTTCCATGGTTAAATTTTGTAGATCTAGCCTTATGGTATTTTTGGGTTACAGGACTTTTGATCCATCACACTTGCATATTTGCTAAGTTGATGATACCATGATTGCAGCGAAGTTAGTTAGGTCCAATTTGACCTATGGGAATTTTGCATGAGCCGCATGGGCATTGTAGCACTGAGCCGCATGGCCCTTACACATTTTTTATCTTGGCAGCATGCAAATGTAAAAGACCAGTCCCATAACCATTCAGGAATGCATTTATTGCATTATTCTAGTAATGAGCCGCATATGGCTTGCTTCATGAAGGAGCCGCATAGGCTTTATCATGAATGCAATAAATGCGTTCACACTAATGCATTCTAATACATTAACAATAAAGCATTTCCAATCAATTAGCAAGCGCTTGGAAAATCGGGCAGTAAGATTAGATGCCTCCCAAGCATCCACGTGCCCCGGGCAATTAATGCCTTAACACCAATGTACTTGCTTGTGCATTGCTTGGGCTACCAATGCCTAGCCGCATACAACAATTCCAAGCCGCATGCATTCTTTTCTGAATGCAATTTTGGCATGCAAAATTTTGCAGAGCCGCATAGCCCCTAGTGGATGAATGCATGTAGGCTTGTTTTCTCCTAGTGCAATCTTTTTTTTATTATTTATTGTCTTCTCCTGGAGAGGGAGCCGCATGCATACACTTAGTGCATTAATTCATGTTTGACTTTTCTTAATGTCTTTTGCATTTTAGTCCTTACTTTAGTCCTTACTTTAGGACTTTAGGTCTTTTGCATTTAAGTCCACTAGCACCTAAGCCTCCAGCCGCATAAGAAATACTTAAATGCAACTTTTGCATTTAAGTCCACATGAATTAAAGACACTTTATGGATTAAAGGCACTTATGCATTTTAACCTATATACAAAGCACTTTATGCCTTTTTAGCATTAACTAATAATTGTCTTTTTCTAAATCCACTTTTCTTTACTTTCTGGAGGGAGCCGCATATGACATGTTATTAAGGCACTTAGTGCATTCTTAAATGCATTTGCATTAATATATCCTTTAGTGCCTTTCCTAAATACAATTACCTAAAGCATCGTTACCACAAGGCCAGCCGCATATGACTCCCACCAGCCGCATGCATATTAATGCAATCTTTAATGTATGCAAGAACACATTAATTTATTAATATATTAATTATTATTATTTAGTGTATATCGATATAATGTATATTAATATATTTTGTATATTAATGCATTATATTAAATATACTGTCTGCTAGCATGCACGAATATAGATTTTGTTCAAGCCGCATATGGCCAAGTGACTGCCGGCCGCATGGAAATTTTCGAGCCGCATGAGTCCCCCACAGTCCTGTACTTGTGCTAAACTAATTATTTCTAGGACAAGATGGTGACCTGTAGTGGTACACTTTTGACATGACATGATAGTGGTCCGACGCGGCGCACTCCTAACAGTGAACATGACATGACAAATTGAATGGTCTGGACACCGTGGATGACTGTGTTTGTACAATTGAACCGGTAATGTTTGCATCATGTCTAGGATAGGGATCCCTGAGTACCACGGTAAGGGATGCCCACTGTAAATGGCTAAGGCTAATAACTAGAATAATTCAGTAGTCATGAGAGATTTTCCCAGCTACAGGCGATCCCGTTATCCCGGCCACCATTGTGGGACTTGCAGCCTGCCGACGTGTAGGGCACAAGTCTAGATTTACCGATATGTGGAAAAGAATGATGCACTATTTAATGAACCCAAGTCGCCTGGATAACCTGGATTAGCTGCAGGGCTTGTGGCTGGAGGAATATCTCACTGCATGTTATGGCAATTTAGTTAGCTAATGTAGAAAGCCGTAGACACTGATTGGCCGAAATCGATTGTATGGTGTGGTTTCAGTGCTCGATTATTGCAAGCTTGATCGCATGATTGTCACTCTTAACAATAAAGATCAGAGGCTAAGTTCGGTTCAGGCGAAGGGTTACAACCCCGGTCCTTGTTTGGTTTAAAGGTTGTAACCTGGCTCCCGGAGCAGTTCTGAGTCCTCTCTTCGTTTATTGTATTATTACACCCTACGTCATGCTTGTAATGCTTTACCTTACCGACATGATTGGAGACGGAGTTCTATTCAGGTAAAGGGTTACAACCCCGGTCCTTGTTTGGTTTAAGGGTTGTGACCTGGCTGCTTGAATAGTCCCCTCGTACTCCATTATGATTGTTGTTATTCTTTTATTTCAAGTTCTTTAACTACTTTAGTGTATTTTCTGTTGTGCTGGTTTTAGTTCTTAAGTGAAGCCTCCTTTGTGGCACTTGCTCTTTCTGGGATCTGACCCAGCTGGTTTTGTGTGGCCAGATTTCGGAGCTACCTCAGAGGATCCACCGACTTTCCAGCCTGATGGTGACCATCAGTCGTGACCAGGGCAACGAGTGGGTTTATTTTTGCTCTTCCACTCTATTGTAAAAATTATATTTTGAGGCGTTTAGCCGGCGAGCACCTGTTAGCTCGTATTGCATACCTTATTATTGTCTGCCCACGGGCTGTAACATGATTGACAGATCCTAGGGTTGATCATGTATGACTAAACTCTTGCTAGTCCTCACATTTTGTAACGACTAGCTTCATGATCAGCTGAATATGTAATGTTTGGGACGCCTTATTATTGTATATGTGATGATCTTACATCTTGTAACTTTACTCGCTTGCTTGAGATTGAGACAATTAGGCTTGATATTGACCATAGGAGACTGATGGATTATAGTTAAACCCTCATGTATCTAGACAGCCGTGACCGTATAGTGGGATGTATTTCATTTCATTATACGTAGCTGGCTATGTATGCCCCAGCTCTCCAGTATTCTGGTTCTGGGGTGTTACATGGTTTAAGTGGTGGCCCATGCAGGTCTTGTAAATCAAGATATGTGAGGGTTACCGAATAGATGTCTCGATCAGCCCTCGCCTTTGATCTCTGTCCGACTTTTCTAAATCCCTGAGATTCTCGACCTGAACACATGCTTGTATCGTTGAATCTGTCTTGGTCCTTCCTTATTGTTCCCTATGTCGTCTTCTTCAGCGGCATTGTTCCTGCACCTGCCAATCAGCAAGGCGAAGCGCTTCCCGTAGGCCAGTAGCAACAAGAAGACCAGGTCCAGCACTCAGGAGCAGCCTCCCGGGCCATGCCTTCCGGAGATCCAGAACCCCCGGTACAGTCAGCCCAGCCCGCGAGGCAGGAGGATGGAGCCTTGGTAGGACTTATTAGGGAGTTGCTTGTATCGCAGGACCGTCGAGGAGATGCCTTGCACCAGGCAGTGGCGGATGCTCTGGACAGAGGTGGACATCATGGGAACAGTGCAGCAAATAGTTTCAAGCGCCTGAACCCTCCATTCTTCGATGGCAGCGAAGATGCTATCGCTGCTGATGCGTGGCTTCAGGACACCGAGGTGATATTGGAAGCAGCAAAGACCCCAGAAGATGAGAAGGTGGCCGTGGTGCGCCTGCAGTTATTAGATCTAGCCCGCAGCTGGTGGGCGGCTCAGGCCATTGGATTGGTGGCGCCTATCGCCTGGGCAATATTTCGAGAGAGGTTCCGGACCAAGTACTTCGATGCGGTGGCTCGGTACGATCTTCAGACCAAGTTCACCAATTTGAAGCAGATGGGCAGGACGGTCGATGGATATGCGGCCGAGTTTTCCAGGCTTAGTCGGTTTGCTCCCACCTTGGTGGCGACCGAGTTCGATAGAGCCCAGCGATTTCAGCAAGGACTCCACCTGGAGATTTTGCTAGCGGTATAGTAGTTTGAGCATCAAACTTTTGATGCGGTATTGAGGGCAGCTAGGAGGCATGAGTACACCTCCCAGCGGATAGTAGATAGGACCGGAGGTCGAAAGCGATCTCACGGCCAGATGAATCAGTCGTCAGCTCCAGCCCCGGCAGCTAGAGCTCTAACCATTGGAGCTCCGAGAAGGGCAGCTACAGTTACGTCGGTTCAACATTCAACACCGACGCACCCTCAGCAGCAGAAGCATAAGCGGTCTTCCTCCATGGGCTGCTCTTATTGTGGAAAGCCTGGACATATTGTTTCAGAGTGTCGCAAGGCTAGAGGATTGTGTTTGCTTTGTGGAGCGCCAGACCACAAGGTAGGGTCATCCCCGTTCAGGACTGACTCAACACCAGCCAGGACCAGTTCATCAGTGAGGGGACCAGCCCCAGTACCAATCCAGCAGCCGCAGTTTCCATCCCCAAGGCCATTGCCGACGCAGACCCAGGCTTTTCATCAGCAAAGGCCTCAACAGTTTGCCCAGGCGCAAGCCCAGTATAGGCAATGAGGATTCCAGCAGAGAGGGCCGGCACCCAGAGGACATGGTCAAGTGTTGGCTTTGACCATGGGAGAAGAAGGAGTGGCACCAGGTGAGGTAGTGGTAGGTACTATTCTCGTCAACACATTTCCCGCTTCAGTGTTATTTGATTCTGGTGCATCGTATTCATTCATGTCTGCACGATTTGCGACACGGATAGGACTGGAGCCCGAGTCCTTATCAGTAAGGCTCAATATACTTACTGGTAATGGTCTTGTGGGAGTAGATAGAGTGTTTTCTTCGTGTCGGATTGTGGTTAGCGGTAGAGAGTTTCCCGCTAGGCTGATAGAATTCCCGATGGCCGATTATGATGTGGTCTTAGGGATGGATTGGTTGAGAGACCAGTATGCTAGGATAGACTGCCATATAGGCAGAGTTGTTTTTAGCATTCCAGGCGAGCCGGAGTTCTCCTTTTCTCGAGGCGAAGTGGAACCTTCTCCTCCAGTATTGCGGATGGCCGTAGTAGCAGTACAGTTACCCCGGATAGTCGAGGAATTTCCAGATGTTTTCCCGGAAGAGCTTCCAAGAATGCCGCCAGAACGGGAGATCGAGTTCACTATCGACTTGATTCCCGGGACAGCACCAGTGTCAGAGAGAGTCTACAGGATGGCGCCGTCAGAATTAGAGGTATTGTACAAGATGATTGAAGAACTCAGAACCAAGGGATTCATTCGTGCAAGTAGATCGCCTTGGGGATCCCCGATGCTTCTTGTGAAAAAGAAGGATGGTACATCCAGATTATGTGTTGACTATCGTACCTTGAACTCAGTGACAATCAAGAACAGATATCCTCTTCCAAGGATAGATGACTTGTTTGATCAACTCAGAGGAGCGGCAGTATTCTCGAAGATTGATTTACGGTCAGGGTACCACCAGATCAGATTCAGAGAGCAGGACATCCCGAAGACAGCTTTCAGATCCAGATATGGGCATTGGGAGTTCCTTGTTATGCCCTTTGGAGCAACCAATGCAGCGACAGTATTCATGGACCTCATGAATCGTATCTTCATGCCTTATTTGGATTAATTTGTGATCGTGTTCATAGACGATATCTTGGTCTACAGTAAGAGTGAAGAGGAGCATGAGCATCATCTCAGAGTTGTCCTCCAGATTCTCCGAGAGCACCAGTTGTATGCCAAGTTCAGTAAATACGAGTTCTGGCTCAATCGCATTTCATACTTGGGCCATATCATTACCAAGGGTGGAGTGGAAGTGGATCCCCAGAAGATAGTGGCTATTGAGACATGGCCAGTGCCCCGCACAGTTGCAGAAGTTCGCAGTTTTCTTGGATTGGCCGGCTATTACCGGAGATTTGTTTCGGACTTCGCTCGGATTTTAGCGCCATTGACGCAGTTGACCCGCAAGGATGTGCAATTTGCTTGGACAACAGAGTGTCAGGAATCTTTTGAGAAGCTGAAGCGAGGCTTGATGACGGCACCCGTTCTCACACTTCCAGATGGGACCGGAGGATTTTCAGTGTACTGTGACGCTTCAGGCAAGGGTTTAGGATGTGTTTTGATGCAGCATGGAAAGGTAATAGCTTATGCGTTACGTCAACTTCGTGATCATGAGAGGAATTACCCAACCCATGACTTGGAGCTGGCAGCTGTAGTGTTTGCACTTAAGTTATGGAGGCACTACTTGTATAGAGATAGGGTGGAGATATTCACCGACCACAAGAGACTGAAGTATGTTTTCACCCAGAAGGACCTTAACATGCGTCAGAGAAGATGGCTAGAGCTACTTGTGGATTATGATGTCAACCTGCAGTATCACCCTGGGAAGGCCAACGTTGTTGCAGTTGCATTGAGCAGAAGAGCCGGAGTTTACCTTCTGACAGCGCAACCAGAGTTGTTAGCAGATCTTCAGAAGATGGGTATAGAAGTTGTCCTTCCTACCAATGTGGCATTGATGGCCAGCATGCAAGTGCAGTCTAGTATAGTTGAGAGGATCAAGATAGCTCAGTCCTCCGATTCTAAGCTTCAGCGGCTTAGAGCAGAATGTGAAGCGGGTCGACGACCAGAATTATGTATTCATGAAGATGGTACACTGCGACATGGTAAGCGTCTTTGTGTACCCAGAGGAGATATCAGACAGGAGGTGATGGCGGAAGCCCACAGTTCTCAGTATTCAATTCATCCCGGTGGCACGAAGATGTACCGTGATATCCGTCAGCACTTTTGGTGGAATGGCATAAAGAGGGAGATAGCTCGGTTTGTCTCTCGGTGTTTGGTTTGCCAACGAGTCAAGGCTGAACACCAGAGGCCAGCTGGACTTCTCTAGCCCTTGCCAATTCCAGAATGGAAGTGGGAACATATAACTATGGATTTTGTGACTGGATTACCTAGATCCCCAGCCGGTAGAGATGCTATTTGGGTTATAGTTGACAGACTCACGAAGGTGGCTCACTTTCCCCCATTCAGAGTGGGTCAGTCAACGGTCCAGCTAGCAGAGATGTATCTTCGGCAGATTGTCAGATTCCACGGAGTACCAGTCAGTATCACCTCGGACCGGGATTCAAGATTCACGTCCCACTTTTGGCGTAGCTTGCAAGAGAGTTTGGAAACTCGCCTCCAGTTCAGCTCAGCTTATCACCCGCAGACAGATGGTCAGTCGGAGCGCACGATCCAGACTCTGGAGGATATGTTGAGATCTTGTACACTCGACTTCAGTGGTTCGTGGGAAGATTACCTGCACCTGGTGGAGTTCTCGTACAATAACAGTTTCCAAGCCAGTATCCAGATGGCTCTGTTCGAGGCGTTGTATGGAAGAAAGTGCAGATCCCCACTAGCATGGGACGATGTGGGAGAGAGGCAGATGCTTGGTCCAGAGATGATCGCTCAGACAGTTGAAGTGGTCAGGAGAGTAAGAGATCATCTTCGAGTTGCCCAAGATCGTCAACGCCATTGGGCCGATTCTCATCGGCGTCCCCTTGAATTTTCGGTCGGCGACCATGTATTCCTGAGGATCTCGCCTAACCGTGGCGTCATTCGTTTCGGCGTACGGAAAAAGCTTAGTCCTAGGTATATATGGCCGTTTGACATTCTGTAGCGAGTAGGAGACGTATCCTATCGTCTCGCTCTTCCACCGTCTCTGAGTGAGGTGCATGACGTGTTTCATGTGTCCCAACTACGACGGTATATCCCAGACCCGAGCCACATCCTGGATCATTCGGAATTGGTTGTGGGTACCAACCTTTCGTATGAGGAGAGGCCCGTATCCATATTGGACCAAAGAGAGAAGATACTCAAGAACAAGACTATCAAGTTAGTCCGTGTTGCTTGGGGTCATCACTCTTTGGGAGAGTCAACGTGGGAGCGTGAGAATGATATCCGATCGCGATATCCTGACCTATTTGACTCGTGAGGTATAATATCCTTCTTATGCCTCATGTTTTCGATTCCTTGCTTGCATAAACGATTGTTTGATTGCTTAACTAGTATAGCTTGCCTGTGAGTAGTATAGCTTGTCCTTGCATCTCTAGCCACTTGATTAAATTCTGAGGACGGAATTCTTTTAAGGTGGGTAGAGTTGTAATGACCATTTTTCGTATCACGTATCTCGGTATACGTGTACGTACTTAGACCCGTGTTGCATGCTTGATTTATTTTGGCATTTTCTTGGTTGGTTCGGTCCAACTTGACTTGGTTCGGCTTGGTTTGCATGGTTCAGTTTTATGTGAACCACTCCCACCTACCACCACTTTCATTAAATAATCCTACCTACCACCACCACTTTCAATAAATATCCCACTAGCATTTCTCTCTCTTCATTACTTCTTCTTTCCCACCATTACTTCTTCAACCACCAGAGAGAGATAGAGAGAGTGGGAGAGCTTAGGCAAGTACACCTTGCTTCATGGAGGAAGTCCATTTTTATTGTTCCATTGTCTTCCTCATGTGTTTCTAAACCACTTTAGTACTTATCATTTTTCATTTCCATGGTTTAATTTTGTAGATCTAGCCTTATGGTATTTTTGGGTTCCAGGACTTTTGATCCATCACACTTGCATATTTGCTAAGTTGATGATACCATGATTGCAGCGAAGTTAGTTAGGTCCAATTTGACCTATGGGAATTTTGCATGAGCCGTATGGGCATTGTAGCACTGAGCCGCATGGCCCTTACACATTTTTTATCTTGGCAGCATGCAAATGTAAAAGACCAGTCCCATAACCATTCAGGAATGCATTTATTGTATTATTCTAGTAATGAGCCGCATATGGCTTGCTTCATGAAGGAGCCGCATAGGCTTTATCATGAATGCAATAAATGCGTTCACACTAATGCATTCTAATACATTAACAATAAAGCATTTCCAATCAATTAGCAAGTGCTTGGAAAACTGGGCAGTAAGATTAGATGCCTCCCAAGCATCCACGTGCCCCGGGCAATTAATGCCTTAACACCAATGTACTTGCTTGTGCATTGCTTGGGCTACCAATGCCTAGCCGCATACAGCAATTCCAAGCCGCATGCATTCTTTCCTGAATGCAATTTTGGCATGCAAAATTTTGCAGAGCCGCATAGCCCCTAGTAGATGAATGCATGTAGGCTTGTTTTCTCCTAGTGCAATCTTTTTATTATTATTTATTGTCTTCTCCTGGAGAGGGAGCCGCATGCATACACTTAGTGCATTAATTCATGTTTGACTTTTCTTAATGTCTTTTGCATTTTAATCCTTACTTTAGGACTTACTTTAGGACTTTAGGTCTTTTGCATTTAAGTCCACTAGCACCTAAGCCTCCAGCCGCATAAGAAATACTTAAATGCAACTTTTGCATTTAAGTCCACATGAATTAAAGACACTTTATGGATTAAAGGCACTTATGCATTTTAACCTATATACAAAGCACTTTATGCCTTTTTAGCATTAACTAATAATTGTCTTTTCCTAAATCCACTTTTCTTTACTTTCTGGAGGGAGCCGCATATGACATGTTGTTAAGGCACTTAGTGCATTCTTAAATGCATTTGCATTAATATATCCTTTAGTGCCTTTCCTAAATACAATTACCTAAAGCATTGTTACCACAAGGCCAGCCGCATATGACTCCCACCAGCCGCATGCATATTAATGCAATCTTTAATGTATGCAAGAACACATTAATTTATTAATATATTAATTATTATTATTTAGTGTATATCGATATAATGTATATTAATATATTTTGTATATTAATGCATTATATTAAATACACTGTCTGCTAGCATGCACGAATATAGATTTTGTTCAAGCCGCATATGGCCAAGTGACTGCCGGCCGTATGGAAATTTTTGAGCCGCATGAGTCCCCCACAGTCCTGTACTTGTGCTAAACTAATTATTTCTCGGACACGATGGTGACCCGTAGTGGTACACTTTTGATATGACATGACAGTGGTCCGACGCGGCGCACTCCTAACAGTGAACATGACATGACAAATTGAATGGTCTGGACACCGTGGATGACTGTGTTTGTATAATTAAATCGGTAATATTTGCATCATGTCTAGGACAGGGATCCCTGAGTACCACGGTAAGGGATGCCCAATATAAATGGCTAAGGCTAATAACTAGAATAATTCAGTAGTCATGAGAGATTTTCCCAGCTACAGACGATCCCGTTATCCCGGCCACCATTGTGGGACTTGCAGCCTGCCGACGTGTAGGGCACAAGTCTAGATTTACCGATATGTGGAAAAGAACGATGCACTGTTTAATGAACCCAAGTCGCCTGGATAACCTGGATTAGCTGCAGGGCTTGTGGCTGGAGGAATATCTCACTGCATGTTATGGCAATTTAGTTAGCTAATGTAGAAAGCCGTAGACACTGATTGGCCGAAATCGATTGTATGGTGTGGTTTCAGTGCTCGATTATTGCAAGCTTGATCGCATGATTGTCACTCTTAACAATAAAGATCAGAGGCTAAGTTCGGTTCAGGCGAAGGGTTACAACCCCGGTCCTTGTTTGGTTTAAGGGTTGTAACCTGACTCCCGGAGCTATTCTGAGTCCTCTCTTCGTTTATTGTATTATTGCACCCCACGTCATGCTTGTAATGCTTTACCTTACCAACAAGATTGGAGACGGAGTTCTATTCAGGTAAAGGGTTACAACCCCGGTCCTTGTTTGGTTTAAGGGTTATGACCTGGCTGCTTGAATAGTCCCCTCGTACTCTATTATGATTGTTGTTATTCTTTTACTTCAAGTTCTTTAACTACTTTAGTGTATTTTCTGTTGTGCTGGTTTTAATTCTTAAGTGAAGCCTCCTTTGTGGCACTTGCTCTTTCTGGGATCTGACCCAGCTGGTTTTGTGTGGCCAGATTTCGGAGCTACCTCAGAGGATCCACCGACTTTTCAGCCTGATGGTGACCATCAGTCGTGACCAGGGCAACGAGTGGGTTTATTTTTGCTCTCCCACTCTATTGTAAAAATTATATTTTGAGACGTTTAGCCGGCGAGCACCTGTTAGCTCGTATTGCATACCTTATTATTGTCTGCCCACGGGCTGTAACATGATTGACAGATCCTAGGGTTGATCATGTATAACTAAACTCTTGCTAGTCCTCACATTTTGTAACGACTAGCTTCATGATCAGCTGAATATGTAATGTTTGGGACGCCTTATTATTGTATATGTGATGATCTTACATCTTGTAACTTTACTCGCTTGCTTGAGATTGAGACAATTAGGCTTGATATTGACCATAGGAGACTGATGGATTATAGTTAAACCCTCATGTATGTAGACAGCCGTGACCGTATAGTGGGATGGATTTTATTTTATTATACGTAGCTGGCTATGTATGTCCCCGCTCTCCAGTATTCTGGTTCTGGGGCGTTACATGCTTCATTTCATCCATGATTTTAATTGGTTTAAATTTGTTATTTTAATTAAATTCTAGCCCAAACTCGACCAAACTTGATCCAACACCCAACCCAGTTTGGTGTGACCCCTCTCGTGACTGCCCATACACCCCACTAATATTTCTCTCTCTTCCCTAATAAAAATATCACTCTTTTTCTCTCTATTTTAATTAATATATGTATATATCATTCTCTCTCTCTTTCTAATATATATATATATATATATATATATATATATATATTACACTCACTCTCTCACCCATCATTATCACCCCTCTCTCCCATCACGTACGAAACCCTTACGGGTCAAATGATCTCTCACAGTCATCACTTCTTCGAAACGTCTATTGTGACAATTAACACATGGACACTTGATTTTGTTATCGTCCATGTACTGAGTTTTGCTCATGGCATACTTAAGAAATACTTCCACACCTGCCTGAAAATTGTCACTCACACCAATTCTGCTCTCGTGTTGTCGTTTGTACATCCATGTACGATCAACAAAGTAACGATTCATGCTCGATTTGATGTGAATATCTGTATCGTAAGACAAACTAAACATAAGAATTAATAGCCCGATACCGATACTCATATCGTAAGAAAAACTAAACTTGTGGATAACACGCTAGGCCTACGACGAGGCTACTTAGTATCACAATCTAACATAATTAGTATATAATCATGTAACTGGTGGATCCGCTAGCTAGTAAGCCGGATGTACTTAATATCAGAGAGTATCAGATTAGTATCAGTATATAGGTTAGGTAGACCGTATCAAACGCATATCGGAATAGTAGGCCGAATAGGAGGCCGAGATAGTCGAATGAAAAGAAGGGAAGAAAGGAGAAGCAGATGGGTCCAGAGCCATGGTGGAGGAGGAGAAGTAACATGAGAGCAGTTTCCGCCGTAACATCTCCTGGCTCTGCTGGCAACTGAAGTCCAGATGCTACAAAGGACGATCCTTCGCTGAAATCGACTACAACACCCATCAGTTCAAGTTCATTCCTATATGAGTATATTCCAATGCCATAGAGGAAGGTCAACAAACTGATGGCTTCTATGGCATTGGAATCTACTCATATAGGAATGAACTTGAACTGATGGGTGTTGTAGTCGATTTCAGCGAAGGATCGTCCTTTGTAGCATCTGGACTTCAGTTGCCAGCAGAGCCAGAAGATGTTACGGCGGAAACTGCTCTCATGTTACTTCTCCTCCTCCACATGGCTCTGGACCCATCTGCTCCTCCCTTCTTCCCTTCTTCTCATTCGACTATCTCGGCCTCCTATTCGGCCTACTATTCCGATACCGAAACTTTGAACCTTGATCTTAACCCAAACCTATACTGATCGATACTAATCCGCTACGCCCGATACTAAGTATATACGGTCGATACTGATAGCGATAGTCCGATACCGATAGCGATAGTCCGATACCGATAGTTCGATCGATACCGATAGTTCGATACCGATAGCGATAGTCCGATACCGATAGCGATAGTTCGATACCGATAGCGATAGTCCGATACAGATACACATGGACCTACATATCTATATATCACTAGTAGCCATACTCCTCTACATACTACTCTACACTAGGATCTAGTAACCATATACTACTCTACACACTAGCTACGTAGTCATACTCTAAAATAAGGTAAACTAATTTACCCACACATTAAAACCAACCCAATCAAATCTTAGGCAAACTATTCATATGATATCAATCGAAATACAAATAGGTCAACTAGGCTAGTTCTAGGTCAAATTAGGAGTCCAAGTCAACTCTGTCAAAACTAACATTAATTAGGCTAAACTTCTACCTTAGCTAATCAAATATATATACTAGACTTCACGACGTGTGTCTGTGTATATATATATATTATTAATAAATTACTTAAAATTATGCCTATATATATATATATATATATATATATATATATATATATATATATATATATATATATGTCTGTGTGTGTGTGTGTGTGTATCCGTGTGTCTGTGTCCGTGTGTGTCCGTGTGTGTGTGTGTGTGTGTGTGTGTGTCTGTGTGTCCGTGTGTCCGTGTGTGTGTGTGTCTGTGTGTGTGTGTCCGTGTGTGTGTGTGTTCGTGTGTGTGTGTGTGTCTGTGGGAGAGGAGGAGGAGGACTCCTGCGCGGGGACTCCAGAGTCCCTCCTACGCCCCCCCTGCCCCGACCCCCCAACCCCTACCCGACCCCCCCAACCCCTGCCCGACCCCCTCTCCCACCCCCCTGCCCCCCCTGCCCCGCCCCCCCCAACCCCTGCCCGACCCCCCCAACCCCTGCCCGACCCCCTCTCCCACCCCCCTGCCCCCCCTGCCCCGACCCCCCCAACCCCTGCCCGACCTTCCCCCAACCCCTGCCCGACCCCCTCTCCCACCCTCCTGCCCAGACCACCCCCCCACCCCTGCCCGACCCCCTCTCCGACCCCCCCTGCCCCCTCTCCCACCCCACCCTTGCCCCGACCACCCCACCCCCTACCCGAACCTCCCCTGCCCAGACCACCCCCCACCCCTGCCCGACCCCCTCCCCGACCCCCCCCGCCCCCGACCACCCCACTCCACCCTTGCCCCGACCACCCCACCCCGTACCCGAAACCCCCCTGTCCCACACCCTCTCCGACCACTACGACAGCCCCCCAACCCCCCAAATCGTAAAAGAGAGAGAGGGAGATAGAGAGAGAGAGGGGGGGGAGAGAGCATACCTTAGAGAGAGAGAGGGAGATCGCCGGTCGGAGAGAGGGAGATCGTCGGAGAGAGGGAGAGGGAAGAGAGAGAGTGTTTTGGGGGGAATGAAAATTTCCCCCCCGTCGGTTCAATTTAAGTTAGGGTACAGAAATTAGCGACGGAGTAGCGACGGATTATTCCGTCGCTAAGTCGTCAGTAAATCTTGCGCCAAGTAGCGACGGATTATTCCGTCGCTAAGTCGTCAGTAAATCTCGCGCCAATATTTTAGGCTTTTGCCGCCAAAATATGCGACGTTCTAGCGACGGATATAAAACCGTCGCTACTTGGCCGACGACCTATCGACGGCGTAGCGACGGATATGGACATAAAAAAATAAAAAAATTGTCCACTGCTTTCCGTCGGTATTCCGCCACAAATTCGTCGGTGATCCGACGGTAATAGCGACGGAAAATTTCCGTCGCTAAATCGCCGTCGCTAAAATACTGTAATTTGGTAGTGCACACACACACACACACATAACACACGCACACACACGTATATATATATATATATATATATATATATATATATATATATATAATATACATTTTTTTCTCACTCACCCCTCACCTCTCCTTACACTCACCCCCCTTCCTGTAAGGTCACAGCAAGCCCCCCTATGTTGTTGCTCCTTCTTCTACTCCTCCTTACTACTTATCACCACAACCATATCCATCCTCCTCCATTCTCCTCACTCAACTCCCCTCCATCACCATCATCTTCATCATTCTGACCAACACCAACTTCATCATCTTCTTCTTCACTATCACACCACCACCACCACGAACACACCACCACCCCCACTAAACACCACCACCTCCCTCTTCTTACTCCTCTCCTCCTCGGCCTCCTCCTCCCTTGGCCAGAGCTTGGCCACCCATGGCCGAGCAGGAACCGCAGCAACAGCAGCTGCATGAGCAGCAGTAGCAAGCTCGACAGCAGCAGCAGCACACAGCGCTACAGCAGTAGCCGCGTGCGCCGTGCGCCGCCACGGCCAGCAGCCGTCGACGGAAAGCCCCCGAGCCGTGCGCGAGCCTCAAGCGAGGTCCCCCTTGCCGCCTCTATCGTCTTCGATACGGGAAATGGGCTATTCGTACGTTTTACACGAAATTCCGCCATGATGTACGCAGAATCGAAGTCTGAAAGTACGTCTCGTCACAACAATTTTGTGCACATTTTCGAAAAAATTCGACCGTTGGATCGTCGATCCATTTCTTTCATCTCAATCTTGGTATATACCCCTTCACTCCCCTCAAGTTTTACCTGTTAATTTTGTCGTTTGATGCATCAAAATCGGCCACCAAGTTGACCGTTTAAAGTGTATAATTTTTGGACAGTTTTGCGGAGCCAACTTCGTCAGCTCGTATCTCCGCCATCGCAGCTCTGTTTAGCATGCTACCAGTTCCTGTTCGTAGTTGGTATAACTTTCTTCCTGCTCCTTAAGTTTTGTTTCATTGTGAGCACGTTTGATTGGTTGAATTCGATGCCAAAGTTGGCCGCTCGAATTCGTAATTTCCAAGTTGTAAAATCCCAATTTTGAACCCGGGACTCCGGATTCCAATTCTGACATTGCCAGTAGACTCGTGGCATCGTTCTGGCATGAATTGATATAAAGTTTGCTTGATTGGGAGGACGTGGGCCCTAGCACATTTTTCGGTGCAAGGTGGGTCCCACTGTCCGAGTCAACGGGTCATTTTGAGATCGGCTGATCGGAATCCACTTCTGGATATACCGTTGGGTTCGTATCGTCATTCTGAACTCGTTGACATATACTTTGCTAGATTTAGTGGACTTGGGCTCCGACACGTATTTCCGTGCAAACCGGATTCCACTTTCCAGATCAACGGGTCATTTTGAGTTCGGCTCATCGGAATCCACTTCTGGACATACCGTTGGGTTCGTATCGTCATTCTGTACTCGTTGATAAATACTTTGCTAGATTTAGTGGACTTGAGCTTTGGCACACATTTTCGTGCAAACCAGATTCTACTATCCGGGTCAACGGGTCATTCTTAGATCGGCTCATCGAAATCTACTTCCGGAGATACCGTCGGGTTCGTATCGTCATTCTGGACTCCTCGTGGACATATAGTTTTCCATATTTTGATGACCTTGATCTTGACACATTTTTCGGTGTAAGGTGGGTCCAACGGTGGACCGCATCTTGATCTGAATTACCATTTTGCCCTGTGTCCAGAATTGGACCTATGGATAGTCTATTCTAGCTATTTTACTTATTCTGAGAACGTTGTTGATGTTTGTTTCAGCTTCCGACGACGTTCGTGGAGACTGCTATTTCGCTACTTTTCTTGGACTTGACGATTTGTCTGCAGGACATCATCGGCTAACTACTTCACCCCAGGAAAGATACCTTGCCATACATGTACTGTTTACATTACTCATATCTATCCTTGTACTGTTAGTTGATGACACTTGTAGTGTGTATCCAAGGATGACTTGGGTGTTACCGATGATGGCATCGATGTTATGGGTGCGTGCGTGTGTGACTTAGAGTTAGTAGACATACCCGACGTGGTGAAGTTATCCCGGATAACTTTATGACTTGACACGAGACATTACACGGCACCTTGAGTGAGAGTCATTGTGTTGGCACGAACTTCCGCATTCGACTGATCATCGGTGCGAGCGGTTCGTGTTTCGGTACATATAGAGTTAGATGGTGTCTAGATTAGAGACTCGCATTGAGATATGGATTGTCTGAGTCGTGGATATGACTTGTACATTTCCTGGAACGGGGAAGACAACTAGTAGGCGTATGGGACAGACAGTTACATTATTTTATGTTAGCCTCAGTGGGGACCCGATTAGGGTATGGGCCCTTACTAGTGGGTGGGTATATCCGGTAGCGGCCACTAGCTACGCGCTAGGTTCGGTCGGAAGATACGCTAGTATTGTGCTAATCGGCTCGTGATCCGCTCGGCCCCGCAAATTCTTCGGCTCGTGATCCGACGTCGGCCTATGCTTCGACAAAATTATTATTCACCTACCCATACGTTCCAAAGTTGTCTTCATACATTCACATAGACCGGTTAGTTCGTATACCCATGTCGGACCGTATTATGGAACAGTGTCTCATCATGGACTGGTATGCCTTCCACTGATCAGGATTGGTCAGAGGTATGTTTTATTGATCGATGACTGGATATTAGGCCAGGTCATGATTCAGGTTGTCCATTTATATTCAGTTCACATTATGGCATTGTTTGCCATTAAAATCTTTTAATTGTAAATTTTAATTACAAACAGAACAATGTTACAATGTAGGACTTAGATGTAGTCCTAGGAGTACACTTTTGTTTATCTGGGTCCCTTGTGCCGATGGAGCGAGTGGTAATGCGTTGACTCCGTTGACGATCTGACGACGGTTATCGGTTCTCTGAAGGTCTGAGTTGCTCTGGGTGCTGGAGCTTACGGAGAGGAAGAAGACGTTGAGTGTCTGTATCTGTCTCTCTCTGTGTATATGTAGGTTCTTAGCTGTATGTGTATGGAAGAAGGAAATGATCCCTCTATTTATAGCTTTGCAGGCTGGCTGCTCATGCGCGCATATGTAGGATGCGCCGATTTGTGGGAATGCCACGTGGTGATTGCTGATGGAGGCGCATAGACGATGCGCTCTGATTGAGGAGTTGAACCCTTCCTGTTGTCTTTGTGGACTGCGGCCGAGCTGACACGTAGCAATGGAGAGGATCTTTCAGTTGCTGAGATCTTGGGTGATTAGTACCCCTTCATAGGCTGAATCAAGTCAAAGGACACGTGTCGTAGGTCCATGGCTTGAAGATCTCGGATTTGGTGGAGAGTGATCTGATAGGATGTGCCTGAGATTGGGCACATGAGAAGACTTTGGCTTGTAACCTTTAGGAGTCACGAACCAGTCTGGACGCACGGCTTTTGAGGCGCATGCGAGGCTTCAGTAGTAACTTTGACTTATGTCTTTAGGGATCAGAGAAAAGTCTGAAGCGTATGGCTTTTGAGGCGCATGCAGAGATTTAGGCGCATGGCTACGGAGGCGCATACGAAATGGTTGGGCGACCACGTGGCTTGTAACCGTCGGAGGAAAGTAATGATGACGCTGACGTCAGCGATGCTTCGTCTTCTGAAAAAGCTGCTAACTGTCCAGTCCTCGGGGGACGTGCTGCCAACTCTGTCACTTGAGCATTAATTGCTTGATGGGTGACGAGCCGGAATGGGCGCATGGGTCCATATTGATTAGGATGCATGGATCTGTGCTTTGCTGGGCGCATCCATACAGGGCACTTGGTACTGATGGCGCATCCTTATTGGTCTGTCTGTTGAGTTCTTTGGGTCATTTAATGACTCTCTGACTTAGCTGAATTCGAAGAGGCAAATTCATCATCATAAATACAAGTTCATTGCACTAACTTCGGGAAGGTTGCCGCTTGGCGCATGGGTTTGATTTGCCCTCGCCTATGAATAGCAACAGTTTGAGAGAGTTTTGTTGTCTCTCCCTTGACTTCTCGACGAAGATGGATTCGATTGATCCTCCTCCTTAGCATGACGTTGTACTGTGGATGATGGTTCTCTTTGTTCGAAGAAGCTTTGACGGTGAACTCCTTCAGAAGATGAGATCCCCAGGCTGGTAGATGTGCATGTGCATTGACGAGGAAGTGATTCACTCTGACGGGGCAAAGTGATGCGCTGGGATACGTCGGGCTGAGACGATGCAGCTAGCTGAGATATCTGAGTGATGGGCCTAGTTGAGAGTAGGCTGTTACAAAGTCTTCAATTGGCACCATGTTTCTGAGACGATGTTGGACATGCACAGCATGTTACAACTGTTGGAACACAGACTGCCTTGGTGGTGGAGCCACTGTCTTGCGGTAGCAGCAGTTGATGGCGACCATAGCACAAGTATGTCCCGTGAGGGGCGAGTTGTGCATGATAGTCGTCTCTCCCGATCTACATCTGTGAGTGATCACATTACATAAATCATGTGAGGAGATGTTGACACTCGTATCCTCTTCAGGCGCATGGCAAAGACAAGCGTCAGGGTGAGTGTATGAATGACACTCGTACCCTAATCAGGCGCATGGCAAAGCCAAGCGTCATGGTGAGTGTATGAATGACACTCGTACCCTAATCAGGCCCATGGCAAAGCCAAGCGTCAGGGTGAGTGTATGAGTGATGTGCCACCTTTACACCCCCATCAGGCGCATGGCAAGGCCAAGCGCCGGGGTGATCAAGTGAATGTTGTGCCACTTTGTACAGCTTACCATAAGCAACGCGCATGATTGTGAGCGCATGCTTCTGGTTTGCCCTTGGCATAGTACGTTTGAGGCGCATGGCCCGTGCTGCCTTGGAGTTCTTTGTACTAGCCCGCGAAGGCGCATAGTACTCAGAATCCAACTTTTTCTCGCCTTAACAGCGAGTGAAGAACTTGCAGCCAACCCAGAAGAAGAGAAGATCTACTGCAACTTTTTGTGACTCGAACGGGCTCCCTGGATAACGGGCTCCCTTTTCTTTATTTATTTTGGTGTCCTCTTCAAAGGAGGCAAGAGGGCTCTATATATAGAGTGGAATGAGACATCTCTTCTTCTCCTTTTCGATGTGGGATTAAAAGTAATATCCCTTCTTTTTTATGCTTCTACAAGACCCCTTTCAAAGTTTTTAAAACTTTTGGACAAGTTTTGAAATACTTTGAACAAGAAGCATGGACAGTAGAGCTGTTTAGGTGTGACAATCCTATCAGAGGTAGTATGGACGTGATAGGTTTGGGTACTTCTACTGGGAAATTTATGTGGACTTATCATCCTTGGCGCACCTTGGTTTTAGGTACAGATAATAAGTTGAGAGAAAGAGAGAGAACCAACATATTTACTCAGAGGTAGTATGGACATGGTAAATATGGGATTGATGGTAGAGCTTTTCCTACTCAGAGGTGATATGGACGTGGTAGGAATGACTCTGGAGGGAGATACGCGAAACTACTCAAAGGTAATATGAACATGGACATTCTGCTGGGGATGTAATTCTTTACTTTTAAATAAAGAATGAAGAGTTTTGTGGTGTGTTCATTCTCGTTGTCATGAACTTGCTGATTTGTATGGACCTATTATCTTTTGTGCACCTTGGTTTTTAGGTACAGATAATAAGTTTGGGAGAACCGATATGTTTGCTCAGAGGTAATATGGACGTGGCAAATATGGGGTTCAAATGATGGAATCTTCCTACTCAGAGGTGCTATGGACGTGGTAGGAATGACTCTGGAGGGATACGCGAAACTACTCAGAGGTAATATAGACATGGAAGTTCTGCGATCAATGTACGACAATGCAGGGGTTGTCTGTACGGGATGTTTACTCAGAGGTAATATGGACGTGGTTGTCCTTCTACTGGAGGATAGAACGCCACGGAATAGCTGGGTTCCGAAAGTGTAAGATTTTATGGGAGGTGTGCGTGAGCCCTGATGATTGGGTCCACAGACTCCCTTGTTGGGTGGAGATAGAAGTACATGTCTGAAGGATGTCAAGAGTAGTACTTCTTTAGAAACTTGTCGTTGATGGACATCATGAACAAGTCCCCATTGGGTTTGGCGAGGCGGTAAGCACCATTTGAGTACACCGTCTCTATGATGAAAGGTCCCTCCCACTTGGGTTCAAACTTTTCTGGTGTCTTGTGAGTCAACACCATCGGCCTCCTGACTACTAGAACCAGGTCGCCTACTTGGAAAGTCCTCTGCTTGACCTTCTTGTTAAAAGCCTGTGATATACGGGCATGATAGAGTTCGATGCGCTGTTGAGCTATGAGACATTTTTCGTCAAGTGCCTCCAATTCTCGCAGACAACGATATTGATTGTCTTCTTCTGTGAGTTGATTTATGATGGCTACACGGAGTGAGGGTATCTGGATCTCGAGAGGCAGTACCGCTTCGCTCCCGTAGACCAAGGAGAATGGAGTGTTGCCTGTCGGGGTCCGTACCGTTGTGCGGTAGGCCCAAAGGCATTCGCCGAGCTTCTCGTGCCAGTCGCGTTTGTTGGATGACACGACCTTTTTGAGTAGCCTGACGATAGTCATGTTAAAAGCCTCGGCCAATCCGTTTGCAGCCGGATTGTAGGCGGTTGATGCCACGTTCTGAATGCGATTCTTGTCACAGAATCTGCTGAAAACATGGCTGATGAACTGTGGACCGTTGTCATGGATAATCCTACGGGGTACCCCAAAATGGTATATGACATGATGCTTGATGAAGCTGATCACCCTAGAGCTTTTCACTTTCGCCAGTGGGACTGCTTCCGTCCATTTGGAGAAGTAGTCGGTAATGGCTAGGATGAAGCGGTGTCCCCTCGATGAAGGAGGGGTGATAGGTCCTACAATGTCCATGCCCCAAGCTTCGAAAGGCCAAGAGGCGACCGTAGGATATAGTGGTTCCGACGGTGTACGGATGAAGTCGACATGGAGTTGGCAAGCATGGCACTTCTTAGCATAGTCGACAGCGTCGGCTGCCATGGTTGGCCAATAGTAGTCCATGCGTCGCAGTCGATCCTGCAACTTAGGCCCAGGTTGATGAGCCCCGCAAGTTCCGTCATGAGCTTCTCAAAGGGCTTTGGCTGCCTCTTTATTGGACAGGCTTCGAAGGAGAAGTCCATCGTAGGAGTGTCGGTACAGTATTTTAGTGGCTGTATCATAATAGAATCGAAGGGAACGCCTCCTGACTGAGACGGCTTCTTTGGGGTCTTCTGGAAGGATTTCGTAGACAGCAAAGTCGATGAATGGGAACCTCCAGTCTTAGACGTTAACACCAGCGCTTGTTGACATGGCATGGCCGTTTGTGAGCATAGGTTGTTTTTAGGACATACCAAGTCTCGACCAACTACCGTGACATAGTGTTGAGTTTCGAGGGGTGCTGCCAATGAGGCTGCGAGGCCAGCCAGAGCGTCAGCCTCCAGGTTTTGTAACCGGGGTACGTGTTCTATGAAGAACTTGGTGAAGGTTGCAATAATGTTCAATGCAACCTTATGGTAAGGAACCAGATCTTCATGGAGAATTTCGTACTGCCCTCTGATCTAGTTAACGATGAGTTTTGAGTCGCCGTAGGCTTCCAGATGATCCACCCCCAGCTGTTGCGCCAGCTGGAGTCCCATGATGAGAGCGTTGTACTCGACAACATTATTGGAGCATGGCTTTGAAAGGGAGTAAGCACGCTGGATGACCAGCTGATCGGGGGAGACTAAGACTACCCCCACTCCGGCGATTTGGCCTTTGGGGCCTGTTCTTGAAGCGCCATCAAAAAATATCCGCCAGACGGAGCTTTCTTCGGTGACATTTGATTCTTGGACCTCATCCGGGATGTCTTCATAGAGTCTGGAGGACTCTGGGATGGGGTGCACCGCTAAAAAGTCGGCCAGAGCTTGACCCTTGACGGCTTTTTGTAGAACAAACACCATGTTGTATGGCGTCAACAGGATCGCCCATGTAGCTAGCCGGGAGTTCAATGATCCTGGCTTCGTCATGAGAACCCTGAGTGGATTGACTCGGGAGATGACATGAATTGTCTGGCGCGAGACATAATGGCGAGTCTTCTGAATGGGGAACACCAAAGCCAGACACTCCTTTTCAACGGGGTTGTACCGGTATTCGGCCTCGATCAGTGTCCTACTGAGGTAGTAGATAGCTTGCTCATAGCCCGCATCGTTGTTCTGAGCCAGCAGAGCGCCGAGGGAATGATCCATGGCCCGGACGTAGAGGATAAATGGTTTGTCGGCGATGGGTGCCTCCAGGACTGGCGGGCTTGTCAGGTAAGCTTTGATATCGTCGAAAGCTTTCTGGCATTCTTCCGTCCAGATGTAGGAGACCCCTTTCTTCATGAGCTGGGTGAAGGGTTGACATTTTCCGAAAAGGTTTGCTATAAACCTCCGGATGTATGCCAGACGCCCCTGCAGGCCTCGAAGTTCTTGGAGGTTCCTCGTAGGGTCCATATCAAGGATGGCTTTGGTCTTCTCAGGATCGACATGAATGCCTTTCGCCGTGATAATGAAGCCCAAGAACTTTCCGCTAGAAACCCCTAGGAAGGATTTAGCGGGGTTCATCTTGAGTTGATGCGCTCGCATGAGATTGAAGACAGTCTTAAGGTCTTGTAGGTGATCCTTTGAGACGGCTCTTGACTGCGATGTCATCGACGTAGCACTCAACTGTCTTGTGAAGATGCTGACAGAAGATGGTGCTCATAGCGCGTTGGTATGTCGTACCGGCGTTCTTCAAGCCGAAGGGCATTACTGTGTAGCAGAAAACCCCCTTCAGAGTCCTGAATGACGTGTGTTTTGTGTCATCGGGGAACATCTTGATCTGATTGTAGCCCGAATACCCGTCCATAAAAGACATGCGTTCGAAGCCACATGTATTGTCGATCATCACATCGGTGATTGGAAGCGGAAATTTATCCTTCGGGCAAGCAGTGTTGAGATCCCTAAATTCGATGCAGACCCGTATCTTCCCGTTCTTCTTGGTGACAGGCACGACGTTGGCCACCCAATCCGGATGTTGCTCCTCACGGATGAACCCGCAGGTCAGGAGTTTGTCCACCTCTTGATCGATAGCGTTCATGATGTCAGGACGAAAATGTTGCTGTTGTTGCTTTATAGGCTTGGCATCAGGTAAGATGTTGAGGCTGTGCATCGCGATCTGGGGATCAAGTCCCTGCATATCCAGGCGAAGACGTCGATATATTCTTTGGCCAATTGGACCAAAGATTCCCGGTCTTATCCTTTTAGGCTTTTGCTGATGAAGATGGGTTTGGAAGAAGATCCATCCCCAAGGTCGATCTGCTCGACTTCGTCTTCGGTAGGGGGTTCACGTAATTCAAAACGAGACTCCCACTGTTCTCCTAGGCGTCGAGCCCAGGGTTCTTCCTCGAAGAATTTTGGTGTTTGGTCTTCGCCTTCATCTTCTTGAGGTTATGCAGATGCCATGTTGGCTGACAGCACCTTCTTGAATACTGAGCCGATACTGGTATCGGAATCCCAAGTTGATGCTTCGGACGAGTGAGAATGTTCTACTTCTTCTGCCTCCGAACTTTCTAGAGTTGTCAGCGGCGTGACATAGCCCACCCCCCGTCGAGTTCGATGATAGTAGTCCTGCGACTTTTCTTTAGGTGTTGGGAGCCGGATAGGAAGACGTCGACCCTTGCTGTAGTTCAGGCCTTTGTTGCTTTTTAGGTCGTAATCCATCTTTTGGATGAGGTACTTTGCCTTGTCCGTGTATCGATAGACTTATATTCTGCCGGTATCTGGTTCTAGCTCGAGTGGCGGGAGGTCTTGATGACACTCGACTTTGCCGAAGATGATAGATTCTTCGTCTTGATTTCGCGGTGGGACTACAAAACAGACCCCTTGGGACGGGACTACTCGATTTAGATGATTGACGGTCGTTATTTATGTTTGCAACGACCGTAGGGCGTTATCTAATGTATACATGGCATTCCAATGTAGAAGACTAGAATAATTAAAAGACACTCTATTATTGATGAAACACGAGATTTTATCCTGCAGGATTACATTGTCCAGAGAGGGTGCATCTAAATCAGCAGAGATATATTCTCCTAGCTCTTCATCTGTGAGTACTGGGGTTGGATCGGGAGAGTCTACCGCAGCTTTGATCTTGGAATCCGAGAGGGCTATGTGGGCCTTCTTCGGCAGCTTGGATGAGACTGATGATTGCGGAGGCTTGCCTTTAAGACGCACCTTCAGAGGTACCTCAATTGCGCCTTCAGTGCTTGGTGCCTTCCCTTGTAGTTTTGTTACAAGGGGAGCCGATGTTTGAGACGGCTTTCACTTGAGCCGTATCTTCAAGGGAGCTTCAGTGGGTGTTCGACCTAGAACAGTTGGTGCTTTTCCAGGTAGCTTGATGTTCATGGGAGGCAACGTCTGAGGAAGCTTCCCTTTGAGTCGAATTTTTAAAAGAGCGTCAGAAATCATCTCTGGCTCCATGTCCGGCTCTGCTGCTGTTTCTACCTCATCGTCAGCATCATTGGCTTCCTCCTCGTCGGGCGACTTGTACAAGGTAGAATCAGTGAAGTAGGCTTCGACCCCCTTGAAAGGGTCAATGTCCGCAAACTTCGTCCGGATGATGTCGTTGTTGGACACGTACTTCATACATTGGTGGAGCATAGATGGCACCACCATATACTCATGCAGCCACGGACGACCCAGTAGGAGGTTGTAGTTGACGTCAGCGTCTACGACATAGCAAGTCACCTCGGTTCTGAGGTTACCGATATGACACTTTAGCCGTATTTTGTCCAGCGGCTCGTTTTTGCTAGCATTGAAGCCGCTGATGGTTGTGTTGGAAGGCGCCAGTCGGTACATTGGGATCCCCAGTATTGAGAGCAGCGTCTTTGGGATGATGCTGAGGGAAGACCCTGGATCGATCTGAATCCGCTTCACCTTGACGGAACCGATATACCCTGTATAATACAACGGCCTGTTGTGTCGGTTGTGCTTGAGCATCATGTCTTGTTGGATGAAGGTTATGTTGAGGATAACCTCATCCGCACAATGACAATGCACACATGTAGTCGGAAGATCTTCAGGCTGCTTGACCTGACTGATGAAGGACTCAGCATCCTTCAGAGCTTTACAGAGAGCTTCACGAGTGTCCTTAGAAAGGCGAAGAAGCTCAAATAGAGATAGACGGGCGGGAGTACTGGCAAGTTGTGCCAGTATGTCAAAGTTGTGGGGCTTGGCTAGCCCTGAAGCATTCTCCTTTCGCAAAGGCTTGTCGAATCGGGCATCTGCATGCTTCTGTTTATTGGCTACTGGAGGCTTGGATGGGCCCTCTTCCTGGGCAGCAGGGACGGTGCAAGGAGGCACCAACTCGACGGCAGCTTCATGAGGTTGGGCATTCTGATGTGAATGCATCTGTACAGGAAGTGCCTCTTCTGCAGAGGAAGAGACCATACGGCAAGACTTGATCTTCCTGCCCTTGGTTTTGGAGGCAGAGCGTACCTCCGGTTGAGTAACCTCGGAGACGAGATCAGGATGAACCCATGAGACCTCTCCCCGAGATGTGGTGAGTGGGATGAGTCCACTCACGTTGTCACGAGTATGTGGTAGATTGACCACCTCCATTGTCGCCTTAGGGATGGGGACGACGCCATCTTGTGTTGTGGTTGGCGGCAAGGTGCTAAATTGGAGTGACACTAGGTTGGCCGAGACCGTTTTCTCCTTGTAGTCGACGGAGATAACATCTGCATTGATCATGCGCTGGATGTAGTTTTTGAGGACGTAGCAGTCCTTAGTTGGATGTCCAACAAACCGATGGTAGTGACAATACCTCGGATTGTCCACTTTCCCAACCTCGTTGGGACGCTTCGGGTCCGGCAACTTGATCTTGTCACCCTGCTTCAGTATCTCGAAGAGTTGCAGGGTATCTTCATCGTTGAAAGAATAAACCTCCTTTGGCCTCGGTACAAGTGGAGGCTTCTGGGTAGGTGCTGATGCACCTTTGGAGGCATTGACAGTCAACGCCTGTTTCCCCTTCGTCTCTCGTCTAGGGTTGTTGGCTGCAGGCCATTTTCCTTTGTCCTCAAAGGCAGGGAAACTAACTCCCAGAAGGCGAGCATTGGACGCCTTCTTTTCTGCTGTTTCGGCATCGATGATCAAGGAACTCCAGTCGGGAGGAGGAGTAGAGTTGAGCCAGAGTTTGATCGCAGGCAGCATGTTCATGCGGCAGGAGGAGAGGAGTGCATGTTCTGGCGTGCCCGGGGGCAGTCTGAAGCAGGCCTGTCGAAAGCGTTCGATGAATACTCGAACTGTTTCCTTCTCCTTCTGACGTATCTCTATGAGGGATGCCATTGTCATGTCCTTCCCGCCGTCGTAGAAACGGTCGAGGAAGAGACGCGTCAAGTCGTCGAAGGAAGATATGGAGTTATCGGAGAGACTGTAGTACCAGTCGTACGCCACTCCCTTCAGTGCCCCGACAAATATACTGGTGAGTAGTGCGTCCTCCTTCAGGAGATGTCCCGTTTGAGACTGGAAGTACGTCAGATAGCGACGCGGAGAGTCCTTTCCGTCGCATGGCGTCAATGTTTATTGTTTATACTTAGGAGGATAAACCACTTTTTTCCATTCGAGGGGATATGGTTGGGGGATCCCCATCTTTTGGCGCTCCTCTTGTCTATTCTTGGACTCAAAGCGCTCGCGCAAGTCCCTGATCATTTCGACCACGTCTTCCGTGGAGCTGGAAGTCGGAGAAGGTGGTACCGCCTGGAGTTGAGCATTTGAAGGCTCCGACGTCCGTGGTGCTTCGCGGCGATCTGTATCCAAGGATACCGGTTGAAGGGGTACACTTGATTCTCCATTGGCCCCTGGGTTAGGACCGGTAGAAGGCGCTCTGGCCAAAGCGGACCGTATTTCAAACACTGCTTGAGTCAGTGTTTGCATGGAGGCAGAGAGGGTTTTGAGTCCTCCCTCCAAGGTATCCATGTGCTGGACGAGGTCTGCTGGCGGCGCATCTGGCTCGGCATCACCCCCAGTCATGTATACTGTCATGACACGGCTGGAAGTGGATGGATCGGTTGAGGCTTCACTCTCGGCTTCACTCTCCTATAGGGGAGTTGCCTCTCCAGGAGCTTCGTCCTGGCTACCCCCAGCTACGTTCTGGAGGACACCCTCGTCTTCGGGAGAAGTATCCGCAAGGGCCTGATTACCCCCAGTTCTGTCTTGGAGGACTTCTTCATCTTCGGGGCGAAGATTCACAGGGGCTAGACTACCCCCAGCTACGCCCGGGAAGCTGACTTCGTCTCCAGGATGAATATCCACCCCAGTTGTGCTCTGGAGGACATCTTCATCTTCAGAAGGAGGATCAACAAGGGCTTGACTACCCCCAGCTTCCTCCAGGATCTTCTTTCTCCTCCGAGTGCCTTCAAACACTCCAGAGGACGGGACAGTTGTCTTGGTTTTCCTCGGCTGGCTCTTGGACGAAGACGAGGAATTGCCAGTCGCCCTTCGGATTGACGAGGAGTTAAAGATTACGTTGCATAAAGCAACCTTTAATTCTAGCTCCTCTTCAATTGACACCTTCTTCCCGAGATGATGTCGGAGGGGTGTTGATGATTGCAGCCGCTGGAACACCGACTGCCTTGGTGGTGGGACTGCTGTTTTACAACAACAGTTGATAGTGACTACAGCATCGGTGTGCCCTGTGAGGGGTGCATTGTACTTGTCAGTCGATTCTTCTGACCGGCGTTTGTGAGTGACCACGTTATGCAGGTCGTTGGAGGAGAGTGCCACCTTTGCACCCCCATCAGGCGCATGGCAAGGCCAAGCGCCGGGATGGTCAAGTGAATGCTGCGCCCCTTGATCCAACACCAAACAGGCGCTCAGATCAGTAGTAGGGGTACAACATTTAAAGTGACTTAACGAACCTCAGACGCACAACCAGTGGAGGTGCGGGAGTTCAAGACCACAGGGTTTGCCGTGCTCGACTTGGTTACGAATGCAGTAGATGCGCCCAAGCGAGACAAGGACTTTGAAGGTCGACTCATTTCCGGCACAGAAGCACCCGAGTCGACCTTATACAACTTACCATCAGCAGCGCACATGATTGTGAGTGCATGCTTCTGGTTTGCTGTCGGCATAGCACGTTTGAGGCGCATGGCCCGTGCTGTCTTGGACTTCTTCGTACCAGCCCACTGGGGTGTATAGTACTCAGAGTCCAAATTCTCCTCGCCACTACAGCGAGTGAGTCTGTCAAAGACAGAGTCCTTCTATGGCACATTAGAGGTGATGCGTAGGGCATTAGCTGTGCCCCTGCTCCGTTGATGCATCTTCCTCGCCTGAGAGGGAGATGGCTGGGGAATGTGGTCAGCCGCACGTTTCCCCGAGAGATGTGCCGCACCGGTGGGCACATCTTGGTCGCTGAGAACGTCAGCAGGAAGGGAAGGCTGTATTGGAGCATCCCCTTCGGTAGTGGTGCCAGAAGCGTCGACCTTGTGCACCCAGACTTGGCGAGTCTTCTTCGGCTTCGACAGCCGCTTTGAAGGACTCGTACTGCCTTCAGAGATGAACTCCTCATACACCGGTTGATTGAGGCATACGACCAGCATCTTGTGGGAGGAGCCCACCTTCACGTCGTCGGATTGCGACACAGCTTTCTCGGTGGAGGAAAAAGAGGTCCCCAGCAGAGTCGTCATCTTGTTTGCCATTAAAATCTTTTAATTGTAAATTTCAATTACAAACAGAACAGTGTTACAATGTAGGACTTAGATGTAGTCCTAGGAGTACACTTTTGTTTATCTGGGTCCCTTGTGCCGATGGAGCGAGTGGTAATGCGTTGACTCCGTTGATGATCTGACGATGGTTATCGGTTCTCTGAAGGTCTGAGTTGCTCTGGGTGCTGGAGTTTGCGGAGAGGAAGAAGACGTTGAGTGTCTGTATCTGCCTCTCTGTGTGTATATGTAGGTTCTTAGCTGTGTGTGCGTGTGGAAGAAGGAAATGATCCCTCTATTTATAGCTTTACAGGCTGGTTGCTCATGCGCGCATATGTAGGATGCCCCGATTTGTGGGGATGCCACGTGGTGATTGCTGATGGAGGCGCATAGACGATGCGCTCTGATTGAGGAGTTGAACCCTTCATATTGCCTTTGTGGGCTGCGGCCGAGCTGACACGTAGCAATGGAGAGGATCTTTCAGTTGCTGAGATCTTGGGTGATTAGCACCCATTCATAGGCTGAATCAAGTCAAAGGACACGTGTCGTAGGTCCATGGCTTGAAGATCTCGGATTTGGTGGAGAGTGATCTGATAGGATGCGCCTGAGATTGGGCGCATGAGAAGACTTTGGCTTGCAACCTTTAGGAGTCACGAACCAGTCTGGGCGTACGGCTTTTGAGGCGCATGGGAGGCTTCAGTAGTGACTTTGACTTCTGTCTTTAGGGATCAGAGAAAAGTCTGAGGCGCATGGCTTTTGAGGCGTATGCAGAGATTTAGGTGCATGGCTGCGGAGGCGCATGCGAAATGGTTGGGCGACCACGTCGCTTGTAACCGCCGGAGGAAAGTAATGATGATGCTGACGTCAGCAACGCTTCGTCTTCTGAAAAAGCTTCTAACTGTCCAGTCCTCGGGGGACGTGCTGCCAACTCTGTCACTTGAGCATTAATTGCTTGATGTGTGACAAGCCGAAATGGGCGCATGGGTCCATGTTGATTAGGACGCATGGATCTGTACTTTGCTGGGCGCATCTATACAGGGCGCTTGGTGCTGATGGCGCATCCTTATTGGTCTGTCTGTTGAGTTCTTTGGGTCATTTAATGACTCTCTGACTTAGCTTAATTCGAAGAGGCAAATTCATCATCATAAATACAAGTTCATTACACTAACTTCGGGAAGGTTGCCGCTTGGCGCATGGGTTTGATTTGCCCTGGCCTATGAATAGCAACAGTTTGAGAGAGTTTTGTTGTCTCTCCCTTGACTTCTCGACGAAGATGGATTCGATTGATCCTCCTCCTTGGCAAGACGTTGTACTGTAGATGATGGTTCTCCTTGTTCGAAGAAGCTTTGACGGTGAACTCCTTCAGAAGATGAGATCCCCAGGCTGGTAGATGCACCTGTGCATTGACGAGGAAGTGATTCACTCTGACGGGGCGGAGTGATGTGCTGGGATACGTCGGGCTGAGACGATGCAGCTAGCTGAGATATCTGAGTGATGGGCCTAGTTGAGAGTAGGTTGTTACAAAGTCTTCAATTGGCATCATGTTTCTGAGATGATGTTGGACAGGCACAGCATGTTGCAACTGCTGGAACACAGACTGCCTTGGTGGTGGAGCTACTGTCTTGCGGTAGCAGCAGTTGATGGCGACCGTAGCACAAGTATGTCCCGTGAGGGGCGAGTTGTGCATGATGGTCGTCTCTCCCGATCTACGTCTGTGAGTGATTACATTACGTAAATCATGTGAGGAGATGTTGACACTCGTACCCTCTTCAGGCGCATGGCAAAGCCAAGCGTCAGGGTGAGTGTATGAATGACACTCGACCTATATTTGCTTCTTACTGCTATGTAGCCTATTATCACCAAGCTTATTCCTTCTCGAGCTTGTTCGAACATGTATATTACTGGGTGGCCAACTTTAGTGTATTATGTTCATTCTTGGTATTCATTTTATTACTGTGGATTGAGATGTAGATGATCAGTTACTCTTAGTTACCCCTTTACAGCGGAGTACGTCCAGGGTTAAGTCCATTAAATTGGGAACTTACCCTAGATCGTATTAGCTGCCATGGTCACGCTCAGGTTCCTATATATTTTAGAATTGGGACGTGACATATTTTAGTGGTAGTCCATACAGGTCGACATAAATTGTTTCGGTTACGTTACTGTACCGGACGAGCCTGCGTTAGGATACATATTAGAATCTCAATCCACTACTGCTATTCGAAATTCTTTTGACTTCCATTATCGCCCTTGAAATTTTGCATTTGTGCTCAATCATACCATTCTTGAATTTCTATTTATGAACTCTCGTCTTTTCCTCTTTCGGAAGGACGAACACTTGTGTTGACGATCACTTCGTCAAAGTCTTACTATTGATTGTGACTATGGTAGATAGAGTATCTTATGGGTAATTATTTGGGGTATATAGAGGTTTGGATAGACGTCCTTACTAGATAGACAGTTAGAAAAGAATGATATTTCTATCGAGGTTTAAATTTTTACAAGAAAATCCTTTGGTTGAATGATTATTGAGTCACAAACTAGTGATTCGACAACATCGTGTAAATTATTACATTGAGGTAGGAAGTTTACCTGGGAAGATACATTAGCACATGCTTGATAGGACTATGTGATTAGCTAAGGTGGGTAGACTGTAAAGACGCCCCTCCAAGATAGGATGTAGGCTAGAGAATAGTGCAAGGTTTAACTATAACATGAGACATGAGGACTATTAAGCCAAACCATGCCACCCTCTGCTTGAGTTTGATAGAGTACTGCATAGAATTACCGTAAAACCATACAGGTTGACTAAGGAAAGGTACAAAGATTCTTATTATTGTAAGGATTGGACTTGAAGGAAGACACCTTGAAAGTGTCAAGGGATGATAGCGATTAAAGTTCGAGGAACCATCAGGATGAGCAAATTGATGAAACACGATGATCATGACCAGATATAAGATTTGAGAGTTGTAAAAAAAAATTCGAGAAATTTTAACGTAGAGGATATGAAAATCAGGAATAATGATAAAATGGGAGAGGAGATTACTTGGATATTGAGGAGCTATCCTAAGAAGATTATGTATCAAAGAAAAATATGATCATGGAAGATGTGTAAGATTAAGTTGGATTAGTCAACGATTTCTATATTGGCTGAGTTAACCTTGAATGAACTATTAGAGATAGGGACTAGGAGTAGAGTTAGACTATGATAGATGTATTAGAGTTAAGTACTTTTTAGATCAGATCTCAGATTTTTCTTAACAGATAGTTAGGCGTGCTTGTGATATGTATAATAGCTTATGGGTAGATAAGGTAGAACCTTGGTTAGATAGGATTTAAGGCTTGTATAGGTTTAGCATTAAGTTTCAAGGTTGTTTAAGTTTAAGAATTGATCAGGATCTTCAATGACTAATCGTAGCCAAGAATCTAAGAATAGAGTTAGAACTATACCTTAAGGCAGACTAGTAAATCCTTTGTTGATGCAAGTTAGTTAGAGTTGAGGAGTTGTATCTGGAACATTGTGTTAGTATGAGGATAAGAAGTGGATACACAAGAAGAGATAATTATAAGGAACAATATGTTTGGTCTGAATAAATGAAGAGGAATAAGATAGAAATTTTAGGAAAAGTTATCAGGATGAGGTATATGACCATGATTATCTAGGATGACATAAAAATGATTACAGAGAAAACTACATCTTAAGTGAGAACTTGAAATGAGATCCAGATAAGAGCGAGGAGATTATCTCGAGAAGCCAGACGATATAAATTTACGACACAGGAAGGTGAAAAAAAATGTGTTAATAAAATATGGGGATATTGACATGGAAAGTTTTAGCACTTAAACGAGATTATGGCATGAGATGGGAAGAAAAGATTTCAAGATAAAGTAGTCCTAAATAGTTTGAGACATATAATCTAGAGATGAGTAAGTACATAGTGGATGACAAATTTCTTGAAGAATGAGATATTCCAAAGAGGATAAATTAAGAATTAAAGTTTTCAAGAATTGAAGACGTTTGGAGACTTGGGTATATTACATTATAAGCATCTTGATATTGTGTTAGCGAAAGTTATAATTGAAAAGGAAGAGCCATAGAATGGGGTGTACTAATGGAAGAAAATTTGATAGTATCAAGGACTTTCAAAATATTATGAGTTGGATTATGGAATAAGAGACCGGCCGTGCTTGATAGATCATTTATTATCTTAGGGACCTGATAGATAGGCTGAATCATAGTATGGATTGGTGTGTAATTATCTCAACCCGCTTAATTTTCAGATTATTCTAGGTGACCTTCCATATCTGTTTGAGACACATCCATATTCTTTTTTTTCCTATTTCTAAGCTTGCAAATCACGGTTGCGTAATTTAGCCAGCTTATCCTTCTAAATTATGATTTAGAAGACTCTGTTCTCCTTTGGACATGCCTTCATCTCAAATCCAAAACCTTGATCTCACCTCTCTTCTACCTAATAATCACATACCATTGTCTTCAACCTTCTTGTTCGTGCTTCACTTGAGCTTGTTTACAATCCTTTAAGCCTCGTCGCTTTGGTTATGCCCAACCAAGCCAATTCTCTTTTGACTATTGAACTCTGAACCATATAGGATTAGCACTAAATTTATATACTTTCCTTATAGAGTTATTGACCAATAGTACCCTGATAGTGCCAGAGATTATTGCAGACTGTAATATCTAAATACCAGTTTTCCCTTCCAAAACTTTGCTAGTAGATTACGACTATGATCTTCTGGTTGGAACTAGTCGTACCTGACTCCACTAAGATTTGATCATCTATCCTTCTTATACCATGTCTTGTTGTAATTTCGAGGACGAAATTCTATAAGGTGTGTAGGTTTTAAGCCCTCTGGATTTTAGAAATTATTTTAAATTTGATTAAAAGTAATTATTTTTAATAGATATCTTAATTATAATTATTTTATTATTAAATATACTTCTTCGTGACTTTGATTTTTAGAGCGCAAGTGATGTCAGTATCTCGAAATGCCCTTCATGAGTTTTGATCTAGACAAGTTTATCTTCATGATGATATATCATGTCCCACTCAAACTTGTTCCCTTGTGCTCTATTTGTATCGCAGAACTTTCTGATCAATTTAGGCCATTTGATTATTTTTAGTTATTATTAAATTCCCACTTTTATTCTTGATTATCATGTATATGTTACCGTGACTTTCAATTTAAGAGCACAAGACTAGGCATTTTCTCCAAACTAACTTGTCATACATGATCTGTTCGAGACACTCTTCGCCCATGACCTTCGTGTTCTACTCAGACACATCATCTTGTGCTTCATTTTCATCGCACAACTTTCCTGACCTTAGACCCAATCTTCATTCACCCCACAGAGTCACATTTACTTCCAACTTAATTTTCGGGCCCGACATCGGTCCAATCTGCTTGACCCAATATATGGTTCTGGCCTATTTTGAGTCTACTATGCACATGCCACTTGCGTGCCACCAAATTGATCTTCCTTGTGCTCCCATTTCATCCATGATTTTAATTGGTTTAAATTTGTTATTTTAATTAAATTCTATCCTAAACTCGACCAAACTTGATCCAACACCCAACCCAGTTTGGTGTGACCCCTCTCGTGACTGCCCATACACCCCATTAATATTTCTCTCTTCCCTAATAAAAATATCACCCTTTCTCTCTCTATTTTTAATTAATATATGTATATATCATTCTCTCTCTTTCTAATATATATATATATATATATATATATATATATTACACTCACTCTCTCACCCATCATTATCACCCCTCTCTCCCATCACACACACAACCCCCCTCCCCAGCAGACATCTCTCCCTCTCCCTCTCTCTATATCTCTCTCTCTTTATATAATACACACACACACACACACACACACACACACACACACACACATATATATATATATATATATATATATATATATATATATATATATATATATATATATATATATATATATATATATTTCTCTCTCACTCACCCCTCACCTCTCCTTACACTCACCCCCCTCCCTGTACCGTCACAGCAAGCCCCACCCAATGCTGTTGCTCCTTATTCTACTCCTCCTCACTACTTATCACCACAACCATATCCATCCTCCTCCATTCTCCTCACTCAATACCCCTCCATCACCATCATCTTCATCATTCTCACCAACACCAACTTCATCATCTTCTTCTTCACTATCACACCACCACCACCTCGAATACACCACCACCACCACCGAATGCCACCACCTCCCTCTTCTTACTCCTCTCCTCCTCGGCCTCCTCCTCTTCCTCCCTTGGCCGGAGCTCGGCCACCCATGGCCGAGCAGGAACCGCAACAGCAAGCTCGACAGCAGCAGCCGCGCACGCCGCACGCCGCCGAAGAGCCCCCGGCCGCACGCGAGCCTCGGGCGAGGTCCCCCTTGCCGCCTCCGTCGTCCCCGACGCAGAAAATGGGCTGTTCGTGCGTTTCGCATGGAATCCCGCCCTGACGCGTGCGAAATCGAATTCTGAAAGTACGCCACATCGCAGCGACTTTGTGCGTGTTTTCGGGGAAATCCGACCGTTGGATCGTCGATCCACTTCTTTCATCACAATCTC
Source organism: Iris pallida (assembly GCA_029216955.1). Lineage (NCBI taxonomy): Eukaryota > Viridiplantae > Streptophyta > Magnoliopsida > Asparagales > Iridaceae > Iris > Iris pallida. Next base: position 19,964,663 of record JANAVB010020400.1, read on the forward strand.
GGTATACACCCCTTCACTCTCCTCAAGTTTCACCCGTTAATTTCGTCGTTTGATGCATCAAAATCGGCCACTAAGTTGACCGTTTAAATTGTATAATTTATGGACAATTTTGCGGAGACAACTTCGTCAGCTCGTATCTCCGCCATCACAGCTCCGTTTGGCATGCCACCAGTTCCTGTTCGCAGCTGGTATATCTCTCTTCCTGCTCCTTAAGTTTCGTTTTATTGTGCGCACGTTTGATTGGTTGAATTTGACGCCAAAGTTGGCCTTCCGAATTCATAATTTTCAAGTTGTAAAATCCTAATTTTGAACCCGGGACTCCAGATTCCAATTCTGACACTGCCAGTAGACTCATGGCATCGTTCTGGCACAAATTCATATAAAATTTGCTTGATTTGGAGGACGTGGGCCCTGGCACATTTTTCGGTACAAGGTGAGCCCCACTGTCCGAGTCAACGGGTCATTTTGAGATCGGCTGATCGGAATCTACTTCTGGATATACTGTTGGGTTCGTATCGTCATTCTGGACTCGTTGACATATACTTTGCTAGATTTAGTGGACTTGGCCTCCGGCACGTATTTTCGTGCAAACCGGATTCTACTTTCCAGATCAACGGGTCATTTTGAGATCGGCTCATCGGAATCCACTTCTGGACATATCGTTGGGTTCGTATCTTCATTCTAGACTCGTTGACATATACTTTGCTAGATTTAGTGGACTTGAGCTCTGGCACGCATTTTCGTGCAAACCGGATTTCACTATCCGGGTCAACGGGTCATTCTGAGATCGGCTCATCGGAATCCACTTCCGGACATACCGTCGGGTTCGTATCGTCATTCTGAACTCGTGGACATATAGTTTGCCACATTTTGATGACCTTGATTTTGACACATTTTTCGGTGCAAGGTGGGTCCAACGGTAGACCGCATCTTGATTCAAATTACCATTTTGCTCCTGTGTCCAGAATTGGACCTATGGATAGTCTATTCTAGCTATTTTACTTATTCTGAGAATGTTGGTGATGTTTGTTTCAGCATCCGATGACGTTCGTGGAGACTGCTATTTCGCTACTTTTCTTGGACTTGACGATTTGTCTGCAGGACATCATCGGCTAACTGCTTCACCCCAGGCAAGATACCTTGCCATACTTGTACTATTTATATTACTTATATCTATCCTTGTACTGTTAGTTGATGACACTGGTAGTGTGTATCCAAGGATGACTTGGGTGTTACCGATGATGGCATCGATGTTATGGTTGCGTGCGTGTGTGACTTAGAGTTAGTAGACATACCCGACATGGTAAAGTTATCCCGGATAACTTTATGACTTGACCCGAGACATTACACGGCACCTTGAGTGAGAGTCATTGTGTTGGCACGAACTTCCGCATTCGACTGATCATCGGTGCGAGCGGTTCGTGTTTCGGTACATATAGAGTTAGATGGTGTCTAGATTAGAGACTCGCATTGAGATATGGATTGTCTGAGTCGTGGATACGACTTGTACATTTCTTGGAACGGGGAAGACAACCAGTAGGCGTATGGGACAGACAGTTACATTATTTTATGTTAGCCTCAGTGGGGACCTGGTTATGGGTATGGGCCCTTACTAGTGGGTATATCTGGCAGCGGCCACTAGCTACGCGCTAGGTTCGGTCGGGAGGTACGCTAGTACTGTATTAATTGGCTCGTGATCCGACGCTCGGCCCGTGTTCCGACGCAAATCCTTCGGCTCGTGATCCGACGTCGGCCTGTGCTTCGACGAAATTATTATTCACCTACCCATACGTTCCAAAGTTGTCTTCAACATGCATTCACATAGGCCGGTTAGTTCGTATACCCATGTCGGACCGTATTATGGAACAGTGTCTCATCATGGACTGGTATGCCTTCCACTGATCAAGATTGGTCAGAGGTATGGTTTATTGATCGATGACTGGATATTGGGCCAGGTTATGAATCAGGTTGTCCATTTATATTCAGTTCAAATTATAGCATGTATCTCTGTATCTTGTTACGTCCCTCTGAGGACCTGGTGATCTCTAGGTATTCGCTGAGCGATTTGTACATAGTAGCTGGCAGGTGCTGCATGATGCACCGAGGTCTCAGGTATATATTTATATTTGTGTTCTGGCATATTTCATTTATTCTTTCCCGCTTATATCCTCACCTATATTTGCTTCTTACTGCTATGTAGCCTATTATTACCAATCTTATTCCTTCTCGAGCTTGTTTGAACATGTATATTATTGGGTGGCCAACTTTAGTGTATTATGTTCATTCTTGGTATTCATTTCATTACTGTGGATTGAGATGTAGATGATTAGTTACTCTTAGTTACCCCTTTATAGCGGAGTACATCCAGGATTAAGTCCATTAAATTGGGAACTTACCCTAGATCGTATTAGCTGGCATGGTCACACTCAGGTTCCTATATATTTTGGAATTGGGGCGTGACAATAATAGATCAGTGTCTCAGAGGTATGCAATAGAAATCACAGCAGTAAACATTTTGAAGGAAGGTGACGCGGATAGATGGGAGTGGGTTGATACAATAGATGGCAAATTCTCCTTTAGAGTTATGTACGAGAAGACGCAAACTCAGGGAGAGCATGTAGATTGGGTGGAGGTGATCTGGATGCGGAGAGCAGCTACAAAGATGAAGCTCCGTCCCTACAAAGCAATTCGTAATAGATTGCTTACACGAGAACGGATGAGGAGACTTGGCGTAGCCAAAATGGGGCACCCGTGCATGAAAACTCAACAGCTAGGGCGCCGCACGGACGGTCGAGGACCGGCACCATTCTACCACGGGTATTAACGAAGGACGACCACGCGGCATGTCGTGCGGTGCCGTAAGGGCGTCGAGAAGACGTTCTAACACTACCAAATTACAGTACTTTAGCGACGGCCATTTAGCGACGGAAATTTTCCGTCGCTATCACCGTCGGATCCCCGACGGATTTGTGACGGAATACCGATGGAAAGCAGTGGACAATTTTTTTTATTTTTTTATGTCCATATCCGTCGCTATGCCGTCGATAGGTAGTCGGCCATGTAGCGACGGTTTTATATCCGTCGCTAGAACGTCGCATATTTTGGCGGCAAAAGCCTAAAATATTGGCGCGAGATTTACTGACGACTTAGCGACGGAATAATCCGTCGCTACTCGCGCGAGATTTACTGACGCGTTAGCGACGGAATAATCCGTCGCTACTCCGTCGCTAAATTTACGTTCCAGACTTAAATTGAAACGACGGGGGGAACTTTTTCATTCCCCCCAAATTTCACTCTCTCTCCTCTCTCTCTCTCTCTCTCCCGCGGTGATCGATCGGCGACCCCCTCTCCTCTCTCTCCCGCGGCGGTGATCGGCGACCCCCTCTCCTCTCTCTCTCCCAAAGGTAATCCCCTCTCCCTCTCCCTCTCTCTTTCTCTCTCTCTCTCTCTCTCTCTTTCTCGCACTCTCTCTCTCGCGCGCGCGCGCGGTGGTCGTGGGTGCAGCGGGCCGGGGGCGTCAGGGGCTGCGGGGGCGGCGTCGACTGCGGGGGGCGGCGGGTGGCGGCGGGTGGCGGGAGGTGTGGAGGGGGCGGTGGGAGGGGCGGGAAGCGTTGGAGGGATGGGGGCGCGCGGGGGCTGGCCGCGGGGTGCGGGGGGTTGCGGAGGGGGGCTGGCCGTGCGTGGGGGGCGGGGGGTGTGGAGGGGGCGGTGGGATCGAGGGGGCGGGCAGCGTTGGGGGGGTACGATGGGGGCGGGGGCTGGCCGCGGGGTGCGGGGGGGTATGTGTGGAGGGGGGCTGGCCGGACACACACACACACGGACACACACACACGGACACACGGACACACAGACACACACACACACACACACAGACACACACACACATACACGGACACACACGGACACAGACACACGGATACACACACACAGACATATATATATATATATATATATATATATATATATATATATATATATATATATATATATATATATATATATATATATATATATATAAAATATATATATATATATATATATATATATATATATATATATATATAGGCATAATTTTAAGATGCTTAAATAGGCATAATTTTAAGATGCTTAATATATATATATATAGGCATAATTTTAAGATGCTTAATTAGTTTACCTTATATATATAAGGTAAACTAATTATGGTAAACTAATTATGCCTATATATATATCTATATATAGGCATAATTAGTTTACCTTATTTTAGAGTATGACTACGTAGCTAGTGTGTAGAGTAGTATATGGTTACTAGATCCTAGTGTAGAGTAGTATGTAGAGGAGTATGGCTACTAGTGATATATAGATATGTAGGTCCATGTGTATCTGTATCGGACTATCGCTATCGGTATCGAACTATCGCTATCGGTATCGGACTATCGCTATCAGTATCGACCGTATATACTTAGTATCGGGCGTAGTGGATTAGTATCGATCAGTATATAGGTTTGGGTTAAGATCAAGGTTCAAAGTATCGGTATCAGAATAGTAGGCCGAATAGGAGGCCGAGATAGTCGAATGTGAAGAAGGGAAGAAGGGAGGAGCAGATGGGTTCAGAGCCATGGTGGAGGAGGAGAAGTAACATGAGAGCAGTTTCCGCCGTAACATCTCCTGGCTCTGCTGGCAACTGAAGTCCAGATGCTACAAAGGACGATCCTATATACTGATACTAATCTGATACTCTCTGATATTAAGTACATCCGGCTTACTAGCTAGCGGATCCACCAGTTACATGATTATATACTAATTATGTTAGATTGTGATACTAAGTAGCCTCGTCGTAGGCCTAGCGTGTTATCCACAAGTTTAGTTTTTCTTACGATATGAGTATCGGTATCGGGCTATTAATTCTTATGTTTAGTTTGTCTTACGATACAGATATTCACATCAAATCGAGCATGAATCGTTACTTTGTTGATCGTACATGGATGTACAAACGACAACACGAGAGCAGAATTGGTGTGAGTGACGATTTTCAGGCAGGTGTGGAAGTATTTCTTAAGTATGCCATGAGCAAAACTCAGTACATGGACGATAACAAAATCAAGTGTCCATGTGTTAATTGTCACAATAGACGTTTCGAAGAAGTGATGACTGTGAGAGATCATTTGACCCGTAAGGGTTTCGTACGTGATTACGGCCTGTGGTCATCGCAAGGTGAATTATATTCAGAAAGACAGGCTGCAGAAGCTGGTACTTATGCTTTTGATGATAATGCTGCAACGGATGTCCTCGAAGACGACGGATGCTCTGTGGATTATGGAGACATGCAGAACCTTGCACGAGATATGGTGAATGCTGCGGCAGGGCCTAGTTTTGATCCGGAGGATCCTAATCCCGAGGCAAAGGAGTTCTATGATATGTTTAAGGACGCAGATACTCCTCTATATCCTGGTTGTGAGACTCATTCCGCACTGTCAGTGACGATGCGGTTGTTGAACATAAAGTCTGATTTTAACTTGCCACAAGCTTGCTATGATCGGATCACACAATTAACTAATGAGGTGTTACCGAAGGAATCAAAAGAGCTCCCAAGAAACTTCTACAAGTCAAAGATGATGGTCCGACAACTGGGACTAGGGTACGAGAAGATAGATTGTTGTCGCAACGGATGCATGTTGTATTACAAAGAGAATTGCGTATTAGAAAGTTGTTGGTTCTGTAATGCGGATCGTTACAAGACAGTACAGGGAAAAGGAAAGTCAACTAGAAAACGACGTCCTTACAAGTATATGCATTACTTGTCGATCACGAAGCGCTTACAGAGGATGTATATGTCTCTGAATACAGCAGAACACATGACGTGGCACAGTGAAGATCGCATAAAGGACGAAGGAGAATTGTCACATCCTTCGGATGGGGAGGCGTAGAAATATTTTGATTTGTGTCATCCAGATTTTGCTGCAGAGCCTAGAAATGTACGCCTGGCGCTATGTTCTGATGGCTTCGCCCCTTTCGGACAGTCGGGATCTCAATACTCATGCTGGCCGGTCATTCTTACCCCTTACAATCTGCCACCATGGATGTGTATGAAGACTCCTTATATGTTCTTGACAGCTATCATACCCGGTCCCAAAAATCCGACAAAGAACATCGATATATATTTACAGCCGTTGGTGGATGAGCTGAAATAGTTGTGGGAGATCGGCGTCATGACCTATGATATTTCTAGAAAACAAAACTTTCAGATGAGAGCTTCACTCATGTGGACAATCAATGATTTTCCAGCATACGGTATGCTGTCGGGATGGAGTACGCACGGCAACATGTCTTGTCCGATATGTATGAAAAATAGTAAAGCGTTCCGCCTTAGACATGGAGGAAAAACTTCTTTCTTTGACTGTCACCGTCAATTTCTGCCAACGAGACATCCTTGGCGAAAGAACAAGGACGCGTTCAGATATGGAAAACAAGAATTTTCTGAACCTCCTGCCAGATTGTCGGGATACGATATTTGGGAAGATGTAAAGGAATTGCCCACCGCAATGGAAGATCCATCGAACAATCGTGTCGAGGGGTTCGGACAAAGCCATAACTGGACCAAACGGAGTATCTTCTGGGACTTGCCTTATTGGAAAGATAATCTTATTAGGCATAATCTTGATGTCATGCATATCGAAAAGAATGTGTTCGATAATGTCTTCAATACCGTTATGGATATTAAAGGAAAGACGAAGGACAATCCAAAAGCAAGACAAGACATGGTCGAGATATGCAAACGTCATAATCTAAACTTGATACAAAGGGGAGCTGGTGGACAAGTAACTAAGCCGATAGCGTCATACGCATTGAGCAAGGAAGATAGATTAATAATCTGCAAGTGGATATCTACTTTAAGATTTCCCGACGGCTATGTGTCGAATTTGTCTAGATGCGTTGATCTCAATGAACGCAAGCTAACAGGAATGAAGAGTCACGACTGCCACGTGTTTATGGAAAGATTACTGCCCATTGCGTTGAGAGAGTTGTTGCCTTCTGCTGTATGGGTTCCGTTGGCCGAGCTGTCTACATTCTTCAGGGATATCTGTTCAACTAAGCTCACGGTGCAACATATGATACAACTTGAGGAGAAGATTGTCTTAACAATTTGCAAGTTAGAGAAAATATTTCCACCAGGTTTCTTCGACAGTATGGAGCATCCACCGATTCATCTAGCATACGAAGCCCGTGTCGGTGCATCTGTTCATTATCGATGGATGTACCCCTTTGAAAGGTAAATAAAAATCGATATAATTTAAGTGGATTTTACAATTCATTGTTAATTCTCAAGATAATTTGTCTCTCTAGGTATCTACATCATCTAAAGAAGAAAGTTGGCAACAAGGCTCATATAGAGGCTTCGATATGCGAAGCATATCTTATCGAGGAGGTGTCAAACTTTTGCTCCATTTATTTCGATACTCATGTTGAGACAAATCGAAATAGACCTCAAAGGAATGACGAAGACGTTGAGGAAGGAGGTATATTCAATTTAAGGGGCAAGCCTATTGGGGCTAGTAAGAAACGGTGGTTGAGTGACGATGAGTATGATGCCGCTCACCGATATGTCTTGTTAAATTGTGACATACAAGAAGTGAAAGATTTGGAGAAGTAAGTGACTACACCTCGTTATAATCTCTAATTTGGTGAGGTAAGTGACTACACTAATTTTTATTCTCTCTAACAGTGTATTTAGAGATGAAGTCAAAATAAGGACACCCGATATTACCGATGAGGGACTTCAAAGAGAGGTTGATTTTACCTTTCCGTCATGGTTTCGAGATTACGTAAGTAACTGAGATAATATGTTATGCGGCTACCATTTAAATATATATATGCCACTAATACATTTAAAGTTTACAGGTTTTATTAGCTGAACCAAGTACACTCACAAATAAGAGCATCCGTTATTTGTCATTGGGACCGAAGAAGCATGCAAAGACTTGGCCCGGCTATGTCGTTAATGGCTTCAAGTTTAAGACAACTCAACATCCTATAAATGCAGAATTTCTCAATGACGACTTCAGTACGAAGCATTCTGGTGTTTGCATAAGAGGCACAATCTATGACGACGAGCCGGACTTTGACTATTATGGAGTGCTTCGGGATATTGTAGAATTACAATATAGTGCCCCATTTGATATGCATATTGTTATGTTCAAATGTGAGTGGTTCGATACGACACCAAATATCGGTTGGAGAATCGATAAACAATTTGGATTCGTCGATATAAATCATCGCAGGAGGTATAGAGGGTCCGACATGTTTGCGATAGCAAGTCAGGCTATTCAAGTCTACTATACAAGCTACCCAAGGCGTCGTAGAGATTGCTTTGACTGGTGGGCAGTATGCAAGATTAAATCTAGAAATACATTCAACGTTGGAGACCCAGCATACCAAGAGGACCAGATCGAAAAGCCCCAATATTTGGGACAACAGTCTTGTGACATGGATGTTGATTTAGAGGTTGATATACCTCTTGCTGATGAAAATAGAGGGGAGGAAGAGGTTGATATACAAGACTTAGATGTCAACCAGGGGAGAAAGAGGCGTCTTGTCCCAAGTATTGAGACTGAAGAAGAAGAAGAAGAAGAAGAACTTTATGAGGATGAGGATGAGGATGAGGATACAGATGAATTCGACGATGAGGATGATGATGATGATGAGGCCGAGGCCGAGGCCGAGGAAGAGGACGATGACGATGATTAAATATCGCTATATTTCAGTTGTATCTTGAAGCACCCAATATCTAGTGGAACACAAGATGCCCTTTCATCAAAAGTTACAAGAATTGTACTTTGTTGTATTGGTGCATGATTTTATCAGATTTTGTGTATCTAGCTTTTATTCGTACTTCACTTCTGATTGTAATATTTATTTCAGTTTGGGATATTTGCGTATTATTGTATGAGTTTTTTTTTGCAGATGGCACTCCTAGGCCTACTCGTCTGGGCGGCACTCATCGCCCTGCTGCTGGTATGGATATGTTTAGGTTTATATTCATTTATAAATCTATGTTGTCGGTATTTTGTTTATGTGTTCTATTTACAGGGCATGGTTGCGAGCACCCGTACTGGTGGTGCTGGCCGTGGTCGTGGCGGTGGCGGCGGCGACGGCGGTGGTGGTGGTGGTCGTGGGCATGGGCGTGGGCGTGGTGGTAGCGGTCGTGGTCGCCAGCCGCATTCCCCGGATGTGACCTCCGAGCCCGACTTGGAGAGCCCGATCACAGGCTCTTCCCGCCGTCATTCTTCCTCGGTGCCACCGACATCGTCGTCGAGGCCTGTGACTCCATCCGCTAGCGGATCCGTTCCGCCACCGGATGTACCAGCGGATGCAGCAGCAGATGCAGCAGGGGGCCCAGCAGTTACTGCAGGGTGGGCCTCGGAGTACCCCGAGATTCAGTTTCATCCTGATACCGGGGAGTACATTCGCGGACCCGCGGATCCCCCGACGCCACCAGAGAGGCTGGTGGACGAGTTCCGACGAGAGCTATGGCCCGCTGGTGAATCGTAAGTAAATTTAAGTTAATTTATTAAATTTGTTTCATTTATTCAAGTTAATAATCCAGTCGTTGCTTCTTTATAGGTTTTTCCCGTGGGATGCTGCCCGGAGTCTAGGTCGCATTATCCGGGATAACTACCATGGCCCCTACATCAATTTTTCTGAGGTGCCTCAGGACATGAAGTACGTCTGGCTCGACGAGATGAGGGTATAAATCCGTCGGTGAATTATTAATTATTCTTTAAATCATTAAATTTTTTATTACGTGATATTTGAATTTGTATGTCAGAGGACGTTCTGGTGGCCCTCCCATCGCGAGGAGGCGATCCGCAGGACCTACAAAGTCACCGCCGGGAAGAAGATACGGGATGCGGTGTACGACCTTCGTACGGCGCATACGAGAAAGGACTGGATCCGGGCGGAGTACTATGAGCAGATGTTGGAGAAGATGGATACTCCACAGTTCAAGCTGAAATCGGAGAAAGCTAAGGCTAATCGACAGGGCGCGGGTCTGCATACGGGGGGATCAAGGCCCCACGTATCGACGCGTGCAGATTTGGTGAGATAGCGCAAATTCAAATTCATTCTATTATTTAATTTCGTACTGTTAATATACGAAGTTAATTAAATTCTACGTATGCAGGTCCGACAGGCGGTGAAGCAGGGGAAAGAGGCGGAGACGGTCACCGCTCACGATGTATTCGTGCATACGCACAAGAGGCGGAAGGACGGGAGCTTCGTCGACGCGAGGGCCGAGGAGACTGATGTAAGTACTTACGTTTATGAGATTTATGTTAGAAATATAATTATTGTTAAGTTAATTAGATAAACTTAGGATTCAGACTATAACTTAGGGAAACATAGGATTTATATTATAACTTAGGAAAACTTATAGTACAAACACATTCATTGGATAGGCTGCGTATCGTGAGGCACTTAGTCGGCTTGAGATCGAGCCCCCTTCCGAGAATGTCGGCGAAACGACGCCCATCCAGACGCACTCTTCTATGGCCGCTCGCTACGACGACGTGTTCGTAGAATCTGCCGGCGGCGTTAGGAAAGGGCGCGTCTACGGCTTAGGTTCCATGGCGCCCTCGTTGCAGCCGTCCCCGAGATATCCACCGCCTTCGCCTCCCCCAGCGCCCCCGGTTGACGATGTGAGGGCGCAGCTTGCGACTCTGACCTCCGCGGTGTCAGATTTGCGGGCAATAGTGTTGGGGCGCTATCCGTCTGCTCCCGGTCCGTCTGCTCTCGGTCCGTCTACTGCTGCTGCCGGTGCTTCGGATCGACCTGGTCCTTCTTCCCCTGGACGGCTTTCATTTAATCGCTCTGCGGACGCCCGTATCGTATCGGATAACACCATCTTGACGTTCCTTGACATGTTGTCGCCACAGCAGCTACGCGCACTTCCAGACCATGTCTTGTCCCAAGTGCCGGCACACACGGTGGAGGAGTACATACGCAAAGCGGATGCGGCGGCACGAGCACGAGACGATCCGATGGACGGGGTTTGATTTTGTTTATGTTGTTGGTTTTGTAGACATTTGGATACATTGTATGATCGGATATTTTTTTTATGTTTGGATAATTTAATGTTGGATATTGGATGTATTGTGTTGGTAATATTTTGTTGGATATTGGATACGTTGGATATTGGTGTCGGATATGGATATTTTGCATATGGATATATGGTGTTCGATATTGGCTACGTTGGATATTCGTGTTGGATATGGATATATGGTGTTGTATATGGATATTTGGATATTATCTTCTGTACTTCTAGCTGTATGTCATAATTTTGCAAGTTTACCATAACCTACACACTGCTACACAAACAATGGACCTCCAAAAGACTGCTTTAACTGTTTCTATAGTTGGTTATGTGGCGGTGCAACAGGAAGAGATCATACATGGACAAGCATTAGTGGGCATAGTTATGGACGCTTCAAGGAAGACCAGACAAAAAGGACAGAATATGCTAGGCAGTACCTTTAATAGATACATGCATTATCACACCGATACAAGGCTCACACGGATTCTCTTAAGCAGAAAAGTAATCTCAAGTAAACTATTGAGGGAAAGATTTCTATTTCAGAAGATAAATAATCTAGGATCAAAGACTACACTTGGGTGATGAATGGATCGAGCAGGCTCTTCAGATCAAGACGTGTTCTTTCATATTCGTATCCTATTGCATTCTACAAGTTTGGTGATCAGATCTTTAAGGAAGAGATGATGCCGCAGGAGAGAGAGCTAAAGCAAAACCTATTCGAGGAGCAGCAGCAGTAATTAGAATCTAACGTTGAGAAGCTATCGATGTTTCTAGAGCTTAATCTCTCCAATGTGGTCGATAGGGCTGTGCAAGCAGATGTGAGCCTCTTAAGATATTTTGCTTCTATGTTATGTTGAACCATTACTGACACCATTGTTATAGGTACCAATGTATAGAAAATAATTTGTTGTATCCTCTCCAACGAACGACCCTCAACATTTCCCCATATAAGTCTAAAACTGTGAGTTAACCCTGAATCAACTAGGATTAGCACAGGTCTGTTCTGTATGGTCTCCCTTATTCTTATAGTAGAAGGATGCAAATTGCCAGATAGAGCTTGTAAGGTAATAGAAAATGGTCCAGCATTAGTAGCTTTCTTTTCAATTTCCTCAGTTGTTGCTTTATTTTTTAGTTCCTCCACATCTTATTCATCAGCCATTAGCATGAACAGCTTTTTATCCTTGCACTTGTGCCCTTTAAACCACTTCTCATCACAGAGGTAACACAACCCTAAACTTCTTCTTCTGGCTAGTTCACTTGGTGATATAGTTGGGATAAAGGAATGAGTACCCTGAGAAGTTTTCCCTGCTGTAGTGGATGGTCCTGATGTGGGCATAGTCTTCTTATGATCTTCATGGCCTTGCATAGCTCCAGTGTGAAAACTCCCTGTAGTCTTCATTGGGTATGAATTTGGCTTACCCAGCTTCCTGACTACCCACAATTTGGCTTCCTGCATTTTAGCTACATGCATAGCAGTAAGGAGATTAGTTGGATTAGTCAATTGGACCTCATACCTAACTTCCTTTTTCAATCCCCCCATATATTGGTTGATCAAACTTGGCTCTGAAATACCTTGTACCTTTTTGGATAATTGCTGGAATTGGAGGTTATACTCATGTACAGTCCCCTCTTGTTTGAACAGTTTAAGATCAATCACATAATTAGTGAATTGAGATGGGCCAAATTCCATTCTTATGGCTTGACAGAAGTCATTCTACCCCATCATCCCTCCTTTGATTTTCATGACCCAATCAAACCAGTAGGCTGCAGTTCCTTTGAGTTGAACTGAGCAAACCTTGACTGTGTCTGATTCTGGTGTGTTATAGTAGTTGAAGTAATAAGAAACCCTTAACAACTACTCTTCCACATCAGTTAACCCATCATAATCGGATAATTTCAATCGCAGGGTTGGGTGTCCAAAGGGAGCAGGTTATTGTGTTGGAGAGTGAGAATTCCCTCGGAAAGAGTGTGAAGTATTTCCCTGGAAATTCATTTCTACTGGTGCAGAGACAGTAGGGTTTCCAAAACCTTGATTCCCCAATGGAGTTGATTGAATCATAGGAACAGATCTGGGTGTTTGATACATCATTGACCCATTATTGAATGGGTTTCCCCCTCCTAAAGGCTGTGGTGAAGATAGTGGTGACTGGTAGTTTATCATAGGTGAAGAAGTTGCATGCATGTGTAGTGATGAATTCCCTACTGGGATCTTTGTGTTTGGTATATTACCAGAAGTGTTCACTCCAAACACCCCAAATTTCCCATTCCCATATCAGATCTGTAGTGCCCCGCTCCTTGCGGTCCACTATGTAATACCCACGGCTTGCTGACTCAGTCTTGAACTGAGTATTTGGGAAACCATTGCCGGTATCGATTGATCACGGATGAAATGCAATAAACTATTCCAACTGATGGATCGGCTTATATTGAAATGAGTCCAATAGTTTTCGTTGGATGTTTTCTTTCGCTGCTTGGTTTTGATGAATGTGTTTTTGTGTTGGTTTTCGATGATTGATTTTCATTGTTCGCTTTTATCGCATATCGCATTTATTCCGAATCTTGAGGGAAAGAGACCGAAGTATGCTAATCGAATGTTGGTGCCAATACAGGAGGACGCATAGGCATACATAGAGCGCGAACAGCACATGAAGTCCCTCATTCTCTCAACTAAGATTCATCTTGGTGAGTTGCTTCAACTAGACAAACATTTATCTGTATGCCCTAATAAAAATAATCTCTAGTCCACTCTGTTGCCTCGTCCCTCTGATCAACGATACCACAATAACAAAAGATAAGAGGAGATAATTGAATTGAATCGAATGCTTGATCATGTGCGGCTAAATATCTGTTTCATATAAATGATCATATGCTCTGTTGCTAGTACGCTATAAAATGTAGACATGGACAGACAACTTGTACATGTTGAGATGAATTAGAAGGCACGAAATGAACGTGTCATATATCTGCTAAGACGTGAAATGAATGCGTCATTATGCATATACGAATTTTTTACATATGACAGAAAGGATAGAGAATGCATTGGTCTCGGACAACTTGTATACAAGGTATTGTCTCTCGGGTGGATTCTTGGGGTGCCTTGAACCACCCGACCTAGGAGAGATTAGGGCACCATGAGGTAAAAGAGACCTCGCGATCAGGAGGGTGTTGAGTCCTTAGCGACGAGCTGAACCCAAGAGTCACAGCGGCTAATCACGAAAAATGACCCCGTGGACCATCATGTAGATAGACCACATACATGACCCTAATGTTGAACTTCAATATCTGTAAGAACGATACATAAGTTATTTGTTATGCAAGCTGTGCTAACATGTCTTGTGCAGGGATGACTGTCGGCAATGGGTAAGATTATGCAAATGATTTCTACTGTTTATGCTTCTTATGAATTGTTAAAAAGAACCTAGACAAGTAGAAAGATCACTAGTAAAATGTTAGCTCCACATGTTGATTTAGTACAGATATTTACGAGTTCAGCCAAAAGCTGCTTGCCAGTACATGATGTGTGCTGACCCACGTTGTGGGCATCCTTTTCAGAAAACAAGGAGACAAGGAGATTTCAAGTGAGGCACTGAAGCTCGTCTAGCCTAGTAGAGCTTGTGGATTGCCTCAAGCTTCTTTTTATTTTCAGTCAAGTTGCAAGTTTCTTTTCCTTTGAAGGTTTCTTTACATTTCCAGCATGTAATAAAGGGATATGATGTATGAGCATTGCGACTATTTTCAAAGAGAGTTTTAAAGAGAATTATGTAGCCAAGATAAGGCAGTCTGAGTTTGCAAAGCTTTGTACTTGTATTCCTATCAAGTTTATCAATAAAAGAAGTATTTTCATTTCAAAGCTTCCGTGTCCAAATATTGGTTTATATATATATATATATATATTGTGTGCGTGTGTTTTGCTTTGTCTAATTATTCTGTGCAGGTACTAGCCTTGTGCAAGTGCAACTTAGGCTTGCACGGTATTACGCCTTAGCGAGGATGAATGATCCTGCAGGAATCAAAGCGAGGACGAACAACCCTAGCGGGATCGGGGCGTGACAAAGTGGTATCAGAGCACGACTTTACGTCCTTGGCCTCTTGCAAATATCATTTTCGAAAAAATATATAAAGTATTTTGATGGCTTTCAAAAAGGTCCCGATTTTGAGTTATGAAAAACCAGTGCCCCATACAATAAGTCCATAATATTTTATGAGACTGACAGAAGTTATACTCTTTTGTAGAAAAATGGCTCCTCCTCGACCATCTGGCTCGACCGATCCGATAGAGCAGATTATGACCATGATGAAACTACAGAGACAGGATGCCGATGAGCGTAGCCAGATATAACAGGCCCGAATGGAGGCCCAACAGAAATAGCTGTATGGCTTGACCCAACTCGTAACTTCGCTAGCAGAAAATTGAGATACCACCGCAGCGACCAAACAGACGAAAACACCTGAGATTGAGCCCGTGAATGGTAACGAATCCCAGCCGGCGCACATGCACTCTTCCTTTAAGCCAATGGACTTCTTGGATGTGAAACCTCCAAAATTTAAAGGTAGGACATCACCAGATAAGGTGGTGGATTCGATCGATAAAATGGAGAGCATGTTCACATTCTTAGGAGTTCCGAGTAGCAAGAAGGTAGTTTGTGCCGCTTTGCTACTACGGCTGCGAGCAAAATATTGGTGGAAAGCGAAAAGGCCAATACTGCTCGAGACCGCTAGGAGTGGAAAGATTTTTTGGGCCTCGTTCAAGAAGGCGTTCCTGGAACAATATCTGCCTCCTGCCATCCGTCAAAAGATGGAGAACGAATTCATGGCACTGAAGCAGGGGAGCATGTCCGTAGAGGAATATGAATCTAAATTTGCTAAGCTGGCGACGTTTGCTAGTATAATGATTCCAAATGAGGATGTTCGAATGAATCGATTCATTCAAGACCTGAATGATAACATTCAGGAGAGTGTTCTAAACCGGGAGTTTGATTCATATAGCAAGACCTTCGAGGCGGCAGTTCAGGTGGAGCAATTTAAGCTGAAGAGTGCACCAGTAAAAGCTCAGATTGGGCGCAATCACTCCGGAAAGAGGTACTTTGATGGCGAAAGAAAGGCCGATGGGGAACTCCAAAATGAAACGGTGTGTACCTACTGCGGTCGAAGGGGGCATGTGAAAGATGACTATCGCTATGCAAAAGGAGTGCAATGCGGGCACTGCGGCATTCAGGGGCACACTAAAAAGGAGTGTCGTTCCGCTAATAAGGCTTGCTTCAGTTTTAGTCAACAAGGCCATGTTCTCAGGAACTGTCCGTGTAACCTCCGTTAATTGAATTCTTGGATATTTTCGAAAATTAGTATTTTTTTTCTTTTCTCTGAATTTTTCTGAATATCGAAAAACATGCAAATTCTAATTTTTGGAAAAACAAATTTGACCGTGATTGCTATCGGTCCTTGTTGGCTTTGGTTTACTATTTTAAGCGATTTTATCCTATTAGAATTTTCTTGTCATTTTTCTTGAATCAATAAGTTATAAATATTGTTTAATACAAAGAAAACATTATCGAGTTATGAATTTCAAAATATATTTATTACTAAATAAATGATTTTTGATTTTATATATACATATAATTAGTGAATAAATTAGTATTATTTAAGTCATTAGAAATATTGGCTAAATTGTAATTAGCCATTGTTAAATTAGTGTTAACTAGTAATTAATTTATTAAATTATAGCTAATATTATTTAGTACTAATTATTAGCAGATAAATCAGTTAGCAGTTAGCATTATGTTAGTATGTTAGTTTTCCCTTAATAATTTCTTAATTTCTATTACATATACATTTTTAGGGTTTTCCCCAACCTACCCTATATATAGGCCCTCTTCCCAATGCTACAAGAAACTAATCCCAAAACCTAGAAATTCTACAGCAGCCGCCCCTCCCTCCAAATTTTTGACCTGGTCGAACCTATTGGTTTCGACCATTCCCGATCTCTCCGACCATCCCGCCACCTCGGACGATCCCTCCCGGCCGTCCCGTACACCACGACCTCCCCCACTGCAATCACCACCAATAGCCACCTCCGCCACCACCAAGACACACCGCCGCCGCCCCTGCCATCAAACTACCGCCGCCACAACTGCTAAAACGACCATCCCGACTTCCCATCCTCGACCACCACCATCGTCCACCACCAGCGCTCCCCCACTGCAACCACCACCATCGTCCACCATGAGCGCCCCCTCACCACAGCCACCATCAACACCATCCACCGCCATCACAACCGTCCACCACCGCCACTGTCACCACCACCACCACCGATAGCCACCACCACCAACAAATCATAGGGAGAGAGAGAGAGAGTGAGAGAGAAGACCTGACCGGATCCAGGTCCGGTGACCCATTGTGACCGATTTCCCCCGCCGCAGCCGAGTGCCGCCGCCGCCCACTCGGGTGACCGCCAGATCCGGCCGGACGTGTCCTAGATCGGCCGTCTCCGCCTGTTTCGTACGACGCCGCCCCCATCGGCCCTGGTCAGCCCCGACCTCCATGACCCGCCGACAACCGCTTCGCCCTCGCCCAGGCGCTGATCGCCGACGGCGCCCAACCTTAACCGCCGGGTTCGGCCACTTCCGCCGGAGCCCAGGCCGAGCCCTCCGTGCCGCGCGTCCCCTCCATCCGCGCCGGCGAGCCTCCGCCCTGGCCGCTCCCGTCTCCGGCCGTTCCCCTCCGCCGAGAACCCTTTGTGAGCCCCCTCTCCTTTTCTGTGCTGAGAATTGGGGTCAGACCCCCCCTTTGTTAATATATAATGTATATCGGTTTTTATATAATATATATTAGTTTAATATATAATATATAATAGTTTAATATATAATGTAATATATATTTGTATATAATATAATGTATATTGGTTTATATATAGTTATATTAGTTTATATATAATAGTATATATTAGTTTATATATAGTGTATAATAGTGGTAGTAATAATGGTATTTATTATTATTTTATTATTATTATTAAATGTATTATTTGTAATATTGTTACTAGTATTATTAATATTATTGATTAATTATTAATTTATATTTAGGAAATTTTTAGTTAAATAGTTATAGTTAATTAGTTTTGCTATTAATATAAATATTTAGATACTTATGTCTAATGTATATAATTTAGTCTCATTATTATTTTTATTGGTATTATTATATTAACGTAATTACTTACTTGGAAAATTATACAAAAATATATAATAATATTTCTAAAATATCATTAGTAAGTTTTGACCTAAATTATTATTATAGTATTTTACCTACTTAATGTGCATATTTTTTGGTACCTAAAAATAATTATTGGACTACTAGTTTTCAATTTTCAACTATTATCTGAAAATGGCATACTTGTGATATATGTATTGACCTTACAAATAATTTCCATAATTTCTTATATATATATTTAGTTATATATATTTTATTCATAAATCGTGACTATGATAGTCATTTTCGTATTTCTTGATTGATTATCGTACCAAACCCTGGTTTTAGACTTTTATATACCAAACTAGGCTATGTGGACTATTCTGGACTCATTGGGACTGCCCGTGTCGTCGTCTGGGACCCTCTGTGGAGCATAGCATTGTACCTACCTCTTGTCGACACGTTCGTGCCGCGCACGTCGACTCCAACCAAATTGAGGCGAGTACATTCTCTGATCATCTCATATCTTATTTTGGATTATATTTTCTGCTTTAGATTATCTTACTTGATGCTGACATGTTGGTAACACGGATTAGTACTATATGGATCCCTTCGTGAGATGTTATCCCTCTCGGGAGCATCAGATACTCTTGTCTCGTGTGTTTCACTTACATCATGTATCTCATGCTTCTATTATCATGAATCTTCTAGAATCATCTAGTGACTCATGTACTCTCATGATCACCGAGCCTTCACGAATCAATTCATGAATCACCCTATACGGGTCAAGTAGTTTAGTCATGAATCTTAACATAACTTGAATGGATCCTTGTGTATTGATTGGGGTACGGGGGAGTATGAATGGTCATATGAATAATATCCAAAGTTGTATAGTCTTAAATCACTCTTAGTGTAGTCATGAATCAGTCCTAAGCCATTCACATGTTTATCTTGTACTCTGAATCACTAGTACTGTCTCTCTTTTATATATCGTAGATATTTACTTACAGTCTCTCTTTTACATTATGCTATTCTTCAGTTTTCTGTATTTTATTCTTTAGCATGATTATATTTCCTTTCTTGCTATGACTTGTTGAGATGTACTGTACTCGCTCCCGTCCTGACTGGACCTGTTGATAAATTTTACAGATAGCTTGGAGGTTGCCTGCTAGCCTAGAGGAGACACAGTAGAGGTTGTATAGATAGCTAGGGTTTTTCTTACTTGTTTTTAGTTGTCTTGAGCTGTATTACTCTATGGATTACTGTATTTGAGCTTTGAGATGTTTTCTGGATTTGTGTATCTTAGACACTTAGACTTCTATCTGTTGTATCTCTTGTAGATTTCATGTTTTATCTATCTTTTATCATGTTCTACCTTAGATGTGATTGAGACTGTATTTGCTATGTCACCTCCATTCGGAGTGTATATACTGTACAGGTACCTTTATATTGTTAGATGTTGACCTAGGACAGCGTTCTACCGCCGACACTGCGGCGTAGGCTGGACGTACCTACTTCTCGTGCCCTTACTCTAGGGTGCGGGTCGTGACACATTTTTAGTGGTGGTCTATGCAGGTCGAGTTTGTGTAGTGGTATTCAAACTAGAGTATCACTACAGCCTGCAGTAGGATTAGGATATATTTTTGAAGGTACTCAATCACAGTTAGGATTCTTGAGAGATTTCTGGGATGACCCTTGAGAATCTCATTATAAAATATCTCAAAATTTGATTTTAACAATTTATATTTACCCTTGTTTTTCGGTTAGTTAATGAATTTGATTTTTGGTATCCATTGTTGATTTAATTTTGTCAAGATAAAATTATATGGGCTAGGTCATCTCAGTTATGGAATCTAGTCTTCTACAGTCACATTAGCCAGCATGGTGAGGACATATAGTCTGATTTTGGATATATTTCTCGAGTGTGAGAATTTAAGATTTTCGCAGCCAAGCTAGCGGCATCGTAAAAATTTTAAATACCATAATTCTAGAGGTATGTTCCTTAGTCGAGGACTCTGTGATTATCGTAGCCTTGCTTACTAGTATGACGAGGATGTAGAGTACCATGATTTTGGATAGACGCATATGATTATCAGATTGTACCTTAAATACTTTTGAACATGTTTTCTCTACTTTTGTTTCAGTCTTTCAAAAAAAGGGAGGAAAGGAATTATTGTTCTGTTTTGTTTTGTTTCTCATTATTTAACTTAGGAGTAGGAGTAGGAGTAAGAGTAGCTTAGCTGTTATTATAAACCATTGTGTAACTTCTTGCTATAAATTTCTTCATAATACAATGAATCGATGATTTTGCTAGGCCTTATTTTGGATTTGATATTATAGTTCTGGTTTCAAAATGGTTCCTTCTTTTAAACAGATAAGCAGAACATATTCTTTTATCATTCTCTTCCTGCCAATATTTTATTTCCCTCATTCTTTGTCTTATATAACTGTCCTGATTATATCAATTCCCTGTCTCGTATCTAATTCTGTAAGCTATACTTTAAAACCCTTAAATCTTCATATCATTTTACCTGAGTCATGTTGAGGAAATAACATAAATCATCTAGTTCGAAAACAACATAATTGGTTATCATATGATGATTTTGTAGGAATCAAAATGTTGAATGTCAAATATGAAAAATTTGAGATGTAGATGTGGTAAGGGTTTAGAATGGAATCGAGAGATAAATGTTATCAATTTAGAAACAATCACATAAAATTTGAGTTATCAATAATTCCTGGATGTATTTCAAAAAAAACTAATGAGGATATTCAAGGTCAACCTAGTTTTGAGAACTTGAAAAAAAAATCTTGATTATTGGTTCTTGGGAACTTTTACTCTAAGGCTATGTAGAAATTTAGAAATGAAAAAAAAAGAATTTAATTGTATTCAATGATTATGCAAAATTGAACTAGATATTGTAAGAGGGTGACTAGAGACAGAGAGAACACAAGAATTTTAAGCTATAGGAATTATTTTGATGATTGGAGGAAATTATAGAATTCAAAAAGGATAATATTTGAAGGTGAACGTTGAAGAAATATGAAGGTTGATTTATAAATAAGAATAAATTTTGTATGACATGGTGGTATTGGAGTTGAGTAAATACGAGACTCGATTTAAACAAGTTCAAGGATTTCATAAACTGGATTTAGAGGTTTCGGATCTAATTTAGGACGAGGTAAAAATTTGATTAAATGAATAAGTGTTGATACCTAATTAAGAGGGGTATGCTTCGTGGGAAATGTTTTAGAAGTTTGAAATTTTGTCTATGGTGATCGTGGTAAAGGTTTAGATGACTGAAGGTTATAAAATTTTGATGATAGTCATATAAAGGTTGATTTTTATATTGGGACTTGTGAGATAAAAATATGATTGGCAAATGATAAACTTGATGGTATTAGAGAGAGATGATTAACTTGACTTCTTATAAAATCTTTCCTTGTTTCCCTAAAAGGTTTTCAATATCATTGAATCCTAGCTCCCTTAATCACGACCAATCAACCTTGATCATCCTTTCTTATCACATTAATGTCTTGGGTTCGTACTCAATTAAATCAAATTTAAATATGACCTGAATCTCCATCCTTGTATGCTCGTGCTCAGACTTCGATGACCTTGTCCTCCATATTGCCCAAATCTTGATTTCCCAGAATTGATCAACTTAGATCGTATCGAGACTAAATATTCTTAATATATATTATGATTGGATTTCAATGCTATTGACAACTGTCCCTTGAACTTTTGATTTGATTTTCTTGAATGGTACCCCTTTATTGTACCAATAGTCTTGATCCTTGACCGTACTCAATTGATTTAAATTCAATTGTGACCTGGATCTCTATCAATATGTTGCTCGTGCTAAAAAAAAATCTCGATTTCATTCTTTACGAACCTAAATCCAAATATTGATTAGCCCTATTCTTCATCGTGCCAGTATTTTAATTTTGATCGTAATCAAACTTCGATACCAATATCACTCGTGTATAAACTCTGATTTATTTTTGAAAATGACTAAATTCTGTTCCAATCGCGATTAAGCTTCATACTATTCTTGATCGTACCGAAAATTAATGTTGGGTTATGCCGAGGCCACTATCATACTCTTCATCATATCTAAATACTATTTGACCAAGGTTAGACTGACTTATCTTCGATCGTGTCGAACTAACGATTATGATCATGTTTGAATTTTAACACTAGTACCCAAACTCTTTTCTGACCATGATTTACTTCCTGATTATATCTAAACTCCTTGTGATTAGTCATGCCAAGATGACCCGACATGACTAGACGACTATGAATCCCATGATCGTGATTTTAACGACCATGACTATCGTACCAATTTTGCCTCTAAATCGTGCTTGAAAATTTTGTCCTTGATCACGACTACCGATTGACTATGAACTTGTCATGAATTGAGTGATCATATCAAAAATAATTTTTTTTCCCATTGTGCCTAGAATCTTGATCTTCGATCACGACTATATATGAACTTAGTCGTGTCCGAAATTGATTTTGATCATGTCTGAACAAATTTTCTGTTAATGCCTAGATTTCAATTCTATAACTGCTCGTGCTATGAGTTCATTCCTGAATCATGCCTAGATTTTATTTTGGGTAACTTATCCTTGATCGTGCCAAAGTGATTAAATCATCTTCAAATTTCTAATCACGACCGAGCCCTGATTCATGACTTAATTAATCTTGTCCATCAGATTTTTGATCGTGCCTATAAGACTTTAATTCTGTATCTTGATTGTGCCAAAATTTTATCCTTGGTCATACCAGGTCTAGATTTTGATCGTGCTTGTGCGACTTTAACTCTGATCTTATCGAGCCTAGATTCTGTTGGTCGTGCTATACTCAGATTTGACCCTACCTTTATCATAACCAAAACAATAATTGATTATATTAGTCGTGACTCGAGTCGTGCCTAAGATACTGAATTTCCATTCTAAATCGTGCCTAGTTGATTCGACCATACTATGATTCTATCGTGCCAAATCAATAGTCGTACCTAAACAATTTTGAGTTGATTATCTTGATCGTGCCATGGTCGTTGTCTTTTTATCGTGTCTGAGTTATTGCCTAAATTTCTATCATGTTTTAACTCCCTTGCCAACCTTTAATTTCGAGGACGAAATTTCTTTAAGGAGGGTAGATTTGTAGCCTCCGTTAATTGAATTCTTGGATATTTTCGAAAATTTGTATTTTTTTCTTTTCTCTGAATTTTTCTGAATCTCAAAAAACGTGCAAATTCTAATTTTTGGAAAAACAAATTTGACCGTGATTGCTATCGGTCCTTGTTGGCTTTGGTTTACTATTTAAAGCGATTTTATCCTATTGGAATTTTTCTGTCATTTTTCTTGAATCAATAAGTTATAAATATTGTTTAATACAAAGAAAACATTTTCGAGTTATGAATTTCAAAATATATTTATTACTAAATAAATGATTTTTGATTTTATATATACATATAATTAGTGAATAAATTAGTATTATTTAAGTCATTAGAAATATTGGCTAAATTGTAATTAGCCATTGTTAAATTAGTGTTAACTAGTAATTAATTTATTAAATTATAGCTAATATTATTTAGTACTAATTATTAGCAGATAAATCAGTTAGCAGTTAGCATTATGTTAGCATGTTAGTTTTCCCTTAATAATTTTCTAATTTCTATTACATATACATTTTTAGGATTTTCCCCAACCTACCCTATATATAGGCCCTCTTTCCAATGCTACAAGGAACTAATCCCAAAACCTAGAAATTCTACAGCAGCCGCCCCCCCCCCAATTTTTGACCTGGCTGAACCTATTGGTTCCGACCATTCCCGATCTCTCCGACCATCCCACCACCTCGGACGATCCCTTCCGGCCGTCCCGTACACCACGACCTCCCCCACTGCAATCACCACCAATAGCCACCTCCGCCACCACCAAGACACACCGCCGCCGCCCCTGCCATCAAACCACTGCCGCCACCACTGCCAAAACGACCATCCCGACTTCCCATCCTCATCCACCACGAGCGCTCCCCCACTGCAACCACCACCATCGTCCACCACCAGCGCCCCCTCACCACAGCCACCATCAACACCATCCACCGCCATCACAACCGTCCACCACCGCCAACGTCACCACCTCCACCACCGATAGCCACCACCACCACCACCAAATCATAGAGAGAGAGAGTGAGAGAGAAGACCTGACCGGATCCAGGTCCGACGACCCGCCGTGACCGATTTCCTCCGCCGCAGCCGAGTGCCGCCGCCGCCCGCTCGGGTGATCGCCAGATACGGCCGGACGTGCCCTAGATCGACCTTCTCCGTCTGTTCCGTACGACGCCGCCCCCATTGGCCCTGGTCAGCCCCGACCTCCAAGACCCGCCGACAACCGCCTCGCCCTCGCCCAGGCGCTGATCGCCGACGGCGCCCAACCTTAACAGCTGGGTTCGGCCACTTCCGTCGAAGCCCAGGCCGAGCCCTCCGTACCGCGTGTCCCCTCCATCCGCGCCGGCGAGCCTCCGTCCTGACCGCTCCCGTCTCCGGCCGTTCCCCTCTGCCGAGAACCCTTTGTGAGCCCCCTCTCCTTTTCTGTGCTGAGAATTGGTTTCAGACCCCCCCATTTGTTAATATATAATGTATATCGGTTTTTATATAAAATATATTAGTTTAATATATAATGTATAATAGTTTAATATATAAAGTAATGTATATTAGTATATAATATAATGTATATTGGTTTATATATAATTATATTAGTTTATATATAATAGTATATATTAGTTTATATATAGTGTATAATAGTGGTAGTAATGATGGTATTTATTATTATTTTTATTATTATTATTAAAAGTATTATTTGTAATATTGTTACTAGTATTATTAATGTTATTGATTAATTATTAATTTATATTTAGGAAATTTTTAGTTAAATAGTTATAGTTAATTAATTTTGCTATTAATATAAATATTTAGGTACTTATGTCTAATGTATATAATTTGGTCTCATTATTATTTTTATTGGTATTATTATATTAACGTAATTACTTACTTGGAAAATTATACAAAAATATATAATAATATTTCTAAAATATCATTAGTGAGTTTTGACCTAAATTATTATTATAGTATTTTACCTACTTAATGTGAATATTTCTTGGTACCTAAAAATAATTATTGGACTACTAGTTTTCAATTTTCAACTATTATCTGAATATGGCATACTTGTGATATATGTATTGACCTTACAAATAATTTCCATAATTTCTTATATATATATTTAGTTATATATATTTTATTCATAAATCGTGACTATGATAGTCATTTTCGTATTTCTTGATTGATTATCGTACCAAACCCTGATTTTAGACTTTTATATACCAAACTAGGCTATTTGGACTATTCTGGACTCATTGGGACTGCCCGTGTCGTCGTCTGGGATCCTTTGTGGAGCATAGCATTGTACCTACCTCGTGTTGACACGTTCGTGTCGCGTACGTCGACTCCAACCAAATCGAGACGAGTGCATTCTCTGATCATTTCATATCTTATTTAGGATTATATTTCCTGCTTTAGATTATCTTACTTGATGCTGACACGTTGGTAACACGGATTAGTACTATATGGACCCCTTCGTGAGATGTTATCCCTCTCGGAAGCATCAGATACTCTTGTCTCGTGTGTTTCACTTACATCATGTATCTCATGCTTCTATTATCATGAATCTTCTGGAATCAGCTAGTGACTCATGTACTCTCATGATCACCGAGCCTTCACGAATCAATTCATAAATCACCCTATACGGGTCAAGTAGTTTAGTCATGAATCTTAACATAACTTGAATGGATCCTTGTGTATTGATTGGGGTACGGGGGAGTATGAATGGTCATGTGAATAATATCCAAAGTAGTATAGTCATGAATCACTCTTAGTGTAGTCATGAATTAGTCCTAAGCCATTCACATGTTCATCTTGTACTCTGAATCACTAGTACTGTCTCTCTTTTATATATCGTAGATATTTACTTACAGTCTCTCTTTTATATTATGTTATTCTTCAGTTTTCTGTATTTTATTCTCTAGCATGATTATATTTCCTTTTCTGCTATGACTTGTTGAGATGTACTGTGCTCGCTCCCGTCCTGACTGGACCTGTTGATAAATTTTACAGATAGCTTGGAGGTTGCCTGCTAGCCTAGAGGAGACACAGTAGAGGTTGTATAGATAGCTAGGATTTTTCTTACTTGTTTTTAGTTGTCTTGAGCTGTATTACTCTATGGATTACTGTATTTGAGCTTTGAGATATTTTCTGGATTTGTGTATCTTAGACACTTAGACTTTTATCTGTTGTATCTCTTGTGGATTTCATGTTTTATCTATCTTTTATCATGCTCTACCTTAGATGTGATTGAAACTGTATTTGCTATGTCACCTCCATTCGGAGTGTATATACTGTACAGGTACCTTTATATTGTTAGATGTTGAGCTAGGACAGCGTTCTACCGCCGACACTGCGGCGTAGGCTGGATGTACCCACTTCTCGTGCCCTTACTCTAGGGTGCGGGTCGTGACAGTCCGAAAAGAAACCGAAACGATACTGAAAAGCATGGGCCACTGAGAGACCTACCGTCGATTCGGGATAATCCTCACAATCAGCAGTTGCGAAATGCTAATGCTACTGCTCGCGTCTTTAATCTCTCCACCTTACTTGATACAGATAGAAATTCTAGTGGAGGTGAGTTTATATCTTAAGTTTTAAGGACAAAATTTTTTCTCAGTGGGTTATTACGTAGTGCCCCGCTCCTCGCGATCCACTATGTAATACCCACGGCTTGCTGACTCAGTCTTGAACTGGGTATTTGGGGAAACCATTGCCGGAATCGATTGATCACGGATGAAATGCAATGAACCTTTCCAACTGATGGATCGACTTCTATTGAAATGAGTCCAATAGTTTTCGTTGGATGTTTTCTTTTGCTGCTTGGTTTTGATGAATATATTTTCATGTTGGTTTTCGATGATTGGTTTTCATTGTTCGCTTTCATCGTATATCGTATTCATTCCGAATCTTGAGTGAAAGAGACCGAAGTTTGCTAATCGAATATTGGTGTCAATCCAGGAGGACGGATAGACATACACAGAGTATGAACAGTGCGTGAAGTCCCTCCTTCTCTCAACTAAAATTCATCTTGGTGAGTTGCTTCAACCGGGCAAACATTTATCTGTACGCCCTAATAAAAATGATCTCTAGTCCACTCCATTGCCTCGTCCCTCTGATCAATGATACCACAATAAGAAAAGATAAGAGAAGATAAATGAATTGAATCGAATGCTTGATCATGTACGGCTAAACATCTGTTTCATATAAATGATCATATGCTCTGTTGCTAGTACGCTATAAAATATAGACATGGACCGACAACTTGTACATGTTGAGATGAATTAGAAGGCACGAAATGAATGTGTCACATATCTGCTAAGACGTGAAATGAACGCGTCATTATGCATATACAAATTTTTTACATCTGACAGAAAGGATAGAGAATGCATTGGTCTCGGACAACTTGTATACAAGGTATCGTCTCTTGGGTGGATTCTTAGGACGCCTCGAACTACCCGACCTAGGAGATATTAGGGCACCATGAGGTAAAAGAGACCTCGTGATCAGGAGGGTGTTGAGTCCTTAGCGACGAGCTGAACCCAAGAGTCACAGCGGCTAATCACGAAAAATGACCTCGTGGACCATCAGGTAGATAGGCCACATACATGACCCTAATGATGAACTTCGATATCTGCAAGAACGATACATAAGTTATTTGTTATGCAAGCTGTGCTAACATGTCATGTGCAGGGATTCTAAGGGGTAGTTGTGGATAGGATTCTAAGGGGTAAGTTTAACTACATCACATCCACGTAAATTGATATATGAAAAAGGCGAACCAAAGTACACTTGGTTGATCAGACCATCATGTACCGGTTCTGATTAGACGATATATTAGTGAGCGGCCGCTCAATATCACATGCCTTGATCAAGCTCGATAAAGAATTAGCTTGCAAATACTAGGCTATATTAGCATCATTAATTAGTCTAGATAGTAGAACATAGGCACGATGGTAGATGAAATAAAAACAAATATGAATAGTCTAAGAGTCATAAGAATCTAAGTTTTGTTTATTCCTATACAATCATTCTACGGTTTTATTGACCAAGGCTTGGTTGACCAAATGGGTTAAATTCCTCTAGTCTCTATGGTCTAGATAATACTATTTGTATTCCCTTAATGGTCAATGGTGTGTCAGGTCGTGGGGTATTCTACCCAACTTAAAGAATTAAGCTAAGGGTATTTGGGACATCTAACTAGTAGGGTCAATCTCTAGCAAGCACGAAGGGAAGATAAGAATAATGATAGAAGGAATCAAGCAAGATGCTATTGATGAGTCAAACGGTAATTCAAATATGGGATCGAGGAAAGAGGTCAAGTATGTGGATGAGATCCTAGACATCTAATCCTATACGCAGGCTTGTTTGGTATGGTAAAGTAACCCAATACTTTATCTTGACCTGCATGGGCCACCACAAAAACATGTAACGCCCCAGTCCATAAATACGTAGGACTAGGAACGTAGACATGCCAGCTGTATTCATACAAAGTACATAGGCCTCGTATGGATACATAAGCTGTAAAACACATTAGAACCATAACTAATCTCATCCACACAAAATATAAGAATAAAAGATATCACATAATCTATGAATTGTCATTGGTACATGTAGTTGGGCGGAGACAAATCCACTACCAACTATGAAAAGAAATATACGATATACAAAAGAATGATTTTTGGCGAGCGAAGCGAAGACGATCCAAATGCAATCATCCTCGAAGAAATAGCGATAATCACGACTAGAGCTAGAAAACATGCGAAAGACAATAGCACACACCTGGAGAGATAACCAGGTCCTCAGAGGGACGTAACAAGACACATAATATCATGCCATATGAACTGAATAAATATTGCTCAAATAAATAAGTCAATTGAATTATAACATAGTCCAATACACACCTATTGAACTAGCTTACCATCCTCCCAACAAAACAAGGACAGGAGATGGTAAACTAATTCACGGTGATGTATCTTTCCATGCTATGAATCCAATATGGTATCCGGACCCCAACAAGGTTCAATACCTTCTCATCGAAGTAGTAAGTCACACCTACAACCAAACAAGGACAAGATGTAACGAACTAATCCGCGATAAGTTATTATTCCAAGCCACGGTCAGATACAAGTACCCAAACCAAAAGTACTCATACCTAACGGATAAGGTAGCCTAACCGTTCTAAGTGAAATGTAGTTAAGAACAATCCTTCCTACGCATGGGCCCTAGCTAAATAGGATCGACGTCGTCCCCCCTTGGGGCACCAGAGGCCCAATCATTAAGAGCATAGCGTTCCGCAGAACACCAGTGGCCGTCAGTAATCATGGGTCATCAACCCCGTATCTCCAGCGGAGCTTCCGGGTCACAAGGGAAAGTGCATCGAAGTCCATACGCTAAGGAATTGTCCTTCCCGCCCAATGCCTACTATATTGTATCCACAACAGAAAACCTCTATAACTGCTAAGTCAAACTAAGCATGCAACCTCTATCAGCGGTTATTCCTATCGCATGACTTGTACGTACTGGTGGCCAGCCAATCACGTATGTCCGTATTCTACATGCGACACATAACTTTATGGTACAACGTGTCAAGGCCAATGAATGCAACACACAAGGTGGTCCCTTAAATCTAGGTTTAATGTGTAAGAAAAATAATACATAGCAAGAATATAAATGAACAGTAAGTTCTAACAGGTTATGCCATGTATCACAGTTTATTTTGCATAAAGAAAATAATAAACAATGCATGAAATATAAGCTAAAATAAGTAAACAGCAAATGGCAAGGTGTCTTGCCTGGTAGGACGCCTGGTGTACTGCAATGATCAATGTGGCACAAACTGTGACTTCAGTACAACAACTACGCAAGGTGACCTCGGATATTGGTATGGACAGTTCCATTGGGTCCAAAAGGGTCAATTTAGTTAGGGTGGACATAAGGTAGTGTAGAATTGGTGAAAGAATAGAAAAGATGGACTGGATCATAGACATAAGGATAGTCGAAGGAATTTGAAGAAATAATAATAATACATATACTATTTTAGAAAATACTTATGATACTTAAAACTATATATATGTTTACCCGAAAATATTCTAGGCAAATACACACTTGGACATTACTAGTAATTATTTTATAACTCGAAAGCTACATTTTTATTTATCAAAATAGTTGTTCCCTTTTAGTCCAAAAATAATATTTTTCCTAAAATTTTATAAATACTAATATTTAGCAAATAGATAGTTTTGCAAGTAACAACAACAATAATTATAATGAAAATAATAAGAAGAATAATAACAATAACTATCTTTAACAAATAATAATAATGATGACAAATAATAATGAGAATAATAATAGTAATAATAATAATAATAATAAATATAATAATAATAATAATAATTAACAAAAACAAAAAGAAAAGAAAAATAAATAAATAAATAAATAAATGAAAATAATAAAAAGCAAGGCTGGTTCTCCTCTTTCGAGGAGAACTTCTCAGTACCCAAACCAAAAAAAAACTTCTCAGTACAAAAATAAAAGCAATAGAGAGATAGAAAGAGATTAGAAAGAGATTTTAGAAAACAAGTGGGAGAGAGAGAGTGGTGGAGCGGGAGGCGGAGGGATGAGCGGGGTTGGGACTAAGGAAGAAGGGGGCGGACGGGAATTTGGTCAGAAGAGACTCAGAGAGAGGAGGGACTGATGGGAGCGGTCGGGCGGAGGGTTTCCGGCGGTTGGTCGCGGCAAGCGCGGATGAGATCAGTCGGCGGCTTAGCGCGGGCGTCGGGAGGACGCGCGGAGCAGAGAGGGAGAGACGCAGCGCTGGGCGGACTTGGATGGCCGGTCGGAGGTGAGTTGGGGATGTCTTTGTTTATTGATTTAGGTTTTTTGGGGAAATTTCGGGGGTCTTTGGTGGTGGCGCCGACCGTCGGGTGACGGGAGCGGTGGTCCTCGGTTTTGGTGGCCGTGGTCTGTTATGGTGGTGGTGGCTGATGATGGTGATGGAGAGGGTAGTGGCTGGGTGTGGCCGTGGGTGGCACCCGTAGGCAGGGTGTTGGAGGAAGTGGCCGCAGGAGTGATGTTGGTGGTGGCTCGGTGGTTAATATGGCGTAGGTGATGGGGTCAATGGTGGAGATGTCGACCGGATGCGGGTGGTCGTGGGTGTTTGGGCGGCAGCGGTGTGCTGCGGTGGAGACGGGGTCGGTTGTGGCCGCGATGCCGGGCGTGGTGGTAGAGACAGGGGGTTAGGATTAGGGTTAGGGTTTAGGAACTAGGGATTTGGAGATTAGAAAATGGGGGATTTGTATTGTGTCGGGGTTGTCGACACGAGAGAGAATAATGTATATGTAAAAAATAATAGAATAAGAATTGAACGAGAAACACGGACACGATGCACGCACGTTTGTGGTAGAAATATTTGTGGAATAATTATGGCTTGTGAAATTTATGGAGGAGTACCTGCCTATTTATAGGATGTTGGAATTCCCAGTTGGATAATGATTTAGGAAGATTTAAAACCCAATTAGATAATTTATCTATTAATTTAAATCAATCCAATCGAAATCAATTTAAATCTAATTAATTTACATCCTTTAGTTTAAAAATAAGATAATTCAAATCCCAAATATAGATATTAATTTAAATAAATCCAAAATTCAAATCAAGATTTAAATTGTCACAATAATTTCAAAATATGTTTTTTCCAAAAATACTAATAATAATAATTTCAAAAATTACATTATTATTTAAAATAAACTAATAAATAATTACGAAATATATGTATGCACAAATATTTTACATAATTATGCTTTTCTAGTATACAAAAATATTATTTATTATTAATAACTTTTAGAAATGAAGTAAAAATAACAAACTTAGAAATGATAGCAAAACTAATTATTATATCTATTATTTGAAACTATAAAAAAATAGAACAAAATATTTTTCTAAAATATGTATGCTCGTACATATTCGCACTCGTCGAGCAATTACGGAAAACAAAATTTCGCGCACGACGTACAATACAACTACGCGACGTACAATACAAAATAAAAATTTAGTACCAATTTTAATTTTTTTAAAAATAGTAGAAATTTAGGGATTTTACACTGAGCTAAGTATAATTGTCCTTGAGCAACTGTAGTACATGATCTCTGGAAGTCAAGGCTATTGCAACTTCCCTGTCTTGGGTAGAGTCTGTCACATAGGTAAGAATGTGGGGAGGGGGTCTCCCATAGACTGCTTCGAATGGAGTGATTCTGGTGGCTGAATGCCAATTGGTATTAAACTAATACTCAGTCAAAGTGAGAAACTTACTCCATTCCCTAGGCTTTTTTCCACAGAAGCATCTGAGATAACCTTCGATGCAACGATTAGTTACCTCTGTCTGGCCATCTGATTGGGGGTGGTAGGCAGTGCTATACTTTAGTTGAGTTCCCTACAATTTGAAAAAGTCTCTCCAAAACTGGCTTGTAAATACTGGGTCTCTATCTGACACCATTGATCTAGGCATTCCATGTAGCTTGAACACTCCATCAAGAAACACCTGAGCCACAGCTGAAGCAGTGTAAGGGTGATTAAGAGAGAAGATATGCACATACTTGGTAAGCTTGTCCACAACTACCGTTATGGTAGTTTTGTGATAGCTATTTGGTAGCTCTTCTATAAAGTCAAGTGAGATGTCCTCCCAAACCCTGTCAGGAATAGGAAGAGGTTGTAGGGGACCAGTAGGAGAAATGTTCTCCACCTTGTTTCTATGACATACTTCACACTCTTGGATATAAGTTTGTACATCTCTTTTCATCCCCTTCCTGTAGCAGACCTTCTTTAACCTGTGTAAGGTTTTAACCACCCCAGAGTGTCCTCCTTGCAACATGCAATGATGCTCTGTAATCATCAGTTTAGAAAAACTGGAGTCAGGATCTACAAGCAACATGTTTTTGTAATAGAGTAATTCATTTTTCAAAGAAAATTTGTTAGAGTCAAGTTCTCCTTGTGCCCACTTATCCAACTGCTCCTTGTGATACACAAAGTTCTATATTTGCTGCTTAAATAAAGCAAAACCAGTCTGCATTCACAACTGTTACTGCAGAAAGAGGAGCTACATCCCTCTTGGACAAACTGTCAGCTGCCATATTTTCTCTCCACTTCTTGTACTCCACCCTGAAATGATATCCATATAATTTAAGGACCCATTTATATTGAGCTTTTGTGTACAATTTCTGTTCAAGTGGATACTTCAAGGACATGTGATCAATCTTGACGACAAAAGTCCTTCCCTATAAGTATTGGTTCCATTTCTTGATGGACAACAAAATTACATGCATCGTTTTCTCATAAGTTGATAGTTTTGAGCTCTCTCCTTCAACTGTTGACTTAAGTAAGCAATAGGTCTGCCAGATTGCATTAGTACTGCCCCTATGCCCATGTCCGAGGCATCATACTCTAGTATGAATTCTGGCATAAACAACACTGGAGGACTAGTCAGAGCTTCTTTAAGTGTTTCAAAAGCCAAGCTTTGTCCCCCCACTGATAGGAGTCCTTCTTTAATAGATGTGTTAGAGGCCCTACAATCTCCCCATAGCCTTTGACAAACCTTCTGTAGTAGCCTGTAAGCCCAAGAAACCCATTAAGCTCCTTAATGTTTTTTGGTGTAGGCCATTCCTTCACAACAATAATTTTTTCATCATCCACATGTACTCCACTCTGTGAGATCACATGACCCAAGTATTTGACATGTTGCTGTACAAACTTGCTTTTGCTCTTCTTAATCTTTAGTATATTCTCTTCTAGTTTCTGAAATACCCTCTCTAAGTGTTCCAAATGCTCTTCTTTAGTTGGGCTGTTAACTAAGATGTCATCAAAGAACACTAACACAAATTTCCTGAGGAATTCCTTGAAAACAATGTTCATTAAGGCTTGAAAGGTGGATGGGGCATTAGTGAGCCCAAATGGCATAACAAGGAATTCGTAATGCCCGTCATGGGTCCTAAATGTTGTTTTATGAATGTCCTCCACTGCTATTCTGATTTGATGGTACCTAGATCTAAGTCTTTGGAAAATAGCTAGAGCCATGCAATTCATCAAAAAGTTCATCTATGAAGGGGATAGGAAACTTTTCTTTGATAGTGTTGTGATTAAGTGCCCTATAGTTAATACAGATTCTCTATGACCCATCTAACTTTTTGACTAGGATCACTGGAGAAGAATAGGCACTGTTGCTTGGCATGATAACTCCACTCTCTAACATCTCCTTGACCTGCCTCTCGATTTTATTTTGTAGACATAGGGGTGCCTATAGGGTCTGCAACAGACTGGTAGAGAGCCAGGTAACATAGGTATCTTGTGATCAAAATGCCTCTGTGAGGGAACTTTTGTAGGTTCTTCAAACAGCTTCTCAAATCTATATAACAACTTTGCTAGCTCTGGGTCTTGATCTTCCTCCTGTGGATCAGTCTGAATGGCACAGAGTTGTATAAAGTACATTTGTGACCCTTGTCTCAAATCTTTATTTTGGGGTTCCAACAGTTGGGAATTGTTGGCCTGGATTCCTTTGAAGTTCTGTATCACTCCATTATCTATAAACTTCATGCTCAGCTCCTTGAAGCTCCAGGTAATATCCCCTAGTGTACTGAGCCAGTTGGCCCCTAACACTGCTTGGCATCCTGTTATTGGCAGTTGAAGCAAATTTATGATAATTTTCCTTCCTTGACATTCTATGATAACTCCCAAGCAAACTCCCTTACTCTGCAGTTTTTACTACCAAAATAAGTCATATTGGCGACGAAATTAGCGACACCGATTAAAAATGTCACTAATTTTGTTGTATTTAGCGATGACTAAAGAGGACGTCGCTGAACGTCACTATCAGCAACAGTTCGCGACTTGCATTATGGTTTGGAAAGCAAACGTTGTGGTTTAGTCGGAGAACGTCGCTGTTTTGTTTTAAGCAGCGACGTTTAGCGACTCCTCCACTAGAATGTCGGCATATATAAGAGGACATCGACGTTTAGCAACGTCTTTTATGGACGTCGCTAAATTATTTCATATAGGGTTGCTGGCCGATCGACTTTTCATTATTTTTCCCAAAAAATTTTAGTCTCCCGCTCTCTCCAAAATTTCTCTCCACCTCCACCTTTCGTCTCCGGCGACCCACTCCCCTCAGCGACCCCCTCCTACCGAAGACCACCCTCCCCTCCGACGCTGCTCTAGTCCTCCACCGTCGACCTTTCACCGATGTTGCTCCAGTCCTCCATCGCTGACCCCCTTGCCCCCTGCCCCGGCGACCCCGACCCGACCCCGACCAAGGCAGGTAACCCTAACCCTATCTTCTTTTTCCTGACACGGCCCATACATACTTACACAGACATACAGACACGACACACACACACACACAAACACACACACACATGCTGACACAGACACGACACACACACACGCTGGCACAGACACGACACACACACGCTGACACAGGCACTGATACAGATACGACACAAAAAATACTGACACAGACACAGACACCGACACGACACACACTTTATGTAATGCGTGTGTGTGTGTGTGAATTCTTTGATTGGAAAATTTAGAATTGAAATTAGGTAAATGAATTCATTTATAGGGAATTTAGAATTGACATTTTTAGGGAATTTAGATGGACCATATTAAGTCTAGATTCCTAGTATCGTTAGAAATTTCCCAGAAATTACCCTATTAATAACCAAGTATCATAGCTCTTGGACTAGAAATCGTTAGACCACTACTTGAAAGATTTTAAAAGGGGATTAGAATATAGTTAAGTGTGTAAGAGTGTCCAACAGAGAGGTGTGTATGTGTATATGTTTGAGTGAGGGATGGTGAGCTAGTGAGGCTTAATATATAATCTATATAGATAGATACATATATAAGGTATAGAAATATACAGTTATAAGTGCTAGCTAGGTATCACCAAGTATTGCATGGTAAGTGCTAGCTAGGTAAGTGCTAGCTTGGACACTCCGAGGTTTTTCCTTGTGGGCTCACAAGGAACACATGACGACAGACATATCATTATCTCTTATGTTAAGTGTCCGTGTTAGTCTGAAATCAAGTGTTCATGTGAGCCCTTCTCTGGAAATTAAATTTACTTAGGCAAGCCTTTTGGGACTATCAGAGTTATACCAAAAAGTCGAACAACTTAGTCTTTTATAGATTTTTTCAGAAATCTAGTATAACGTTGATAGCCTTAAAAGGCTTGCATAAGTAAATTTTATTTTCAGGAAATGGCTCACAAAAAACACGTGACAACACCTAAGTATATATCGTAGTACCTAGAGTGTATAGAGTGAGTATCCTAGTAGTATATAAGATGAACGTATATATAGTTAGTGTGTATAGTTACTGTCATCGGTATTTAAAATTGTATCCTAGTATCAAGATACAAGAGAGTATCAATGTGATATTGTGTACCATGGTATATGATATCCATATGATACATAAATACCTAGAGTTAAGGTGATATGTAGGTAAGTGCTAGCTATGTATCTTAGATACATAGGTAAATGTCTGTGTCAGCCCGAAGTCAAGTATCCATGTCAGCCCTTCTCTGACAAGTAAATTTACATCTGTAAGCCTTTTGAGCCTGTTAGAGTTCTACATATTTCAGAAAATAGGAGAAAAGATAAAGAACGAAAGGAGTAAAAAATTGAAAAAATAACAAAGAAAGAAAAAATCCTAGAAAAGAAAAATTATAATATTTGGCCTTTTTCTAGTATTTTTTTGAAATCCTGTATAACTCTAACAGCCTCAAAAAGCTTGTAGAAGTAAATTTTCTTTGAAGAGAAGGGCTGACATTAAACACATGACGACACTCATTTAATACTCATGGATGTATGCATCCATTTGGACAATATACTCGAATAATGTGTATCTATCTTTGCAGAATTATCTTCAAATAGATATGAATTACTATCTACGACATCGTTTGTGGATGTACAGTTGTCATCCTGATGACATGTGTGGTGTGCGGGATGAATTTATACAGGGGGTAGAGCAGTTCTTGCAGTTCGCCAAGGCGTTTCCTTAGTACATGGACTGTACCAAAATTAAGTGTCTATGTGTGAGATGTTACAACTTAAAATATCGTCCAGAAGTGTACGTGACATAGCATTTGTACTCGAGAGGTTTCATGTCGAATTACTATCAGTGGACCTCACACGGAGAACTTGTGCCTTTAGCATAGGAGCCATAGCCTAATTTGGAGTTGTATATGGATGTCCATGACCACACTGATTACGACGAAGGGTGGGGAAACATAGTTTTTGATATTGCGGGGCCTAGTTTCGATCCAGACAATCATGACGCGGCTGAGAAGGCACCGAATGCCGATGCTGCGAAGTTCATGGAGTTGCTGGAGAATGCGATGATTCCTTTGTATCCTGATTGTGAGGATCATTCACTGTTAGAGGTGGTTACAAGACTGCTGAGCATCAAGTCTGATTTTAACTTGTCTTAAGAATGCTACAACCGAATCATCGAGTTGATTATAGAGATCTTGTCGAAGGGTGCAAAGTTACCTACAGATTTTACCGATCTAAGAGAATAGTGAGATTGCTCTGGATGGGATATGATAAAATTGATGTATGGCATATTGTACTACAAGGACGATAAGGATGAAGACGAGTACAGATTTTGTGGTGCTGATCGCTATAAGGCAACAAGTTCAAGTAGGACTCCAAGTACAAAGGAAGCCGACCGATTCGATGCAATACTTGCCTTTGATGCCGCGGTTGTAGATATTTTTTATGGTGAAGGAGATTGCGGAGAACATGAGTCGGCACTGTCCTGCCCCAACCCAAAAAATTGCTCGTCCTAGTATCGATTTTATCCGAATCATCGTCCTCGCTGGGGCGTGATGCCGTACGAGTCTGGAGTTGCACTCGTACAAGGCAAGATAACAAGTTCTCAAATGGTTATCTTTGATTTGATATTAGTAACGGAGGCAAACAGAGTATACGAAACAATTCTCTTTATTGATAAATAAACTGAGGTTACAAAGACTTTCGATAGCCCAACAGAATTTGACAAATTGGCTACAACACTCAATTTCTCTCTTGTCCAAAAAGGATTTCACCGTTCCATACATCATGTCTTTAATATCTCGGCCGCATCAATCATGTTGTAAGACCGAGCGTTAATGCGATCATACGCTTCAAACGCTACGGTATTCCATGCCTCAGCACGATCAAGCGAAGCTCCACCACGAGCAAACCATTCCCTGAACCTGCTAGCAAACTAGTGGGGGATTAGTACTTTCATCCTTGCTGTACTGATCAAAGACGCACTTAGCAAACCGACATTTAGTAACGTATTGATTCATGTAAGCATACAATTTAGTTGTCTTTCTATGTTCTCCTTAGGATCAGTTCATGGCATATTCAAAGACTGTAAAGCATGTTATCATGGCAAGCATGTTACTTCAATACGTATAAACAAGCAGGCAACCAATAGCAATCTCATGTTATGTCGTGACTTCTTACCAACATCGACACACTCGCCCTTACACCGACGTAAGGTTAATACGCCTACCATCTTTCCCTGTCATGTTATAAGTACTCTCTATGTAGGATCTATGTGTGCAGGATATATGTGTACCTTGGACTTTCGACCCAGGATCTATCTGTGCAGGATATATGCGTACCTTGCACTTTTGACCCATCGTTCCTTATCTATATGAAGGTCACTAGCTTTCCGGGCTAGAATGGACTTATATTTCTTAAATCAAATATGTAAGACGATGATCACTCTGTGCGATTTCTAACCCAAATAACCAGAGGACCCCCTAATTACTCGAGTAAGTGGTTTATCACATTAGTGGCAGGTCGCAAACCGTCTTAATAAAGTGCACCAACAATATCGATATCCCGGGCATTGTGCCAATTGAAATAGAGATAGGCAAATTTGCTTGGTTGTATAAAAGATAAGATGCCCCAACTCAATGTTCATCAACGAACGCCCCGAAGGCCATAAATATTTTGAAGGCACTATGCCACATTGGACAGTTCTGCTACATTCTTGCCACAACTGTTCCTTTCACAACGAAGCCATCATTTGTAAGTCTCGAGCATGTAAGCATGCTTTGATATAGTTATTCTCTATTCCTTCCGTCGTGCATTTGATTAACGCCTCGATTCAG
This sequence comes from Iris pallida, assembly GCA_029216955.1. Taxonomy (NCBI): domain Eukaryota; kingdom Viridiplantae; phylum Streptophyta; class Magnoliopsida; order Asparagales; family Iridaceae; genus Iris; species Iris pallida. The sequence goes on from JANAVB010020400.1 coordinate 20,004,240, forward strand.
TATTTCCATATTCTACGCCTTAGTGTTCAATGCGTTAGGCTTATGTTCCTTCCTTTCGACTCGTGCAACGGAGGCACGCCTCGATAGGGTATTCAAATGTTCTATAGCTTGTGCACTGAGGCACTCACACCGATATAGTCTTACAATGTTCTAGCGTACTAACTCGTGCGCGGGTGCACGTAATGACTCGTGTGCTGAGGCACTTGTCAATACAGTTATCCCATATTCTTATGGCTTGCGTACCGAGGCACTCGTCTTTGTGATATTCAATGTTCCATAGCGACTCGTACATTTGATGTACGATTCATTTCAATTGTTCTATCTAGTGTTCGACACGCACTATGTTTTTCTCCTTCGAGCCACGCCCGTGGTATCGATAGGTTAACTTAGCATGCAATGATATATTTTACTTAGGCATGAAGGAGTAGGAAAGAGAAGTCAACCCCCCACCTTAAGCCGATACGCCTTGTTGTTTGCCGAGCCGATGCGGCTCGATTTCATAACTTTATTGCATGGCCAAAGCTTATGACTTAGCCATTCGAGCAATTCTTGTTTCATTGAACTACTCGATCGATTTTGGCCTACCGTGCCCAAGACATAGCCCGTTGCGAGGTGGTGGTTTGGGTTTTGTGGACCCGTTACGAATGAGGCAAAATGTCGACCTCTAATATTTTAGCATAAATGGATAGCCTGTACATAAAACCAACTAAAATCAATACTTGCATCGATTCGACCTTGTGCCTTGGATCAATTCGATTTCTTAGAATCTTCGAGCCGACTCAACGCACTTATCCTTCTTGGCAATGCAGCGCTTCGCATCGATTCAACTCGATGCATTTCTTTGGGACAATTCAACTCTTCGTATCGACTTAGTTCGATGCATTGCTCGAAACAACGTAACTCTCGTATCGATTCGTATTGATACATTTCATTTGGCCAACGCGACTCGTCGAGTCAACGACTCAGCATAATGTACTGTACGGAGTAGGGCATTACATAATATACCACTCAAAACAAGGTTCGTCCTCGAACCAAAACCAACACTAAATTTCTAAGGGTTTCACTAGATCGTTCCGTGATCTCGTTTCACTATCGTTTGGATCATACAACTTAGTTTGAAATCATACACATATTTTAGGCGTCCCACTAATATATGCATTTCAGCCAAGCTCAGTTGTAGGATATCGAAACAACGCTAACATGTAACTTCTTATTCTCAATTACTTGCCATCTCGTACTCGCGATCGGACTTGGGATCTAGTGCTTGTTCTCGCAATTCTAGCGCATATGCATATTGATACATACGCAATCATCCAACAAAAGTCAAGGCACACGATGCGATTCAAAAATCGTATTTCTCACTTCGTAAGTTTCATCGGGACTATCAATTCTATGCGTCACATTAAGTCATCGCGCATCCGATCACAACGAGTCTCCACAACGCCTTGCGTTCGTAGTCGCTACCCAACTATTTCTGAAGTTTCACTTTGTAACCTATCTCGACATGATTCTCTTTTATTAACTTGCAAAAGCATCAACATTCAGGACTACGTCCGCTAGGTGACTTACCTAGTCATCGTGCTCAAATTCTCTCGATGTAACTTTAAATTGACATTGCACAAAGGCCACAATCTATCAAACACAAAGTTTAATTCGAGTCAACAATGCTCAAGGCAACGATCGCCTTAACACGAAGGTCTTTACGACGCGTCTTACTTTCGATTTCCCTCGAGTTGGAAATTTCTAACCAAATTATAAACTTGTCCATCTCGCAACATCGAATATAAGTTTCGATTCACGCAAGCTCAATTGTAAGGGGAATTCGAATCTAACGTCATGACTCGTAAGTCATTCCCTTATCGTTCTCTCTCGTGTATAGCACGATTCTCACAATCGCCTATCCGAATCACCAAGTTCGTTAGTGAATTTCTAGTTCGATCGTCGACCAACATAATCATTCAAGCATTCATCCGATGAATACTCAAAATATAACTATATCATTCTAAATCGAAAGATGTTCCAACAAATTTTTGATCGCCTAGACTTATCGTCAACATGCACCACACTACATTTGTTATCGATGCAATTTTGTATGTGACAACGCATTGGTCATCTTACGGTCTACAACATTCAATTTGATTTGGTGGTCAAGTCTTCTAGGGTCAGCTGCCCCGAAGCTACGTTCGATAATTGTAGATCATTAACGAAGGACAGTTACTACGAACCATGCTATATATTATTTCGGAGCCAAATCACGTTCCAACAATTTCTATGCGACTACCCAATTTTGGACAAAACTATTTATATCGGCGCAACTGATGTGCAACTATCCTCCGAGTAAAGTCATGTACTACCGTCGATGATTGTGAAATTCATGAAACATCTACTCGTATTGAGTTCGAGTCTATCTACCCACGGTCGACACCTGAGATGCTATACGCATCGAAATAATTGTCGATTACTTTACGGCCTCGCCCTGATCAATCACAAAGTTTACGATTAACCAGTTCGACACTTCCGTATTACTATTTTCGAAAATTTTGGTATTGTAGGCCTGCCCCATTTTGTATTCTCATATTGTGCTTACGTTTCCTTGCGTATCGATTCCAATAGGTCGTATCAATTTTAATAACACGAGGGTCAACTTTGAATCCGCATTAATGTCAACTTTAGTTCGTATTGCATATATCTAAGTTTACTACAAACTTTGCCATACACATCAACTTATTTTCTATTTTTATCGCATCCCGCTATACTTTGATCGTGTAACCGAGTTACCGATTATCCAACATCGAACCCTCGAGTTATAAGATCAAGCGCTCTAAGTTTTTGTGTGTTTTAGTCGTACTCAAATGAGTTTTGTCGTAATGTAACCAACTATCTCTTAGGTACTATTTACCCGCATCAACCAACTCTTTACCGAAGTCGCACATTGTGCGATCCGATTATAATTTGCCTCGTCCAACATTTCTATCGAGATCGCAAGTCGTGCGATTCGATTACCATTGGCGTATTCTAATATTTTTGTCGAGATCGTAAGTCATGCGATTCAATTAAAATTTGTATCGCCCAATATTTTCATCGAGATCGCAAGTCGTACGACTCGTTCATAACTTCAAGTTTCCTATCGGATCGATCCGATCATCGCCTCAAGACATAATCATTTTTTTAGTCTCGGTCGTCCGACCGACTTATAATTTCTATCTAACGTATCATTCATTGATTTGAGTGCCGCCTTATCGTCCCAAACAATTTTCGGAGAACATTTTCATCAACACATCGTCATACAAACTTTTCAATCGAGTCTCGGTACTCCCCCGTTCGTTGCGGTCAAAACATCCACAAATCTTACATCGTGTCGATGGAATCCATCGCACAAGTGGTATATCATATACCACTCAGAATCGAGTCATTTATCGCATACGTGGTATGGCATATACCACTCGGACATCAAGTCATTTCTCTCGTATCATACTCGGTATGAACCAACAATCTCTTCCGACTCACGATTTTTGTAGTGATCGTACTTGATCACAACCGTAACTTTGATTAATCAAAATCTGACACAATTCGGCTAAGGTGTACATTCGCCAATACAAGTTCAAGTTCGGTGCGCTCTCGAACGGTTCTTTTCTATCGATTTATGATTTCAGTTCCACCCGTTGCACAACATGCAACGATTTATTTCCAATATCCGTTGCACTCCGTACAGCGATTACTTTGACATGTGTTGCACCACGTGCAACAATTTACTTCCGACATGCATTATACATCGTGCAACGACTTATTTCCGACATTTAATATACCTCGTGCAATGATTTATTTTCAACATCTGTTGTACCTCGTGCAATAATTAATTCCCGACATTGAAAGTCAATGCTCAAATCCGTTCAACACATTCGATATTGACTTATCACATTCATTGCAACGCACATTCACAATCAACTCGTTGTACTTCCTGCAACGCATTATTTAAGTTTCTGCATTGGTGCAACCAATATTCACAACCCATTGCACATCGTGCATCGTTTCATTTCTCATTCACCATGTTACATTGCAACAACAACATCTAAAATCGCCTTTCACAATTTGTTGCACTTGCAGCAACTAACATTTCACGACTCGTTGCATTCAATGTAATGAAACATTTCACGACTTTCTCCGCAACATCATGTAAATTTGAAGTACTTGCGGCAATGTTACTCGACTTTGTATTAGACTTATTGTATGGAACAACCAGTACGGCATTGAATAGAGTCAAGAGTGATTCGATTGGTGGTGGGCAAATCTTTTGGAATTGAAACAAAGCAAGCATCCTGAGAAAATTGAGCCTAGAGCTCTGATACCAATTTGTCACGCCCCGACCCGGAAAATTGCTCGTTCTTGCATCGATTTTATCCGAATCATCGTCCTCGCTGGGGCGTGATGCCGTACGAGTCTGGAGTTGCACTCGTACAAGGCAAGATGACAAGTTCTCAAATGGTTATCTTTGATTTGATATTAGTAACGGAGGCAAACAGAGTATACGAAACAATTCTCTTTATTGATAAATGAACTGAGGTTACAAAGACTTTCGATAGCCCAACAAAATTTGCCAAATTGGCTACAATACTCAAGTTCTCTCTTGCCTACAAAGGATTTCACCATTTCATACATCATGTCTTCTATATCTCGGCCGCATCAATCATGTTGCAAGACCGAGTGTCAATGCGCTCGCACGTTTCAAACGCTACGACATTCTATGCCTCATCACGATCAAGTGAAGCTCCACCGCGAGTAGACCATTGCCTGAACCAGCTAGCAAACTAGTGGGGGATTAGTACTTTCGTCCTTACTGTACTGATCAAAGACACAGTTAACAAACCGACATTTAGTAACGTATTGATTCATGCAAGCATACAATTTAGTTATCTTTCTATGTTCTCCTTAGGATCAGTTCATGGCATATTCAAAGACTGTAAAACATGTTATCATGGCAAGCACGTTACTTCAATATGTATAAACAAGCAGGCAACCAATAGCAATCTCGTATTGTTTCGTGACTTCTTACCAAATTGACGCACTCGCCCTTGTACCGACGCAAGGTGAATACGCCTACCATCTTTTTTTGTCATGTTATAAGTGCTCTCTATGTAGGATATATGTATGCAGGATATATGTGTACCTTGCACTTTCGACCCAGGATCTATCTGTACAGGATATATGCGTATCTTGCACTTTTGACCCATCGTTCCTTATCTATATGAAGGTCACTAGCTTTTCGGGCTAGAATGGACTTATATTTCTCAAATCAAATATGTAAGACGATGATCACTCTGTGCGATTCCTAACCCAAACAATCAGAGGACCCCCGAATTACTCGAGTAAGTGGTTTATCACATCAGTAGCAGGTCGCAAACCATCTTAATAAAGTGCACCAACAATATCGATATCCTGCAGTCCCTTCTAGGCCGAACGCTCCCAGCATCCTGGCGAACCACGTTCGAGGGAATAAAACACCCGTGCACGGGCAATATATCTTTAAGTTCATTTGACCATGCAACGCATCTTATCTTTCATACAACCAAGCAAATTCGCCTATCTCTATTTCAATTGTCACAATGCCCCAACTCAATATTCATCAACGAACGCCCCGAAGGCCATAAACATTTTGAAGGCACCATGCCACATTGGACAATTCTGCCACATTCGTGCCACAACTGTTTCCTTTGCAACGAAGCCACCATTTGTAAGTCTCGAGCATGTAAGCACGCTTTGATATAGTTATTCTCCATTCCTTCCGTCGTGTATTCGATTCACGCCTCGATTCAGTATTTTCGTATTCTATGCCTTAGTATTCAATGCGTTAGACTTATGTTCCTTCCCTCCGACTCGTGCAATGGAGGCACGCCTCAATAGGGTATTCAAATGTTCTATAGCTCGTGCACTGAGTCACTCGCACCGATATAGTCTTATAATGTTCTAGCGTACTAACTCGTACGCGGGGGCACGTAATGACTCGTGCACTGAGGGCACGTAATGACTCATACTAACTTGTTGCACGGCCAAATCTTCTGGCTTAGCCATTCGAGCACTTCTTGTTTCATTGAACTATTCGATCAATTTTGGCCTACCGTACACAAGTCCCAGCCCATTGCAAGGCAGTGTTTTGGGTTTTACGGACCCGTTGCGAATGAGGCAAAATGCTGACCTCTAATATTTTAGCATAAATGGATAGCCTGCACATGAAACCAACTAAAATCAATACTTGCATCGATTCGGCCTTGCGCCTTGGGTCGATTTGATTTCTTAGAATCTTCGAGCCAACTCAACGCACTTATCCTTCGGGGCAATACAGCGCTTCGCCTCGATTCAACTCGATACATTTCTTTGGGACAATACAACTCTTCGCTTCGACTTAGTTTGATGTATTGCTCAAAACAACATAACTCTCGTATCGATTTACATCGATACATTTCATTCGGCCAACGTGACTCGTCGAGTCAATGACTCAGCATAATGCACCGTACGGAGCGGGGCATTACAAGCACAGGCGAGAACAGATCGATGGAGTTTTAGATCATCCATCCGATAGAAAAGCATGGAAGTACTTTGATCGAGAGTATCCAGATTTTGCTTCTGATCTGTTATAAGATTAGGGCTATCCTCTGACGGTTTTATCCCGTCAAGAACTACAGAGGAACTAGATTTGATTGCAAACTTTGAAAGTACAAAAGAGAGCCTAGAAAGAAATCCTAGGAAACAATCTAGGTATAATTGTTTAATTTTGATTCTGGAGGGTGACGGTGGAGGCTCGGGAGAAGTGTAGGAACTCTGCCTTACTCCTTGGACTATCAGACAGTCTTTGCTCTTGAGGAAATTGCCAGCCTTTAGCATGGGTGTGGTACCCTACTGTTTATAATAATTTCGGGATGAAGCATTTTTGGGCCGCATAGATGGCCACGTGACCACGTGGCTGTAACAGCACACGAAGACTCAGTCTTTGGCTGCCAGCTAGTGATTTGTTGAGATTTTTTTATTGCAGCAAATCTGGGTGGTTGAGACTTGGCCTATCTTGCCACGTGCCCTATCACCAAATAGAATCAATCTGTTTGAGATAGCAAATGAGGAGCCGCATAGAGCTTGGGGCATCTTGGACCGCATAGGTCTTCTTTGTCCTTTAGTACTCGGCCATGCAGGACCGCATAAGACTCATGCGACTTAGGTCACAGTCTCCCTTAGTCACGTGTCCCACCAGCAGTGCCAGCAGTCAGCATGAAGTTTGGAGACTTTGGGCCGCATAGATCCTGTATTCTCGGCCGCATAAGGCTCATGCGGCTCAGGTCGCGGTCCTTCTGGCCGTATGACACCCCTGCAGATCGCATGAACTCTCAGACACGTGGGCCCTAGGTTCAGGCATGTGGGCCCTATGTCTGGTGATATGACACTTCTTGTCTTTTTTGAAAGGTCACGTCTTATCTTCATCTTTTTGTCAGGATGTGTCAGAGTTGTCAGCTTTGTCAGCAGGACTTCTACGGCTGATCAGCTTGGCCGCATAAGTATCTCTTCCTTCTGCGGCCCGAATTAGTTTGGTCATATTTTAATATAATCAATCTGTTTTGAGACAGCAATGATGGGCCGCATGGAGTTTGGGGCATTTTGGACCGCATAGTTTGTCATGCGGCTCTTCTTTAGCCCAGAGCACTCCTACGGTCAACTTTTTTTTTGTAATGTGATCCGCATGAATCCCATCTTTTCCATGCTTCTACAAGACCCCCTTCAAAGTTTTTAAATTACAAATTTGGAATACTTTGAATAGGAAGCATGGAGGTATGTCAAGCCGCAGGCAGGCTTCGAGCCATGGGGAGACTTCGAGCCGCAGGAAAACTTTGAGTCGCAGGAAAATTTCAAGCCGCAGAAAGATTTTGAGCCGCAGGGAGATCCCATCCAGGCTGTCTAGCTGTTACTGCTGTATTTAATGCTCTGATTTGATTTTGGATTTGGGGCTGCCTTTTTGGTTACAAAGGATAGAATCCCAAGGCTCATCATTATCTCTTAGTAGATACGAGAATCGAAGTAGCATCTATCGGTTTACGTTATTTTGAAGACCTATAAATATGGCCATACAGCGAAGAGAGAACTTTCTCTTTTTTCTTTCAACTTCTTCTTCGGTTTCATCATCTTCGTCGTCCTTTCTACTCCAGTCAGCCATGGCTGCAAAAGCTTTCAAATCGACCGGTACTGTGGCCAAAAGGAAGGGACTCGCCTCTCCGACGAGAGCTGCGGACTCTCCTCCCGTTCATCCCGACGTGCAGCCCCCTATTCAGGGTAAGAATGGCAGGAGAACAATGACTTGAACTTAAACGGCTATGTCGCATGTTTTATGCACAGGCCTGTCATATATCACCTATGTGCTTTGGCATAATCGGTGTGTTTCCTATCTCACTGGACCGCATGCGTTCTGTGTGATAAGGTCGCATGCATTGAGCCGCATAAGCATCGATGAACCGCATGGATGTCTCGTGACAGAGCTGTATAAGCATCACATAACTGAACCACATGGATGCCTCATGACCGAGCCGTATGAGCATTACATAACTGGACCGCATAAGTGTCTCATGACTGAGCCGCATGAGCATCACAGAACTGAACCGCATAAGCTTCACCCGACTAGGCCGCATATGCATCTTATGTTTTTGAGCCGCATGCGCACCCTTCACAACTGGATCGCATAAACTCTGTCCGACTGGGCCGCATATGCTTTATTTGATTTGAGCCGCATGTGCTCCTTACAACTAGGCTGCATAGGTTCTGTTTATCTAGGCCACATAGCTGAAGAAGGAACATATTCACTTTGTTTTCCCCTAACTATATTCGTTCTTTAACCTTTGTAGTGAACTTGCCTACAGCTCCATCAGGGGAGCTCTTGATAGGGTACGCTCAGTCTGCCTTGGGTGTGAGATTTGACCATATAGTCGAACGTGTGTCGACTCAGATTACCCGAGATCAACCTGAGGCCAGGTTAAAGGAGATCAGGGGCCAATCATTCTTCTACCTACTCAGCATGATGAATTCCGGGAGACTGGAGGACACTCATCTGAAGCCTGCATTCTTATTCGGAGACGCTCTAATTGTCTCGAACCCAAGCATACTGAGATATCTGAGAGCTGGTATTTTTCTTCCAACGGAGTACCGGTTCACCTTCCTCAGATGGAACGCCACTTTCCCTATCAGATTTTAACATGGTGCCTATCGAGAGATGAATAACGGATCCCATAAATCAGGACGGCAGGGAGTTTTCATAGGCAATATCTATTATAATAGACTAGCGCGATCGGTGGTCGCAACCAAGGAGTCAATCAGTTATTCTGTTGTCGAACTGGTCCCCGGTAGTTTCATAAATGAGATGAGGCCCAATATTCGGTTCTCTGAAGCTGACACCTTCTTGAACCAGATGGCTCGTAAAGGGTCATATCCCACGGGCAGATTATCGCTGCTGAATTGGATGCATCATTCCCTTCCGTGGGTTAACTTGATATCTTGGATTCTGACGGTGTATTATCATTCTTTACAGCAGCTCAGCCTCTACTATGCCATAAGGGGCACCTATTACGGTCTTCCTGTGAACCCAATGCTGTTCATAGCACTCCTCGAGATGTACAACCATCGTACTGGGACCTTTCTTACACCTGCTGGGGAGATGGGGCTCGCTCTCCACGAGATGCATGACGTCTCCAAGTTGCCCTGGGGAGACGAAGTTTACGAGGAGTATACTCCCACAAATAAGGAGTTTGGAGAGTTAGAGCAGCGGTTCTCCGGGTTCCTTGTCGTTTACCGGAAAGTTCTATGTCACCATAGCACTTGTCAGCAAATATCGAAGAAGTGGGATAAAAGCTCTGAAGGGAACCTTCGCCACACCAAGTCTTGGATCAGTTATCTGTTCAACCTTGGGGCCTCAGGCTGGGTTGCCCCTCAGAGCCCTCAGACTTAAGAAGGGGTGGTCGCTCAGGTGCAAAGCGCCAAGATGACCAAAGCTTCTGGTGACAGATTCGGAAGCCAGACCAACACCTTCAGTTATTTCTATCAAGATACCCAACTCTTGTCCAATAAGGCCATTCTGGCGGGTTTTCGATGATATGGCTGAGGATCTGTGTGGTCTCGGGGGGTTTCGGTTCTATTGAGAGAATCAGCCGTAACCTGATCCTCCATGCTGTCAAGTTAGTCTTCAGAGGCAGGCGAGCTCTACTCCCAGCCATGGTGTGCAGTATTCATCGAGGCCTTCGTATCTTTACGGCCAAAGCCATAGCTTATGACACTACGAAGGATTTCAACCAAATTGAGCTGCCCTACCATTATCTGATGGGGTGGTTGCAAATGCACTGCCCTTCTCTGATGCGGCCTGGCCCCGAGGGTAATACGATGGCCGACGATGCCTTCATCTACCAGTACCATGACATGCCCTGGACCTATTTAACCATACCCGACTTCCGAGCTGCGCTCGCACGGGTGGACAGCTACTCCTTTTTTGTGTCGGTCCCGCCTTTTACCGACAATAAAATGCGGCACTTTCATCTTGATGGCAGTATCGCACCCCAGATCCTATCCTAGAAGATGTTTTGCTAGTTGCAGAATATCCACCCTGCACATCTGGTGTACCACAACCGCAACGTCGTCTTCTTGGAACCATATCTACCCAGCCGATACTCTCGTTAATTTGGGTACAGCCAGTTATTTTTGGACAACCCTAGAACTTGCCTGGGTTATGAGGGCGACGTCCTGGATGATATTCGGGCCTGGCATTACTACAGTGTAGTCCGTACCCAAACCAGCTTCTGTTTGCCCGATACTGGGGGCTCGGGGCGCATCTCGTACCTGGCGGCCCTTCACCATGTCTCCGTGAATAGGCATTCCTGCGACTTCGATGCAAGTACCAGTTTCATTACCGGTACCAAGTTGGAGGAAAAACACAATGAGTGTAAAAAGAGGACCGGGACAGGGAAGGCAAAGTCTATCGAAGTCTCTGACTCTAATTCTACTGATACGGAAAAGAAGAATGAATCCGATGATCCACCACTCCCTACGAGTCCTTTGGCGACGCGATTGCCTTCTCCGGTGCCGAGTCCTTCGCATAAATGAAGTAAGCGTGGACCCTCCATCGTCGACAGGCCTCGTTCTTAGAAGCGGGTCGCGATTAGGATCCGTGGGCATGACGCCATGGAAGGAGGCAGCGACGCCGAAACCATCTCGGAGATAAATTTCATCCCGACAGACCACCATGCTACTTTTGGGACATTATCTTATTGTTCCTTTTTTTGGCAGGCTTTGGAAGAAATAAACCCTCCGGAGCCCGATGCTACTTCCGAGATTCCTCCAGCTACGGACACCCTGGTCAGAGAAGATGCGAGCCTTACAGAACCGGATCTTGGAACTGTAGGGTCTCAGTTGGCCGGTACCAACCCAGCTATATCTCCTTTCGGGGCAACCGGGGCTGGAGCGGCAGATGCAGGCGGCTCGGGTACTGCCGTTGGGGAGGATATGGGGGGCAGTGGGAGGAGTTATGACTGTCCTGAGCGAGTCTTGGTCTCTGTCGCCCTCCCCTGGTAAGCTATGTCATATTCATACCAACAAGGAGGTTCATTCGCTCTTTCTCCATATCCTTCGAGTCAAGCTGATTATCGGTTGTTCTGGATCTGTAGGCCCTGCTCCTTCATTTCCAATGGCAGACATGGCCGCGAAAGAGGGGATAGTGGAGGACATCCGGGCGGACCTCGTTCAAAGAAGAAGAAGTGTACCTTTTTTTCCTTCTAATCGACGGGCCCCCCGCTGGGTCGAGTTCGGAGCTGCCCTTGATAGAAATGTCGGCAGTAGAGGCGGTGATTCCTATGCCAGCATCGGTGGATGTGGGGTCGGTTGAAGCTGCCCCTTCCCCGAAAGTTGAACTCTCCGCTCTGCCCAGTCTTCAGCTCCTTCGGGCTGCAGAGGGGGAGATTACTGCTGTACGGGAATCTCATCGCTCGGAGTTTGTTTTCCTTCTGACAGGGTCGTCAAGCTCCACTGCGCCTCCTTCCCAGACACCTTCAGCTCCCTTGGCTGCTATTCCTTCGACATCGTCCTCTTTGGAGAACCTGGACGAGTCGTCAAAGGACATAATCGAGAGCTTCTACCGCCATCTGAAATGGGGGGTTGAAGATGCTTTGAGGAGAAGAACGTCATTTGTCGTGGCTCGTCATTGTGCCCACGGCCAGATTGAACTGCTGAAGATGCTCCTGGGTGGAGAAGGGATGGCTGATCTGCTGGAGCACAAACTGGCAGAGGCTGATCGGCGCCTAATCCAATTGCAAAAACTACGGCAAGTCGATGTACCCGCTGCAGTGGAGCAGGAGCGTGCCTTCCTCATAACGGTCGTGAAAAAGGTGAAGGATGTACTGGAGATGACCAAGCCCACATTTGAAAAAGACCTCCAAAGGTTGTCTCTAAAGTATGACAAGCTGAGCCAGAAGGAAGAGGCTTGCCTAGTTCGTGAGGAGGCCACGGTTCGTACGATGGCTGAAACTAACGAGCAAATCCTCCAGCTCCAAGCTAAGCTGGCATCTCTGGAGGCTGAGCTCCATGCTACCCGTCAAGAGAGAGAGAGAGCTGATTTGTGAGGAGACTGATAAGGTCACATGAGCCTCTGCTGCTCTGGAGGGTACGCTGAAAAAGGTGGAGGACAACTGGCAGGCTCATGCACATCTTGAGGATGCTGAAACGCTGACCCTGGAAGCTGAGCGTCGAGCCAAACAGAAAATCGAATGCTCAACAGCATAACTGGAGGACGTACTCACCAAACTATGTGTTGTTGATGAGTAGTTCAATTTTTTATTTTTTTTGCATTCTTTTCCTCTTTTCTTTTCGTTGTTGGAGATGTAGCCCCACCAATGTAGTTGATGTTTCTTGAAATAAAAAGATATATTATCTTCATTCTTTGCTTATGATATCTAAAATGCTCGTACTAGAGGGTCTAATACAACATTTGTGATTGGCAAATGACATCCCACTTGGGGGACTTTTTGTGGACCTATTACCCTTTTGTGCATCTGTGATGCGAGTAAATTGATTCGAAATAATTTTCAGTGGACCTATTACCTTTTTGCGCACTAGAGGTGCAGGTAATAGATTTAAATGATTTTTTGTGGACCTATTACCCTTTTGCACACCGGTAGTGCGAGTAATAGATTTGGATAATTTTTTTTGTGGACCTATTACCCTTTTGCGCACCGGTAGTGTGAGTAATAGATTTGAATGATTTTTTGTGTACCTATTACCCTTTTGTGCACCGGTGGTGCTAGTAATAAATTTTGAAACAAAACCTAACAGAGGTAATATGGACGTGATAGGCTTTGTGGCTGTCACGACCCGCACCCGCTTTTCGAATACGAGACGTGTCCAAGCCAGCCTATGCCGCAGAGTCGGCGGTAGAACGCTGTCATGGCTAAGATGCTCAAAATCACAAAATATAATATTTATTGCTCATTCACATTATTAAATCAATTATACAAGTTATTACAAGATTTTCATTTAAAGAAACGTAAGTTCTTACAAATAATGAAAATGATATCACATCTATCTAATTTCTAGGTTTCTGTCTGCAAGTACACCCGTATCTCCCAAAGCTAAGTGATGCCACAGCTAACCTGAAAAATGTTGGTTTCCAGTCAGGAATGGAACAAGCACACAAACCGACGGCAATGCGAAAACACAATAGAATTAACAAGACGTGAAAATAACATATGTGAGATGAAAACTAGAAAGTAACTGGTGACATGGCAAATGGTGAAGAAAAAAGGAAATAAATAAAAGACAACTATCTATGTGTTTTAAAATATCAGTTTCGACATGTGAACGGCTAGGGGGTAAATCCGGCATCTTGCACGTGTCGTGTACAGCTGCTATTCTCCACGAAAGACACGGGGGATAGTTCTGGGTAGTCCACATGTCTACTAAGATATTTCCCCTCCCGACTAGTACTCATGGACTCGAACAAGTTACGAAACACAAAAACACGACAATCAAGAAATAATGTATGTAGAGATCCATGACACTAAATTCGTGTAACAATGTGTCAACGAGCAAGATAACATATGCATAAACATAAAATAGAAAGACTACTCTAAATAGAAAGCAATCAGAAAGTGTACTTGACTGAGGTCCTTAGCTGGTGAAACCAATAGTACCATACGTCCAGAATAGTCCATTCGGCTAGGTCGATGTGAAGGAGTTCGGGTTTTGCAAGAAGATAGGAAATGATCGATTAGTCATGATGGCAATCTAATCTTAGAGAATTTGATTTAAGATAAATGTCATCCTTAACTAGAAGTATGTATATATATATTTATTTAGAAAACATTTATAAACCATTTTAGAAAACTTTATGAAACATATTTAGAAAGACTTTTAAGAAAATCATATAAAGGTATAAAACTCTATTTAGAAGTATTTGTTATTTAGAAATATATACCATAAATATGTAAATTATATGTCCGCGGTTATTTATATTTATAGAGCCCAAAAATATGATTTACAAGTCAAGTAATATATATATATAACTATTTTATTTAGAAAAATTTTAGCTCTATTTTAAAGTTTGTTGATACTATTTGGTCAAAATAATATTTGTATAAACTACTTAGAAACTATTCGAATTTATAGAAATTCTTAAAATTATATAGGCTCAAAAATCTTACTTTAGAAAATATCTTTGGAGGCCTATTGGATAAGACCCACTTAATAAAATAAAATACTTTCGTAAACTATTAAATAGAAAATGCTTCATAATATTTAGAAACCAAATAAAAGCCAAAAAATGATTTGAATCTATTTTAATGAATAGTAGAAACTCAAAAACCAAATAAGTCTAATTTTATATATAGATACAAATCTCAAAATCTTAACTAAATATATTTTCACAAATACAATTCTTTTTCTTGAGAAATAAGGTGTTATACAACAATAATAATGATAAAACTGGAAATTGCTGAGAAACCCAATTTCGGGTTGGGCTTTTATGAAATGCCCACCCGCTGGATGAGTTTTATGAAATGCCCAAAATTAAGTATTTTCACGTTAAATATTCCAAGATTCCCTTTTAGATGCCACCCGTTGGAAACTGCTATTTTTATAATACCGAAACTACCCCTCCGCGCGAATTGGTCATCTATATGTATTTGAATTCAAAAAACTCAGATCTAGATTGCGATTTTTGTCTTCTTCTTCTTCACGGAAAATCTGAATTTCATTGCCCTCATCTTCAGCAGAGATCGCAAAGATCGTTCGTAGTTCGGTGTGCTTTTCTTTGGTCGAACTCAGATCATCGCTCGTCATCATCATCACCATCATCATCATCTTCATCGACGTCAATTGTGGAGAGAAGATCTTTCTTCTTCTTTTTCATAAGAATTATCATCGCTTTGAAAGAAGAACGAAACTCTTTATTCCTGAAAAAACTAAATTACACGGAGAATGGCCATTCTCCTACGTTTTAACATTGGAAATGACCATTCTCCGTGTAAATTAACACGGAGAATGCCATTCTCCGTTTTATTTAAAACGGAGAATGGCCATTCTCCTGCGTTTTAACACTGAAATGACCATTCTCCGTGCTAAATTACACGGAGAATGACCATTCTCCGTTTTATTTAACACGGAGAATGACCATTCTCCGTGTAAATTAACACAGAGAATGCCATTCTCCGTGTAAATTAACACGGAGAATGCCATTCTCCGTTTTACTTAAAACGGAGAATGACATTCTCCATGTTTCTAACACGGAGAATGGCCATTTTCCTGCGTTTTAACACTGAAATGACCATTCTCCGTGCTAAATTACACGGAGAATGACCATTCTCCGTTTTATTTAACACGGAGAACGTCATTCTCCGTTTTATTTAAAACGGAGAATGCCATTCTCCTGCGTTTTAACACTGAAATAACCATTCTCCGTGCTAAATTACACGGAGAATGCTATTCTCCGTTTTATTTAACACGGAGAATAACATTCTCCGTTTTATTTAACACGGAGAATGGCATTCTCCGTGTTTCTAACACGGAGAATGGTCATTCTCCTGTGTTTTAACACTGGAATGACCATTCTCCGTGATAAACTACACGGAGAATGGCATTCTCCGTGTAAATTAAGACGGAGAATAGTCATTCTCCGTGTAATTTAGCACGGAGAATGGTGGTCATTCTCCGTGTAAATTAAGACGGAGAATGCCATTCTCCGTGTTAGTAACACGGAGAATGTCATTCTCCGTGTAAATTAAGACGGAGAATGACATTCTCTGTGTAAATTAAGACGGAGAATGACATTCTCCGTGTTACTAACACGGAGAATGACCACCCTCATGCGAAATTAACATTTTTCGTGTTCTAACACGGAGAATGACCATTCTCCTGCATTTTATGGTCAGCTGAAACTTTGGAGAGCCATAACTTTTGACTGGGAGGTCGAAACGAGGTCCCGTTTGTCGCAAAATGAGCGTATCGTCGAGGAGACTGAAAGTTTGCTTCATCGTTAGACGGCCTTCCGAAATTTTAGAATCGCAAAAAAATGATGTTTGGACCTCCGTTTTAGCACTTTTGCAGTTTGTCCCGGTCTTTCCGAAATTTTCCGACGAGTTTTTGAAAATTTTTGAGGAGAAAACCTAGATTCGAAAGTGAGCAGCGTATGGAAGAAGATGAAGTATCGAAACATTTTTTTAAGAGCAGTTTCGTGGGTGTTTTCAATAAATTAAAAGGAAGGGCAAAATGGTCATTTGGAACCCGCTTTGGATAAGTTTCTCTAATTCTGGGCACGCGATGAAAGTTTTTTTAGCGGTAGGTTTTACATAAAACTTTTTTAGTTTTTGGGCATTTCATAAATCCTCCCTTGATAAAATACCATACCATTTTTTCAACAATATATTTTAGTAATAATAATAATGATGATAACCATAATTCTATACAAATACAATAGATACTGAATAACAATTAAAAATAAAAGTATTTACTATAACATACTCTTTAGTGTCCCTTTCGTTCACTGCATGTAATAACTATAAGAAATGAATAAAATATAAAATAAATATTATTCTTTGTTTTCATGCGTACTAATTTTAATGATGAGGAGAACAACCCTTGGTTGCTGTTGCTCCCAACAACCATGTGAAAACCAAGGAAGTGAAAGAGACACAGAAAAATTAAAAGAGAGGGATAGACTCATTTACTGCTACTCTTCCATTAGGAAGAGAGAGCTTTAAAAGAGGGAAGAGAGGTGAAGAATAGGAAGAAAAAGAACGAGGGAGGGTTGAAGGAGTGGCTCACCTGTTTCGACGGTGAAGAGGGACCGCGATCCACTGGCGCTGTGGCACGGGCGTCGACGGCTGTCACAGTCGTAGATGACCGACGAGTAGCACCACTGGGGAGGCGTCGGACGCGAAGGCGGTCAGAGGTGGTCCGGCTCTGCGCGGCCTCGGCAGAGATCGATCGACGCTGGCAATGTCGATGTGGAACTCGACGCCGATCGATGCAGCAGAGGGTTGAGGCGCGGTGGTAGCACACCGAATCTGGTTCATCGGCGGGCGCTCGACGTGGCTCGGGATGTTGGGACGGCAGGGTCGTAGCAAGGGACGAACGACTTGCCAAGCAGTGAGATACCAGCGGCCGTGCTTGCGGGATGGGCATCGACGATATCGGAGCGGATGCGCTCCCCCGCAGCGGCGCTGTCGCTCGGGAAGGGTGGCTGCCTTCCCGTTCGAGTGGCAGCCGGGATCGAAGATTTGTTGTGGTCGGCTCCGGGAAGACGAGGTTAGTGATGGTGAGGTGAGTCGATGGGGGTACCGCGTTCAGCGCCACCGAGGGCGCCGACGCACGCACTGGGACAACCAGAGGCGAGATGGTGGCGAGCACGGGGAAGCACGGTCGCGGTGGCGGTCCCGGCAGGTACGTGATGGTGGTCGGGAATTTGGTACGGGGGTTGGATCTGATTGCTGGGGAGTGGCTATGATGTACGGTGGTGATGTAATTGTAATGGAATACGATGCAGAGGACACGGACACACGGGTCCGGACACGGTTGTGATGGTGATAATTGTGGTGTTTACTGGTGGTGGCTGTGGTGTTTTCGGATGAAACGTTGCAGGGTCGGTGACAGGGTGCATGGAGCGGGGATGGCGAGTACTTGGTCTAGGAGCAGGTGGAGGTGGTTATGGTGGTGGGAGATGATGGAGGGCTCGGCGAGGATGGCGTGGTAGAATAGAGTTTAGTATAGAAAATGGTTCTCCTTAAATAAGAGATGAGAAGTCTAATAGATAAGGATTATGGTAAATAATTATTCCTTGGTTTAAATCTAATATAGAAGTTTAATCTAATCTAAATCAAATGATTTGATCGTATCATAATAAAATTTAGAATTTATCAAAATCAATAAAATTAATTCTAAATCAACCTAGATAAATCAAACATCAATCACAATGATAGTTTTAAGATATATTCAATATTATCAAATACTATTTAAAACAGATTTTGTAAATTCAAAATTTAAACATAATTGATAGTAGTAAATAAAGTACGTCTTCATAAATCAAAAATCTATATATCCTTTAAAATTAAACCAATAAATGTTGGGTCAACTAAATTTTAAATTTAATCTAAAGTGATTTAAAAGTAATACTAAATATTATTAATAATATTTAAAATACATTTAACCAAGGCTAATTCAATACTTTGTAAATAATAATAATACTTTAAAATAATTCTTTGAAATAATCTTCTAAATAATACTTAAAACACATTTTCAATCTTAAATAATTAATAAATTTAAATATTGTTTATAAAATCATATAAAAATAGTTTGCCAATCTTTCATTAATCAAAATATAACATCATCCTCTCTAATAAATAAAAATAATATAAAAAAATCTGGGAAGGGGGTTACAGTGGCCTTAACAACGTGACTTTATCCTAGATTGGTCACAAGTGTTAAGTTAGGAGATTATCTATATCAGAAGTAGTATGGACGTGATATACGACAATCAAAATCAGGAAGTTTGCTGAGAGGCGACAAAAACAAACCTGGCAGACTCCGGCGGGATGAGGCATTAGAGTGGAAGTTCAGAGGTATTAGTATACATGACTTGTCACCCAGGGAGATGCGATGTGAATCTATTCGGAGCTAGTAGAGTGTAAGTTCAGAGGTACTTGGTGTACATAACTCGACAGTCTAGGAGCTTGTCTTTAAGCATAATATTTTTTTTAGAAACTTGTCATTTATGGGCATCATAAGCAAGTCTCCATTTTGTTTTACGAGCCGGTATGCGCCATTGGAGAATACGGTCTCGATGACAAATAGGCCCTCCCATTTGGACTGGAACTTGCTGGAGGTTTTGTGAGTCATGACCATCGGTCTGCGAACGGCCAAGACGAGATCGCCTACTTGGAATGTTCTCTGCTTGACTTTCTTATTGAAGGCTCGAGAGATGCGTGCTTGATAGAGCTCGATGCTTTGTTGAGCCTGTAAATGCTTCTCGTCTAGGGCTTCCAGTTCTTGTAGCCGTCGACGGTAGTTATCGTCCATCATCAACCGGTAAGGGCCACGCTAAGCGAGGGGATCTGGGTCTCCAATGGGAGAACTGCCTCGCTCCCGTAAACCAGAGAGAATGGTATATTTCTTGTAGTCGTCCGAATCGTAGTGTGGTACGCCCATAAGCGTTCGCCCAGCTTTTTATTCCAGTCGCGCTTGTTTGAAGACACGAACTTTTTGAGAAGTTAGATTATGGTCTTGTCAAAAGCTTCAGCCATACCATTAGCCGATGGATTGTATGCTATTGAAGCCACATTCTGAATCCGATTGTTGTCACAGAATCGATCACTACAAGAAAAATGACGATTCTTGACGGTTTATAAGTTGACGGTCGTCGAAAACCGTCAACAATAGTGGTTATCTTGTAGCTTCCCTTTCCGGAAATATTTTTTTTAAATATTTATTTATTTAATTAATTGATTTACACTACCAGAATAAGTCGTTTTAGCGACGCCTAAAGACGTCGCTAAAACGACATTTTTCGTCGCTAAAAATATTTAGCGACGAAATTACCGACGTTTTGGGCTGGTCGCGGAAATGTAAGTCACTGATCTTCTAAACGTCGCCAAATGTCGCAATTGCCGACGTGCACCGACGTATTTATACGTCGGTCTATTGCCGACGTCTACCGCCGTGTCGTCGATGGATTAGCGACGTATTACTTCGTGTCGCTATGCAAGTTAGCGACGAAGTACCGTCGAGTCGTCGGTGGTTTAGTGACATGTTCGAAGTCGCTAAACATCGGTAAATCCTGGGAATTCCTGGGATGATTACCGACGTGCACCGACGTTTTACCGACGTTCTCCGACATATATTGACGTCGCTAAACGTCGGTACCCTGGATAATATCGCATATTTACCGACGTTTAGCGACGCCAATATATGTCGAAGAACGTCGGTAAACGTCGATGTACGTCGCTAAAACTGCAAAAAAATATAAATAAATAATATACAGAATGTCCATTTCTTCCTGCAGTTTAAAAAGATAACAATTTCTCACTGTAGAATAGGATCCAAACAATCACAGAATGTCCATTTCTCGTTGTACACAGGTTTCAGTCCCTATAACCACGTCTACAACAATCACACAATGTCCAGTTCTCAGAATGTCCATTTCTCACTGTACACAGATTTCAGTCCCTATAACCAAGTTTACAACAATCACACAACAACTAACCAAATAACCAAATAACCAAGTATCCAAATAACCAATTCTACACCAAATAACAAAGTCTACAACCAAATAACCAAAGTCTACACACAACCAACAAATAGAATAGGATCCAAACATCCAAATCTACACAACCAACAAATATCCAAGTCACAAATAAAGAATGAAACAAACACAAAGAAACAGTCCTAACTAGGACTACTAGGAATCTGGTGCAGGAGGGGCAGCGCCGCGACGAAGGGATAAGACCAACTCATACTCCTCAAGTGAAATCGATACCGATAGAGGAGGCAGTGACGTCGGTGGAGTCGGTGTCGAAGAAGAAGGTGGTGGAGGCGGCGGAGTCGACGACAATGAAGACGCACCCGAAGGACCAGCACGCTCTAACGCTGTAAGTCGCTGGTGGTATGAATCCATGATAGATAACATTCTATCACTGCTCTGGACCATCGACTCCTGCGCCAATCTCATCCTCTAGGCCATGGTCACCTGTCCTGTCTGCAGCTCTGTCACCGTGCGCTCTAACCCTCCAACGGTGCGCTCTGTCCTCTCAGTCGTCTCCCTGAGGTCCATAATGCCGCGGTCGAGTGCATCCAATCGTGCTAGCAGCGCAGGATCCTCCGTAGGGTGCTGAGACTGCTCCTCGATCTGTCGTAGTAGGTCGTCACGGAGAGACTCTATCATCTGGTGGACTCGGGCAGACTCCTGGGACGGCTGTGGACCATGCACACTAGCAGGAGATGTCCTAGAGGACTGGGTCGCAACTAGGGCGCCATAGGATCCCGTACCGTAGTATGTACCCCTACGGAGTCCACCAGCGGCGGCCATCCACAGCTCGTCCGCCGACGGAGCTTGAGTGGGCTGCGAGGAAGTACCGGCCTCTCCTGCATCAGGTGCACTAGCAGCCGCCCGTTCTCGCAGCCTCTGATACTCGGCCTAGAAAGTACTTATTATTACTAACTTCTAATTTCTAATTAATGTACTTATTATTACTAATTTCTAATTAATGTACTTATTATTTCTAATTTCTAAGTAATATACTTATTATTACTAACTACATGAATATTTATTTGCATCATATTTACTAAGTTATATTAAAATTGACATGAAGTATTAAATTAAGATAACCTATTGTAATACTTACATAAGTCTGCTCGGCCCTCTCGTCAATAAGGTCACCGCCGCGACGATGGATGGCCAGGAAGACGGTCACCATGTCGGCGTTACCGACCTTCCTTACCTGTAATTAAATATATTATCTTAGTAATAATTTATCGGTTTTGCATTAAAATAATATTTGTAAAAGAGGAAGACATACCAGACGACGAAAATGTTCCGTCATCGGAATCGACCTCGAGGCATGTTGCCTAGCCGCCTTGGCCTTCTCCGACTTCTTCTTGTACCTTGGCTCCTCAAATCGAGCCTTCATTGCATTCCACTGATCAGGGGTGATCCAACCTTGGATCGGCTTTCCGGCACGATCACGATCCTTCTGATCATTGATAGAGTCGCGGATCAGCTTGGCAGCGACGGCAGGAAACATCCCCTCGATCTGCTCGGCCCGGTACGGTGGATAGAAAAACATATCCTAGAAGAACGCAAACCAAATATTTATCAGTTATATATAATATACAAAAATTATATGATTCATGTTAAAAGCAAATATATTTTAACCTTGAAGCGCGCAAATCAGAAGGCCTTTCTCTCGTCCGGAGCATCAGAGTAGTTAATCCAAGCACCACCATAATTATGCCTCAGCATGTGGCCTAGACGTCTCTGTACCTCTGGGGGACGATATCTATACAAACATATTATATTCATGAAAAAAGTTAATTTATGATTAAAACAGAAAGAAAAAAATTATAAACCAAAACACCTACTTTGTACCGTCGGCCCAGATCTCCGTC
Source organism: Iris pallida (assembly GCA_029216955.1). Lineage (NCBI taxonomy): Eukaryota > Viridiplantae > Streptophyta > Magnoliopsida > Asparagales > Iridaceae > Iris > Iris pallida. The sequence goes on from JANAVB010020400.1 coordinate 20,026,893, forward strand.
CTCCTCTCCTCCGGAGGTGCGCACGCATCATCTGCATGATGCTGGTCGGCCGTCGGCGCCACCCGCCTCGGCCGTCGCCGCAGCCTCTGCCATCTGCTCATCCGTCTCCATCGTCGTATCAGCAGTAGGAACGCTAGACGGGCGAGCACTCTCAACAGGCCTGGAACTACTCGTCCCAGGAGATATGCCATGTGACGTCGTCCCTGCAGGCCCACCTACTGTCCGATATGGAGGAGTAATCGGCGACGAGGATCCAGAGCCGGTACCAGAATGAGGTACCAAAGGAAAACTCCGTCCTCTAGTAGTACCTGTAGGAAGTACCGGAGGAGAGTGACCTCGTTGTCTTCCTCGGAACGCTCCACGACGACCTGCCATACCTGATAACAGCATATGATAATACAACAAATAATAGAGACTAGAAATATGAAAGTACAACAAATAATAGAGACTAGAAATATGAAAGTACAACAAATAATAGAGACTAGAAATATGAAAGTACAACAAAGACAAGATAATAACCAAGACAACATATAATGATACATTCTACAATAAATATCTAAGTCCAGATAATATATTCTAGAAGAAACATCTAAGTTCAGATAAGTATATCTCTCTCAATCATCTTCAGAATAATCATCTTGTTCGTCTTCTTCGACCTCATCTTCCTCTTCCTCCTCATCTTCACTTTCATCTTCGCCTTCGTCGGCTTCGTCTTTCTCTTCGGATAATTCGACATCTTCTACATTATGTGTCGTGTAATGCGTAACTTCCGTGGAGTCCACATCGACAATATTGGTTACAAGAGGTAGCTCGTCCTCCTGGTAAGCTTTTTCGTCAACATCAAAAGTATCTTTGGCTTTAGTCTTGCATACTGCCCACCAGTCAGACTTTATTGCTCCCCGTCTCGGATAAGCTGTGAAGTACACGAGCTGAGCCTGAGTTGCTAGGACAAACGGTTTGTAGCCTTGATATCTACGCTTGTAGTTTATATCCAGAAGACCATGCTTGTCAATTTTCTAACCTTGATTTTCAATCGGATCGAACCATTCACACTTGAACAACACGATCTTTGTAAGTTCTCTGCCATTATTATATGACAACTCCACAATCTCTCGCAAGATGCCAAAGAAATTATTTCCAGGATCGACGTCTTTGTAGTTCGAAGACTTGATACACAAACAACTGTTTTTCGTGGAATCAAGATTCAGGAAGCTGTCTCTGATCGGAGCATTTGTCGACTTGATCCGAAAGCCATTGACACAGTAACTTGGCCATATTTTAACAAAAGTAATTGGTCCCTTGGCAAGAGTTCTAATTAATTCAATCTCGGATGAAATTAGACGATCGACCTGAATATCAAAGAAGCGATAATAAGTTATTTATTGCCCAGTTGTATTAGAAGAGGCCAGTAATTATCGAGCTACTTACATATTGGCTCAACCAAGAAGGAAAATGACAAATTATTTCTTGTTCTAATGCTTCGTCTGTTAGGTAGGGTCTAACCAGCCTCAACTCATCATTATATGTGCTGGAAAACAACGAAGCAATCGCCGATTAGTACAATAATATTAGCTTATACTATTACATTGAGATGACGTAAACTCATCATCCTGAGTTACTTACCCCTCTAGCTTCTCCACTTCATCCTCGTCGCAATTGAGTAATACATACAACTGAGCAGCCCTTAGGTCTTCGTCATTCAAATATCTCTTCTTCATTTTCTCCGAAAGCTTTCCGGACGCATTGAATACTTTCAGTATTCCATCATTAAATTCTTCATATCCGTCGTCGTTTCTCGGAGCCCTCGTTCTATTCGTAGCAACATGAGGTTTGAAATAGGAGGAGCAGAAATTTGTAATCTCCTCGAGAATATAGGCTTCACAAATAGAACCCTCGACCCGAGCCTTATTTTTTACCTTTCTTTTTAGGTGATTCAAATGTCGCTCGAACGGGTACATCCATCGATATTCGACGGGTCCACCAACACGTGCCTTGTAGGAAAGATGAATCGGCAAATGCTCCATAGAGTCGAAGAATCCATGAGGGAACACCCTCTCTAGCTTGCACAGTGTTACCGCAATGTCCTTCTCTTGCTTTTCTAGACGATCAACGAGCAATTTCTTAGAACAAAGGTCCCTGAAGAATATGCTAAGCTCCGTCAATGGATCCCAAACTGCCTGCGGTAAGAATTCCCGAAATGCAATCAGAATTAACCGCTCCATGAATACGTGACAATCATGGCTCTTCATACCTGTCAGTTTGTTCTCCTTGAGGTCGACGCATCTTCTCATGTTCGAAACATATCCATCTGGAAATTTCAGACCTTGAATCCACCTACAAAACCTCACTTTATTCTCATTCTCCAGTGAGAAAATTGCCTTAGGCTGCTTCAACTTCCCATTCCCGTCCTCTATCAAATGCAATGCAGGACGTCTACATATTTCTTCCAAGTCCAATCTAGCCTTTGGATTGTCTTTCGTCTTCCCCTTTACGTCCATTACAGTATTAATTATGTTGTCAAAAACATTCTTCTCGATATGCATGACATCAAGGTTATGTCTAATCAGATTGGTGCTCCAATATGGAAGATCCCAGAATATAATCCTCTTCGTCCAGTTATGCGTGCGACCAAATCCGTCACACTTGTAGCCCGTAGCAGGCTGCTCAATAGCTCTTGGTAAATCTTTTACCTCTTCCCATATCGTGTATCCAGTCCACCTGGCGGGGGATTAGCCTTCTCCACAATGCCAGCACGAAAAGCATTTCTGTTCCTCCGGTACGGATGATCCTTCGGTAGGAATTGTCGATGACAATCGAAGAAGCACGGTTTGCCTCCGTGTTTCAGACGGAAAGCCTTAGTGTTGTCCATGCAATACGGACATGAAAGACGACCATGCGTGCTCCATCCAGATAACATTCCATAGGCCGGAAAGTCGTTGATGGTCCACATAAGTGTTGCCCGCATCCGGAAATTTTGTTTTTTAGATACATCGTACGTGTTGGAACCTACTTCCCACAGCTGATTCAACTCATCAATCAACGGCTGTAAATACACATCGATGTTCCTTTTCAGATTGTTCGGACCTGGGATAATAACGGTGAGAAACATATACGGAGTCTTCATGCACATCCAAGGCGGTAGATTGTATGGGGTGACGATCACAGGCCAACACGAATACTGGGATCCCGAAAGTCCAAATGGGGTAAAACCGTCGGAGCAGAGAGCCAATCTGACATTACGCGAATTAGAAGCAAAATCTGGATACTCTCGATCAAAGTTCTTCCATGCTTCTCCATCAGATGGGTGATCCAACACTCCTTCGGTATGTTCCCGCTTATGCTAACTCATGTTTTCTGCAGTTTCCTTCACCATAAACAACCGCTGCAACCGCGACGTCAACGGCAAGTAGTGCTTCGAAGAGGTAGGCTTCCTGGCACCGACAGACTTTCCTCTACCACATGCCTTGTAGCGATCGACACCACAAAATCTGCAGGCGTCTTCATCCTTGTCGTCTTTGTAGTACAACATGCACCCGTTGCGACAGGCATCGATTTTTTCGTATCCCATCCAGAGCGATCTAGCCATCCTCTTAGACCGGTAGAAGTCTTTAGGCAACTTCGCACCCTCAGACAATATTTCTATAAGCAACTCCATAAGACGGTTGTAGCAATCTTGTGACATGTTAAAATCGGACTTGATGCTCAACAATCTTGTAACCACCTCCAACGGTGAATGATCCTCACAACCAGGATATAATAGAGTCCTTGCATTCTCCAGCAACTCCATGAACTATGCAGCATCGGGGTTCGGTGCCTCCTCAGGTGCATCATGATCATCCGGATCGAAACTAGGCCCGGCCGCGTCGAAAACCATGTTCACCAACCCATCGTCGTAAGGAGCGTTATTGTGGACATCCACATAAGGCTCGTACTCCGATGCTAAAGACACAAGTTCTCCGTGCTCGCTCCACTGATAGTAATTCGGCGTGAAAACCTTCGAGTATAAATGATACGTGACATCCACTTCTGGATGATATTTCAAGTTGCGACATCTCACACACGGACACTTAATTTTGGTACCGTCCATGTACTGAGGGAACGTCTTGGCAAACTGCAGGAACTGGTGTACACCCTCTATGAATTCATCCTGCACACCGTACATGTCATCAGGATGACGGTTGTACATCCAAGTACGATTCCGCAGATAGTAATTCAGCTCCATAATTCTGTAAGATAGATACATCAAGGTAGTGAATGATATGCAATTGTCAGTTCATGCGGTCTACACTTTCCATAGTATATGTACACATGACATTTTACGTTAAATGGTCAGAGATTATCGGTCATCTTCTTTTCCTATTGCTAACTTTTGTTTCGCATGTTTGTGCGTGCGGTGGTCAGAGATTATCGCGGCGGTATATCACCCGTGTCTACAATATTTCATATAGGCTGAGTTGTATAAGTCAAGTTTTAGGATATTAGTCTATATATTATGTATAGTCCAACCGAGTCAACTCTAAGCTAAACTAGTCCAACTTGGTCAAACTAGCCATTTCTAAGTTGTATAAGTCAAGTTTTAGGATATTAGTCTATATATACTAGTATAAACTCTTCCTCCTCTCCAAATACCTGGTACTAGTTAACCCTCCCCCTTTCTCCTACTAGACACACACATACATGATGTATACAACCACACCATAGTTCCCAGTTTCTTTTAACCTAACTTTTTAGTTGGTACTAACCTCAATAGAACAAACACTCTCACAGCTCAAAATACTAACACATGCTCACGCCTTACTCTTGTGACACTCCCTTTCAAACACAAACACACACCTATATGTTCCCTTACACATGTTGCCATGTTACCTATAAAAATAGGAAACCCTTGTTGTCTAAAATAAGACACAATTCTACAAAGAGAACCATACTGTAGAACTCACACTTTAAGACAATAGATGAAGGAAGACTTGTATGGAGGATCGTCTACTTTATTCATGGAGTTGTCATAGGGTGTTGAGCGATGTCATTTTATTCTTTTCTTCTTCTTCTTCTTGGGATTTTTGAGTATTGGATCTTCAGACATATATAGCTAGAACTTACGAAGAATGGAGTACCATACTTCAACAAATAGATGTTGACTAATTGGTTCATATACTTAAAATCTCCGGCCAGTGGGGATATTGGTAAACTAATATACCTAGATTACCCAAAAGTACACTTGCGAACTAGGATAAAATAATTAGTTGTGTACTAAACGTCTCTAAGTGTAGGAATGTTGCAAGGTGAAACAATGTATCAAACACTATATCGAAATCCAAACCCAATATGCAAATCCAAATTAATACGAAAATACACAAATGTAAGTAGGGGATTAAGTGTACAGAGGTGAAATACATATATATGCCTGCTTGGGGGTGTCCACGTGTCCAACAAATGGACACAAAGTGTCCAAAATCTCACGAACACACTGTATCAGTGAACACATGGTCGTAATGTGTCTCCGTGTCCATTTTGGACACGTAAAACACCTCAATTAGGGTTAGAGTTTACCTTCAGTCTCCTCGCGGTGGTGGAGGAGGAGGACGAGGACAAGTTCGGTGGTGGAGAAGGAGGGGATCAAGTGTACAGAGGTGAAATACATATATATGCATGCTTGGGGGTGTCCACGTATCCAACAAATGGACACAAAGTGTCCAAAATCTCACGAACACACTGTATCAGTGAACACATGGTCGTAATGTGTCTCCGTGTCCATTTTGGATACGAAAAACACCTCAATTAGGGTTAGGGTTTACCTTCAGTCTTCTCGCGGTGGTGGAGGAGGAGGAGGACAAGTTCGGTGGTGGAGAAGGAGGATCTCGCGGTGAAGGAGGAGAAGGGGCTCGCGGTGGAGGAGGAGGAGGAGAAGGGGCTCGCCGGAGGGAGGAGAAGGGGCTCGCGGTGGAGGAGGAGGATGAGCGGCGCCGGAGGGAAGGGGGTCGGGCTGTCGTCGAGGTCGGGGGAAGAGGGGCGGGAACAAAAAATTTGGAGAGAGGGAGAAATGAAAAGTCGAACCGAGGATACCCTATTTAGCAGAAGTTAGCGACGTCTGTAAATACGTCGCAAAACGTCGACTATCCTTTAATATTCGGCGACGCCTTTAGTCATTGCGACGCTAAACGTCGCTGAACTAATAAAACTGGCGACGTTTTCCGACAAATCAACGACGTTGGTTTTTATTACACTAAAGATAGTCGTAATATGTCGCTGTTTGTCGCTATCAGCGACGTATTGTGACGCATACTTTTGGAGTCGCTAAATCCAAAAATATTGGCGACGTTTTAAGTCAGCGTCGCTAATTTCGTCGCTGAAACGACTTATTTTGGTAGTGTTAATTGATGATTTTTTTAGAATTATAAATAATTATTGGGTTAATTATTACGGTAGAGGAGTTTAGCCATGATAGAGTTTTGAAGTACCAGACGATTAGGAATTATGGCACGGATAGTGAAGTGGCGTGCCTTGACTAGTGTTTAGCCATAGTAGAGGAAGACCCAGCCATAAGTGTGTCCAAACTAGAAAAACCAGGCCAAGTTACGACATGGCCACTATAAATATTTTAATTATTTATTATTAATATTATTTGACTTTTAGGTGACTCGGTTGTACCAATTTAGTTCGGACTGCACCCGAACCGAGCCTGAGCCTACGTAGTCGGGTAGGTGCATCCAGAGACATCCGTGTAGAGATGTATTGTGTACATGTATAGTTGTATTTTATTTAATGTTTTAGCAGTAGATTGTATAAATGAGTGTTATACATTTATTAAATATTTTATTGAATATTATATCTTAAAAATAGGACAAGAATATTAGACTATACGTAATGGTATTACACCCTTACTGGTTTATTGAATTTTGTTATTACTATTATTATCATTATTATTATTTTATTACCAGTGTTATTGAGGTCATTATTAATAATATTATTTTGGTAATATTATTTTGTCAAATAAATATTATTTGGTTATACGTATATGTATATATATAGGTATTTAAATATAGGTATATGTATATATATAGGTAATTATATATATGAATATATTATAGAGTAAAATAAAAGAAGTAATGAAACCCCAAACCAAACAAAAGCCCCCACAGCCCAGCTGAGTCCCCATACCAGCCCAGCCCCAATAGACCAACTGAACTCTGCCCAACAGCAACCGAACCCGAGCCTATAACACCCGTATTCGCGTACAAACAGAGAGATCGAGAGAAAGGATTCGAAATAATCAAAAACCCTAACACATCGCTCCACTGATGGCGCGCCACCCTTCCCCATACCCTGGGCGGCCACCAGGCGCCGCACGCGTGCGCCAGCGCCACCTCGGGCGGCCGTCGGCTGGCGACAAGGCCGCACAAGCGCGGAGAACAGCAACAGCAATAGCACTCCGGGGGCTGACTTCGCTGTAGTATCCCGTCGCGCTCGATCGACCAACAGTTGAACCGTCTTTAGCGGTACGTAGATAACCTATACACGTTTATTTTCCTTCAACCACTTTATACTTAGACGCACCCTGTTGTTCGATTCATCGACCCAAAGTTCATGAAAAATCTGTCCGAAATAGGATAATTTTCGATATTAAAATACCGATTTGGAAGCCTATTTTTTGTCGACCGATCGACAGATTTGAGAAACTACTTGAACCGAAGTTTAGATAACCTATACAAGATTAGAACGCTTTTTGTAGAACTATTTTTTGTTTATTATACAGGAAGATAATTGATTCCAAAATCCAGGAAAAACCTGTTTCCGAAACAGTGAAATTTCAATAAAACTCTCCGGTACGACGTGCGTTCCGTCAATCCGGGCGACGTGGTTGCGAACCGAAAGCATCGAAAGCTGCGTAACGGCTTCGTGGTCGTGCGGGCTTTAACGGAATTCAAATTGGTCGCGTGTGCGCAGCAAATTTGATGCGTATACGTCAAAATTCACCGTATCGTCCTCTGTGCAAGTTTCCTAATTATTTTTGTGCACGCTCGTCAGATCGAGACGAAACTTACGCCAATAGGACCGTATCATTTTTCTGGTCCTGCATGCCAAGTTTGGTCCAATTCTGAGACAGTTGAATCGGAACGCCGTTTTGCGGGCCCTACGGTCCGATTCAATGGGCGATTTTGTGCACGGCCCCTCGAAATCCAAAATTGGACATACCGTTGAGTTCGTATCATCAAAACGAATCCGTAGACATGTAGTTTGACGACTTTAGAGACCATTGACTCTGGCTCACTTTTCGGTGCAAAGCGGGTCCAACAGCGGACATCATTTTTGCCCGAAATTACCGTTTTGCCCCTGTATCCAGAATTAGACTTAAGGACAGGCAACCCTAGCTAATTTGACTATTCTGAGAATGTTGAAAATGTTTGTTTCAGCTTTCGGAGACAGTTGTGGTGACTTGGACTTCGTGGCTTATCAGTTGACTATATATTTGTTGGATCTGCGTGCAACCTCCAGGCAAGTTTACCTTGCCTTCCTCTACAGTTTTACTTACATGCAGTTCCTTTCATTTTACTGTCTTGGATTATTTATGGACATGTGCTTTTCATGTTATATTCTGTGGAGTTGTCTTTATTGTTTATAGCCATGTTCCTATTTTGGCCTTGTTTCACATTTGGAGTTTCTTGTCAGTACCTTACTTGAGTCGTGTCATAGAACGAGTGCGTGTAGTGAACTGCTAAATCCTTGATATTTCTTTCTTGGCACCAGAGAGTCCACACTCGGGACGAGGGTGTTTTTCTTGATCTGTTTACATCCGTGAGTCCACACTCGGGACTAGGATGTCGATTATTTGCACCAGAGAGTCCACACTCGGGACGAGGGTGTAGACTTGACTTGACTTGACTTGCACCAGAGAGTCCACGCTCGGGATGAGGGTGTTTACATCAGAGAGTCCACACACGGGACAAGGATGTAGTATTTGCACCAGAGAGTCCACACTCGGGACGAGGGTGCCTTGCCGTGAACTAACCAGAGAGTCCACACTCGGGACGAGGGTTAGTACTAACCAGAGAGTCCACACTCGGGACGAGGGTTAGTGTTTAGTTCAAACCCGTGCGTCCACACTCGGGATGAGGGTTTGGTTTCTTCCATTGACCTCGTTATTATCGTTCATCCGGCAGTTCATTTACGCGTAGTTGTTCTAGTGTTCGTGTTCGTGTTCGTAGTCATTGGTCGTGTTCCCGTTTTTCTTGTTTATCTTTTTGCGCATGATAAAACTGTTAGATAGGCATGTATATTATGTATCTTGCTATGTCCTCTGAGGACCTGATGATCTCCTCAGGTTTAGCGATTGCATGGAGTTAGCTCGTAGTTCTCGATGGCGGAGGATTTACGGTTCTTATGGAATTCAGGTATCATTAGTACGTTTGTTATCCTTTCGTGCTCTACATTTCCTATCATGAGTTATCTTGTTTATTGATTTAGTTTAGAGACTCTTGTTATTTTCCTTGGAGTCTCATCGGACATATATGCTAGTGGACTGCAGACTACGACACATAGTGTTCATTCATGTTTCGTACACTTATTATGGATTTGAGATATAGATTGATTTGCCATGATTTGGCAAGTATACCATAGCCTTGACAGCGTTTATGTATTCGAGTCGGGCTGGAGTCCGTTCGATACGTAGCTGGCTTGCTCACGAGCTCGCATCCGAAAACCGGGTGCGAGTCGTGACATATCTTGACGGTTTTAGGTATACGTCAAAAAAGCACACATTTTAAGTTAATTTAGGTAATTTTTACCATAATAGTTGACGGTTTTAGAGGATCCGTCAAGAAACACAATTTTTTTCGTTGACAGATTGATAAAAATCGTCAACTAATGTATGTACGAAAAAAATGGTACAAATTTTTTGGCTGCCATTATAGTAATTTTTTCAAATTTTTTATATTTGTTGACGGCTGTGGTTATTTTTTATGGAGAGGAGCAGCAAATTTTTCCTGATAAAAAAATTCTTTCTCAGAAACAACTCCTCTCTCCATTTCTCCTCCTCTCCTCTTCGAGTCCTTTCCTCTCTTCCTCCTTTTATTTCTCCTACTCCTCTTCTTCGAGCCCAACCGTTCCGATCCCGGTCGTTGAAGAAGCGGAGCACTCTGCCGTGCCATCTCTTGTCGTCCTCCCCTTGCAAAGAAAAAGCGATCTCGGAAAGAAAAAGAGGTCCGGTGGGAAGAAGAAGAAGAAGAAGAGGCACGACGGCGTGCTCCGCTGCTTCCACGTCGAGATCGACCATTGATGCCGTTTTGGCCGAGGAGGCAGATTTTGACGTCGACCTCGAGGACATGAGGTACCATTTCTTAGGGTTTTATTAGGGTTTCTTTCTTTTTTTGGGTTATGTTGATGATATAGATGAAAAAAGAACTTTTTTCTCTTTTGGTTTCTACAAATTTGTGAATTTTTTATTTTAGGGATTTGAAGTTGGTTCCATTTCTTAATTTCTGAAAATTTGTAAAATTTATCATTTTAGGGCTTTGAAGTTGGTTCTATTTTAGGGAAGATCTAAAATTTATAATGTCGAAAAGGGAAAGGTGGATCGCATCCGCTTCAACAAGGACGGCGGCGTCGAGCGATGACAAGTAGCAGTTCCCTCTCTGGGAAGTCCTCCGTCGTGCCACAGTAGATACGAGATAAGACATTTTTTGTGTTTACTTTGCATTTTCGAAGTCAAAATTGACCTAGTTTTTCTTAAATTCTTTGTTTGGAAATTTTAGGATTTTTATATGTAAGAACTGATGTCGATGAGGGAAAACTTTGCATAACTGATCATTTTTTGTTCGGTAGATTTTTTGTTTTGAAAGACAATAGAGAATTCGATGCTCCGGTGCAAGAGAATGCACTCGATGCCCTAATCGCCTTCTTGAAGGCTATAAATGTTGATGCCGAAAGGTATAACTCCTCCATTCATTTTTTTTCTGTTTCCTTTAAATTTTCCCATTATATGTTCTGATGTGACATTATTATTGCCAAAGAAATGGTTGTATAAGAGTCTGTGTGACTACAGATTTTTTAGTCCTCTGGGGATGGTTCTGGTAGTTTCGTTGGTTGGCATCGAACTATTTGACAGAGGATTCCCTATGGTACTGCTACCATTGCTATTTGATTATCTCATCTATTCTTTGATTCTTTGCTTTTATCAAAATTAATGTTAATCAGCCATCATAGAGTTGTGTTTGTTTTTCTATCCTATCATGCAATTGCACTTTAAAGAAGCGTTGACAAATTATTATACATACTAAACAAATCTGATGGTACCCTAACATAGAAATCCAGAAACTTAATGTTAACTTGTTTTGGTTCTATTTAAAAACCCGAAAATACATGCCCCTTGTGAGAAACTAAGAATGCATTTGTTCTATGGGCAAAGTTATTTTCTTATTGCATGATAAGAACACATGGTGTATCAGCTTCGATGCATAGTTTGCAAGGACATCTATATGGATATTTTTAAACCAAGTTTGCCAGACTCCATGGCCTTGTATTAAGCAATTTCCATCCATTAAGTTATTGTATATTACTGCATCGAGGTCCAAACCTCTTTGAATCATCACATCTAATAATTTATAAACTTTTCAACCATTCCTTCTTTACACAGAGCATCAATTATCATGTTGAATGTCACAACAGTAAGTTCGATCCCTTGATCCTTCATTTCCTCAAGCAATCAGTATAATTTTTTGATATATTTTACACATTGAGCTAAATTTTTGGGTACTTATACCACATTTAAAATTTGTGAGTATCAGTATAACTTGGAGTATCAATTTCATAATGGGACGAATTGTTTATTGGCTACACATTGGGGTTGGAAATATTTTTCAAGAAGCCTGTAGAACCATGGAAAAGAATAAAGAAAGATCCATGCGGCCAAGGATCCCCATGCGGCTCAGAGAGTTCATGCGGCTCAGGGACCCATGCGGCTCAAGCGTCTATGCGGCTCGAATATTTCCATGCGGCCCAGAGAGGAGCCACGTGGCCCTCAACAGCTCTTCCCTTTGTCTTCTACTGCATTTAATGCCTTGACGGCTGACAGCTCTGACCAATGACAGAAAGATACAATAATGACTCTGTCATAATGGCAGACTCCTAGGAAAACGAAGGATATCTCTGACACAATCCGTCAAACCCCAAAAGACCTTTATGCGGCCTTGACACGTGGACAGTCGCATGCGGCTCAGACAGAGGCCACCTATGCGGCTCAGGCAGAAGCTACCCCATGCGGCTCAAGCAGAGGCTATCTCCATGCGGCTCACGAGGACTATCTCCATGCGGCTCACGAAAAAAGCACCCACCATACGGTCACCTACGCTCATGCGGCTCAGATCACCACCATGCGGTTCAAATGTTCAGGGGCCACTCCCAAGCAGCCTTGACACGTGGCCAGTCTTATGCGGCTCGATGGGGAGCAGTCCTCATGTGGCTCCAATTTTCTAAGCGGCTCGCGGTTAAAACACGTGGCATGATAATGGGACACGTAGCATCAAATCGACCGAAATCCATCAACAAATCCCGATAAAATATTGGGATCAAATCAGATCATTTGCAATCATCAAATTGAACACGTGGCAGAAGATCCGGGCTTGGCATAACAAATCATGAGGATTTATGGCAATCATCATTAATGGCCCATAGAGATTTGATGCAATCACATTAATTGCTCAAATCTATTATGAATGGCCCAGATTCATTGATCCTTAACCGCCGACTTTGGAGAATGGGTAATCATTGTAAACCCTAATGATGCCCTCCACTCTTATAAATAGCAAGGTGCCATTCCCTTACAACAAGCACAAAAAAATAGACAAGCAGAGAGCAGAGAGCCGAGAGAGAGAGCACACCCCCTTCGGATCCAGAGAGTCAGTGAGAAATTGAAAGGAGAGCATTTCTTCATCAACGCCAAGCAGTTCTTCTACAGAGCCAAGGCTGCACCCGATCGTCCAAGGAGTAAGGCAAAGCTGCCATCGCTTTCCCGAGCCTCTATCGTCACCCCCAGAATCTAAAATAAATAATTATACTTAGATTGTTGTACCTAGGTTTTCGTCCCTAGGCTTTCTTTGTACAAGCGAGTTTGTATTGCGAGTCTAAGTTCAGTCCTCCGATAATTGTTCTGTTCTTTTACAATCAATGGCAAACACGATGGCGACTCTGCTGGGGACAAACTTCTCTACGGTTGAGGAGTTGGTGACGCAATCGGATGCAGCCAAACTTGGCTCCACGCAACAGAAGATGGTCGTCCGCTTCGACCAACAGGCGTTTGAAGAAATGCTCTCTGAAGGAAGCGCTGGCCCGGTCCAGAAGCGAACCCGCACGAAGAAAGCTCGCAGCGAATGGAGGCCAAAGTCATTTGCTCCTCCACAAGCTCTGGACGGAGTACTCTCTGCTGCCCAAGACGGCAAAGGTAAGTCTCATGCGGCTCCACTTCAAGCCATAGAAGACTCTGCTGTCCCCAAGTCCGACAGAGGAAAGCACTACAATGCTGGACTTGCAGGGGCAAAGAGAGATTCTATGTGCTCCAGGAAGAAGCCGAACAAGGGCACTAGCCGCAAAACGAAGAGTCATACGGCCAAGATTGCCAGCCGCATGAATGATGACCATGCGGTCGAAACTACTAGACAAATACATAACACTCATACGGCCAGGATTACCAGCCGCAGGAAAGATACCTATGCGGCTGGGACTTCCAGCCGTATGAAGAGAGCCCATGCGTCTACGACTGCCAGCGCTTGAAGATTATTGATTCCAGCCGCATGCCGCCTACTCCATGCGGCTCTGTCTTCGACCGCCTCTCCTATGGTCCTGATCTCTTGTGCTCCCAAGAAGACATGTATGACTCTCTCCAGCACCACTTAGACTCTTCCTACTATGTGCCCTCACGCACTAGAGTGAAGAAGTCTAGGGCAGCACGAGCTTGGCAAGCTCGGTCCGCTGATCCGACCTCTGACCATCCGAGCGTCCCACATACTGTTATGCGGGCCTCTGATGAAAAGTTGTACAGAACCACTCGAGTCCAGCCCCCGGCGGCAAACGGACAGAGAGGTTCCCAAAAGTCTCCCAAAATCCAGGAAGCAAACATGGTCGATCCGGACCCATCTGACTTGCGTGAGGCTATCCTCCACAAACGCAAGGAAAGAGAAGGTGCCTCGGGGTACAAAGAGTCCTCCTACGGACGTCACTGCACCCAAGTCATCGTCAACTGTTGTTGTAATAAAGACCGGCAGTCCGTCTTCCAAAGACTGCAACAAGATGAGGCACTTCCCGTCGTCTCCTGCAACTCTGCTCAGAAAATCCCTGCCGATGGGAGAGGGAAGAAGACCAATATTCCCAGCCCGAAGATTTCAACCACTATGACTAAGAGACTATCGTCTAAGCGGGTGCCCACCATCGAAGTTTTCTAAGGTACCCGTTCAAAGACGAAATCTGCTACAGTGGGAGATTCATCGTCCACATCACTGGGGGTTACTGGGACTGGAGGTAGCACTCCTCAGAACATCCACGATAATCCGATGTTCCAAGAAGATGAGCCCGGGGAAACAACTCTCCCATCAGATACAGCAGGTGTCGACGTCCCCGAGGACGTCCACGACTCTCAAGATAAAGCAAGCTCTGAAGCTGGGGGTACTATTCCTTCTGAGTCCGAACCAGAGGAGGATATTCCCACATACCCCGATGACTTCTCCGTACAGGGGTATGACTCGGAGGGCACGTCCTCCACCGTTTCTTCCATCTCTCCTCATGTAAGGACGGTGATCATGACGGACAGCAATCAAGGTGGTTCCAGTGATCGCCAACGCATCGACACTCTGGAAGCCATACTGCATGCCTTGGTCAAATCTGTAGACGAGATCAAAGCGGCTCTTCCAACTCTGCAAGGAGGGACGCCTGGCCAAACAAGCGCGGGTCCCACGGTTAATGCAGACTCAAATTCGGCGGCACCAAACCTGGGCAATATTCCTCCTGAAATGGTGGCTCCTACCGCTGCAGACGAAGCCAGAGAGGCAAGAAGAGAGGTCCAGGAGCTCCGAGCCATGTTCCACGCCCGAGAAAATTGCCAAGACCTCAGGATACGACAACCGTATCCCGCTGCGTGGAGAGATGTTCCCTTCCCACCAAAGTATAAACCATTCCACATCAATCCATATAATGGGAAGACCTCCGCAAGTCGGTACATCACTTACTTCGAGGTCACCACCGACCATCTGCCCCATGACGATGCCATCCTTACACGATTATTCATCGGAGCATTGGAAGGAGTCGCCTTCGACTGGTATCGCAACCTGCCAGACAACTGCATCCACCCCTTCGCCAGCTTCAAGCGCATGTTCTTGGAGAGATTCTACGAAGTAGGACAGGACATCACGATGTCCACCCTCATGGACGTCGTTCAAGGGGAAAAAGAGCTGACAAGGAACTATATTGAGCGGTTCCGCCAAACCGCCATGAAGCTGCCGTCCGGTAATCCGGATTCCTCCTTAATTGAAATTTGCCAAAAGAAACTGCTTCCGACAATCTGCCTCTGGATGGGTGAAAGTCAATTCAAGGACTGGAAGACTTTTATTATCAGTACCACTAGCGCTGAAGAACGATTGAAGAAGGCTCGCCAACTGGGATTGCACATCTCAGAGGAAGAAGACAAGGGCAGGCGTCCCAACGCCAACAACAACAATGGGGGTAGTTCCGCCAACAATCGGGACAACAAGGGCAAGCAAGCTATGGTGGCCGACACAGCGCAGAAACCTGAGCCAAAACCGGCAGACAAGCAATGGCCACAAATGACCTACTCCTTCGAAGACGGCCACGTCAAGCCCATCTTGGACATGCTTATACAAGGAGACAGAATTCAGCTCCCTCCACCAAGACGGGAACCCCGGCCGGCAGAAATAGAGAGCCCAAAGTACTGTCATTAAAACCGCTACGTCCACCATGCTACACACGATTGCTACTAACTGAAACGGTACGTCCAACATCTCATCGATTTGAACGCTCTGGCCATCGATTTCGAAGAGGTAACCGTGGCAGCCAATATGGTGTCAGTACAATTTGGCAGCTTCCCTCCAACAGAAACTTAAGACGGTGTGGTCCCCATCCCTCTGGCGACAATGGAGATTGCTAATCTTTCACCTCCCCGAGATCAGGCTGCTGGTCTAGTGCCCCTCACCACATCACGAGGGGAGGTCATGTGGGTCCATCCAGACTTGGTATCTGAAGTGACTCAGTCCACACCATCTTTCATTCGCAAGAAGAAGAGTGGAAAGGTCAGATCCTGTCGCACAATCTCGACAAATATCGAAGAAGCCACAGCTGTCGTCACTCGGTCTGGGGCACAATCCCAACCTGTGGCTGATAACTCGGCTGAAGATCATCAACCAGCTACTACTGACGCTCCAGGGCCTGTTCAGCCTCCGATGACCGATACGCCTAGGCCGAAGGAGACTCGCTTTGACAAATCCCTCCGAAAAGAGGTACCGCAGGGGCTAGAAAGGCCCTACAACTTCGACATCTTGGCGCAATTGGCCAACACACCGGCCAAATTGTCATTATACGAGCTCTTGAGACTCTCGAAGGATGTTCGTACGGCTTTGAGCGATGCACTCCAAAATGCCGACGCCTATCTGGCTCAGGTCAACCTCACGGGAGAGAGCCCGCCTGCAGATCTCTAAGACAGCGGTTGCACGGGAGCGATGCCCAACATTGTTTTCACTCCACAGGATATGCTCATCAAAACCAACCTGCACGATCGCCCATTATATTACACTGGATACATCGACGACGAAAAGGTGGATCGGATGCACATTGATCCTGGTTCTTCCATAAGCATCATCCCGAAGGGTCTGTTACATCATCTCCGCATCCCTATAGATCGCCTGACGCCTACAAGCACCGCCATCAGCGGTTTCAATTCGGGCAGGAGCTACCCAATTGGGAAGATTCGTCTGAAGTGCCAAATTGGCGATCTCCAGTCGGAAGTCACCTGTTACGTCATAGATGCAGACACTTCTTACAACATCCTCTTGGGGCGCCCTTAGATACACGATTATATGATCGTGCCTTCCACGCTACACCAATGCTTCAAGTATGTCGACAAACACGGCTTCGTGAGGACAGAATTTGCCGACATCGATCCCTTCAAAGGGGTCGAATCCTACTACTCAGACTCCTGCCTATACGAAAAGTCAAAGAGACACCTTGGTGAAGGAGATGTGCAAGCTCGTGCTGAGACGGCCACATGATCAGAAGAACCTCTGATGATCCATCTTCAAGCTCGTAAACCTGGCAAGTCCGCACCCCTTACAGCCACTCTGCGTAAGGACGCAATCAGTCTCTCGGCACAAAAAGAGCAAATGATAATCCGGCTGCCAAGGTCCGGCCAAGTGCCAAGGCCCACAACGGAGCCATTAACAATCAGACTGCCAAGAGCCGGCCAGCCACAAACGGAGAAGCTCAATCCCTCCGACAAGACAATGACGATACGCCTTCCCAAGAAGAGTCGTCACCCCGATACAAAGTCGGGGACTTCTAGCGAGCCAACAACTCCCCGCCCAGCGTCAGGTACCAAACTGGGGGTCGCTAGTTTGCCAATAACTCCATGCTGGGCTCCACCAGCTGAACCCCTGACGATAAAGCTTTCCAGGTCATCCTCTCAGTCTTCATTTATACAGGGGGTGGCTGAAGAAGAACCAGAACTGGCCAAGTATATGGCTGCCCACACTGATGTTCCCTCTGCAGACGATATAATTCCGCTAGAAAAGATACCTTATTTCATCAATAAAGGGCTATCTTTGAACTACATCGAGCTTGATAAGCTTTATACAATATATGCTATAGAATACGGTATAGGCACTCACCTACACACACAGGTGACAAATGTGTACACCACAAACCAGCTTACACCATTGGAAGACGCTTACCGCATAATCGAGGGAGGGGATCATCCAATCATCTTCGGCCGGAAGGACGACCCGCAGCCCTTCACCATAGAGAAGGTCGATCTGGAATCAGATGCCGGGAGACTGCCTCTCTATCCATATAGCCCCCAATCGAAGTATCTCATGCAAAAACAGGGGTATGATCTGGAGACTACGCCAGGCTTGAACTACGGCGCTGGCCGACGATTACCTGTAAAGCCACCAGTCCCGGCTGGCAAACCACGGGACTACTACAGCAAGACCCGATGTGGATTAGGGTATGTTACGCCCACAACGACCCCCGAAAGTTCGGACGAGGAATACGACTAGCATTCACATTCAACCGGGTCACCAACTTCTGATTCGAATACCAGCATTGGAGACGTATTCAGATAGGTCCTGTCAGTCAACATGGCATTCGCCGACGCTTACAAAGAAGATGAAGACATTCCTAAAATCCTCGAGTTAGAACCGTGGGCCCAACAGTTGGATGCACAATGGGAAAAGCGGTTCGAACAGAGAGAATCTCCTACTAAAGATGAAGTTATACAGGTCGACCTCGGCAGCGAATCTTCTCCAAAACCAATCTTCGTCAGTAAGAGCCTAACAGACGAAGAACGAGAATCGCTGCTGGAACTTGTCAAAGAATATATTGATGTGTTCGCCTGGAGCTATGAAGACATGCCAGGACTAAACCCCGAGGTTGCCCTTCACAAGCTCAACATTTGGCCAGATGCAAAGCAGGTCAAACAACAACAGCGACGCTTCCGCCCGGGCATCATGGATGCGATCGAAGCCGAAGTCAACAAACTGATAGCCAGTGGCTTCATTCGTGAGGAACAACATCCAGACTGGGTCGCCAACATAGTTCTGATCCTTAAGAAGAACGGGAAGAATCGAATCTGCATCAACTTCCGCAATCTGAACGAGGCATGTCCCAAAGATGAATTCCCCCTCCCTATCACAGACATCATGATCGACAACACATTCGGCTTCGAACGCATGTCATTTATGGATGGCTTCTCGGGGTACAACCAAATCAAGATGTCTCCTGATGACGAAAAGCATACATTATTCCGAACACCGATTGGCACATACTGCTACACAGTCATGCCTTTCGATTTAAAGAATGCTGGCGCCACATATCAAAGAGCTATGAGTATCATCTTCAGGGATCACTTGCGCAAGACTGTGGAGTGTTATGTTGATGATATCGTCGTCAAGAGTCACTATAAGGGAGACCTTCTGCAGGATTTGAGGACGGTATTCGACCTGATGCGAGCGCATAACCTGAAGATGAATCCCATAAAATCCTTCTTGGGCGTATCCAACAGAAAATTCTTGGGTTTTATTATTACTGTCCAGGGAATTCATGTAGACCCAGAGAAGACGAAGACAATCATGGAGATGGGTCCTCCGAAAAATCTCCGAGAACTCAGAGGCCTCCAAGGGAGGTTAGCTTACATTAGGAGGTTCATTTCGAACCTCTCCGGGCGATGTCGGCCATTCACCCATCTCATGAAGAAGGGCGTCTCATTTGTATGGGACAAAGAATATCAGCGTGCCTTCGCAGCATCAAAAAATATTTGTCGAACCCTCCAGTCCTCGTGGCCCCGGTTGCTGGAAAACCATTCCTGCTCTATGTACGAGCAATGGAGCATTCCCTCGGCGCTCTGCTAGCACAAAATAATGAGGCAGGCCATGAACAAGCCATATACTACCTCAGCCGAATGATGATTGGGCTAGAGCACCGATACACCGTCGTGGAGAAGGAATGCCTCGCCCTGGTGTTCGCTATTCAAAAGACGCGGCACTATGTCACAGGACAAATAATACATGTGATCTCACGAGTCAATCCTCTCAGGGTCCTCATGACGAAACCAGGGGCACTCAGCTCTCGCCTCGCTACATGGGCAATATTACTGTCCCCCTACCATATGATCTTCGTCCCACAAAAGGCTGTTAAAGGTCAAGCCCTGGCAGACTTTTTGGCAGCCCACCCAGGCTCGGAGTCGTCCAGAATATATGAAGGAATCCCAGATGAGGTCGCCGACTTCCATGCAACCTCTCACGATGATATATGGCGAATGTTCTTCGACGGTGCCTCAAGGACCGGACCTAAGGGCAACATCGTCGTCGGAGTCGGGGTGGTGCTGGTTTCTCCTTCCGGGTTGGTGATCAATCGTGCTTACTCCCTCACAGAGCCCTGGTCTAACAATGTGGCCGAGTACAACATGTTGGTCATTGGCCTCCAACTTGCAAGAGAGCTGGGGGTAGAATATCTTGAAGCATACGGCGATTCGCAGTTAATCATCAATCAGATCCGGGGTTCATACGAAGTCCGCCACGAAGACATGATCCCCTATTACCAAATAAAAATCAACATCATCTTGTCATTTGAGGGATTCTTCATCGAACACGTTCCCAGACTCCGAAACATTGAAGCCGATGCCCTAGCAGGTCTTGCCGCTTCCCTAGCAGTGCCAAATCATACTCATCATTCGGTTGATGTGATAAGCCACGAACTGGTCTGTCCCAAGAACAACGTTCAATTCATGGCGAGTTATTCCACTCAGACGATCGATGAAGGGCCAGACTGGAGACAACCATTCATTGACTTTGTAGTCTATAATATCCTGCCCGAGAACCCAAAGGAAGCCACCTCTATCAGAAGGCGTTCTCTCAGATTCTTCTACGACACAGAGACAAAAATGCTGTATCGCCGATCCTATGATGGATTATTGCTGCGATGTCTGTCAAATGCAGAAGCCAAAGAAGTCGTACGCGAAGCTCATGACAGTGTCTGCGGGGCCCATCAGCCTGGCCCAAAATTGCAAGACCGTCTTCATCGAATGGGCTACTACTGGCCCACGATGGTAGCCGATGCGATAGACTATGCAAAAAAGTGCAAAGCCTGCCAAGTCCACGCGGACTTCATCCACCAACCATCCAAATTTCTACATCCGACGGTGGCGTCCTGGCCATTCGAAGCATGGGGAATGGACATTATCGGTCTGATCGCTCCACCTTCCTTCCGAGGACATCACTTCATACTCGCCATTACAGATTACTTCTCCAAATGAAAGGAAGCTGTCTCGCTTGCAGAAGTAAATACTTCAAACGTGATCAGCTTCCTCAAGCGTCATCTATCGCTTTGGACTGCCCCGAAGGATCATCCACGATAATGGTCCGCAGTTTGCAAGCCACGCCTTCTATCGGTTCTGCGATAAGCACCGCATCCAGAATATTGCTTCGACGCTATACAACCCAGCAGCGAATGGGTTGGCAGAAGCATTCAACAAAACAATTATCAAACTTCTCAAGAAGTTCGTATCGTCCAACAAACGTGACTGGAACGAGAAGCTTGGCGAATGCTTATGGGCGTACCATACCACAGTCCGAACAGCCACAGAGAACACACCATTCTCCCTGGCGTACGGGAGTGAGGCAGTTCTCCCATTGGAGACTCAAATACCCTCGCTCCGTGTCGCCCTTACTTACCAATTGACGACGGACAATAATTACCGTCGCCGACTACAAGAGTTGGAGGCCTTAGATGAAAAGTGCCTCCTGGCTCAGCAACGGATCGAGCTATACCAAGCACGCATCTCCGGAGCCTTCAACAAGAAGGTTAAAATCAGAACATTCCAAGTGGGCGATCTCGTTTTGGCAGTTCGGAGGCCGATGGTCATGACTCACAAAACCGCCGGCAAATTCCAGCCAAAATGGGAAGGTCCATTTATCATTGAGGCCGTATTCTCCAACGGTGCTTACCGCCTCGCAAAACAAAATGGAGACTTGCTCATGTTGCCCGTCAACGACAAGTTCCTGAAGAAATATTATGTCTAAACGATATTTCTAGGTTATCGAGTTATGTACCCGCTGGTACCGCTGAACTCACATCTATAACATTTCTAGATTATCGAGTTATGTACCCGCTGGTGCCGCTGAACTCACATCCACAATCTCCCAGATTATCGAGTTATGTACCTGCAGGTGCCTCTGAACTCATATTCTGGTCACTCTTTCAGATAGTAAGTCCTGTATGACCATACCTCTGAACTTTCTTCCTGAAAGAGATCCTCCCTCATGATCCACTACCCGCACTCCCAGTGCACAAAAAGGGTAACAGATCCACAAATTTCCAAAACGGCCATGTCGATGGTACCTCTGAGTCGTTTCACTTCCGCCAAAAAAACAAATCACCCCTTTATTTAGAACTTCCATGTCCTCATTACCTCTGAGTCGTTCTATGTACCCTCCTTCATTGAGCCCACTCCTGCCATGTCCTCATTACCTCTGAGTGGGAAGGCTCCGTCGAAGAAACCCTCATATTTGCCATGTCCTCATTACCTCTGAGTAAATATGTTGGTCCTCCCTCGACTTATTATCTGTACCAAAAAAAACCCCAGGGTACGCCATGGATAATAGGTCCACAAATATCCTCCGTTGAGTCCACTACTGCCATGTCCTCATTACCTCTGAGTAGGAAGACTCCGCGGTAAAACCCTCATGCTTGCCATGTCCTCATTACCTCTGAGTAAGTATGTTGGTTCCCTCTCATCCTATTATCCGTACCCTAAGCCAGGGTACGCCAAGGATAATAGGCCCACAAATGTCCTCTGTTGACCACAAATATTCTCCGTTGAGTCCACTCCTGCCATGTCCTCATTACCTCTGAGTAGGAAGATTCCACGGTAAAACCCTCATACTTGCCATGTCCTCATTACCTCTGAGTAAGTATGTTGGTTCCCCTTTCATCCTATTATCCATATCCTAAGCCAGGGTACGCCAAGGATAATAGGCCCACAAATGTCCTTTGCTAAGTTTCTTAGTACAGGCCCATCATTTATCATCATGCCCCGGAAGCCCAGCTGCTCCATGGCATTCTCTCTCCCGGTACCCGGAGCGTCCATGAGCACCTTGCCATGGAATTGTTCTAGGTATCCCCATCAAACTTGTTATCCGTACCTAAAACCAAGGTATGCCAAGGGTAACAGGTCCACAAATAAGTTCCCCATTCGGGGCAAACGCCACAACAACACCACAAGCACAACAGGCAGTACAAATAAAGGGTGGAATAAAGTATACTCTTTTATTTGGAAGCCAAAAAGCATTACATATTCTGGGACCATATCCCTCTCAAAAAGAATATAACAAAAGAAGAAAAGGCCGACTATGGTTCGGCATTACATAATTCTAGAAGGCGGTTCTTCACCAAGGCGGTCCCCCGTTCAATCCGCTGCTTAGCTCAGCGCTCCGCTTCCTGGGACAACCGCTCCGGATCATCAAAATACATATATGCCTGCCAACCATCTTCCATCTTCTTCAGGGCGAGCTCCAGATTGGCAGAAGCTCGACTAAGCCTGTCA
Source organism: Iris pallida (assembly GCA_029216955.1). Taxonomy (NCBI): domain Eukaryota; kingdom Viridiplantae; phylum Streptophyta; class Magnoliopsida; order Asparagales; family Iridaceae; genus Iris; species Iris pallida. Next base: position 20,050,201 of record JANAVB010020400.1, read on the forward strand.
GCTTCCTGCATAACAAGTCCCTTTTCGGCACGGGCGGCTTCGAGCTCAGACTCCAGAAAGGCCAGCTTTCTCTGGAGTTCGAGGATCTGCTCCCTGGTGTCGATTACCCCGCGGGAGGCGATCGCTTTCCGAGTTGTACAATCTTTATGTCTACGACTCAATCGATCATATAACTGAGACAGATCCCGACGGTCCTTCAGTATGGTCGGCTTGATCGATTCCCGAGCAAGCCTCACCTTCACCACCACAGTTATGCGGAAAGTGCGCTCTTGATCTATTGCCGCAGGCAAATCAGCCTGCCTCGGCGCGTGAAACTGGGTCACAAGTCGATCGGCCTCTAGCAGTTTCGGCTCCAGAAGTGCGGCTAATCCCGCCCCGCCAGGGAGTTTTCTAAGGATATCGATTTGGCCACCGGCGCACTGACGGGCCATAGCAAAGGGAGTCCCCCTCTCCACAGCTGCCTCGACCCCTCTCTTCAGGTGGCGATAAAAGCTGTCAACCACATCCTGTGACACTTCATCCAAAACTTCTGTAGAGGATGGCATCAAAGGAAGTGTGGCTGGCAGTGTTGAAGGAGTAGCATCGAAACTTGCCACCAAGAAAGCAAATTCTGTACGAAAAGACGCATGAATAGCGGCTAGCTCCTCTTCCGCCGCCCGAAGAGCTTGGATACTAGGCAAGGAGGAAAGGTTAACCCCCGAAACCATATTCGCAGAGGAGGACGCAGGAAGCATTGTTCCCGGCCCCGGCTGTGCCACCACTTGGGCCCCCAAACTCGACCCAGCCGGAGGCCCCTCAATATAGGTTGGAAGAGAAAGGGATACACGTACTCCCATCATATCCCCCCGGTAGAGTCCGTCCCGACAATGTCCGTCACCGGCAATAAAGGGACAGGACCTGTACGTCCAAAGCAACCATCAATCGACGTAACCCGAAGGATGTGATAGGATAGCAGATAGGCCTCCTCACAAGTCAAGATTCGGCTTATCTTACCAGGGGAGGAGCATGGAGGCTGCAGCTCGCTCGCAACTGACGCAGTCTCCCCGCCCGTGACTTCCAAGTTGAATTCAACCGGTTCCTCTGCCCCAACCGCCCCTGAAAGGGAGCCAGCCAGTTCAACATCACCCCGTTGAAATTCAGCTGTCTCAGGGACAAGTACAGTAGAGCCCCCGCCCCCATGTGTTGAGGTCTCAGCAAGGCGGGACTCCTCGGCCGCCTCCGGAAGAACCCCAGCAGAAACGATAGCGGTGCACATATCATTGACCAAAGTGGTCAGGACCGGATCGTCCTTAGCGGTCGGTTCCCGAGAAACCGCCTCCTCTGACGCCTACAAGAGCAAAAAGAAATAATGAAGCCATAGTTCAGAAAAAAGAAGGAGAAGGTATTTGAAATTCAAATCACCTCAGAAACAACGTCAGTATCATCAAAAAATAGCCTGCGGCGCCTTACCGCAGCTCGCTTCGTGGAGTAGGTTATGCTATCATCGGCAGACATACGCCTACTTCGCTTGCGCGAAGGACCAGGCACAGTAGGCGGCTGCCCCGTAACCATGTCATCCGGCACGATAGGTGGCTGATCCTCCATCTCCTCATCCGAGGGATGGGTCGAATCATCGGCATCCTGCCCATCTTCCTTTTCGCCCGCCGTCGGGGACTCCGAGTCCGGCACAGGAACCATATTCGCCTTTTTCTTTCTCTTCTTGGACCCTTCGGGCTTCTCTGCCAAGCCAGTCCCGACAATGAAGCTGGTGCTCATGTCAAAATTCACAGGAGGTTTACTCGCCGCAACATGATAGAGGGCCGCCATGTACAAAATCTCCCCTTGCGTATTAGCGTCGGGGATCGAGAAGCTAGCTCGGGTATGAACCGCATTGTAATAATGCCACGCCCTGATACCGTTAAGGACACTGCCCTCATAGCCTAGGCAAGCACTGGGACGATCAAGGAACAGCTGGCTGTACCCGAACTGGCGGGAGAACCTACTAGGCAAGTAGGGCTCCAGGTACACGTTATTGCGGTAACGATATACCAGGTACGTTGGACGAATATTGCGCAGCCAGAGAAGCATCTTTTCAGATAAGAGCAGGGGAGGTTCAATGCCGTCAACGTGTACACCCCTCACTTCTCTAGCATTAAATTGAGGGACAGAGAAAGAAATCGGGCCCATCTACTCTTGCCAACGCCCTCCGACAGGCTGGCATGGTGTCGAATTCCCAAGGCTGACGATGGTATCGAAAAAGGAAAGCGCCATCATCGGTAACGCCATCATCTGCTCCGGGCCTCATCAACGACCGATAATGCATCAATAGCCAACCCATTAAATAATGGTAGGGTAGTTCTATTCGTTCAAAGTCCAGTGTCGTCTCACGAGCAATGACTTTGGATGAAAAGGCACGAAGGCCGTGGTGCATGCTACACACCATAGCCGGAAGAAGGGCAAGCTTGACTCTGAAAACCAGCTTCACGGCCGGAAGGATGAAGTGGCGGCTGATCCTTTCAATAGAATCGGCCCCTCCTGAGACTACGCAGTTTCGTAGCCATACCATCAAAAATCCGGCCAAGAGCGCCTTCTCAGACATTTGCCGAGAACCGTGGTAGAAATAGCTGAAGGAGTCGGTGCGACTCCCAAACTTGTCACCGGTGGACCTCGACCTCTTGGCATTCGACATCAGGTTGTTTATCTCCTCCTGGGTCTGAGGATCTCGAGAAGAAACCCGGCCAGAGGGACTGAATTTGAAAAGATACGCGACCCAAGACGTAGTATGGGGAGCGTTCCCTTCTGAGCTATTGTTCTTCTTGATAGCCGTTTGGTGGCAAGTACTGTGGTGCCATAGCAGTTCCTGGTACACGGCGACAAAACTCGGGAATCGTCGATCCAGATCCTCGAATTCCTCGTTTGTTGGGGTATATACTTCGAAGCCCTCCTCCCCCAGGGCAGCTGTCACGCCCCAGAACCAGAATACTGGAGAGCGGGGGCAGACATAGCCAGCTACGTATATTGAAATGGAAACCACCTCGATATACGGTCACGGCTGTCTAGATATATGAGGGTTTACTACAAGCCAACAGTCTCTTATGGTCATGAACAAGCCTAATGTCTCAATCACAAGCAAGTAAGTAAGGTCGCAAGGTGTATGATCATTAAATATACAATAATAAGGCGTCCCAAATATTATATATTCAGCTGATCATGAAGCTAGTCGTTACAAAATGTTAGGACTACTAAGAGTTTAGTCGTACATGATCAACCCTAGGATTTGTTAATCATGTTTACAGCCCGTAGGCAGACAGTAAGTAAAAGTGCATCGAGCTAATAGGTGCTCATCGGCTAAACGCCTCAAAAGAATAGTTTTACAATAAAGTGGGCAAAACAAAAAGAAAAACCCACTCTTGGCCCGGGTTCCGTCTAGTTGTCACCATTGGGCTGGAAGCTTGGTAGATCCTCGGGAGCTGCTCCAAAATCTGGCCACACAAAACCAGCTGGGTCAACCCCAGAAAGAGCAAGTGCCACAAGGGGGCCACGAAATAAGAACAAAAGCCAGCAATCAGCACAAGAAAATCTAATATTAAAACTAGAATTTATGAAAACATGTCAGGATGATATACGACGAGATAACCATGGAACTATTCCGATAGCCAGGTTACAACCCGTAAACCAAACAAGGACCGGGGTTGTAACCCTTCATCTGAACAGAACTTGCTTCCCCACCATTTATCGGCAAGATAATAATGTAAGAAATCAAGACAGGAAGCAATCTTGTACTGGATCAAGACATGACTAGACTGGTTATACTTCATTCAATCAATCACGGCCAAGCAAATATTACGGCTTACTACTTTAACTAACTAGGGTTATCACAGACCTAATTACTAACAAGATGCAGTGAGATGATTCCACAGCCATAAGCCCTGCAGACCATCCAGGTTACCCAGGTCGAAAGTTAGGGGTTGAATTCTGGTGGGTACATCGCCCGGGAGACAAATGTACCCTTAGGTGACTTAGAGGGTACAACACGCGACGGTGTGCTGGAAATGTGCCCTACTCGACGGCAGGCTACAGATCCCAAGAGCGCCCAGGTAACGGGATTGCCTGTAGCTGTGTCATCTCTTCATGACTACTGTATTATTCTAGTTATTAACCTTTATCCATTTTGGTAGGTATCCCTGACCGTGGTACTCAGAAGTTCCATCCTAGACATGATACAAGACAGGACAAGTGGATTTAACAAGCAAGCAAGAAAGAACCACCTACGGTGTCAAGGCAGGTCAAGTTAAGTTAGCCGTCGCAACAGCATTAAGTTATCAAGTCATGCTACAAGTCAGGAGTGCACCGCCGCGAGCCACTATCAAGTTATCAAGTCACAAGGATTAATTACAAGTTACAAGTTAGGTGTGCACCCCACTGGGTCACTAGCAAGGAGATCAGAGAATACCAGGATCATAATTCACAAAAAATCCCGAAAATCATACTAGTCATAAACAATTACTTAGAAATCGTGTTAGGCCGTGTCGGGTCAAGATAGTCGTGCTGTGTTGAACAGATCTCAGGAAAACCCAATCCACAAAAGAGAAACCAAGTCGAGAAATAAAACCAATATTACAAGAGCCAATAGGATTTAAACAAGGGGCCAGGGGGTTGGGCATACGTACAAGAGCACGCACGCAGGGGAGCATACATGCAAAAGCACGCACGCAGGGGAGCAGCGTACGTACAAGAGCACGCACGCAGGAGAGCTGCGTACGCACAAAAGCACGCACGCAGGAGAGCTGCGTACGTACAAAAGCACGCACGCAGGAGAGCTGCGTACGCACAAAAGCACGCACGCAGGGGAAAACGTACGCTCAGGTCATGCGTACCAGGGCACACTCAAGTCTGCGTACCAAGGCACGCTCAAGTCTGCGTACGCAAGTGACGCTCAAGTCTGCGTACCAAGGCACGCTCAAGTCTGCGTACGTAAGAGACACGCTTCCAACAAGAAGCGTACTCAAGTCTGCGTACGCAAGAGACACGCTTCCAACAGGAAGCATACTCAAGTCTGCGTACGCTACGCTAAAAAGCGTGCGCAGCTCAGTGGCGTAAGCTAAGAAGCTCTGCACACTGCTCACTGTCTTCTCCAAACCAGCAAGAACTCCATGGTTGAACCCAGGGCTTCAAGGTTCATAACTTGGCCATCCGAACTCCAAATCCGGATTTCCAAAGTTCCAACTTGGGTGAAATTGAATTCTCTTCCACATAGAAACATCAAAACCCATAAAAATCCAACGTAAATGGATCAAAACCATGTAAATCCAAAAATAAAGAAAACTTAGATCTAGAACAATGGAGACTCCAAATCACAAAATGCCAAGTTCTAATGTTGATCACCATGTCCTAATCTAGCAAATGGATAAATAAAATAGGGTTCTCATGTGGTGGCAAGGTGCACTTGCCTATGGGTTGGGAGAGTTGTGTGGAGGAAGAAGAAGAAGAAGAAGAAATTAATGGAGGTTTATGAGGAGAGAGAAGAAGTTGGTGGAGTTTTAAAGAGGGTGGGATGTGGTGTGTTGAGGGTGGAGCATAGGCTAAGGTGTTCCAACACACATTAAACCGAACCAAACCAACCCAACTCGAATAAAACCGAGCCATGTCAAAACCCAAATACGAGAAATACCGAAATTCCACAAGTTGAGAAAAATAAAAATACATGCCAAAATCCAGATACGAGTATAAATACGAAATACGGGAAATACGGGAAATACGGAAAATGAGGGTGACAACTCTACCCACCTTAAAAGAATTCCGTCCTCAAAATTTAATCAAGGAGCTAGAGATTGTCACGACAAGTTACACTAAGCACAGGCAAGCTACACCATAGGAAGGGAAAACGTAAGGCATAAGAAAGATATTATACCTCACGAGTCAAACAGGTAGGGATATCGCGATCGGATGTCGTCCTCACGCTCCCACGTTGACTCACCTAGAGAGTGATGACCCCAAGCAACACGGACTAATTTAATAGTCTTGTTCTTGAGTATCTTTTCCCTCTGGTCCAAAATAGACACGGGCCTCTCCTCATACGAAAGGTTGGTACCAACAACCAATTCCGAATGGTCTAGGATATGGCTCGGGTCCGGAATATACCGTCGTAATTGGGACACATGGAATACATCATGTACCTTACTTAGCGACGGCGGAAGAGCGAGACGATAGGATACATCTCCTACTCGCTCTAGAATATCGAACGGCCCTATATACCTAGGACTAAGCCTTCCCCGCACGCCAAAGCGAATGACGTCGTGGTTAGGCGAGATCCTAAGGAATACATGGTCGCCGACAGCAAATTCTAAGGGACGCCGATGAGCATCGGCCCAATGGCACTGGCGGTCCTGGGCAACTCGGAGGTGATCTCTGACCTTCCTGACCACTTCAACCGTCTGGGAAATCAATTCGGGTCCGAGCATCTGCCTCTCCCCGACATCGTCCCATGCTAGCGAGGATCTGCACTTCCTGCCATAAAGAGCCTCGAAGGGTGCCATCTGGATACTGGCCTGATAACTGTTATTGTACGAGAATTCCACCAGGTGCAGATGATTCTTCTATGAACCACCGAAGTCAAGGGTACAAGATCTCAATATATCTTCAAGAGTCTGGATTGTGCGCTCTGACTGACCATCCGTCTGCGGGTGATAAGCTGAGCTGAACTGAAGGTGAGTCTCCAAACTCTTCTGCAAGCTGCGCCAAAAGTGTGATGTGAATCTTGAATCCCCGTCCGAGGTGATGCTGACTGGCACACCGTGAAGCCTAACGATCTGCCTGAGATATATCTCTGCTAGCTGCGCCGTCGACTGTCCAACTCTGAATGGGAGAAAGTGTGCCACCTTGGTAAGCCTGTCCACAATTACCCAAATAGCATCTCTGTCGGCCGGAGATCTGGGCAATCCGGTCACGAAATCCATGGTTATATGTTCCTATTTCAATTCTGGGATCGGTAAGGGTTGAAGAAGTCCAGCGGGCCTCTGATGTTCAGCTTTAACCTGTTGGCAAACCAAACACCGAGAGACAAACCGGGCTATCTCCCTCTTCATGCCATTCCACCAGAAATGTTGACGAATATCACGGTACATCTTCGTACCACCCGGATGAATAGAATATTATGAACTGTGGGCTTCTGCCATGACTTTCTGTCTGATATCTCCACTGGGTACACAAAGATGAGTGTCGTGCCGAAGTGTACCGTCTTCATGGATACATAACTCTGGCCTTCTTTCTGCTTCACACTCTGCTCTGAGTCGCTGGATCTTGGAATCTGCTGACTGCGCCATCCAAATTCTCTCAACTATGCTGGACTAAACCTGTAGACTGGCCATCAATGCCACGCTGGTTGGAAGAACCACTTCAATTCCCATCTTCTGAAGATCTGCCAATAATTTTGGTTGTGCCGTCAGGAAATAAACTCCGGCTCTCCTGCTCAATGCATCTGCTACAACGTTGGCCTTCCCGGGATGATACTACAAATCCACATCATAGTCCACCAGTAGCTCGAGCCATCTTCTCTGCCGTATATTAAGGTCCTTCTGGGTGAAAACATACTTCAGGCTCTTATGATCAGTAAAGATCTTCACTCTATCTCCGTATAAGTAGTGTCTCCACAACTTCAAAGCAAACACTACCGCTGCCAATTCTAAGTCGTGGGTCGAGTAATTTTTCTCATGATCATGAAGTTGACGTGACGCATAATATATTACCTTTCCATGCTGCATCAAGACACACCCTAATCCTCTGTCTGAAGCATCGCAATAAACCGTGAATCCTTCGGTCCTATCTGGAAGGGTGAGAATGGGAGCCGTTATCAAACCTCGCTTCAACTTCTCAAATGATTCCTGACACTCTGCCGTCCAAACAAACGGCACATCCTTGCGGGTCAACTGGGTCATCGGCGCTGAAATCCTTGCAAAATCTGAAACGAACCGCCGGTAGTAGCCGGCCAATCCAAGGAAGCTGCGAACCTCTGCCACTGAGCTGGGTACCGGCCATGACTCGATAGCCACAATCTTCTGGGGATCCACTTCCACTCCTCCTCGGGTAATGATGTGACCCAAGTACGAAATGCGATCGAGCCAGAACTCGCATTTACTGAACTTGGCGTACAACTGATGCTCCCTAAGCGTCTGGAGGACGACTCTGAGATGCTGCTTATGCTCTGCTTCACTCTTGCTGTAGACCAGGATGTCATCTAGGAACACGATCACAAATTGATCCAAGTAAGGCATGAAAATACGATTCATGAGGTCCATGAATACGGCCGGCGCATTGGTCGCTCCGAAGGGCATAACAAGGAACTTCCAATGTCCATACCTTGATCTGAATGCTGTCTTCGGGATGTCCTGCTCTCTGACTCTGATCTGGTGGTATCCCGACCGCAAGTCGATCTTCGAGAACACTGAAGCCCCTCTGAGTTGATCAAACAAGTCATCTATCCTCGGAAGAGGGTATCTGTTCTTGATTGTCACCGAATTCAAGGTACGATAATCAACACATAGCCTGGATGTACCATCCTTCTTTTTCACAAGAAGCATCGGGGCTCCCTAAGGCGATCCACTTGCACGGATGAATCCCTTGGTCCTCAGTTCTTCAATCATCTTGTACAAAATTTCCAACTCTGAAGGCGCCATCCTGTAGACTCGCTCTGATACTGGTGCTGTCCCGGGAATCAAGTCTATAGTGAACTCAATCTCCCGCTCTGGCGGCATCCCTGGAAGCTCTTCTGGAAAGACATCTGAAAACTCTTCAACTATCCGGGGTAACTGCACTGCTGCTACTGCCATCCACAATGCTGGGGGAGATGGCTCCACTGCGCCTCTGGGAAACGAAAACTCTGGCTCGCCGGGGATACTAAAGACAACTCTGCCAATATGGCTGTCTATCCTAGCATACTGGTTCCTCAACCAATCCATGCCTAGGACTACATCATAGTCTGCCATAGGAAACTCTATGAATCTAGCGGGGAACTCCCTACCGCTAACTACGACCCGACACGAGGAAAACACTCGATCTACTCCCACAAGACCATTACCAGTAAGTATATTGAGCCTCACTGATAATGACTCGGGCTCCAATCCTATCCGTGTCGCGAATCGTGCAGATATGAATGAATACGATGCACCAGAATCAAATAATACAGATGCTGGAGAGGAGTTGACGAGAATAGTACCTGCCACAACCTCACCTGGTGCAACTTCTTCTTCCATAGCCATCATCATGGCCTGACCTTGTCCTCTGGCTGCTGGTCCCCTCTGCTGGAAACCTCTCTGCCTATTATGTATCTGAGCCTGGGCTTGTGCATACTGTTGGGGGTATTACTGCTGGAATGCCTGAGACTGAGGCGGCAAGGGCCTCGAAGACTGATACTGCTGCTGCTGAACTGGTGCTGGGGCCGGTCCTCTCACCGAAGAGCTAGAAGGGTTGGATGCTGATGAACCACCCCTATTCGGGCAAGCCCCTATCCTATGATCTGCTGCTCCACAAGCCAGGCACAATCTCTGCGCCCTGCGACAGTCTACCACCACATGCCCTGGCTTTCCGCAATGAGAACATCCCATCGCGGAAGTCTGCTTCTGCTTCTGCTACTGCGGGTACGTCGGGGTCGAATGCTGAACCGACGTTACTGAGGTCGCCCGCCTCGGAGTTCCAATGGTCAATCCCCTAGCTGCCGGGGCTGGAGCTGATGATTGGTGCATCTGACTGTGGGACCGCTTCCTACCTCCGGTCCTATCCACGATCCTCTGGGAGGTATACTCATGCTTCCTAGCTGCTCTCAAGACTGCATCGAACGTCTGGTGCTCGAACTGTTCTACTGCCAACAAGATCTCCAAATGCAGCCCCTGCTAGAACCGCTGGGCCCTATCAAACTCGGTCGCCACCAAGATGGGGGCAAACCTACTGAGTCTAGAAAACTCCGATGCATAACTGTCGACTGTTCTGCCTCATTGCTTCAAGTTGGTAAATCTGGTCTGCAGGTCGTACCGAGCCACAGCATCAAAGTACTTCGTCTGGAATCTCTCTCTAAATACTGCCCAAGCAATGGGTGCCACTAATCCCATGGCTTGCGCCGCCCACCAACTGCGAGCCAAGTCCAACAACTGCAGGCGTACCACCACCACCTTCTCATTCTCAGGTGTCCTAGCTGCTTCCAGAATCACCTCGATATCCTGAAGCCATGCATCTGCGACAATCGCATCCTCGCTGCCGTCGAAGAAAGGAGGGTTCAATCGCTTGAAGCTGTTCGCCGCCTGGTTCCCTGGATGACCGCCTCTAGTCAAAGCATCTTGAACTGTCTGGTGCAGGGCGTCGCTTCGACGATCCTGGGAAGCTATCAAGGTTCTGATGAGGCCTACTAAGGTACCATCATCTGGCTCTGCGAGATGGACGGGCCGAACTGGTGACTCTCCTCCAGTAGGCACAACTCTGGAGGCTATCCCGGAATGCTGGGCTTGATCTTCGGGTTGCTGCTGATCCACGGGACGTGCTCTACCTCATCGATCGGTATGACCAGGTACAGTGCCGCTGAAGAAGATGACATAGGGAACAATAAGGAAAGGACCAGGACAGATCAATGATATAAGCACAAGATCAGGACAAGAATCCAGGGATTCAGAGGATACGAACAGAGATCAAGGACGAGTACTGATTGAGATATCTATCTGGTAAACCCCCACATATCTTGATTTACAAGACCTGCAAGGGCCACCACTTAAACCATGTCACGCCCCAGAACCAGAATACTGGAGAGCGGGGGCAAACATAGCCAGCTACGTATATTGAAATGGAAACCACCTCGATATACGGTCACGGCTGTCTAGATATATGAGGGTTTACTACAAGCCAACAGTCTCTTATGGTCATGAACAAGCCTATTGTCTCAATCACAAGAAAGTAAGTAAGGTCGCAAGATGTATGATCATTAAATATACAATAATAAGGCGTCCCAAATATTACATATTCAGCTGATCATGAAGCTAGTCGTTACAAAATGTTAGGACTAGCAAGAGTTTAGTCGTACATGATCAACCCTAGGATTTGTTAATCATGTTTACAGCCCGTAGGCAGACAGTAAGTAAAAGTGCATCGAGCTAACAGGAGCTCGTCGGCTAAATGCCTCAAAAGAATAGTTTTACAATAAAGTGGGCAAGACAAAAAGGAAAACCCACTCTTGGCCCGGGTTCCGTCTAGTTGTCACCATTGGGCTGGAAGCTTGGTAGATCCTCGGGAGCTGTTCGGAAATCTGGCCACACAAAACCAGCTGGGTCAACCCTAGAAAGAGTAAGTGCCACAAGGGGGCCACGAAATAAGAACAAAAGCCAGCAATCAGCACAAGAAAATCTAATATTAAAACTAGAATTTATGAAAACATGTCAGGATGATATACGACGAGATAACCATGAAACTATTCCGATAGCCAGGTTACAACCCATAAACCAAACAAGGACCGGGGTTGTAACCCTTCATCTGAACAGAACTTGGTTCCCCACCATTTATCGGCAAGATAATAATGTAAGAAATCAAGACAGGAAGCAATCTTGTACTGGATCAAGACATGACTAGACTGGTTATACTTCATTCAATCAATCACGGCCAAGCAAATACTACGGCTTACTACTTTAACTAACTAGGGTTATCACAGACCTAATTACTAACAAGATGCAGTGAGATGATTCCACAGCCACAAGCCCTGCAGACCATCCAGGTTACCCAGGTCAAAAGTTAGGTGTTGAATTATGGTGGGTACATCGCCCGGGAGACAAATGTACCCTTAGGTGACTTAGAGGGTGCAACACGCGACGGTGTGCTGGAAATGTTCCCTACTAGACGGCAGGCTACAGATCCCAAGAGCGCCCAGGTAACGGGATTGCCTGTAGCTGTGTCATCTCTTCATGACTACTGTGTTATTCTAGTTATTAACCTTAATCCATTTTGGTAGGTACCCCTGACCGTGGTACTCAGGAGTCCCATCCTAGACATGATGCAAGACAGGACAAGTGGATTTAACAAGCAAGCAAGAAAGAACCACCCACGGTGTCAAGGCAGGTCAAGTTAAGTTAGTCGTCGCAACAGCATTAAGTTATCAAGTCATGCTACAAGTCAGGAGTGCGCCGCCACGGGCCACTATCAAGTTATCAAGTCATAAGGATTAATTACAAGTTACAAGTTAGGTGTGCACCCCACTGGGTCACTAGCAAGGAGATCAGAGAATACCAGGATCATAATTCACAAAAAATCCCAAAAATCGTACTAGTCATAAACAATTACTTAAAAATCGTGTTAGGCCGTGTCGGGTCAAGATAGTCGTGCTGTGTTGAACAGATCTCAGGAAAACCCAATCCACAAAAGAGAAACCAAGTCGATAAATAAAACCAATATTACAAGAGCCAATGGGATTTAAACAAGGGGCCAGGGGGTTGGGCATACGTGCAAGAGCATGCACGCAGGGGAGCATACACGCAAAAGCACGCACGCAGGGGAGCAGCGTACGCACAAGAGCACGCACGCAGGAGAGCTGCGTACGCACAAAAGTATGCACGCAGGAGAGCTGCGTACGCACAAAAGCACGCACGCAGGGGAAAACGTACGCTCAGGTCATACGTACCAGGGCACGCTCAAGTCTGCGTACCAAGGCACGCTCAAGTCTGCGTACGCAAGTGACGCTCAAGTCTGCGTACCAAGGCACGCTCAAGTCTGCGTACGTAAGAGACACGCTTCCAACAAGAAGCGTACTCAAGTCTGCGTACGCAAGAGACACGCTTCCAACAGGAAGCGTACTCAAGTCTGCGTACGCTACGCTAAAGAGCGCGCACAGCTCAGTGGCGTAAGCTAAGAAGCTCTGCACACTGCTCACTGTCTTCTCCAAACCAGCAAGAACTCCATGGTTGAACCCAAGGCTTCAAGGTTCATAACTTGGCCATCCGAACTCCAAATCCGGATTTCCAAAGTTCCAACTTGGGTGAAATTGAATTCTCTTCCATATAGAAACATCAAAACCCATAAAAATCCAACGTAAATGGATCAAAACCATATAAATCTGAAAATAAAGAAAACTTAGATCTAGAACAATGGAGACTCCAAATCACAAAATGCCAAGTTCTAATGTTGATCACCATGTCCTAATCTAGCAAATGGACAAATAAAATAGGGTTCTCATGTGGTGGCAAGGTGCACTTGCCTATGGGTTGGGAGAGTTGTGTGGAGGAAGAAGAAGAAGAAAAAAAAATTAATGGAGGTTTATGAGGAGAGAGAAGAAGTTGGTGGAGTTTTAAAGAGGGTGGGATGTGGTGTGTTGAGGGTGGAGCATAGGCTAAGGTGTTCCAACACACATTAAACCGAACCAAACCAACCCAAGCCGATTAAAACCGAGCCATGTCAAAACCCAAATACGAGAAATACCAAAATTCCACAAGTTGAGAAAAATAAAAATACATGCCAAAATCCAGATACGAGTATAAATACGAAATACGGAAAATACGGGAAATGACGGTGATAGCAGCTTAGAAACAGCATACATTTCATGGAGAGCAAGTCCCAACTCCCCTCCGGGCGCGAAAAAAGTTCCTGTCCTCCGGTTATACATTTCCAATAGGGCCATGAACAATGGCTTGTTGATGGGTAACCCGTAACAGGTGCCCCGGATGGCATAATAGAGGTCAATCTCCCTGAGGAATTCCTCGTATTTCCTCAGAATCCATGAGGTTAGGTTGACCCACGTAGGGATGGGGTTTATCCAGTTTAACAGCGACAACCTGCCAATAGGATAAGACCCCTTGCGAGCGAGCTGATTCAGGAAAGTATCGGCCAGAGTAAAAGTGAAGTTGGGATCAGATACGTTTATGAAGGTACCCAGAATCAGTCCCATCACGCTTCGACTAACCGAGTCCCTGCCCGCACATGCCGACCTAATATTCCTATTATAGTGGATGTTGCCCACGAACATCCCCGATTGGATTGGAGTTAGGGAGCCCACCATCTGCCTGCTCAGCGGTACCATATTGAACCACGAGAGAGGAAAATGACGTTCCATTTCGGGAATATGGATCTCCACCCCGTCCACAGTAAAGTCCCAGTTCTCAGAGATGTCCAGCACTCGGGGGTTCTTTATGGATAGAGCATCCCCGAAGAGAAAGGCTGGTTTCAGAAACTCTCCTTCCAGTCTCCTCGAGTTCATCATAGTATAAAGAAAGTGGAAAGACTGGTTATTGATGGCGCCCAACCTCTCCAAAGGCTCACCGGTAGGAAGCTGATCCGACACATATCGAACTAAGCCGTCGAGCCGCACACCCACAACATACTATGCTGAACCCACCAAAAGCTCTCCTGCCGGATTGGTTGGCAGATTCACAGAAAGTAGACAAAAGAAACAGGATTAAAAGATGGTTAAAACAAAAGTTTCTTAAAAAAAGGAAGCTCCTGTGAGCCTATGCAGCTCAGATCAACGAAGCCTTATGCGGCCCAAATTCAGTTGGGTCTTATGCGACACGGCTTCGATGGAGCCTATGCGACTCGGGTCAACGCAGCCTTATGCGGCCCGATTCAGTTGCGTTTCATACAGCACTGCTCCGATAGAACTTATGCGGTTAGTTGAACGTATGCGGTTCTGTTTAGCAGAAGAGCTTATGCGGCACGACTTAGGGAAGCTTTTTGCGGTTCAGCTCATCAAGAGCATATGCGATCTCAGTCAAATGAGACTTCATGTGGTTCAAATCCAGAAAGTGCTCCTGCAGCTCAAGTCCTTCTCATACGGCTCAAACGCAAGGCATGCCCCATGCGGCTCGAATACGAGAGCGGTTTTCATCATAATTAAACTTGGGAAGTTCAATGAAGACGAAGGATGAAGGCTTGTGCATAAATCATGCAACAGAGCCATGGCGTTTATGGTCCAAAATATTTAGAATCTAATCCGTACCCTTAAAACCAGGGTGGACGTCAGGGTGTTGTCACGACCCGTACCCTAGAGTAAGGGCACGAGACGTGGGTACGTCCAGCCTACACCACAGTGTCGGCAGTAGAACGCTGTTCTAGGTCAACATACATCTAACAATATATATATATATATATCTAAACAGTTTATACTCCCCGAATGGGGGTGACATAGCAGTAAATAAACTCAATCACAACTAAAGAAGAGATAGCACGATATGAAATAGAACTCAAGGAAACATATATGATAAAGTAGTCTAAGATAATCCCGGCAAATATCCAGAGGTACATGGTCTCAGATACTGAATGAAAGAATATATACAACTCAACATCTCTAAACAGAAAATAAGTCTAGCTAAACATGTCTCAAGACTACATAAAATAAGATAAGCCTAACTAAACTAGTCTAGGCAATGGGGGTGATGTCCTCAGCTAGAGCTGGGTCCTCCTGAGGGTCCAGCTCGCAAATGTCATCTAAGGCTGCCCCGTAGAAAGTATCCAGACAGGCCTCCTCCTCGTCCTCTGTAATATTTTCAACAGGTCCAGTCAGGACAGGAGCGAGTACAATACATCTCAACAGTTCATAGCAGGTTAGAAAATATAATCATGCAGTAAAGTAAGATACAAGTACTGAAAAAAGTACAGTATGTAAACAGAGAGAGAGCTTGTAATAGAAATATCTACTATAAATAGAGACTAACAGTGGCTAGTGAGTCAGAGTACAATATAGATATGTAAATGGCATAGGAGATTCTGATAAGACACTATGGAAGAGATTCTGATAAGATACTACTTGGGTAGTATTCACATGTCTACTTCTACTCCTCCGTACCCCCAATCAATACACAAGGATCCAACCAGGTTATGTTATGATTCCATGCAAAGGCCTCCGAAGGGTGATACATGGATGTCCTATAAATGGGGATTCTAGGAGATTCTAGGATACCTAGTAATAGGATAAGAGATTCTAGGAGACTCTGTGATCATAAGAGTATATGTCACAAGTGATCAAAGAACCAGTGAAGCATAGTGATACGCCATGTAAGTGAAACGTACAGAACATGTAGTACCCGATGCTCCCTAAGGATAACATCTCAAGAAGGGATCCATATAGTACCAATCCGTGTGACCAACGTGACAGTACAAGTAAAGTAATTTAATGCAGAAAATAATTCTAAGCAGGATATAAAATGATCAGAGAATGTACTCGCCTGGTATCTGAGTGTCCAATATGAAAGTACTGTCTGAGGAGTGGTGTCTGGCTCCTAATTAGAACAGCACAAGTCACAACAAGTCCAAAATGGTATAATAAAGTCCTACTATGCATTCTACATGATTCTAGGTCAATCTAGGCCAAAGTCAACTCTTGGTCAACTCTGGTCAACCCTAGAAGTCAAACTAGGTCAACCAAGTCTAGACTAAGGTCAAGCTAGTCTATACTAGTCTAACAAGTCTATTCTAGGTCTAATAAGGCTGTACAAGCCCAATCTAGGCTCACCAAGCTATACAAGCCTAGACCAAGCTATACACACATTACCTAGGCATATCCTTAACACATGTATATATATTACACAACCATAATATATATATATATATACACAAACTTACATTATATATATATAGATACATATATTAGAGTATACATTACATATATACTTACATTACATATATATATACATTAGGAAATAGGATAGGTATATAGAGAGGGAGAAAAGACATGAGTGTGTGTGTGTGTTAGGAGTGGCTGAAACATGTGACAGGAAATGGGAAATAGATAGGAATGTGAATACAAATGTGTGTGAGTGAGTGAAGAGTGTAAAAGTGTGCATGTGTGTGTATGAAAGAGTGAGGGTGTGTCAAGTGTTAGTGATACAAGAGTGTGATAGCTAATATGGAATTTAAATCTGGAAAACAGTGGTAATGTGTGTGTAATTGTTTGTGTGTTAGAGAATGAATAGTGTGTGTGTGTGTGTGTATTAAAGAGTGAGTGAGCAAATTATGTGTCAAAACTGGACTGAAGAAGAGAAATGAAACTATGCACAAGAAACCAGTAAAGGACAGTCCTAGTCCAGTTTTAAACCCAAAACTTCATTCTCAGTTCAGTCTTATACTAATCTCAGATTTCAACTATCAATCATAACCAAAATCATAATACTCAAGTTCAGTTTTAACAATAAAGGAAAGGGAAGGGAAACAATATCATAACATTCAGAAATCTGAATGTTCATTCCAGCCTACACATAACCAACCCATTTGAAGGCAATAACCCACCAATTTACACCAAATCGACACACAGGTAGTTTACCTATAGGAGAACCAATATAGGAATTAAAACCAATATATTAACAGTAATAAACAGGTTAAAAATGCTACCCAAAATCGATTTCCAGAACTGGAATTCTCAGGAAAACACACGTATCAGTTAAATGGGTAAATCGAGAATTCAATATAAAATTAAGCTAAAACACGAACCCATTGGTTGGAAATTAAAATATATATTACATATGTGTCCTACAATGTCATTGTGTCCATATAAGAGGACACAAATGTGTCCAAACCATAAAAACCCAGATCGGCATAACAATGCACTGTCCAGTGCGTTGTCTCGTGCACACGTGCACTTGTGTCGTGTACTCGACACTGGACACAAACGTGTCTCGTGGTCATCCACCTAGGTAGTCCACCTATAGGACTACCCCATAGGCCAACTAACCCGTGTCCACGTCGTGTCTGTGTCGGATACGAGGGCCGTATCAGAGTCAAAAATGTTCGACTGCACAGTCAGGCCAATCCCCGTGCAACGAGGATTTCTTCCTCGACACGCCACGTGGACACATGAAACTTGACACGTGGCGTGTCAGTCACTGCCTAAGGGGCGTGTCAAGTTTCGTGTCCAACTAAGCCGTGTCGTGTCCGCTACAGCCCCCGAGTAGCAGGGGACTGCTGCACGGTCAAAAACTATGGGTTTGCGTGTCCAAAACGACACAACACGATACAATCACCACCTCAGAGAAACAAAAATCAATAAGCAACAATAAAACTTAGATTCCTATTCAAAAGCTTTCTAGAAAATAGGTTGAAATGTCCTTTGGGACATTTCAACAAACACCTACTGTGGGTTCCGATACGTGTCCAAAACGGACACAAAACCTATGAAACTCGACACGAAACCAATGCAGCCACTTAGGGGACTCCTAGGGCTTCCTAAATGTATAAACAAATCAAAATATCATTGAGGAATGAAGAAGTTACCTATAGATGAACTTTCAAGAAAAATCCCCCTTTGTTGAGTTCCTCTCCTTGATATCCTAATCCAACAAATCAATAACAAACTGAAATAAAACTCCAATAACAGCAAGTATAGGTATATTAAAACCTAATGGAAGAGATTTGAATGAAAAAGGACATGGAATGGAATTTCTATGGATTAAAAGGAATATGAACAAACCTCTTTCTAAACTTGATCCTTCCTAAAAAGAGGCAACCCGAAACTAAGAGAGTATTTATAGAGTTGGGTTCCCAAGGTGGATATGGTGGCCGGCCAAGTGAGTCTAGGGCTAGGGTTTTGTATTCTTGGACTTTGGGCCAATCTACAAGGCTATTACTTAAATTGATTTATCAATGATTCTAAATCATAAGTCATGACTTATGACTTTCTAATTCCTTTTGCTAACTAGAGTCTATTGACTAAACTAAGGGTTAGCTTAGGTTAGACTAGAGTCATATAACCTAACCAAGTCCATACTAACTAGGGTTAGCTTCTAGGTTGGTCTACAAGGGTCAAAACTAGTCAAAGTCAACCTAGTCAACCCTCATCCAAACAATTCCAAAATAATTCCTAAAAAATCCCATAAATTCAAATAAATTCTAATAAATTTAAATTACCCCAAAAATATCAAAAATACCCTCAAACTAGAAATGTGGTGGTGACAAATCTATCCTTCTTAAAAAAATTTCGTCCTCGAAATTGAAAGGCAAAATACAACTGATGAGAAGGATAGAAAGTATACCTCACGGTCCAAAAAGATAAGGGTAGCGCTCGCACATCTCATCCTCCTGCTCCCAGGTAGACTCTCCTGGAGAATGATGCCTCCATGCGACGCATACCAAAGGTATCACCTGGTTCCTCAGAACCTTCTCCTGTCGATCCAGAATCTCCACTGGCTGCTCTGGATAGCTGAGAGAAGGCCCAACCTCAATCTCTGAATGATCGAGCACATGGCTAGGGTCAGCCATGTACCGTCTCAACTGTGATACATGGAATATGTTGTAGACCCCCACTAGCACAGGCGGCAAGTCTAGCATGTACGCAACGTCACCGACTCTCCCGCTGATAACGAAAGGGCCGATGAAGCGCGGGCTAAGCTTCCCGCCTCCACTAAAAAGTATCGTACCACGAGTCGAAGATATCCTCAAGAAAACCTGGTCTCCGACCTAATCACAAGCAAGGTCTCAATTAATTATAATAAACAAACATCATCAAAAATCACAACAAAATAAACCTAAATCTAATCCTACTCTAATCTGTACCTCAAACTCCAACGGCCTCCGGTGGCTATCGGCCCAGTGCCGATCTCTGTCCTGCGCCATGCGAAGTCTGTCCCTGATGAGCTTCACTTTCTCGGCTGCGTCAACAACCATCTCTGGCCCCAATAACGCTCGCTCACCAACATCATCCCAAGATAAGGGTGTACGACACCTACGCCCGTACAGAGTCTCGAAAGGTGACATCTCAATGCTGGCCTGGAAACTATTGTTGTAAGTAAACTCCACCAAATGAAGATGATCCTCCCAGGAACCTCCAAAGTCCAGGACGCACGTCCGTAGCATATCCTCAAGTGTCTGAATAGTCCACTCCGACTGTCCGTCCGTCTGGGGGTGGTATGCAGTACTAAACTTGAGCTGAGTGCCCAAGCTGGTCTGCAGACTCCTCCAGAAATGGGAAGTAAAGCGACTATCCCGATCTGAGACGATACTGACCGGAACTCCATGAATCCTGACTATCTGCCGCATATACATCTCCGCCAGCCTCTCTGTAGACGTACCCACCTTGAATGGCAAGAAGTGGGCCGATTTGGTCAACCTGTCAACGATGACCCAAATTGCGTCTTTTTTTTCTGGGGTACGCGGCAATCCTGATACGAAGTCCATAGTGATATGCTCCCATTTCCACTCGGGAATGGGCAGCGGCTGCAACAATCCATCGGGCCTCTGTCTCTCTGCCTTGACCTGCTGACAGACCAAGCACCTAGCCACGAAGCGAGCCACCTCCCGCTTCATCCCTGACCACCAAACATGCTCCCTCAGATCTCGGTACATCCTGTTAGCACCCGGGTGTATAGAGTACTGAGATCTGTGGGCCTCCTGCATAACCTGCTCTCTGAGATCTCCGCTGGGCACACATAATCTGGAACCGTGCCTCAAGGCACCATCCTCTGCAAGAGAAAACTCGCCCTCCAGCAATCCTGCTCGAACCTGCTCTCGAAGACACCGCAGAGAAACGTCCTCAAACTGTGCCGGCTTGATCCTCTCCACCAAGTCTGACTGAATCTGCATACCCCATAACTACATCTGCACCCCGGGCACGATCACCTCAATCCCAAGGCTCTCTAAGTCTGCAAGCAAATGTCGATCCATGGTCAAACACATGGCTGTCGAATACCTACTCAAGGCATCGGCAACCACGTTGGCCTTCCCTGGGTGATACTGAAGTAGGATGTCAAAATCCTTCATCAACTCTAGCCATTTGCGCTGTCTCATGTTCAACTCCTTCTGAGTGAACATATACTTTAAGCTCTTATGATCTGTGAAGATCTCCACCCTCTCACCATACAGATAATGCTTCCACAACTTCAGAGCAAATATCACTGCTGTCAGCTCCAGGTCGTGGGTAGGGTAGTTCTTCTCATGGGGACGCAATTGCCTGGAAGCATAGGCAATCACCTTCCCATGCTGCTGTAAGACGCAACCCAGCCCCTTCCCTGAAGCATTACTATAAATAGTGAAACCACCTGATCCTGAAGGCAATGTCAGAATCGGAGCTGTCGTAAGCCGCTTCTTCAACTCATCAAAAGCTGCCTGACACTCCTCTGACCAAACATACTCAGCATCCTTCCGGGTCAACCGAGTCAACGGCTCTCTAACTCGGGAGAAATCCTGCACAAATCTCCGATAATATCCTGCCAGCCCCAGGAAACTCCTGATCTCTGCAACTGAAGTCGGCGCTGCCCATGCCTCAACTTCTATAATCTTCTTGGGGTCAACTGAGATACCATCTCCAGTCACCACATGCCCCAAGAAGTCCACCCGGTCTAAGAAGAACTCACACTTGGAGAGCTTCTCGTAAAGCTGCTCCTTCCTGAGAGTCTCCAGCACGATCCTCAAATGCTCCTCGTGCTCCTCCTCAGTCTTGGAATATACCAAGATGTCGTCAATGAACTCCACCACAAACTGATCTAGATACTGGTGGAACACCTTGTTCATAAGGTTCATAAACACTGCTGGTGCATTGGTTAGCCCAAACGGTATAACCAAAAACTCAAACTGCCCGTACCGCGTCCTGAAAGCGGTCTTGGGAATATCCTCCTTCTTCACCTTCACCTGGTGATATCCCGACCTCAGATCAATCTTGGAAAATATCCGAGCTTCGCTCAACTGGTCAAATAGATCGTCGATCCACGGCAGTGGGTATTTGTCCTTGATCGTGAGGTTGTTGAGTGCCCTATAGTCAATACACATCCGTACTGACCCATCCTTCTTCGGCACAAACAACACTGGTGTACCCTATGGCGATGAACTCGAGCGGATGAAGCTCTTGTCTTGTAGCTCATCCACCTGCTTCTTCAACTCCACCAGCTCACTGTTGTTCACCCGATAGACATGCTGAGAGATGGGTTCCGCTCCTGGAACCAAGTCTATCGAGAACTCTATGTCTCTGTCTGGTGGTAATCCCGGCAACTCCTCTGGGAAAAAATCAATATACTCTGCTATCAAGGGGTGTGGAATCGTCTGCTCCTCGACCGAGACTCCACAGAAGACTCTGCTACTCTGCTCTGCCTGACGTCTGGAGTACTCCAACTCTGGCTCCTCCGGCGCTCTGAAGAGAACTCTACCCCCTCTGTAATCAATGCTGGCGTGGTACCTGCTCAACCAATCCATGTCTA
Source organism: Iris pallida (assembly GCA_029216955.1). Classification (NCBI taxonomy): domain Eukaryota; kingdom Viridiplantae; phylum Streptophyta; class Magnoliopsida; order Asparagales; family Iridaceae; genus Iris; species Iris pallida. The sequence continues at coordinate 20,072,307 of JANAVB010020400.1, forward strand.
GTACTATATCATAGTTCGGCAATGGCATTACGAGCAGGCTCACCTCCAACTCACGGCCTCCCAAAACTACTCTCCGACCCTTACAAACATCACTCACGAGGATAATGCCACCTCCGGTCGTGATCTTATAAGTCCTAGGCAACGATTCAGCTATGATACCGTGTCTAATCGCAAAAGATACTGATATGAAGCTATGCGAAGCACCGGAATCGAACAATGCATAAGCTGGACTGGAGTCGAGAAGGATCGAACCTGCAATCAGCTCTCCTATCTCCTCTGCATCCTCTGCTACCATGGCGAATCCTCGCCCCTGCTGGCCTCCCCTGGCCTGCTGCTTGTGCTGGACAAACCTCTGCTGCTGCGTCGGCAGGGCTGGTCTCCTCTGTTGGCCTGCTGGAGCCCTGGCTCCTCCTTCCGGGCCTGCTCGTGCTATGAGGCACTCCCTCATCTGGTGGTCTGCTGAGCCATACACCAGACACTGGCCCAGCCTCTTCCGGTACTCATTGAAGACATGCCCAGGCTTCTTACAGTAGGCACAAGTAACACCGTGTCTCTGACCCTGCTGGTACTGTCTCGGCTGCTGCTGCTGATGAACTGGCCTCTGCTGGATCGACTGCGGCTAAAACTGCCTCGACTGCTGGTGCTGAAAGTGGGGCCTCTTGGCCTGGCCCCCGCTGCTGCTGCCCCCAACTGGGTCTCGCCCCCTCTTGAGCCTAAGCTCAAGATCATCCTCTGCCAACAAGGCTCTCGTCAAGATCTGTAACACCCAGTTTTCTGAAATTGGGATATTTTTGAAAATTTATTATTTCTATTATTTATTAATGGTATTTTAGTCATGATATGAATTATGGTGATTTCTAGTGTAATTAAAACCATTTCCTAAGTCATGACTTATGACTTTGTGACTTTACTAGTATAACCCTAGTGTAAACCCTAGAGATTTCATAACCTAGAGACTAACCATGATCATGTGAGCCTAGCCATAGGTTTAGAACATCAAATTAGGGCTTTTTAGCCTAAAGGGTATTTTGGTAATTTTCTAGGATTTATTTGGAATTATTTGTATTTATGTGTTTTTATTATTGTTTAATTATTGTTAAGTGTCATGAGAGCCCCTAACCAAGTTTAGCCTAATCTAGAGATTAGTTACTAACCTAGAATACTAAGGGAATAGATATTTACATTGGTTAAAGTAGGAAAAATATCTTGATATTTACCTTAGTAGATATTTTCCACAAAACCCTCAAAGTATCCATGCTTTTGGCACCAAAGTCCTTCCCTTAGCTTGGAAGAAACCCAAGGACACCCCCCCTTGCCATGGCCGGCCAAGGGCACCCCCCTAGCCCTACACCTTCCTATATAATCCCCTCAAATTCATTCATGATCAATTTGCATGAATTAAAACCTAGAAAAATTCCTTTTTCATCAAACCTTGATAACTTGATCATTTTTTATCCAAATCACCTCTAGTTTCTTGCATTGGACTCCCCTACACTAGAGGATACTAGTTAGGGCCTGCTATCAAGGATTTGTGGAGCTTTGGGCATCACCAAGAGAAGAGGACACCCCCCTACTTTGGTGTTTTCTTGAGTTTTTACTAAATAGGTAAATACCCTCAAACCTTGTTAATATTATGTTTTCTCTTCATAGTTGCATGCATCTAGGTACCATGGAACTGTAGGTCAAGTTTGGTAGGAAATAGGTTTGGTTTGGTGTCCGTATCGGACACGTATCCTAGGCTATTAAACCTTGTTTGATGAAATGCCACGAAGAAATGGATTTTGTTATTTTGTAAAACTAATTACTTTTTCTTGTAGCCCTAGACTAGTAGATTATGTACCTACTTGACTGAACACGACACAGTGTCATTTTTCGAGGCGAGCAGCTTCAGTTACGTCGGACCCGCACCCTAGAGTAAGGGCACGAGACGTGGGTACGTCCAGCCTACGCCGCAGTATCGGCGGTAGAACGCTGTCCTAGGTCAACATACATCTAACAATATATATATCTAAATAGTTTATACTCCCCGAATGGGGGTGACATAGCAGTAAATAAACTCAATCACAACTAAGGAAGAGATAGCACGATATGAAATAGAACTCAAGGAAACATAGATGATAAAGTAGTCTAAGATAATCCCAGCAAATATCCAGAGGTACATGGTCTCAGATACTGAATGAAAGAATATATACAACTCAACATCTCTGAACAGAAAATAAGTCACATGTCTCAAGACTACATAAAATAAGATAAGCCTAACTAAACTAGTCTAGGCAACGGGGGTGATGTCCTCAGCTAGAGCTGGGTCCTCCTGAGGGTCCAGCTCGCAAGTGTTATCTAAGGCTGCCCCGTAGAAAGTATCCAGACATGCCTCCTCCTCATCCTCTATAATATTTTTAACAGGTCCAGTCAGGACAAGAGCGGGTACAGTACATCTCAACAGTTCATAGCAGGTTAGAAAATATAATCATGCAGTAAAGTAAGATACAAGTACTGAAAGAAGTGTAGTATGTAAACAGAAAGAGAGCTTGTAATAGAAATATCTACTATAAATAGAGACTAACAGTGGCTAGTGAGTCAGAGTACAATATAGACATGTAAATGGCATAGGAGATTCTGATAAGACACTATGGAAGAGATTCTGATAAGATACTACTTGGGTAGTATTCACATGTCTACTTCTACTCCCCCGTACCCCCAATCAATACACAAGGATCCAACCAGGTTATGTTATGATTCCATGCAAAGGCCCCCGAAGGGTGATACATGGATGTCCCATAAATAGGGATTCTAGGAGATTCTAGGATACCCAGTTAATGGGATAAGAGAATCTAGGAGACTCTGTGATCATAAGAGTATATGTCACAAGTGATCAAAGAACCAGTGAAGCATAGTGATACGCCATGTAAGTGAAACGCAGAACATGTAGTACCCGATGCTCCCTAAGGATAACATCTCAAGAAGGGATCCATATAGTACCAATCCGTGTGACCAACGTGACAGTACAAGTAAAGTAATTTAATGCAGGAAATAATTTTAAGCAGGATATGAAATGATCAGAGAATGTACTCGCCTGGTATCTGAGTGTCCAATATGAAAGTACTGTCCGAGGAGTGGTGTCTAGCTCCTAATCAGAACAGCACAAGTCACAACAAGTCCAAAATGGTATAATGAAGTCCTACTATGCATTCTACATGATTCTAGGTCAATCTAGGCCAAAGTCAACTCTTGGTCAACTCTGGTCAACCCTAGAAGTCAAATTAGGTCAACCAAGTCTAGACTAAGGTCAAGCTAGTCTATACTAGTCTAACAAGTCTATTCTAGGTCTAATAAGGCTGTACAAGCCCAATCTAGGCTCACCAAGCTATACAAGCCTAGACCAAGCTATACACACATTACCTAGGCCTATCCTTAACAAATGTATATATATTACACAACCATAATATATATATATACACAAACTTACATTATATATATATAGATACATATATTAGAGTATACATTACATATATACTTACATTACATATATATATATATTAGGAAATAGGATAGGTATATAGAGAGGGAGAAAAGACATGAGTGTGTGTGTGTTAGGAGTAGTTGAAACATGTGACAGGAAATGGGAAATAGATAGGAATGTGAATGCAAATGTGTGTGAGTGAGTGAAGAGTGTAAAAGTGTGCATGTGTGTGTATGAAAGAGTGAGGGTGTGTCAAGTGTTAGTGATACAATAGTGTGATAGCTAATATGGAATTTAAATCTGGAAAACAGTGGCAATGTGTGTTTAATTGTTTGTGTATTAGAGAATAAATAGTGTGTGTGTGTGTGTATTAAAGAGTGAGTGAGCAAATTATGTGTCAAACCTGGACTGAAAAAGAGAAATGAAACTATGCACAGAAAACCAGTAAACGACAGTCTTATTCCAGTTTTAAACCCAAAACTTCATTCTCAGTTCAGTCTTATACTAATCTCAGATTTCAACAATCAGTCATAACCAAAATCATAATACTCAAGTTCAGTTTTAACAGTAAAGGAAATGGAAGGGAAACAATCTCATAACATTCGGAAATCTGAATATTCATTCCAGCCTACACATAACCAACCCATTTGAAGGCAATAACCCACCAATTTACACCAAATCGACACACAGGTAGTTTACCTATAGGAGAACCAATATAGGAATTAAAACCAATATATTAACAGTAATAAACAGGTTAAAAATGCTACCCAAAATCGATTTACAGAACTGGAATTCTCAGGAAAACACACGTATCAGTTAAATGGGCAAATCGAGAATTCAATATGAAATTAAGCTAAAACACGAACCCATTGGTTGGAAATCAAAATATATATTACATATGTGTCCTACAATGTCATTGTGTCCATACAAGAGGACACAAATGTGTCCAAACCATAAAAACCCAGATCGGCATAACAGTGCACTGTCCAGTGCGTTGTCTCGTGCACACGTGCACTTGTGTCGTGCACTCGACACAGGACACAAACGTGTCTCGTGGTCAACCACCTAGGTAGCCCACCTATAGGACTACCCCATAGGCCAACTAGCCCGTGTCCACGTCGTGTCTGTGTCGGATACGAGGACCGTATCAGAGTCGAAAATGTTCGACTGCACAGTCAGGCCAATCCCCATGCAACGAGGATTTCTTCCTCGACACGCCACGTGGGCCCATGAAACTTGACATGTGGCGTGTCAGTCACTGCCCCAAGGGGCGTGTCAAGTTTCGTGTCCAACCAAGCCGTGTCGTGTCCGCTACAGCCCCCGAGTAGCAGGGGACTGCTGCGCGGTCAGAAACTGTGGGTTCGTGTGTCCAAAACGACACGACACGATACAATCACCACCTCAGAGAAACAGAAATCAATAAGCAATAATAAAACCTAGATTCCTATTCAAAAGCTTTCTAGAAAATAGGTTGAAATGTCCTTTGGGACATTTCAACAAACACCTACTGTGGGTTCCGATACGTGTCCAAAACGGACACGAAACCTATGAAACTCGACACGAAACCAATACAGCCACTTAGGGGACTCCTAGGGCTTTCTAAATGTATAAATAAATCAAAATATCATTGAAGAATGAAGAAGTTACCTATAGATGAACTTTCAAGAAAATCCCCCTTTGTTGAGCTCCTCTCCTTGATATCCCAATCCAATAAATCAATAACAAACTGAAATAAAACTCCAATAACAGCAAGTATAGGTATATTAAAACCTAATGGAAGAGATTTGAATGAAAAAGGACATGGAATGGAATTTCTATGGATTAAAAGGAATAGGAACAAACCTCTTTCTAAACTTGATCCTTCCTAAAAAGAGGCAACCCTAAACTAAGAGAGTATTTATAGAGTTGGGTTCCCAAGGTGGATATGGTGGCCGGCCAAGTGAGTCTAGGGCTAGGGTTTTGTATTCTTGGGCTTTGGGCCAATCTACAAGGCTATGACTTAAATTGATTTATCAATGATTCTAAATCATAAGTCATGACTTATGACTTTCTAATTCCTATTGCTAACTAGAGTCTATTGACCAAACTAAGGGTTAGCTTAGGTTAGACTAGAGTCATATAACCTAACCAAGTCCATACTAACTAGGGTTAGCTTCTAGGTTGGTCTACAAGGGTCAAAACTAGTCAAAGTCAACCTAGTCAACCCTCATCCAAACAATTCCAAAATAATTCCTAAAAAATCCCATAAATTCAAATAAATTCTAATAAATTTAAATTACACCAAAAATGTTTAAAATACCCTCAAACTAGAAATGTGGTAGTGACAGGTGTACTTCAGGCGTAGCGGCCGATGAGGAGGCCGCTTTCTTGCCCTTTGCAGCAGCGGAAGCAACCTTGGAAGACTTGGGGGCCATTATCGTACTAACGGTCGGAGAAAGAAGACTAAGGAAAAAAATTAGGGCCAAAGACGAAAGAGAGAGTGAAGAAGTCTCTCCGACTGAGCACGTTCATATTTTATAGGCAAGAGAGAGGCGCCTCGATCCACGTACAGTAACCGACCCTTCGGTTCTCAAAGACAAGCCGACTGACATAAAGGCCAAACTCTTGGGATCCTTCCCAAAAAGCGGCCTTAAAACTGACGGCAAATCAACAGCAATTAATGCAAAAGATTTGCACACGTGACAGGATGACGTAGCAAGGAGCTCATGCGGCCAGACAGCCCATGCGGCCAAGGGTCCATGCGGCTGGTTGACCAATGCGGCTGGGGAGGCTATGCGGTTGGGATATCCATGCGGCAAGGACACCATATACGGCCAAAAGAGTTTATACATAGCCATGCTTCTTATTCAAAGTATTTCAATTTTGTAAATTAAAAACTTTGAAGGGGGTCTTGTAGAAGCATAGAAAAGAATAAAGAAAGATCCATGCGGCCAAGGATCCCCATGCGGCTCAGAGAGTTCATACGGCTCAGGGACCCATGCAGCTCAAGCGTCTATGCGGCTCGAATATTTTCATGCGACCCAGAGAGGAGCCACGTGGCCCTCAACAGCTCTTCCCTTTGTCTTCTACTGCATTTAATGCCTTGACGACGGACAGCTCTGACCAATGACAGAAAGACGCAATAATGACTCTGTCATAATGGCAGACTCCTAGGAAAACGAAAGATATCTCTGACACAATCCGTCAAACCCCGAAAGACCTTTATGCGGCCTTGACACGTGGACAGTCGCATGCGGCTCAGACAGAGGCCACCCATGCGGCTCAGGCAGAAGCTATCCCATGCGGCTCAAGCAGAGGCTATCCATGCGGCTCACGAGGACTATCTCCATGCGGCTCACGAAGAAAGTACCCATTATGCGGTCACCTATGCTCATGCGGCTCAGATCACCACTATGCGGTTCAAATGTTCAGCCTTGACACGTGGCCAGCCTTATGCGGCTCAATGGGGAGCATTCCTCATGCGGCTCCGATTTTCTAAGCGACTCGCGGTTAAGACACGTGGCATGATAATGGGACACGTAGCATCAAATCGACCGAAATCTATCAACAAATCCCAATAAAATATTGGGATCAAATCAGATCATTTGCAATCAATCAAATTGAACACGTGGCAGAAGATCCGGGCTTGGCATAACAAATCATGAGGATTTATGGCAATCATCATTAATGGCCCACAGAGATTTTAATACAATCATATTAATTGCTCAAATCTATTATGAACGGCCCAGATTCATTGATCCTTAACCGTCGACTTTGGAGAATGGGTAATCATTGCAAACCCTAATGATGCCCCCCACTCTTATAAATAGCAAGGTGCCATTCCCTTGCAACAAGCACAAAAAGATAGACAAGCAGAGAGCAGAGAGCCGAGAGAGAGAGAGAGCACATCCCCCTCGGATCCAGAGAGTCAGTGAGAAATTGAAAGGAGAGCATTTCTTCATCAACGCCAAGCAGTTCTTCTACAGAGCCAAGGCTGCACCCGATCGTCCAAGGAGTAAGGCAGAGTTGCCGTCGCTTTCCCGAGCCTCTATCGTCACCCCCCAGAATCTAAAATAAACAATTGTACTTAGATTGTTGTACCTATATTTTTGTTCCTAGGCTTTCTTTGTACAAGCGAGTTTGTATTGCGAGTCTAAGTTCAGTCCTCCGATAATTGTTCTGTTCTTTTACAATCAATGGCAAACAAAGCCTTTACTAAACTCTGAGCCAATACTTTATCTATCAATTTCTATGTCAAGGTTATTTTTCTTTTCTATATTATACTTTTGTTGAGTATCAGTGGATTATTTAATTTGTTGACTATCATTTTTTCTATGTTATTTGAAGACCCCCCTTTGCTCACGAAAAATTATATAATATATGATAGTGGTTAGTTTTTGATGATGGATTATATCGGCCATTGCCTTGGCTTTGAGTGGCAGCTTACAGGCCAAGCAGCGGCAGTAGCCCAAGCAGCAGCAACTTGCCAAGGCAATTGTTTGCCTTGGTGTTGCAGCAAGCATTAGCTTGCCTTGGCCATTGCCTGTTTTTGCATTAGCAGAGCAGTAGCATGCAGCAACAGCAGCAACAGCAGGCTCTTTGAGCATTTGTAACACTACCAAAATATGTCAATTTAACGACGGCCAGATCCGTCGCCCGTCCATCGGCAATTTGTATTAGCGACCGATCACTGACGGATCTTAGCCAAAATAATCCGTCGGTAATCAGCTCATCGCTAATAGTGATCCGTCGCTAAGTAGTCGTCAAGCGATAAAATAGCGACGGCTTGTCGACTTCACAATACGAAGCATTAGCGACGACTTTTCGACAGGCTTTCGTCCATTTCAAGTATTAAATACTGAACTGTGTAGACACTAGCGACGTAATGGTCCGTCGATAAACCGTCGTAATAGCATATCAGAGTGTATCTTGCCGTCGCTATTCCATCGATCGTCGTCACTAACAAAGGAAGGATTTGCGACGGAATACTGACGGATTATCCGTCGACCATGTTCTGGAAATGCTTGGTATTTCCAGAACCACGGCGACGGATGAGTCGTCGCCATTCCGTCGAACTATATACCACCAGAACGTTGCTGACGGATATTCCGTCGACCACCCGTCGCTACCTGGAAATATTTTCAAATCTCCAGTTAGCGACGGATATGCCGTCGAACAGTAGTCGGAAACTGGAAATATTCGTCGCTAACCGGTCACTAGTCCGTCGCTAAATGAGATTTTTTTGAAAAAAAAATTACAGCACTTTCCCTGTTCGCAAAAATATGCATAAACCAAACCAATATATAATGCACACCAATTATCCAACAATCACATAGACCAAATATATAATGTGCACCAATTATCCAAGAATCACATAGACCAAATATGCACATACGAATTTAATGCACACCAATTATCCAAGAATCATATAGACCAAACCAAATTAATATAAAATAGATATCAATTATCCTGAAGAGTAACCTAATATCCGTCGTCATAATCCGATCATAGCACAAATATTCTAAAATTCCCACAAATATTCTAAAATTCCAAAACACATAGAAAAATCGACTTTGGCCTCAGCAAAGACCGTAAGTCAGACGATGAATCCTCACAGCCAGGGATCATAGTTGCGTTGAGGCGTGTACCATTCTATCAGCCACTTGGGAGCAATCTCTTCCCTGATGGTCATCGGTTCTTCCTTGACCTCGACCTTTGGTAACACCTCCTCCTTAACAGTCGCCGGCTCTTGTTTAACGACGGGGACTTCCTCCGTGTCGACCTCCAAGGGTTTCTTGCCTTGGCCCCTTCCTCGACTAGCAGCACCACCTCGGTGAGTCCTAGGAGCCATCTCTTTCATATAGGGTAAAGAAATTTACTCAAATTATAAAAGTTGTGACGTTGGTTTTTTGCGTTCATCATCATTAGAGGGAGCAGCACTGAAAAAGTTGTGATGTTGGTAGCATGAGAGAGTAAAAATATGTATCATAAAACTAACAGAATTACTATGTAATCATGTACTCACTAATTACCGGATGTAACTGGAGTCGTTGGGCCTATCGTGCAGTAATTGGTGGATCCGCTGGTATAGGTCGGATGTACTTAGTATCTAGTGTATCAGATTAGTATCGGTCTATCGGTTTGGTATAGAACATATCAGATTGGTATTGGCCTTAACAAATTGGTATCGTCCTATCCGATATGTACATATATAGGTCGTGTAGCTAGGATTCATATTGGCCTTATCGATTTGGTATCGGTCATATCCGATAGGTATCGGCCGTGTTAGATTAGTATAGACCATTTCGGATTAGTATCGTGAAAGGTTTAGTAACAACTTTACTTAGATTTCTCTCTTCTCGAGCTAGAATACCATTGCAAGAGAGTCACCAGATCGTGATTGGCCAGTTACAGTAACATACATGCTTCCTTTTCCATCAGAAAAAGCAAGATTGAAAAGGAAGTATGTATGTTCTGTAACTGGCCAGCTACGCTCTCGTGACTCTCTTGCAATGGTAATCTAGCTCTAGAAGAGAGAAATCCAAGTACAGTTGTTACTAAACCTTCCACGATACTAATCCGAAATGGTCTATACTAAGCCAACACGGCCGATACCTATCGGATATGACTGATACCAAATCGATAAGGCCAATATGAATCCTAGCTATACGGCCGATACATATGGATAGGACGATACCAATTCGCTAAGACCAATACCAACCGATACGGCCCATACCAAAATGATAGATCGATACTAATCCGATACGGTCAATACTTATAAGCACCTACGGTCCAGGAGGTTGATCCGCTAGTACATCCATGTACGATCAACGAAGTAACGATATATTTCAATTTGGATGTGAAAATACAAAATACAGAATCCAATCCCTGGGTTCGCCAAAAATATAAAACACAGTTCTAATTCATATGTATTTTAAGTGTGAGAACGGATGGCTCAGAACACAATCCAACCTGAGAGGATACTCTAAGAGATCCATCTGAGTAGGACGTATACTCTGAGAGATCACCTTTACAAGAATAATATCAGTAGTAGGATTGAGCGTTGGAGAAGATATTATCAGAGTACACGTCCTACTCAGATGGGTCTCTCACCGTTACTATTTTTTCTGGCAGCATGGTGGATGTGCTCCATCAACAAATTCTTGTTCTGAGCCAAAACTTTGTCCCGGAACTCAAGTGGACATCCTTCGTGTAGAGCTCGAGTGAGAGGTTCCTGACAGCATGGTGGTGTCAAAGTATCCGTGCTCGTCCCACAACCAATGTGGGACGAGCACGGATAATTTGACAAAAAAGACCACCATGCTGTCAGGAACCTCTCACTCGAGCTCTACACGAAGGATGTTCACTTGAGCTCCGAGGCAAAGTTTTGGCTCAGAGCAAGAATCTGTTGACGGAGCACATCAACCATACTGTCAGAAAAAAATAGTAACGGTGAGAGACCCATCTGAGTAGGATGTATACTCTGATAATATCTCCTCCAACACTCAATCCCACTACTGATATCATTCTTATAAAGGTGATCTCTCAGAGTATACGTCCTACTCAGATGGATCTCTCAGAGTATCCTCTTTGGTTGGTTGTCGTATCATCATTGCCGAGGGATGAGGGTCGGAGGACAGTCAACTTCATCTACGGCTACATAGTTTTTGCCTCGCCAGTCGAATGGCTGCAGGGACTATGTCCTGATTACCATATCGTAGTCCAATACAATCCAGAGATTAACACAGTACTAATTCATATATGTAGTCCAATACAAATAGTCTAATACAAAAACAACCCAATACAAATAGTCCAATACAAATAAGTACTAATAGCTAATGAGAACCATGCAGCTCACGCAAACGCTTAGTGATACGATCACGCAACCACCTCGAATAAGCGGGATCTTTGGCGTGAGGAGAGATGTAGTCCATTGCAAGTGCTGCATGAATAGAACTCCCGGTCTCACTAGCTACCGGTGCCACTTCTTCCTTAACAGTAGGAGGAGCCACCTCAGCATTCACTGTTTCCCTCAAACTACGTGTCGCTCCTCGGGTCATGGGTACCATCTGGTAAGATCGATATTCACAAATAATATAATTGTAACATAAGCAAGCTAACTAAAGGAACCATCATATAATTTGAGTACATTTTCGAAAGCCGATAAAGTACAAAAAATTTGATTTTTTGAAAAGTGTGAGAACGGATGGCTCAGAACACAACCCAAGATTCATTCTAGCATACATTAGTGTGAATCATCTATGTTCTGTACATATGGTGTAGTATATGTTCGTATCGTATCTTGTATCTGAAGAATGTAACAGAATCAAGATGAACTCACATAATGTAATACTAAGACATCATCTACTACTATATAAGATATAGTGATAGGTTGTCGTATCATCATTGCGGAGGGATGAGGGTCGGAGGACAGTCAACTTTATCTACGGCTACATAGTTTTTGCTTCGCCAGTCGAATGGCTGCAGGGACTATGTCCTGATCACCATGTCGTACCGTAAATTAATGCAAATGGAACTGGAGCTGGAGCCAAAATACAGTACTACTTCACCATGTCATACCATTTTACTCTCTCACTCTCTCTCCTCCCTCCCTCCGGCGCTCTCACTCTCTCCGGCGCTCTCACACTACTAATTCCTATGTGTTTTAAGTGTGAGAACGGATGGCTCAGAACACAATCCAAAATTTATTCTAGCATATATTAGTGTGAATCATCTATGTTCTGTACATATGGTGTAGTATATGTTCTTATCGTATCTAGTATCTGAAGGATATAACAGAATCAAGATGAACTCACATAATGTAATACTAAGACATCATCTACTACTATATAAGATATAGTGATAGGTTGTTGTATCATCATTGTCGAGGGATGAGGGTCGGAGGACAGTCAAATTTATCTACGGCTACATATTTTCTGCCTCGCCAGTCGAATGGCTGCAGGGACTATGTCCTGATCACCATGTCGTACCGTAGATTAATACAAATAGAGCTGGAAAAATCCGTCGCTAACCGGTCACTAGTCCGTCGCTAACTGAGATTGTCATATCATCATTGCCTGCCTTCATTCCTCACTCTCTAAAGCACACATACACATATGTATATCACAGTTAGATGTATAGATATATACATCTATATAGAAGCACACATACACATATGTATATCACAGTTAGATGTATAGATATATACATCTATATAGAAGCACACAACTGATACACTCTAAGGGTCGGTTTTCCAGGAAAAACTTCACTTATTCAGTGACTTTGGTGAAGCGAATGTCCTAAGGATATTCTTAACAAAGAAGGCAGATGAAGAACTCGCACTGTCCTTGAGACAGTGAACATACACCATGAACCCAAACCCCATATTCACATTTACTAATCCAAACACCACCAAACTAATGGATAACACCCAATATTGATAACACATTATTTAGCCGATATAAATACCTAATTAAAACTAGAATTTGAGAAGCAAAGTCCCCCGCCGCCCCCGACCCAAGCCCGCCGCCCGAAGCCCGCCGCCCAGCCCCCGACGCCCCCGCCCCAAGCCCGCCGCCTCCCGCAGCCCCGCCATCCACAACCCTCCCTCCACCGCCGCCGCCCAGCCCCCGACGCCCCTGCCCCAATCCTACCGCCCCCGCTGCCCCTACGACATCGCGAGAGAGAGAGAGAAAGAGATCGAGAGAGAGAGAGAGGGGATTACCTTCGGGAGAGAGAGAGGAGAGGACGTCGACGCCGATCACCGAAGCCGCAGGAGAGAGAGAAAGAGAGAGGAGAGAGAGTGAATTTGGAGGGAATGCAAAAAGTTCCCCCCGTCGTTTCAATTTAAGTCTGGAACGTATATTTAGCGACGGACTAGCGACGACTTTTTATCCGTCGCCCGTTAGTCGCTCTTTTTGATACTTGTCGACTAAATATCCGTCGCTACATAGTCGAAAAATTGTCCCGCCAATTCTCCCCATAATTCCCGCCAAATAATCGACTGCATAGCGATGGCTAAATATCCGTCGCTATATCTCCGACGCCCTAGCGATGGATGAACGACCTTTTCTCCCCCTAAAAATAAAATAAAATGGTAACGGCGTATCGTCGGTACTCCGTCGGCTAGTTTCCACAAAGCCGTCGCTAACACCGACGGACAATATCCGTCGCTAATGTTTCGTCGCTAATTTACTGTATTTTGGTAGTGTAATAGCAAATGCAGCAGCAGTAGCTTGCAATAGCAGTAGCAGTAGGAGCAATGCAGGGCAGTTGGCCATTGGTTTTGGGCTTAGAATATCTAGAGAGGGGTTTGAGTTTCAGAGTTTGGCTTTGGGGTTCTATTGTACGTATCAAAGAAACAGTTGTGTATCATAGATGTGAGGTTAGTATCAGATTTATTAGATGTTAGTTTGTACTAGAGTTTGGGATTAGCTTTAGATGTTAGAGTGTTAGCTTGAGGTATTAATTGATTAGTTGTATAGTTAATTTCATATGAAGGTATATATATTGATATGTTAGTTAGGATGATTTCTGATTTGAATGTTAGAGTAGATATCTGATATCCTAAACTAGTTCAGAGGCTTTATGTCTTGGGTTTATGTATCAGTTTTGGTCTTTTGGGTTGAGTATGTGACAGGTATAGTGGTATCAGGAATTTGGGGGTCTTTTGGGTTAAGTATCAATCCTCATGGAGGCAAGTAAGGTGAGCACTCGTACTTGTTAAATAACTTATCTGAGGTTTAGTCACTGGCCTCCAATATGAATGCTCAAAGGGATTTTTTTCCAAATAAATGACTTCATGCCCTTTGGGGTTAAGTAGGTGATATAAGGGTCCCAGATACCACACAAACTCAACAACTATAGGATTATGCAAGTATTGTTGCTAGTCTGTAAGGAAGAAATTATTTTTTTCATTAAGTCAAACTAAATATTCAAATGCTTCAAAAAAATTCTTGTTTGGGCAATCAAAGTGCTTGCTGAATGGAAACCACCAGTCAAATAAGGATATCTTAGTGCATCTTAGAAGTTTTTGTGAGCTATTTTTTTCTAACTTTTACACTTTTTCAATATAGCTAGCCTTCAGATTCTGTAATACTGAGTTGATACTTTGTGTTCTTGTTCTCTCAGGAACTTGCTGAAAAATGAAGGTGTATGTCACGACCCGCACCCACTGTGAGGGTACGAGCACGTGACAGCGCCCAGTCTACGCCGCAGTGTCGGCGGTAGAACGCTGTTCTAGGTCATGAACTATAACTAACATAATATGAAATACTCTCCATAAGGAGGCCAAACACAGAGGTACAACTCAATCACAATCTAGGATAGGATGAAGCATGATGAAATAGATAAGAAACTCCTCAACTGAGGCACAACAGAATGAATACAATCTCAACATCTACTAGTTTTAATATCTCTAAGAATATACAACTCTGAAAATAAGACAACAGCTAAACATGAAAAAAGAACAGACTGAGCTATCTATACTAAGCAAGGGTATCGTCCTCAGCAGCTGTCTGAACCTCCCCAGGGGTCCAGGTCGCGAGTGTCATCTAGGCAAGCTCCAAGTAAGAGGTGCAGGGTTCCTCATCATCCTCTATAAAATTTTCAACAGGTCCAGTCAGGACGGGAGCGAGCACAGTACATCTCAACAGTTCATAGCAGGTTAGAAAATATAATCATGCAGTAAAGTAAGATACAGGTACTGAAAGAAATACTGTATGTAAACAGAGAGAGAGCTGTAATAGAAATATCTACTATAAATAAAGAGCTACCAGTGACTAGTGATTTAGAGCACAAAGTCGACATGTGAACGACTTGATTGTACATGGCTATACTAAAGAGGCGTACATGGCTATTCTACTTTGGAAATTGTTCACATGGCTATTTATACTCCCCCGTACCCCCAATCAATACACAAGGATCCAGCCAGGTTATGTTATATGATGCTATGTAACAGCCCCCGAAGGGTGGTAGACCCCGAAGGTGATAAAACCCCGAAGGTAATAGACCCCGAAGGTAATAGACCCCGAAGGTGATACATAGTAGTCCCATAAATGGGATAAGGATTCTAGGAAGACTCTACGATCATAAGAGTATATGTCGTAAGTGATCAAAGAACCAATGAAGCATATGATACGTCATGTAAGTGAAACGCACAGAACATGTAGTACCCGATGCTCCCTAAGGATAACATCTCAAGAAAGGATCCATATAGTACCAATCCGTGTGACCAACGTGACAGTACAAGTAAAGTAATCTACTGCAGGAAATAATTCTAAGCAGGATATGAAATGATCAGAGAATGTACTCGCCTGGTATCTGAATAGCTGTGAAAATGTACTGTCCGAGATGAGACACCTGACTCCTAGTTAGAGCAACACAAGTCACAATAAGTCTAGAATGGTAATAAGATGTACTACTACGAGTTCTACATGAATCTAGGTCGATCTAGACCAAAGTCAACTCTTGGTCAACTTCAGTCAACTATACCAGTCAAACTAGGTCAACTATGGTCAAGATAGTCTAGACTCAACTATCTAGGTCTAACAAGTCTAATCAGCCTATTCTAGCAGCACACATCACATCACAAGCTTTACAAGTCTATCACACACAAATCATATGTCATACTAGACTACCAACACACAATCATTGGTGTATTCATACCATACACATAGGCCTTATGCCCTATAGCCCACATCACACATATTTCATATATTATATATATCTATCTATATACACATACATGTATAGGAATATACATATACTCACATAACACATGTCAAAATATATCTAAAATATAATAGTACACACACATTATGTAAGATACATATATATATATATTTCATAAATATATATATACATGTATATATATACTCATACATAGAGAAATAGGAAATGAAATGTGTATGTGTTCAAGTGTGGGTGTGAGTACCACATAAGAAAAACAGTGAGTGTCACATGAGGGTGTGTGATATGGTATGTGTGTGTGTAAGTGATTCCTGAAAACAGGGAATACAAAAGTGGCATTAGACAGTGAACTAACCAACCATATAAAATCTGGAAAAAAATAGACAGTTGAAGGTTAGGAAAAGGATTGACAGTCCCATATGTCTATACTAAATTTTAGTTCATTTGGAATAAAATACATTGATACATATGAGGTCAGTGCTAGGAAAAACAGGAATTCAGTTCAGGTTTTTAGGGAAAACTGGAAAACAGTGATTATATGTTTTTATGTGAAACAGTTAGGAAAAGAAAAAAAAAAAGGAAATGACAGTGAATACTCTAGTGTGAAACAATCACTAAAATCAGTCAACTAATTCCCAAGAATTAATCAACTCCAACTTCAAATCAGTTCCAGTTTAGAAAGGGAACTAATCTCAGGTATAGGAAAAATCTGGAAACAGGAAACATAACCTCTAATTCAATACCATTCAACCCAATCTCAAAACAGTCAACAGTGCAATGCATATATGAGGACAGTGTGTGAATACAGGATAGTGTGACAGTGATATGCAGTCCATTCCAACCATTCGAGAACCAAAATAAGACCTTCTAACACAGTGTAACTAACATTTAACCCAATAACCAATTTCGAAATCCAAATATCAATGCAACCCAACTAACACATAAATCTGGACTAGCATCATGTATTGACTGAACATGGCAAAACAATTCAAGTCAGTTTCAAGTGGGGAACTAAACTCAGGAATTAGGAAATGATTAACAGTGAAGGTGGCAGTTCAATAGGAAGGATTCTCAGGTTTCAAAATGAGTTCAACATTTCATTAGTGCAAAATGAATCACCACAAATTTCTAATCTGTTTTCAGGTTTCACATGTGTAGGACAAGTATGCTGTGGTATTAAGAATTGTAGTAGATTGAACATCACATAAACATGTTATTATCCATTAAACTAAACTAACAGGAAACAAACAGAGAACATTGTATATATGAAATAGGAGACAGTGCAATTTCTTAAATTTCAGGTTTTTACAAGCAAGATAAAACTCAGGATTGAGGAAACAGTAAAAGGAAATAACTCTCAGTTTTCAAACTCAAAATCTCAGTGAAAAGTTCCCACACCAAATCAGATTTCAAAGGTTAAACCAACAGTTCAAAACAACACCTAGATACACATGAATACTATATAACAGTCCCTATAATGAATTTCCTGATTTTGAATCAAAACCACATCAAACAACCCAATCAGTAATTTCCTATCATTAACACAATCCAAGTAAACTAATACCATGCCCAGGAATAAAACATGAGATTTCAAGAATCAAAATTTAGTTGAAGAAGGGAAAGGAGATCAATTCGAACTGCAAGTATCAGTTGACAGTGTCTGTGTATCAACAACCCCATGTTCGAAATCCCATTTCAGAAATTAAGGCCTAATCTAATATGTAAAACAAATCTAACAGGAACTATTAGACATGTAGGATCAATCAATATGGCAAAAATCATTAATTAAATAGTTGGAAAAATAGAAATGAACTCAGGATGTTAAGAACTGTACACAGCGTATCAGAAATTTAAAACAGTCCAACTAAACGAGCCAAAACTTCACATTAACCCAAACAAATGTGTAAACCTATAATAACAGGGATTAACCATCACGTTTAGGACCTAACTAATCATTAAACATCATTTAAAAACATTTACAAATGATTTAAACATCAGAATACCATTCCAGAACACACACGCACACAGTGTTCCTCGTGCACACGAAATTGCGTGTCCGATACGACACGAGGACTCGTGAAACTCGAGGAACCTCGTGTCAGTCATGGACACGACACGTGTGTCAAGTTTCATGAGTTGAAACCCTGTGTGCACTGAGAAAATACACCTGAGTAGCAGGACATCAACCTGCCATCGTACACGCGCGCGCGGCCGCGTGTCCACGCGCTCGTGTCGACTCGACACGACGCTAAGGCGTGCTCAGTACTATAGAAACGTGTAAGCAAGATCAAAACCTAGCATCCTATTCAAAAACAATCCATAAAAACAAACGAAATGTCCTTTGAGGCATTTCGACAAACACCTAGGGACAGGGTCTGATACGTGTCCAGAACGGACACGAAACCTATGAACCCCGATACAAAACTAATGCAGACACTTAGGGGACTCCTAGGGTTATGCATCCATGATGAATAAACAGTAGGTTAGATAGGGTTTAAGAGAGTTACCAATGGGTTCTCCTCAAGCTCAAAACCTTCAATGAACAGTGCTTTCTACTGTAGCTCGAGCACGAATAGGTTCCCAAATCAGTCCTCTACCTCCATGGACAGTAAGAGGGTGATGGTTAGGTCACAATACAAGAAGTTTCATTGAAAAAGGTTAAGTAATGACCAAGTTATGAAAGAGTGAATAGATGGCTCACCTTGTTCTTGAGAATGGAGAAATGATGTAAAGAGGCAAAGGATTTGAGAGGGATTAAATAGGGAGGGGATCCCAAGATGGCTGTCCTAACATCTAGGGTTAGAGTTGATCTAATGGTTCTCCACTATTCTAGGCTAATCAATGGCTGGATGAAACCTAGGTAGCCTATCACTAGTCTTAACTAATCGATATGACTAATAACTAACCAAATCACAAATCATGACTAGCCATGACTAACCATGACCAATCTCAATCTAACTTAGTCTAACCATGACTAACTAGGACTAATCTAGGTTAGGTCAATCTAGGTTAGGCTAATCTGGACCACATGAAAATTAGTTAAAATAATATTTAAATCAAACCATTCACAATAAATCATTTAAATTCCTAATAAAATATATGAAATTCTAATAATTCAAAAAGTGACAAAAAAATACCCTCTAAGCTAAAATGATATTTAAATAGTTTAAAATAATTTAAAAATCACAAAAAATCATAATATGAAATAAACATCATTAAGTAATAATTATAATTATAAAATTTTAAAATTACCCTCATCTGGAAAACTGGGTGTTACAATCCTACCCACCTTATAAAAATTTTGTCCTCGAAATTAAGATGGTAGCAGGCCTTCTAGGTCAAACACCCCACAACAAAGTCTCAAACATACCGTCAGATAATTATATGCGTCTGTCCAAAATCATGATACTCAGAACCTTCGTTATGCTAGCGAGCAAGGCTACGATAATCACAGAGTCCTTGACTAAGGCACATACCTCTAGAATCATGGTATTTAAAATTTTTGCATTACCGCATGGTTGGCAGCAAAAACCTTAAATTCCCACACCCGAGAAATACGTCCTAAATCTGACTATATGTCCTCACTATGCCAGCTAAACACGTCTATCGAAGATTCTAGATATCCATAACTGGGTGACCTAGCCCATATGATTTATCTCAGAAGAAAATCAAACATAACTTAAGGACAACAGGACAAAATCGATAAATCAACAAGAAAACAGAGGGAATCGAAATTTCAAGGCAGTTATAAGAGGCAATTGCAGAATTTGATTCAAAAGAACGGAACCTGTAACTAGATCTCCAACGGCCTAAGCATCCTCGACTGTCCTGGCGAAAGCTCGCCCTTGCTGGCCTCCCCTGGCCTGCTGCTGATGCTGCATGTACCTCTACTACTGAGTCGGTAAGGGTAATCCCCTATGCTGGCCTACCGGGGCCCTAGCTCCTGCTCCCTGAACTGTCTATCCCGACGATTCGGGACACTCTCTCAGACGATGATCGGATCCTCCGCAAAGCAAACATCTGCCAAGCCTCTTCCGGCATTCGCCCCAATCGTGCCCTGGTCTCTTGCAAAAAGGGTAAATGATAACAAGCTGTTGTCCCGGTGTCTGCTGCTGCCTCTGCGGCTGCTGCGCCTGCTGAAAGGGTACACGGTCTTGAAACTGCCGCTGCTGAAGGTAGACCCTCGGCTGCTGGTACTGCTGCTGAAACTGTAGAAGTAGCATTTGCTGCTGAAACTGTAGGGGTGGCATCTGCTGCTGAAACTGTGGCTGAATTTGCAAGTGGGGCATCTGATGCGGATACTGCTGCTGAATCTGCAGATGGGGCCTCTTGGCCGGGCCCGCACTGCCACTATCTCCCTGAGTGTCTCGCATCCTTTTCTCCTTCAGTCCTAGATCGTCCTCCGCTGTCATGGCTCCTACCAGAATCTGCTCGAAAGTGGCATCGCGATCGTTCTTGGTATATGACTTGATCTCCTTGATCAAACTCCTGCGGAACCTCCTCGTCTTCCCGACCTCGGTAAGGTCCTCGATGAATCTGCTCAAACGGCTGAACTCTCCAGCATACTCCTCAACGGCCTGGTTCCCCTGAACCAAACTCTCGAACTGTGCCTCCAAAGCACGGAGTGCGGTATCGGGAAAGAATTTCTCCTTGAACAGTTTCTTGAACGCTGCCCAAGTCTGACCGGCTGTACCAATCCTCGGGTCCGTCTGGTACCAGGTACGGACCAAGTCCTGCATCTGACTGGCGGCTGCCTCGATCTGTAACCCTGCTGGTATCTGTGCCAATCAGAATATCTCCTCAATGTGCTCTATCCAATCGTCAGCGTATATGATGCCCTCTGTACCCTTGAAGTCTCGGGATCCCATCTTCTTGAAGGAATGGATGTCTGGAGTCCTCGGCTGATACGGCTGCATCTGGCCTCCCTGTGGCTGAGCAGCCACTAGCTCCACTGTCGTCCTAACCAACTGGTGAGTATCTTGTATGCTCTGTCGGATATCAGTAGACTGGCTCTGCTGAATCTGTTGCTGAAACTCCATGGATCGCTGGAAGAGGGTGAACATCTGAGCCGCATCTACTGTTCCTGAAGGTAACTGCTGCTGGTATGTATCTGGAATGATGGGGAAAGACCTCCGGACAGGTGGAGGTGCGCTCCCAAAAGCTGCAGAAACTCCTATATGAGCAGAAATAGGGAGTGTTGTGGTCCCAGCGTCCACAATCAGGCGAGGGGTGGTAGGCCTCTCACCAGCGTCTGCTGAGCCAGAGCGATGCGATCGTGTCTCAATCACCATCCTGGAGACAGATCAAACAAGGAATCAATACTGAGATAGAATCGATAATTCAAGGGAGGACAGTTATCCAAGGAAGCAAATTTTCAACAGAAATTTAGATGGCAGGAATCCAGTTAAGAGTTTTTCCTAATGTGATTGAGTACCTCAAAATAATCCTAATCCTACTACAGGCGGTAGTGGTACTCTAGTTCGAATACCACTACACAAACTCGACCTGCATGGGCCACCACTAAAAACGTGTCACGACCCGCACCCACTGTGAGGGTACGAGCACGTGACAGCGCCCAGCCTACGCCGCAGTGTCGGCGGTAGAACGCTGTTCTAGGTCATAAACTATAACTAACATAATATGAAATACTCTCCATAAGGAGGCCAAACACAGAGGTACAACTCAATCACAATCTAGGATAGGATGAAGCACGATGAAATAGATAAGAAACTCCTCAACTGAGGCACAACAGAATGAATACAATCTCAACATCTACTAGTTTCAATATCTCTAAGAATATACAACTCTGAAAATAAGACAACAGCTAAACATGAAAAGAGAACAGACTGAGCTATCTATACTAAGCAAGGGTATCGTCCTCAGCAGCTGCCTGAACCTCCCCAGGGGTCTAAGTCGCGAGTGTCATCTAGGCAAGCTCCAAGTAAGGGGTGCAGGGTTTCTCATCATCCTCTGTAAAATTTTCAACAGGTCCAGTCAGGACGGAAGCGAGCACAGTACATCTCAACAGTTCATAGCAGGTTAGAAAATATAATCATGCAGTAAAGTAAGATACAGGTACTGAAAGAAATGCTGTATGTAAACAGAGAGAGAGCTGTAATAGAAATATCTACTATAAATAAAGAGCTACCAGTGACTAGTGATTTAGAGCACAAAGTCGACATGTGAACGGCTTGATTGTACATGGCTATACTAAAGAGGCGTACATGGCTATTCTACTTTGGAAATTATTCACATGGCTATTTATACTCCCCCGTACCCCCAATCAATACACAAGGATCCAGCCAGGTTATGTTATATGATGCTATGTAACAGCCCCCGAAGGGTGGTAGACCCCGTAGGTGATAAGACCCCGAAGGTAATAGACCCCGAAGGTAATAGACCCCGAAGGTGATACATAGTAGTCCCATAAATGGGATAAGGATTCTAGGAAGACTCTACGATCATAAGAGTATATGTCGTAAGTGATCAAAGAACCAATGAAGCATATGATACGTCATGTAAGTGAAACGCACAGAACATGTAGTACCCGATGCTCCCTAAGGATAACATCTCAAGAAAGGATCCATATAGTACCAATCCGTGTGACCAACGTGGCAGTACAAGTAAAGTAATCTACTACAGGAAATAATTCTAAGCAGGATATAAAATGATCAGAGAATGTACTCGCCTGGTATCTGAATAGCTGTAAAAATGTACTGTCCGAGATGAGACACCTGACTCCTAGTTAGAGCAACACAAGTCACAATAAGTCTAGAATGGTAATAAGATGCACTACTATAAGTTCTACATGAATCTAGGTCGATCTAGACCAAAGTCAACTCTTGGTCAACTTCAGTCAACTATACCAGTCAAACTAGGTCAACTATGGTCAAGATAGTCTAGACTCAACTATCTAGGTCTAACAAGTCTAATCAGCCTATTCTAGCAGCACACATCACATCACAAGCTTTACAAGTCTATCACACACAAATCACATGTCATACTAGACTACCAACACACAATTATTGGTGTATTCATACCATACACATAGGCCTCATGCCCTATAGCCCACATCACACATATTTCATATATTATATATATCTATCTATATACACATACATGTATAGGAATATACATATACTCACATAACACATGTCAAAATATATCTAATATATAATAGTACACACACATTATATAAGATACATATATATATATATATATATATATATATATTTCACAAATATATATATACATGTATATATGTACTCATACATAGAGAAATAGGAAATGAAATGTGTATGTGTTCAAGTGTGGGTGTGAGTACCACATAAGAAAAATAGTAAGTGTCACATGAGGGTGTGTGATATGGTATGTGTGTGTGTAAGTGATTCCTGAAAACAGGGAATACAAAAGTGGCATTAGACAGTGAACTAACCAACCATATAAAATCTGGAAAAAAATAGACAGTTGAAGGTTAGGAAAAGGATTGACAGTCCCATATGTCTATACTAAATTTCAGTTCATTTGGAATGCAATACATTGATACATATGAGTCAGTGCTAGGAAAAATAGTAATTTAGTTCAGGTTTTTAGGGAAAACTGGAAAACAGTGATTACATGTTTTTATGTGAAACAGTTAGGAAAAGAAAAAAAAAAGGAAATGACAGTGAATACTCTAGTGTGAAACAATCACTAAAATCAGTCAACTAATTCCCAAGAATTAATCAACTCCAACTTCAAATCAGTTCCAGTTTAGAAAGGGAACTAATCTCAGGTATAGGAAAAATCTGGAAATAGGAAACATAACCTCTAATTCAATACCATTCAACCCAATCTCAAAACAGTCAACAGTGCAATGCATATATGAGGACAGTGTGTGAATACAGGATAGTGTGACAGTGATATGCAGTCCATTCCAACCATTCGAGAACCAAAACAAGACCTTCTAACACAGTGTAACTAACATTTAACCCAATAACCAATTTCGAAATCCAAATATCAATGCAACCCAACTAACACACAAATCTGGACTAGTATCATGCATTGACTGAACATGGCAAAACAATTCAAGTCAGTTTCAAGTGGGGAACTAAACTCAGGACTTAGGAAATGATTAACAGTGAAGGTGGCAGTTCAATAGGAAGGATTCTCAGGTTTCAAAATGAGTTCAACATTTCATTAGTGCAAAATGAATCACCACAAATTTCTAATCTGTTTTCAGGTTTCACATGTGTAGGACAAGTATGCTGTGGTATTAAGAATTGTAGTAGATTGAACATCACATAAACATGTTATTATCCATTAAACTAAACTAACAGGAAACAAACAGAGAACATTGTATATATGAAATAGGAGACAGTGCAATTTCTTAGATTTCAGGTTTTTACAAGCAAGATAAAACTCAGGATTGAGGAAACAGTAAAAAGAAATAACTCTCAGTTTTCAAACTCAAAATCTCAGTGAAAAGTTCCCACACCAAATCAGATTTCGAAGGTTAAACCAACAGTTCAAAACAACACCTAGATACACATGAATACTATATAATAGTCCCTATAATGAATTTCCTGATTTTGAATCAAAACCACATCAAACAACCCAATCAGTAATTTCCTATCATTAACACAATCCAAGTGAACTAATACCATGCCCAGGAATAAAACATGAGATTTCAAGAATCAAAATTCAGTTGAAGAAGGGAAATGAGATCAATTCGAACTGCAAGTATCAGTTGACAGTGTCTGTGTATCAACAACCCCATGTTCGAAATCCCATTTCAAAAATTAAGGCCTAATCTAATATGTAAAACAAATCTAACAGGAACTATTAGACATGTAGGATCAATCAATATGGCAAAAATCATTAATTAAACAGTTGAAAAAATAGAAATGAACTCAGGATGTTAAGAACTGTACACAGCATATCAGAAATTTAAAACAGTCCAACTAAACGAGCCAAAACTTCACATTAACCCAAACAAATGTGTAAACCTATAATAACAGGGATTAACCATCACGTTTAGGACCTAACTAATCATTAAACATCATTTAAAAACATTTACAAATGATTTAAACATCAGAATACCATTCCAGAACACACACGCACACAGTGTTCCCCGTGCACACGGAATTGCGTGTCCGACACGACACGAAGACTCGTGAAACTCGAGGAACCTCGTGTCAGTCATGGACACGACACATGTGTCAAATTTCATGGGTTGAAACCCTGTGTGCACTGAGGAAATACACCCGAGTAGCAGGACATCAACCTGCCATCGTGCACGCGCGCGCGGCCGCGTGTCCACGCATTCGTGTCGACTCGACACGACGCTAAGGCATTTTCAGTGTTATAGAAACGTGTAAGCAAGATCAAAACCTAGCATCCTATTCAAAAACAATCCATAAAAACAAACGAAATGCCCTTTGAGGCATTTCGACAAACACCTAGGGATAGGGTCTGATACGTGTCCAGAACGGACACGAAACCTATGAACCCTGACACGAAACTAATACAGACACTTAGGGGACTCCTAGGGCTATGCATCCATGATAAATAAATAGTAGGTTAGATAGGGTTTAAGAGAGTTACCAATGGGTTCTCCTCAAGCTCAAAACCTTCAATAAACAGTACTTTCTACTGTAGCTCGAGCACGAATAGGTTCCCAAATCAGTCCTCTACCTCCATGGACAGTAAGAGGGTGATGGTTAGGTCACAATGCAAGAAGTTTCATTGAAAAAGGTTAAGTAATGACCAAGTTATGAATGAGTGAATAGAAGGCTCACCTTGTTCTTGAGAATGGAGAAATGATGTAAAGAGGCAAAGGATTTGAGAGGGATTAAATAGGGAGGGGATCCCAAGATGGCTGCCCTAACATCTAGGGTTAGAGTTGATCTAATGGTTCTCCACCATTCTAGGCTAATCAATGGCTAGATGAAACCTAGGTAGCCTATCACTAGTCTTAACTAATCGATATGACTAATAACTAACCAAATCACAAATCATGACTAGCCATGACTAACCATGACCAATCTCAATCTAACTTAGTCTAACCATGACTAACTAGGACTAATCTAGGTTATGCTAATTTGGACCACATGAAAATTAGTTAAAATAATATTTAAATCAAACCATTCACAATAAATCATTTAAATTCCTAATAAAATATATAAAATTCTAATAATTCAAAAAGTGACAAAAAAATACCCTCTAGGCTAAAATGATATTTAAATAGTTTAAAATAATTTAAAAATCACTAAAAATCATAATATGAAATAAACATCATTAAGTAATAATTATAATTATAAAATTTCAAAATTACCCTCATCTGGAAAACTAGGTGTTACAATGCATGCATGCTGTGAATAGGGGAATGCTGTGGATATGGCTAGAGATGTGCTCCGATATAGTTTGTTACTTTTTTTGTTTTATTTTTGTAGTGTTGGTGGGTTTTGTTTTGTGGTGACAAGTGATGGATATTTATGGTTTGGATATTTAAGTGGTATGGAAACAACATATATGGGATGTATACTTTATGGTTGGATTATGTTGTGGTTGGACAAGTGAAGAATACATGTGCTGGGATGTGTGTTGGAAGTTTTTGTTGTATGAACAATACAGTTTGTTAATATAAACTTTGGATTTTATAGTAATTTGATGTGTGTAGCTTCTGGATTGATATTATGTGTGGTTGATTGATATTATATAATTCTTGACGAAATTTTGACATGCTTCTCTTGAAGGTACTTTGGATAGCTTCTCTTGACGGTTGTCAAACGTCAACTTTAATTCATATCATGCTGTATAATAGTCGTGAATTACTGCTTTTCATGACGGATTTTGTCCGTCAAAACAAATGCTTTTCTTGACGGCTAAATGCTTTTCATAACAGGTCACCTGTGTGTACAGGTTAATGTCCAGACTGTGCTCCATAGCATACATCAGATTAAGCTTATTACACTCAGGATAGTTCAACAGCAACCTTTTATTGATGAAATAAGGTATCTTGTCGAGAGAAATTACATCATCGGTAGAGGGACTATCAACATGTGTAACCAGATATTTTAGGAGTTATGCTTCCTCTTCAGCTACCCCCTGCGTGACCAGAGGTTGGGACGATGTCTTGGGCAGCTTGACCACCAAGGGTTCTGCTTGTGGCATCGGCTTGCCTGAGGGCCTCGGATCAACACTTGGCTGCCGACTCGTCTTAGGGAGACGGATAACCATCGACTCGACAGAGGACTTTGCATCTTCCGTTTGCTTTTGATTGGATTTCGACAACCGAATTACCATCGGCTCCACAGAGGACCTTGCATCTTTCATTCACCTTTGATTAGATTTCGGCAATCGGATCACCATCGGCTCCACGACGGGTTTTGGCTCCTGGCTAGACCTCCGGAGTCGGATGACCATTGGTTCCAACTGCGCAGCTGGGGCAGGGGAACCGGGCACTTCTTTATGCAAAGTTACGACAAGGGGTGCGGCTTTACCTGGTTTACGGGCATGGAGACGGATTTTCAGAGGTTCCTCTGACCCTGTTGTGGCCTCCGATTCATTTTGTGTCCCCACATCAACTGTGTGCTGCTTAGATTTATCATATAGACAAGCCTCAGACAAATAGTAAGACTCAACCCCTTTGAAGGGATCGATGTCGACGAATTCCGTCTTTACGAAGCCGTGCTTACTGATATACTTGAAGCACTGGTGGAGCATGGACAGCACAATCATACAGTCATGTATCCATGGATGCCCCAAGAGGATATTATAGGATGTATCTGCGTCTATGACGTAACAGGTAACCTCCATCATCAGGTCGCCGATCTGACATTTCAAACGAATTTTTCCCGGGGATAGCTTCTTCCCGAGTTGAAACCGATAATGGCAGTGTTGGTCGATGCTAGCCGGTGCACAGGGATGCCCAGGAGTTGAAGCAAGCTTTTCGGGATGATGCTTATTGATGAGCCAGGATCGATGTGCATCCGATCTACCTTGATGTCGCCTATGTATCCAGTGTAGTACAAGGGGCGATCATGCAAGTTGGTTTTGATTAACATGTCATGTGGGGTGAATATGATATTGGATATTGCATCTGTACAATTACTGCCCAGGAGATATGCTGATGAGTCCTTTCCTGTAGGCTTGACCTGAGCTAAGTAGGCGTCAGCATTCTGGATTGCTTCGCTCAATGCACTGCGAATATCCTTGGAGAGCCTTAGGAGCTCGTATAACGACAACTTTACTGGCGTATTAGCCAGTTGTGCTAGTATGTCAAAGTTGTAAGGTCTCTCCAGCCCCTGAGGTACGTCCTTACGGAGCGGCCTGTCGAAGCGAGTTTCCTTCGGCTTGGATCTATCTGCCGGTAGAGGCTGAGATGGTCCTAGAACATCAGTAGCAGGTAGCATTGTCAGCTGAGGGTCCTCGACTGAATTACCCAAAGTGGGCTGGAATTGTGTGCCAGACCGGGTAACAACGGCTACCACCTCCTCAGCTTCGGCCGAGATTGTATGGCAGGATCTGGACTTCCCGCCCTTCTTTTTGCTAGTTGAAGATGGCACCGCTTGGGTAACTTCGGACACTAAGTCCGGGTGGACCCACTTGACCTCTCCTCGTGACGTGGTGAGAGACACCAATCCAGTCGTCTGGTCCCAGACAGGTGGAAGATTAGAAACCTCCATCGTTGCCCGGGGAACAGGTACTACCCTGTCTTGAGTTTTTGTTGGGAGAAAGTTGCCGAACTGAATGGATAACATGTTTGCAACCACGGTAACCTCTTCAAAATCTAGCGACAAAGCATTAGAGTTGATGAGGTTCTGGATATACCACTTTAATGTGAATCACTCCTGCGTGGGGTGGTGGACATAGCGGTGGAAGTGACAATACTTCGAATCCTCGATCTTTGCTGGTCGAGGCTTGTACTCTACATCACGGAGTCGAATCCTACCCGCCTTCAGGAGCATGTCGAAGATAGGCTTGACATGGCTATCTTCAAAAGAGTATGTCATATCCTTGGGCTTTGAAACTTCTGTTTGCTTCTGTTCAGGCTTTTTGGTTGTACCAGCGACCATGGCCTGTTTGCCTTTGGTGTCCCGGTTATTGGTGGTGCCGCCACTGTTGTTGTTATTGGAGGTGGTACCAGGACGTTTGCCCTTGTCATCTCTATCTGGGATGTGTAATCCCAGCTGGCGAGCCTTCTTTAACTTTGACTCCACATTGGTAGCGCTTATAATGAAAGTCGTCCAATCCCTGAATTGATCTTCGCCCATCCAGAGGCTAATTACAGGGAGCAACTTCTTTTGGAAGATTTCGATCAAGGAGCTCTCAGGATTACCTTGGGGCAATCTCATCGCGGATTGGTGAAACCGCCCGATGTAGTTTTTTGTTAGCTCTCTTTCTCCCTGAACGATGTCCATGAGAGACGATATTGTCACATCATGTCCCACTTCGTAGAACCTTTCCAGAAACATGTGTTTGAAGCCGTCAAAGGAATGGATGCAGTGGTCCGGGAGGTTGCGGTACCAATCGAACGCGATTCTCTCCAATGCTCCAATAAATAATCGTGTGAGGATGGCATCACTATGCGACAAGTGGTCTGTTGTGACCTCAAAAGAAGTCATGTACCGGCTAGCAGAGGTCTTTTCGTCATATGAATCGATGTGAAACGATTTATACTGCAGAGAAAAAGGAACGTCGCTCTATGTAATAGGATATGGTTGCCGTATTCTGAGGTCCTGGGAGGAGTCTCGGGCATTGAACATTGCTCAAAGCTCCTGAACTACTCTCCTTGCCTCCCTAGCCTTGTCTGCAGCTGATAGAGCGGATATTTTAGGAGGATTATCGCCAAAAGTAGGAGCAGTCGTGTTTGAGTCTGCGTTGACTGCGGGACCCAAACTTGTTTGTTCAGGTGTGCTTGCTGGTTGAGTCGACAAGGCAGTCTTGATCTCGTCTACTGACTTGACCAAGGTTAGGATCATGGCTTCAAATGCTTCTAGGCGTTGTCGATCACTAGGCCCTTCGTGATCATCTCCTGCCATAAATACTGTCCACACATGGGGAGAGACGGATGGGACCGTAGAGGATGTGCTTTCCGTGTCGTACCCTCGTACAGAAAAATCATCGGGGAACGTCGGAATATCCTTCTCCTCAGACTCGGAAGGGGTGTTACCCCCTGCGTAGGAAGCTGCATCGTCTTGGCAAAGGATTTCACCCTCGGGGACATCCAAGTCCGTTGCATAATTCCAGTGGATCGCTACCCCCTATGTATCCTTTTGGAACACCGGGTTGTTGCATATGTTCAAGGGACTACCACCCCCGGCTTCGTTCACCCCCAGGGACATGGAGGATGAACCCCCAGGTGTTAGAAGCTTCTTTCTAGAATGGGTGCCTAGGTAGACACCCCCTGTGATTGTCGATGGCAATCCTCTAAATGAGAGTTTCCTTGCCGTGCTGGCTGAGGTTGCCGAGCTGGAGGAGCCTGTCTTCTTTCCTCCCTTGCCGGCAGGAACCTTCCGAGTTGAATTACAGGAGGCGAAAGGAAATTCCTCGTCTCCCAAAAATTGCACTTCTTTTCCGAGTTGTCGTCGGACAGGTGCTGGCTGGTGCAGTCGTTGGAAGACGAACTGTCGGTCTTTAGGTGCTGCCGACTTGTCGCAGCAGCAGTTGATGACAACTTGGGTATAGTGATGTCCTAGAGAGGGGTCACCCCATGCCAAGGTTGCCTCTCTCTTCTTGCGTTTGTGGATGAGTACTTCTCGCAAGTCGAGGGCAGATTGATCTACTTTTGTATCCGTTTTATAGGCTCGGGTATCCTGAGCGCACGGGTGCATAGGTATCATATTTGCTCCCTGATTTGAGGCAAGTAATAGCACTTTCTCTAGATCGTTGTAGGGAGACTTTTGGGACCTACCCTGTCTATTTGCTACAGAGGGCTGGACGCGGGAGGTTCTGTACAGTTTTCCATCAGGGGCCCGTGTAACAGTTAACGGTATCCGCTGACGGTCAATAGATTGGACAGTTGACTGGGCTTGTTGAGCCCGTACTGCCCTAGACTTCTTCGACTTAACACCCAAAGGTGCGTAGTAGGAAGATTCCAAGTTGGAAGCTTCAACATTCTCAATGGGCCGCATGGGGTCTGGTCTGCATGAGAGACGGTCAAAGACAGAGCTTCTGACAGAGCCACATGGGACATCATGTTTGCTGCCAGGATTGACTGCCGCATAGGCCATCTGTCTACGGCCGCATGGGGCATCTTGTCTGCGGCCAGGATTGGATGCCACATAGGCCATCTGTCTACGACCGCATGGGGCATCTTGTCTGCGGCCAGGATTGGCTGCCATATAGGCAATCTGCCTGTGGCCACCTTCCTTATGCGGCCTCTTCTTCGACCATATGAGTTTTCCTTGTGCCCCAAAAGTCCAGCATCGTAGTGTTTTTCTCTACCGAATTTGGGGACAGCGGGGTCCTCTGCGGTTCGCAGCGAGGCCGCATGGGAGCTTTGGTCGCCGTCTTGAGTGGCGAGAGGAGTTCCTTCCAGAGCCTGGTGAGGGGCAGTGGTCTTGGGCCTCCATGCCCTGTGGGCTCTTTTCGGGTTGGCTCGCTTCTGTACTGGACTGGTGCTCCCATCGGAGAGCATTTCCTCTAATACTTGTTGATCAAAGCGAACAACAAGCATCTGCTGCGTAATGCCGAGCTTGGACATGTCGGATTGCGTCACCAATTTCTCATAAGTGGAGAAAGAAGTTTCCAGCAGAGTCGCCATCGTGTTTGACATTAGTTATCAAAACAAGAACTACAGAGGAACTAGATTTGATTGTAAACTATAAAAGTACAAAAGAGAGCCTAGAAAGAAATCCTAGGAAACAATCTAAGTACAATTATTTAGTTTTAATTTTGAAGGGTGACGGTGGAGGCTCGAGAGAAGTGTAGGAACTCTGCCTTACTCCTTGGACTATCAAACAGTCTTTGCTCTTGAGGAAATTGCCAGCCTTTAGCATGGGTGTGGTATCCTGCTATTTATAATGATTTCGGGATGAAGCATTTTTGGGCCGTATAGATAGCCACGTGGCCACGTGGCTGTAATGGCACACGCAGACTCAGTCTTTGGCTGCCAGCTAGTGGTTTGTTGAGATTTCTTTGTTGCAGCAAATCTAGGTGGTTGAGACTTGGTCAATCTTGCCACGTGCCCTATCACCAAATAGTATCAATCTGTTTGAGATAGCAAATGAGGGGCCGCATAGAGCTTGGGGCATTTTGGATCGCATAGGTCTTCTTTGTCCTTTAGTGCTCGGCCATGCTGGGCCGCATAAGACTCATGCGGCTCAGGTTGCAGTCTCCCTTAGCCACGTGTCCCACCAGTGGTGCCACCAGTCCGTATAAAGTTTGTAGACTTTTGGGACGTATAGATCCTGCATTCTGGGCCGCATAAGGCTCATGCGGCTCAGGTCGCGGTCCCCCTGGCCGTATGACACCCCTGCAGATCGCATGAACTCTCAGACACGTAGGCCCTATGTCTGGTGACTTGACATTTCTTATCTTTTTCAAAAGTTCACGTCTTATCTTCATCTTTTTGTCAGGATGTGTCAGAGTTGTCAGAGTTGTCAGCTTTGTCAGGGGTGTCATCTTTGTCAGTGGGGCTTCTGCGGCTGATTAGCTTGGCCGCATAAGTAGCTCTTTCTTCTGCGGCCCAAATCAGTTTGGTTGTATTTTAATATAATCAATCTGTTTTGAGACAACAATGATGGGCTGCATGGAGTTTGGGATATTTTGGACCGCAGAGTTTGTCATGCGGCTCTTTCTTGGTCCAAAGCACTCCTGCGGTTAGCTTTTTTTTGTAATATGATCCGCATGAACCCTATCTTTTCTATGCTTCTACAGTTCGGACTTTCGAGTTCCCAATATTCGTGTTGGCCAGTAATTATCACTCCATACAACCTACCACCATGGATGTGTATGTAGACTCGTTACATGTTCCTAACCATTATTATTTCAGGTCCGAATAATCCGAAGAGGAATATCGATGTGTACTTACAGCCGTTGATAGATGAGTTGAATCAGAAAGTAGGCACCAATACGTATGATGTTTCCAGAAAGCAGAACTTTTAGATGAGGGCCGCACTGATGTAGACCATCAATGACTTTTCGGCCTATAGAATGTTATCGAGATGGAGCACTCATGGTCGTCTCTCATGTCCGTATTGCATGGACCGTACGAAGGCTTTCCGTTTGAAACACGGAGGAAAACCATGCTTCTTCGATCGTCATCAACAGTTCCTGTCGAAGGATCATCCGTTTCGGAGGAATATGAATGCTTTTAATGATGGGTTATGGAGAAGGCCAATCCACTGCCAAGGTGTATCGGAGACACAATATGGGAGGAGGTCAAGGATTTTTTAAGTGCTATCGAAGAGCCTACAAAGGGACACAAGTGTGATGAATTTGATCGCACTCATAATTGGACGAAAATAAGTATATGACCTGCCATATTGGAGCACCAATCTGATCAGACATAACCTTGATATTATGCCATTCGAGAAGAATGTATTTGATAACATAATTAATACTGTGATGGATGTAAAGGGAAAGACGAAAGACAATCCCAAGGCCATGATGAACTTGGAAGATATATGCAGATCTCCTGCGTTGTATTTGATAAAGGAAGGCAATAGAAAGTATAAGCAGCCTAAGGCAATTTTCTCACTGGACAGGAAGGATAAATGGAGACTTTGTAGGTGGATTCAGGGCTTAAAATTTTCTGACGGGTACGTATCGAATTTAAGAAGATACATCGACCCGAAGGAGAACAAAGAGTTGATCCAGGCAATGATTTCTATGGCATCTTACGAAAGATTGTGGAGTTGACATATAACTACGGCATAGAGCCGGCTAAGATCGTATTGTTCAAGTGTGATTGGTTCGATCCGATCCAAGATCAAGGTTGAAAAATTGACAAGCATGGTCTTGTGGATATTAACTACCAGCGTCGATATCAAGGATACGAACTATTTGTCCTAGCAAGTCAGGCTCAACTCGTTTACTTTACTACTTATCCTAGACGGGGAACAACTAGATTTGACTGGTGGGCAGTATGCAAGATTAAAGCCAGAAATACCTACAATATTGACGAAATAGCTTATCAGGAGGACGAGCTACCTCTCGTAACAAATACAGTTGACGTGGACACAACGGAAGTTTCACATTACACATCTAATCGTGTAGAAGAGGTATAAGTATCCGAAGAGAAAAATAAAGTAGATGAAAGCGAAGATGAGGAGGAAGAGGAAGATGAGAATGCGGAGAATGAAGAAGATGAATTTTCAGAAGATGATTGAAAATAAAATAAAATGTAAAGTATGTTTAACCACTAATTAATCTCCATGCAACAACTATCTAGACTTATGAAATGTACTGTCATTTTGTTTAACCCCTAATTAATCTTTATGTTTCCATCAATCTTACCAAATGGCACCCATGACCCGAGCACGTCGCTTGAGAGAGGCACAGATAGCTGTTGAGGAGGAAGTGGTACCTCCTGCTGCTGAGGAGGAAGTGATGCCTCCTGCTGCTGAGGAGGTGATACCTATCAAGGTTAAGGAATAAGTGCTACCTCGTACTATTAAGGAGGAAGTGATTCCTAAAGCAGAGATCGTTGTGAAGGAGAAAGTGGCACAAGAAGGCAGAGGTACTGGGAGTTCCAGTCATCCAGCTCCTATAGACTACCTTGATCACGTGGAGCCTTCTTATGCGTGGTGGCTGAGGGAGTGGTATATGCCCCAGCGTAGAGGGTAGAGTTATATATATGATATGACTTTTGACCGAATTTGTCTCCGGTAAACTTATTTCTGGATTAGACTTGGATGTTTTTACAACTTCGGATGTTTCTTGTTATTTTCTAAATATGGTTATTATCTACACTTGGATGTTTCTGGATGCTATTATCTAGACTTAGTTATTATCTAGAAATTCAACGGAGGGTTGCTCCGGGTCTATTTTTTATAAACTATGATATGTTAGATACATGCAGATTAGATTTAGAATATGTATCACATTTTTTGTATATATCTATTTTTATCAGATATGGTAGGACGAAGAGGATCGTACCTCTGAGCATCCCCTGCCGGTAGAGGTTCTACCAATATAGGAGCATCCCGTGCCGGTAGAGGTTCCACTGGTGGACGGAGTGCTACTACGTTATCGGATGATGGTTCCGGACCCTCGTTTCCTAGTACTCCAGTGTACCGACCAGTCACATTTTCTATTGCGTCGACGGTACGTGGCAGTACTCCTGGGACGGACAGTTCCAGGCCTGAGACTTTTCCGTCCAGCGTTCCGAATGCTGACGGCACTATAGAGACGGAGGAGCGGGTGGAGGAGGTCATACCTACTCTGTCTCCATATGATCCAAGCGATCCCCCATGCGCCCCTCCGGACGAGATGAGGATGGAGATTTGGTTCGACAGCCCTACAAAGTAAGTTAATTAGTTAACATTAATTTATAAATATATCTATATATTCATGAATATAATTTTTGTTGTGTAGATATCGTCCTCCATTAGTTTAGAGGACATTGGGGCTATTTCTGAGGTCTAACTACGGTGGCCCTTGGATCAACTACTCGGATGCCTCGGATGAGAGGAAGGCATTCTGGTTTACCCACTTCAAGGTAACTAAAGTATATTGCTTTTAGTATAAATCATCTTTTGTGTATATTATATAACTAAATAATTTAATTCTTGTAAAAAATATATTTTTATCCACCACACCGGGCTAAGATGATCGAGAAGCAATTTTTTGCCGTTGTCGCCAAGTTGATCCGGGATGTGATCGACGACCAGAAGGCTCAAGAGTGCTGCAAAAGACCGATCCAAGGTTGGATCACGTCCGAGCAGTGGAATACGATGTTGGCTAGATTCGATGATACTTGGTACAAGGAACGGTCGGAGAAGGCGAAGGCGGCTAAGACGAGGGCAGAAAAGTGGTGTGGTGGCTCAATTCCCATGATGGAACATTTCCGTCGCTTGGTATATATTTTACTGTAATATATTATTTTAATGAAAGTAGGAATAAAATATTTAATTTCAATAACAAACAAATTATTATAATAGATAATGAGGGTTGAGGATGCCAACATGGTGACTGTCTTCCTGGCCACCCATCGGAAGGACGGAAAGCTCATCGATGATAGGGCCACGCAGAGCTATGTAAGTATTACTTTACATGTCACTAACTTTAGTATAACTTAAGAAATATGCAATATATATCCATAGACGAGGAACAACTAGGTTGGTAGTAAATATTATTCTTATCGCGATGTATACTTTTCTAGGATGAGAGGCTGGTACTTCCTTGCAGTCCCCTCCGGCTCGGACGTTGGACGAGCTCTGGATGGACACCTTTTGCGGTCTTCAGAGGGTTACGTACTACGGTACGGGATCCTACGGCGTCTTTGTGGCGACGCAGTTATCCAAGGACCCCTCTGCCAGTGTGCATTCCCCACATCCCTCGCAGGAGTCGGCCTGAGTGGAGGAACTCCGTCGCAAGGTTACTGAGCTACGTGACGAGTTATTGCAAAGGATTGTGGAGCAGCCCAGTCTCAGCTGATGTCACTCCCGTTTTTCGTTATACGTATTTTCAGGATACGTATACGAATTTCTGACAATTGTCAGGTGGCCCGTATTTTTACTTATCTTGCTTAGCTTAGCCTTGGTTTAAATCTTGACTTGATTGGTTCAACTTGGTTCAACATGAATTGGCTTGGCTTTGTTTGGTTTATATTGGGTTGAGATGAGAGGGGTTGTTATATAAGTCAACTTCTTCTCTCTCCTCCATTATTTGCATTTACTTCTTCATCTTCTTCATTTACTCCTCCCACCTACCAAGCCTAGGCAAGTACAACTTGCTTCATGATGGATCTCAAGTTTTATTATTCCATTACCTTCCTTACTTCATTCTAAGCCTCTTTAGAACTTGACATTTTTGGATTTGATGGATGAATTCTTGTAGATCTAAGTTTGTAACTTTTCAGGTTTTCTTGGTTTTGAACTCTAAAACTTGGATATTTTTTAAATCTAATGGTTCCATGTTGTAGGAAATTCAATTCTACCCAATTTTGGCTTTTGAACCACTTGATTTCGACTTCGTATGAGAAAGTTATGCCATTTTTGAGTTCATGGGTTCCCCACGCCTCTTGGTGCTGTCGGGACGATGAACAGTATCGCGCGCAGTGTCTTCGCTGTCGCACGCCCGCGCGTCGTGCTTGCGCACAACATGTGCCGTAGGCAATTTTGCCCGCGCACAATGCGTTACTTGCGCGCCGTGCGCCCGCGCGCCGTGCTTGCGCGCAACGTACGCCGTGGGCGATTTTGCCCGCGCGCAATGCGTGACTTGTGCGTCGCGCGCCCGCGTGCCGTGCTTGCGCACAACGTGCACCGTGGGCGATTTTGCCCGTGCGCAATGCGTGACTTGCGCGTCGCGCGCCCGCGCACTTCGCTGTCGCGCGCCCGCGTGCCGTGCTTGCACGCATCGTACACCGTAGGCGATTTTGCC
Organism: Iris pallida; assembly: GCA_029216955.1. Lineage (NCBI taxonomy): Eukaryota > Viridiplantae > Streptophyta > Magnoliopsida > Asparagales > Iridaceae > Iris > Iris pallida. The sequence continues at coordinate 20,109,967 of JANAVB010020400.1, forward strand.
CGTGCGTAATGCATGACTTGCGCGCCGCGCACCCGCGCACTTCTCTGCTGTACGCCCGCGCGCCGTGCTTGTGCGCAACGTGCGCCGTGGGCGATTTTGCCCACGCGCAATGCGCAACTTGCGCGCAGGTCACTCCAAATGACTGTTTTTTCTTCTTTGAGCTGTTTTGTAGCTAAAATCTTGAAAAACTCAAAACATGAAAGTTGTAGATCTTTTTTTTGGCTTCAACAATATATTATTAGTTATTTTATAAAAGTTTCTCTCAATCATGATAATGTAAGGATAGAACACGATAGTGGCATGTTAAGGCGCACTCTTAACAAGTATCAAGTAACATGATAATTCTTGATAGTGACCCATCGTGGTGCACTCTTGACAAGTAACTTAACATGATAATTCTTGATGATGGACCGTTGTGACGCACTCTTGACTTGATAAAGTAACCTAACATGATAATCTCGATATGCCTGGCTAAGTAAATCTTGTCTTGACACCGTGGGTGTTTGTGCTTGTATAAGCTACATGTCTCGTCTTGCATCATGTCTAGGATATGAATTCCTGATTTCCACGGTCAGGAATTCATACTGAATCTGACTAGGATACTGACTAGAGTGATCAAGTAGTTCATGAAGAGATTTTCTAGCTACAGGCAATCCCGTTATCTGGGCGCATTAAGTGGACTTGTAGCCTACCGACGAGTAGGGCACATTTCCAGCACACAGTCACGTGTTGTATTCTTCGTAAACGGACATTCGACCTGGATAACCGGATGGTCTACAGGGCTTGTGGCTGTTGGGATAATCTCATTGCATCTTGCTAGTAACTAGGCCAGTGGTAACCCTAGTTAGTTAAAAGTATCAAGCCGTACTCTTGATTTGCCGTGATTGATTGGATGGAGTTTATTCCAGCTTAGTCTTATCCTGATCCTGTGCAAGATTGTGACATGACATGATTATTGATGCTTGCCTTAACAATAACGATCGGGGGTCCAGTTCTGTTCAGGCGAAGGGTTACAACCCCGGTCCTTGTTTGGTTTAAGGGTTGTAACCTGGCTCCCAGAGCAGTTCTGTGTCCTCTCTTCGTTTATTATCTTATTGCGACCCCATGCCATGTTCGTCATGTTTTACCTTACCTTAATACCATGATTATTTATACTTGCCTTAACAATAACGATCGGGGGTCCAGTTCTGTTCAGGCGAAGGGTTACAATCCCGGTCCTTATTTGGTTTAAGGATTGTAACCTGACTCCCGGAGCAGTTCTGTGACCTTTCTTCGTTTATTGTCTTCACTGTACCAATAGTATTTGAGACGGGTTTCTATTCAGGTGAAGGGCTGCAACCCCGGTCCTTGTTTGGTTTAAGGGTTGTGATCTGGCTACTTGAATGGTTTTCTCGTACTCAGTTTACTGTTGTTATCTCTATTATTGTCAGTTCCTTATTTATTATCTTTAGTATTCTATTGTGATATGCTGGTTTTAGTTCCTAGGTGAAGCCTCCTTTGTGGCACTTGCTCTTTCTGGGGTCTGACCCAGCTGGTTTTGTGTGGCCAGATATCGGAGCAGCTCCAGAGGATCCATCTGTCTTCCAGCCAGATGGTGACCACCAGGCATAATCCTGGCAACGAGTGGGTTTCTTTTGTCCTCCCACTTATTTATAAAATTATTCTTTTGAGGCGTTTAGCCGACGAGCACGTGTTAGCTCGTATTGCATCTTTATTTACTGTCTGCCTACGTGCTGTAACATGATTGACAGATCCTAGGGTTGATCATGTATGACTAAACTCTTGCTAGTCCTCACATTTTGTACGACTAGCTTCATGATCAGCTGAATATGTAATATTTGGGACGCCTTACGATTATATATTTATTGATCTTGTATCTTATAACTTTTACTTACTTGCTTGTGATTGAGACAATAGCCTTGTTCTTGACCATAGGAGACTGATGGCTTGTAGTTAAACCCTCATGTATCTAGACAGCTGTGACCGTATAGCGAGGTGGGTTGCACTTCAATATACGTAGATGGCTATGTCCGCGCCCGCTCTCCAGTATTCTGGTTCTGGGGCGTGACAGCTGCAGATGGACGATGCGGCACTCACCGCATAATTTGATATGCTCTAGCGCACCATTAGGGAGACGAGCGAGAAGACGGATCATGTCGTTCAGGCGGTGCAGGAGAGGACGGATCTTACCGTTCAGGCGGTGCAAGGGTCGCAGGTGGCCATGGGCGATCAGCTTTCGAGGCTGGCGTCTGTTATGATTCCACAAACTTTAGACTGCTAGCCATAGAGCAGACACTTCCTGGTCATACGTCGACATCCACACCGACTGTATCGGTTCCACTGCCCCCTCCTCCTCCTATAGATGAGTCGTCACCGGTGACACTGACACCGGTGCAGTATAGGTTCATGTTGTCCCAGATGCAGGGACTGCCCCCTCCTCCTCCTGGCCAGGAGTAGTCCTTTATTGGACTTATTTTTATGTATTGTGTTGTTGTTTGCTGACCCATTGTTGGGTCTTTATGTATTTATTTTATTCATTTAGTGACAGTATTATGTTAACCCTATTGAAACATTATTGGACGAACTCTTTTTATAGCCGTTTGGTAGTGGATTTGTTTCCATCCGGCTATTTCATATCTTTCTTGTTGTTTGATTCTATTTGTTTGATTATTGCTAGTGTCTTTTTATTATTTGTCTAATTATGTTTGTTTACCGGTGTTGAGTTTTCCACCGAAGGTCGGCGAACCCAGAGAATTCTACGGAGGGTTGCTCCGGGTCTATTATTTGTAAACTATCATTTAAAATGCCGGTAGATTCTGGATGGAAAAGCAAACATAATCTTTTTTTTTAAAGTTAGCGACGCTTAGCAACATTTATCGACGAATAGGACGAATAGCGATGCCGCAGTACGTCACTAACGTGTATCAATATGTCGCTAATCTCAAAAGCAAATGTCGCAGATAGTCGCTAGACATCACTACGTTGCTGACATAGCAAACTCGACATGTCATCAAGTAGTCTACTAACGTCGCAAAGGACGTCGCTATTCATTTTTTAGAATGTCGTTAGCCTGTGTCGGAGACATCGCTAACGGTTGCCAGACGATGCTAGTATCGTGACGTGGCAAACCCAAAATGTCAGATAGTACGTCACTAAACTTCGCAGATTACGTCGCTAACCGCTAAACTGTCAGCGACAATTAGCAATGTATATCTATGTCGCTAATTAGCAACGCCTCGTCGGCAAACGTCGCTATCCACTAAAAAGCTAGCAATGTCAGGGTGTCGCAAATGAACGTCGCCATGGCGATAAACAGCAACGTCTTCTGTGTTAGCGACCAGGTAATACGCGATATGGAGATTTCGTCGTTAATTTGTTGCTAAACGAAATCAACGATATTTTTTTCTGTTTAGCGATGGCCTATAACGTCGCTAATATGACTTATTTTGGTAGTGTTTTCCCTATTTGCCATCATGACTTCAAAAGTTTTACTATCACTAAGAGGTAGCTGCAATCTTTCACTGAATTATAAGTCTATAAAACTGTGAGTTAACCATGAATCAACTAGGATCAGCACAAGTCTGTTATGTATGGTCCCCTTATTCTCATAGTAGAAGGATGCAAATTGCCAGATAGAGCTTGTAAGGAGATAGAAAATGATCCAGCATTAGTAGCTTTCTTTTCAATTTCCTCAATTGTTGCTTTATTTTTTAGTTCCTCCATATCTTCTTCGTCAGCCGTTAGCATGAACAGCTTTTTCTCCTTGCACCTGTGCCCTTTAAACTACTTCTCATCGCATAGGTAGCACAGCCCTAAACTTCTTCTTCTAGCCACTTCACTTGGTGATATAGTTGCGGTAAAGGAATGAGTACCCTGAGAAGTTTTCCCTGCTGTAGTGGTTGGTCCTGATGTAGGCATAGCTTCTTGTGATCTTCATGGCCTTGCATATAAGTGTCACGCCCCGCTCTCATAGGAGCGATCGTCTTCGCTAAGGCATGATGCCGCGTGAGCCTAGATTGTACTCACTCAAGGCAGGTTTCATAACGGCCGATTATAGGCTAAGCGACGGGGTCGTCGCACAGAAGTCCCAAGCAGAAATATGGAATAATAGCAGCAAAAATTTAAAAAAAACACAAGTTATTCAAAATGCTCTTTATTGATATTAAAATAAAGATTACAATGTGGCGCGAGGCCAAGATTACAATCACTCATGCTCATTCTTCTCACATTATAAGTCACTATACTCTCTCTCTCATCTCTCAATACAATTTGAATAGGCCGACGGAAGCTTCAGATAGGCGATGTCCATACATTTGTCCCGTATAAGTCCAGTCTTCAATGCGGCCGCACGCCTCAAAATGCCAAGGAACTCCATGCCTCGACGCATCCAAGCGAGCTCCTCGCCAACGAGCTTCTACCTGTTCCTATACATAAATACTATATGGGTGTCAGTACTCAACTATACTGGTGGAGTGAGCTCCTCGCCCACCCATACAAAACTAACACGTTCATTTAGTTTGTGCAACATAATCCCTTTATGATTGTATTTTTATTCTTGCCTTAGGATTTATTTTAGAACATAAACTCTTGGCCTATTTTGTGTCTTTAGACCATCATCGTGCCCTGCACCAACAACTTACTTATACCTTGCCTCTAGACCATTCATATGTCAACAACGTCAACTTATCGACTCGTGCTTGCCTATCGGCACATATTTGGAACGCAACAACTTGGTCATGCCATAAACTTTATTCGTGCTTCAATATACTTGAGACAGTACTTCCCTACTTAGTCTTGCCTATACTTGTGCCGTGACAGCGTGGCCGTGCATGAACATATCAAGGTCGTGCCTCACAACTCAACATTTTTTGATCAAACTCGCCTTACGACCCTTCTTGACTTAACTTTTAAAGACTCAAATCTGACTTATGTAACTCTGTGCGAACAACTTAATTTTTGATGCCCCGACTCGTGCCGAAGCACATATCCTTGCTATAGCCCAATCTTAGGCTTCATACTGGTGTTACAACCGTGCATATCTTTTCTTGACTCAGTTTGTGCAGTATTTACACTTCCTTTGATTCGACCGACATCGTGTATGCAGATAGTCGCTCAGCATGCCAACTTAGCTATATGAAAGGTCATTGGCATTGACTAGCCATCGTGGACATAGCTAGGAATAGGATGGGACGGTCAATGCAGGTAGCTATCCCCAATGACAGCCCACCGAATCCTTGGTTGCCTACCCAGCATCAGCTATACCGTGTTTCCTCCATGGCCGGATCGGTCTTCTGGGCCCAGGTTGTCGATCCGAAGAAACATCGCCCTTGTCAAAAAGTTGTCCATGACCACACACCTATGATACTTCATCAAGACTCACGTAATACATGGCCTAATCTGTGGAATGACTCAAACCATACTCTTTAGCAAAACTGCTTGAAACCATATCATGCAAAACGTGCATTGGAACCATAAGACTCCCAAACGAGGGACCGTCTCAGCGACAAACCATCGCTTGAACTTTCCATTCTTTGAAATCCAGGGAACAGCTATTGCATAGCCTTCCCGCTTAACTTGAACAAAACGTGTTCTTTAGGTGCTATAGATCGTGGCTAACTTTTTATTGAACCAACCGTGGCTCGTGCCTTAAACCAACTTGCATTCTATACGACGCTACCGTTCAAGTCATACTCCATATGATGAGCCTTAAGATCGTGGGACCATGTGGCTATGAAAATCGTAGCAATCATAGGACAGTGCTAGAATGACTTCGATAGCCTAACATTACTTTGCCTAACTTTAATCGTGCAACAACTTGACGAGCAAAGGTTGCGTCAAGCCTTATATCGTAGGAACATGCCGTGCACACGTTCAATTTTGAACAACTAAGTTCCTTGGGTGCCTAGACTTATGCCACAAGTCGTACGATACAACTTAACCCGTGGGACGAGCAAAGGCTATGCCAAGCCTTGGACGATGGTACCGTGCTTGCTTTATCAAGCATCTATACATGCGACGTCTATGACTTATGTTAAGTTCATAGTCTTTTGGCACATAGACCAACTATCCTTCTCCTAAGCCATGGGATGAAGGACCGAGTGTCATTTTGAAAGTACGACGTGCAACACTTCTAAGACAACCGTGGGACCTTTTTCCATGTTCTAACTCAGTTTGACCCAAGTTGGGATTATTTCCTTAGCTATGTGGATTTATCTCTTTTATTATCAAGCCTTCTAGTGCAATTGAAAACTTTTATTTTATTAGGGTGAAGGCCAAGCTGAGGCAAGTTCATCGAAGCCATCCACCTGCGCGATGAGTTGCCTCGACCGAGCGGGTCTTCGAGCAGCCGTTGCAAGGCTAAGTCCAAACGCTGTTGGCATTTTGATTCCTCCGATTGACTGAGCGGGACGGGGCACTACATTATACACCACTCAAAAAAGTTTCATCCTCATAACTAAATGAGTATACTTATCGTCTTCTAACTTGATTCAATATCCAACGATTCTCGCACACATTCGTCCTATGTGTTTCTTTAACCCGATCCACGCTCGTGCTTTGGTTATCTTTCGAAACGAACAACTATATCTCAACTGGGGACAACTTATACTTATCGCGCACACGGGTAACTTAGTTCTAGGACAAACCATTCATTCAATCGACATTCAAGTTCATTTGAATCCAATGATCGCACTACCATCAATCTTTTCCTTGAGACACAATTTCAAAATCCTTGGTACCGTTCAGTTCCTACAGACTCACTTTAATTCAACGTATCACTTAGTTGGATCGTGCACATATTATAGGTGTCCCCAAAATACATGTATGTCAGCCAAGCCTCGTGATAGAGAATCTATCATCACCACTCGAGTTGGATCGTGCACATATTCAAGCGTCCCTAAAATATATGTATTTCAGCCAAGACTCATGAGTGGTGTCCTTATAATTTGAATCATTTTATCGACCAATACCAATATTCAATCATATCAATCCTCGAGATCATTCGTACGATACTAACTCTCGAAACATGGACGTCTTGCCTAACCGTTAGGCCATCTGTCTCTAGTCTAAAGTCAATCGTCAGTATTGGAATCATAGTTCCCAAATAATAATATCAACACTGACCTCAACCCTAAGGTCAAACCAAAGTTGATAGTACGGGGTTTCTACCCAAGCTCGCATCACTCCGATTTCACTCCAATTTCTAAACTTCGAGCATAGATTTCTCCTATTCGCACTTACAATACTTAGTCCAAGGGGTCCGAGTCGTTCAGCAAAGCCATCCTATGGTAAGTCCCGTTCAACCAATTTCTCGATATATCAATATCGTTCGTCCAACAATCAATCTGTGTAGTTTATCTCTTCACACATGTTCGATACCATCCACCTATCCATCCTATCCCAGTCAAGTACACCACAAGACAATTTATCTCTAAACCACAATTTTCATTCCATACTCTCCAAGTTGTTTACTACAATTTACGTATTCGATCACGAGGTCATCTAGCATAACAATACGTCACGTCCCAATCTCACGCAAGTCCGATCATCCATGCTTGGACATAAAATTACCATGCATTCTCGCAGGATAATCGTTCTCATCGGGGCGTAGCTCTTGCTCTGAGTCTAAATTGATTCATTCTCGATACGCAGATTAGATCTACTCAATCCTCAAAATTACTTAATCATCAATCACCAATTCGAACAATCCTTGAATTTACCTTCGCATCAAACCACAAGTCGAAGCAATCCAAATTGACACGTCTTGATTTTCTAAGTTTGATCATTCCAACGACATGAACACCATGTCAGTGCTTATGCAGAACGATTACCCCAAATTTGTCGTGACGCATGTGCAAGGTTGGTGTTGTGCTCGCGCAAGACAAGAACGTTGACATTGTGGCTATCGTCGAAGCAATCAAGATACTTTCCTTTCATCCAAACATTTCTTTCAATCAAAATCGCTAAGTATAGCATCCATCGAAACAATAAAATTTTACATGATCAATATTTCCTGACTCGGAGTACCCCCGAGTTATCGTATATCGATCTTTGATACGCCTCAATACCATTGATGATAAGCATAACCTGACGATCTTTATTTGCAACGAATTCCGAGTCGTGCGACTAATGCTATTGTTCGAACTGGATAATCTCCTCAATATTCAAGATCAAATTCAATCATTATCCCCGAACTATTCCCATGATCAATTCATTCAAACCCATAATCATATATGTTCATCCATCTATATCTTAAGTCATTGAGCAACGTCATTCCTCAATTCACGTTGTCTTATGCTAACACAAGTCATCTTGTAACATATATCCCAATTCCTTATAGTCATTCTCAATATTCGAATCACTCCCTTGCACGCTATCATCCGATCGTGCTAACTTTTCGTATACGATTCATATCGATTTCCTCTATCAAGTCATCCGTTCGTTATACCTTAACTTTTTTCGATTCAGTTTCACCTTACTCAATCATTTTGCATTTCATACTTGCATAATCACAATCGCATGTGCGTTATCCCTAGTTTGTTCAAATCATCTTATCAAACTTCAAGACTACACTTTTACTCAATGATACTCAATCTAAGGCTTTGTGTACTCGTTGCTTGCTGATAGACTCATCAATGTCCCGTAATCCTCAATCGATCAACATCCCTGAGGCTATCCCATACACCACTCAATGATGAAGCCATGACAAATCCTCAAAACTATCATTCGATTCACAATCGATTGCTTCGAATCTCTGTTCGAATTATTCGTAAAAATTCCAAGCATGCCCATCTATATCGCATCGACGACAACATCGTCGTCCGATAGCACCTCTATCGCAATTATCCAACATTCTTATAAATCGAATCTAACTTATCCTTGTTCGACACAATTTGAATTCTGCACCCGACTTTTCTAAGGTCGACGTAATTCTTGGTGTATATGCACAACCCGACTTAGCCAATCGTGCTTTTACGTGAAACCATATTTTGTTTTTTTATATTATTTATTTTTATTTTTTTATTTAAAACTATTCTCATACGATTTGCAAAATATATAGACTTATTGTATGGACATCCCGTAAGACAATTGAGAGAGAGAGCGCACTAACGATATCAATCGCAAAACCAACATCAGAGTTTGAGAAAACAATATTAGAGTTAAAGAATTCAATCAAAAGTCCAGGGACGTAAAGCCGTGCTCTGATACTATTATGTCACGCCCCGCTCCCATAAGAGCGATCGTCCTCGCTAAGACGTGATGCCGCGTGAGCCTAGATTGCGCTCACGCAAGACAGGTTTTATAACGACCGATTATAGGCTAAGCGACGGGGTTTTTGCACAGAAGTCCTAAGCAGAAATATTGAAATAGCAGCAAAAATTTAAAGCAAAACACAAGTCATTCAAAATGTTTTTTATTGATATTGAAACAAAGATTACAATGTGGCACGAGGCCAAGATTACAATCACTCAAGCTCACTCTTCTCATATTACAAGTCACTCTGGTCTCTCTCTCTCATCTCTCAATACAATTTGAGTAGGCCAGCGAAAGCTTCGGATAGGCGATGTACATACATTATGTCCCGTATAAGTCCAATCTTCAATACGGTCGCACGCCTCGAAATGCCAAGGAACTCCATGCCTCGACACATTCAAGCGAGCTCCACTCCAACGAGCTTCTACCTGTGCCTGCACATAAATACTGTATGGGTGTCAGTACTCAACTGTACTGGTGGAGTGAGCTTCTTGCCCACCCATACAAAACCAACACGCTTATTTAGTTTGTGCAACATAATCCCTTTATGATTGTCTTTCTATTCTTGCCTTAGGGTTGATTTTAGGACATAAACTCTTGGCCTATTTTGTGTCTCTAGACCATCATCGTGCCCTGCACCAACAACTTACTTATACCTTGCCTCTAGACCATTCATGTGTCAACGACGTCAACTTATCGACTCGTGCTTGCCTATCGGCCCATATTTGGAACGCAGCAACTTGGTCATGCCATAAACTCTATCTGTGCTTCAATATACTTGAGATAGTGCTTCCCTACTTAGTCTTGCCTATACTTGTGTCGTGACAGTGTGGCCGTGCATGAATATATCAAGGTCGTGCCTCGCAACTCAACATTTCTTGATCAAACTCGTCTTACGGTCCTTCTTAACTTAACTCTTAATGACTCAAATCTGATTTGTGCAACTCTGTGCGAACAACTTAATACTCGATGCCTCGACTTGTGCCGAAGCACATATCCTTGCTATAGCCAAATCTTAGGCTTCATACTGGTGTTACAACCATGCATATCTTTTCTTGACTCAGTTTGTGCCATGTTTACACTTTCTTTGATTCGACCGACATCGTGCATGCAGATAGCCGCTCAGCACGCCAACTTACCTATATGAAAGGTCACTGGCATTGACTAGCCATCGTAGACATAGCTAGGAATAGGATGGATCGGTCAATGTAGGTATCTAGCCCCAATAACAGCCTACCGAATTCCTGGTTGCCTATCCAGCATCAGCTATACCATGTTTCCTCCATGGCCGGATCGGTCTTCTGGGCCCAGGTTGTCGATCAGAAGAAACACTGCCCTTGTCGATAAGTTGTCCATGACCACGCACCTATGAGACTTCATCTAGACTCACGTAATGTATGGCCTAATCTGTGGAACGACTCAAACCATACTCTTTATCAAAATGTACTTTAAACCATATCTTGCAAAATGTGCATTAGAACCATGAGACTCCCAAACGAGGGACCGCCTCGGCGACAAACTATCGCTTGAACTTTCCATTCTTTGAAATCCAGGGAACGGCTATTGCATAGCCTTTCCGCTTAACTTGAACAAAATGTGTTCTTTATGTGCCATAGACCGTAGCTAACTTTTTACTGAACCAACCGTGGCTCGTGCCTTAAACCAACTTGTATTCTATACGACGCTACCGCTACAGTCATACTCCATATGATGAGCCTTAAGATCGTGGGATCATATGGCTATGACAACCCTAGCAATCGTAGGACAGTGCTAGAATGACTTCGATAGCCTAACATTACTTTGCCTAACTTTAATCGTGCAACAACTTGACGAGCAAAGGTTGTGTCAAGCCTTACATCGTTGGAATGTGCCGTGCACGTATTCGACTTTGAACAACCAAGTTCCTTGGGTGCCTAGACTTATGCCACAAGCCGTGCGATACAACTTAATCCGTGGGACGAGCAAAGGCTATGCCAAGCCTTGGACGACGGGACCGTGCTTGCTTTATCAAGCATATATACGTGCGACGCCTATGACTTAGGTTAAGTTCATAGCCTTGTGGCACATAGACCAACTTTCCTTCTCCTAAGCTGTAGCCTCCCTTCCCGAAGATTTTTGAAATATTTTTTTATTTATTTATTTGATTTAAATGGTGATTTTTAATTTTGTTTTTATAAATAATTATTTAGTTAATTATTACGGTAGATGACTTTAGCTATGGTTGAGATTTGGAGTACAAGATGACTAGGAATCATGGCACGAGTAGTACAGTGGTGTGCCTTGACTAGTGTGTTAGCTATGGTAGGGAAGACCGAGCCATAGGTGTGTTCTAACTAGGAAAACCAGGCCAAGTTGTGACATGATCCCTATAAATAATTAATTAGATATTTATTAATATTATTAACTTTAGGGAGACCCGGTTGTACCGAACAAGTCCGGACTGGACCCGACCCAAGCGCAAGCTCTAGTAGACATGTAGTACAACCAACGACGTCCTTGTGGGCATATATGTGTGTATATATAAATATTGATAGTTCATGTTATAGTCTTTTGAGTACTTTATATGAATGGTATATTAATTATAATATATACACTAATTTCCAGTTTAATCTCTAATTTCCTTGGAAAATATAGCATAGGTACCCTTATGCATTTTGGGGTATTAAGCTATATACATGTATATATGTTTGTATTGTATGCACATTTAAGTTTTGGTATAAGGTTGTGTTTTTTATTATTATTATTATTATTATTATTATTATTATTATTATTATTATTATTATTATTATTATTATTATTATTATTATTATTATTTATAATTGATTATACAAATTAATTTGCCCATATTTGATTTAACGAGCTTGTTATTATTTTTCGGATAAAATTTGCCCTGATAATGGTATAATTACTAAAATCGTAATTGAATGATAATTTCTTGCTCATTTAAATCCATATATTTATAACATTTAATTGTATTGGGCCTGGGCCCGTATATACTAGTCCATAATTTTATATATGTAAATATTTAATTCTATTGGCATTAAGCCTATTATAAATGGTATTATTTGTTATGGTTGTATATAATAGTTTAATTGTATTGGGCTTAATGCTATATACATAATAGTTTATTTGTATTGAGTCTAAATCAATGTATATTGTATGTATTGGACCCTTGGCCGAATATTGTCCGATCCAAATAATTGATGGTATTCCTATATATAGAAATATTTCACTATATAAATAAATGATATTTCTATGTAAATAATATAATGGTTATTAATTATAGTATTTGTATTTAAATTATTATTTAATTTTGTGATTTTAGGATTCATGTGTATATATATAGATATAAATATATGTATATATACACATTAAGCAACAGCCCCAGCCCACAGGCCCATACTTCCCCTCCCAGCCCACAGTAGAGAGGCCCAACCTCAGCCCGGGGCCCAAGCCCGAGCGGGCATCCCCCACATTCCCCAGACCCGAGCGGAGTTCTCCCCCGACCCTGTGCGCATATATAACGATAACAACAGCAACCAAAACACATCAAAACCCTAGGTCTACCCACACCCACACGCGCCCCCGACCCCCGACCTCGAGGGCAACTACGGCGTCGTCGCAGGCCACCGCCGGCCGGCAGACACGCGTGCACGAGTGGCGACAGCAGCCGCGATACCAGTAACAGCAGCAACCCCGCACAGGTACTTTGTTTCGAATTAGATTTCTTCCTCATCGTCTAACGATTCTTCGACCCGTAAAATTCTAATGATAGCCTAGTTGACCACCTACAAAATCGAGCAATTAGATTGATCTAGTTTGCTTTAGATTAATTGTGAAAATTCTTGAAAGTTCACAAAAAACCATCGAAAATAGAGTATTAGAACTGTTTTTGGGATCCAACTAGGAAGGCTGTTGTTGAACCAACCAGTAGGCATTTTCAAAAACAAACTAAATACAGACCTAGACAACCTATAGGGCTTCATAAACCAATTTACAGATTCTGATTTCATCGACTACGTGCCGAGAAATCGGATTCCGAAGTTTAGCAAAAACCTGTTTTCAAAACAATAGAAATATTAAAAAATCCTTCGATACGACGTACGTCCCGCCAATCTGGGCAACGTGGTCGTGAACCGAAAGCATCGAAAGGTATATAACGGCTTCGTGGACGTATGGGCTTTGACGAAATTCAAATTGGTCGCATGTGTGCAACGAATTTGATGCGTATCCGTCGAAATTCACCGTATCGGCCTCTGTGCAAATTTTCCAATTACTTTGTGCACGTTCGTCAGATCGAGACAAAACATGCGCCAACAGGACCGTATCATTTTTCTGGTCCTGTATGCCAAGTTTGGTCCGATTCTGAGACAGTTGATTGGATTGTCGTTTTACGGGCCCCACGATCCGATTCAACGACAATTTTGTGCACAGCCCACCGGAATCCAAATTTGGACATACGGTTGGGTTCATATCATCAAAACAAATCCATAAACATATAGTTTAACGACTTTAGAGACCATTGACTCTGGCACGCTTTTCGGTAAAAAGCGGGTCCAACGGAAGATATCGTTTTGACCCAAAATTACCGTTTTACCCTGTGTCCAGAATTGGACTTAAGGACAGGCAATCATAGCTAATTTGACTATTCTGAGAACGTTGGTAATGTTTATTTCAGCTTTCGAAGACAGTTGTGATGATTTAGACTTTATGGCTTAGCAGTTGACTATATTTGTTGGATCTACGTGCAACCTCCAGGCAAGATACCTTGCCTCCCTCTACAGTCTATTATCATGCTTATAGATATGCTGTTGTTATCATGTTATCTTCCAGTTTCTCTAGTTGCTATGGATTTATATATTATCTTTAGTTCTCTAGTTAAATTGACTTGATATGTTTTCTTCATACCATGTTCACCTGTTTATTATCTGCTTGACTGGATAGTGTAGTATATCAGCTTGTTCACATTATAGTCCATGCTAGAGCAGTCCTTACCTGTGTCATAATTGAGTTGTACCGTGTCGTCACTTGTATCTTGACTGAGTCATGTCTACAAGTATGTGTGATTGAACTGCTATTCTTGTACCGTTTTCCTCAACCTGCGAGTCCACAATCGGGGCGAGGGTTGACCGTTTGCACCTGCGAGTCCACACTCGGGGTGAGGGTGTTTGTCGTGAACTAACCTACGAGTCCACACTCGGGGCGAGGGTTAGTAATTAGTTCAAACCTGCGAGTCCACACTCGGGGCGAGGGTTTGGTATTCCATTGATCTCTTATTCTTCCAGCAGTTCATTTATGCATAGTTGATCCCGTATCTGTATTCATAGTTACCTGTCAGTAGCCATATGTCAGTCTCATGTCTAGTTCCTATTTATACCCTGTTTATATTATTGTATGATTAAACTGTTAGATAGGCATGTTTTTATGTATCTTGCTATGTCCCCTGAGGACCTGATGATCTCTTCAGGTAGCTGATTGCATGGAGTTAGTTAGCGGCTCATGATGGTAGTGATTACACCTGCAGGGATACAGGTATTTGCTTGTAATATTTCTTTATTATCCTCTCGTGCTTTATATTCCATACCATGATATATTCTGCTTATTTTATAGACTCATATCATTCTTGGAGTCTAATCGGACAATATGCTAATGGGCTGCAGACCATGACCCATAATTGTTCATTCAAGTATTATATTCTTATTGTGGATTGAGATATAGATTGTATTGCCATGATTTGGCAGTATACCAAAGCCTTGACAGCGTTTACGTATTCGAGTCGGACTGGAGTCCGCTCGATACGTAGCTGGCTTGCTCACGAGCTCGCGTCCGAAAAGCGGGTGCGGGTCATGACATACGCCACGGGTCGAAGGACCGAGTGTCATTTTGAAAGCACGACGTGCAATACTTCTAAGCCAACCGTGGGACCTTTTTTTATGTTCTAACTCAGTTTGACCAAAGTTGGGATTATTTCCTTAGCTATGTGGATTCATCTCTTTTATTATCAAACCTACTAGTGCAATTGAAAACTTTTATTTTATTAGGGTGAAGGACAAGCTGAGGCAAGTTCACCGAAGCCACCCACCTGAGCGATGAGTTGCCTCGACCGAACGGGTCTTCGAGCAGCCGTTGCATGGCTAAGTCCGAACGTCGTTGGCATTTTGATTCCTCCGATTGATTGAGCGGGATGGGGCACTACATTATACACCACTCAAAAAAAGTTTTGTCTTCGAAACTAATTGAGTACACTTATCGTCTTCTAACTTGATTCAACATCCAACGATTCTCGCACACATTCGTCCTATGCGTTTCTTCAACCCGAGCCACGCTCGTGCTTTGGTTATCTTTCAACACGAACAACTATATCTCAACTGGGGACAACTTATACTTATCGCGCACATGGGTAACTTAGTTCTAGGACAAACCATTCATTCAATCGACATTCAAGTTCATTTGAATCCAACGATCGTACTACCATCAATCTTTTCCTTGAGACACAATTCCAAAATCCTTGGTACCGTTCAGTTTCTACAGTCTCACTTGAATTCAACGTATCACTTAGTTGGATCATGCACATATTATAGGCATCCCCAAAATATATGTATGTCAGCCAAGCCTCGTGATAGAGAATCTGTCATCACCACTCGAGTTGGATCGTGCACATATTCAAGCATCCCTAAAATATATGCATTTCAGCCAAGACTCACGAGTGGTGTCCTTATAATTTGAATCATTTTATCGACCAATACCGATATTCAATCATATCAATCCTCGAGATCATTTGTACGATACTAACTCTCGAAACATGGACGTCTTGCCTAACCGTTAGGCCATCTGTCTCTAGTCTAAAGTCAATCGTCAGTATTGGAATCATAGTTTCCAACAATAATATCAACACTGACCCCAATTCTAAGGTCAAACCAAAGTTGATAGTACGGAGTTTTCTACCCAAGCTCGCATCACTCCGATTTCTAAACTTCGAGCATAGATTTCTCCTATTCTTACTTACAACACTTAGTCCTAGGGGTCCGAGTCGTTCAGCAAAGCCATCCTATGGTAAGTCCTGTTCAACCAATTTCTCGACATATCAATATCGCTCGTCCAACAACCAATCCGTGTAGTCTATCTCTTCACACATTTTCGATACCATCCACCTATCCATCATATCCCAGTCAAGTACACCACAAGACAATTTATCTCTAAACCACAATTTTCATTCCATACTCTCCAAGTTGTTTACTATAATTTACGTATTCGATCACGAGGTCATCTAGCATAACAATATGTCACGTCTCAATCTCACGCAAGTTCGATCATTCGTGCTTGGACATGAAATCACCATGCATTCTCGCAGGATAATCGTTCTCATCGGGGCGTAGCTCTTGCTTTGAGTCTAGACTGATTCATTCTCGGTACATAGATTGGATCTACTCAATCCTCAAAACTAATTAATCATCAATCACCAATCCGAACAATCCTCGAATTTACCTTCGCATCAAACCACAAGTCGAAGCAATCCAAATTGCCACGTGTTAATTTTCTGAGTTCGATCATTCCCACGACATGAATCACCATGTCAGCGCTTATACAGAACGATCACCCCAAATCTAATGTGACACATGTGCATGGCTGGTGTTGTGCTCGTGTAAGACAAGAACATCGATATTGTGGCTATCGTCGAAGAAATTAAGATACTTTCCTTTCATCCAAACATTCCTTTCAATTAAAATCCCAAAGCATAGCATCCATCGAAACAATAACATTTTACATGATCAACATTTTCTGACTCGGAGTACCCCCGAGTTATTGTATATCGATCTTTGATACGCCTTAATACCATCGATGATATGCATAACCTGACGATCTTCATTTGCAACGAATTCCGAGTCGTGCGACTAATGCTATTGTTCGAAATGGATAATCTCCTCAATATTCAAGATCAAATTCATTCATTATCCCCAAACTATTCCCATGATCAATTCATTCAAACCCATAATCATATATGTTCATCCATCTATATCTTAAGTCATCGAGCAACATCTTTCCTCAATTCACGTTGTCTTATTCTAACACAAGTCATCTTGTAACATTTATCCCAATTCCATATAGTCATTCTCAATATTCGAATCATTCCCATGCACGCTATCATCCATTCATGCTAAATTTTTGTATATGATTTATATCGATTTCCTCTATCAAGTCATCCGTTCGCTACACCATAACTTTTTTTCGATTCAGTTTCACCTTACTCAATCATTTTGCATTTTGCGTCATCCTTAGTTTGTTCAAATCATCTTATCAAACTTCAAGACTATACTTTTACTCAATGATACTCAATCTAAGGCTTTGCGTACTCATCGTTTGCTGATAGACTCATCGACACCCCGTAATCCTCAATCGATCAACATCCCTGAGGCTAACCCATACACCACTCATGGATAAATTCATGACAAATCCTCAAAACTATCATTCGATTCACAATCGATTGCTTCGAATCTCTATTCGAATTATTCCTAAAAATTCTAAGCATAACCATCTATATCGCATCGATGATAACATCGTCGTCCGATAGCACCTCTATCGCAATTATCCAACATTCTTATAAATCGAATCTAACTTATCCTTGTTCGACACAATTTGAATTCGGCACCAGACTTTTCTAAGGTCGACGCAATTCTTGGTGTATATGTCCAGCCCGACTTAGCCACTCGTACTTTTACGTGAAACCATCTTTTGTTTTTTATTAATTTTTTTTATAGAAAACTATTCTCATACGATTTGCAAAATATATAGACTTATTGTATGGACATCCCGTGAGACAATTGAGAGAGAGCGCACCAACGAAATCAATCGCAAAACCAACATTGGAGTTTGCGAAAACAATATTAGAGTTAAAGAATTCAATCGAAAGTCCAAGGACGTAAAGTCGTGCTCTTATACCATTATGTCACACCCTGCTCCCATAGGAGCGATCGTCCTCGCTAAGGCGTGATGCCACGTGAGCCTAGATTGCGCTCACGCAAGACAGGTTTCATAACGGCCGATTACAGGCTAAGCGACGGGGTCATCGCACAGAAGTTCCAAGCAAAAATATTAAATAATAGCAGCAAAAATTTAAAGCAAAACACAAGTCATTCAAAATGCTCTTTATTGATATTGAAACAAAGATTATAATGTGGCGCGAGGCCAAGATTACAATTACTCAAGCTCACTCTTCTCACATAACAAGTCACTCTGCTCTCTTTCTCTCATCTCTCAATACAATTTGAGCAGGCCAGCGGAAGCTTCGGATAGGCGATGTCCATACATTATGTCCCGTATTAGTCCAGTCTTCAATGCGGTCGCATGCCTCGAAATGCTAAGGAACTCCATGCCTCGATGCATCCAAGCGAGCTCCGCACCAACGAGCTTCTACCTATGCCTGCACATAAGCAATATGTGGGTGTCAGTACTCAACTGTACTGGTGGAGTAAGCTCCCCGCCCACTCATACAAAACCAACATGTTCATTTAGTTTGTACAACATAATCCTTTTATGATTGTCTTTCTATTCTTGCCTTAGGATTGATTTTAGGAAATAAACACTTTGCCTATTTTGTGTCTCTAGACCATCATCGTGCCCTGCACCAACAACTTACTTATACCTTGCCTCTAGACCATTCATGTGTCAATAACGTCAACTTATCGACTCGTGCTTGCCTATCGGCCCATATTTGGAACGCAGCAACTTGGTCATGCCATAAACTTTATCCGTGCTTCAATATACTTGAGGCAGTGCTACCCTACTTAGTCTTGCCTATACTTGTGCCGTGACAGAGTCGTCGTGCATGAACATATCAATATCATACCTCGCAACTCAATATTTCTTGATCAAACTCGCCTTACGGCCCTTCTTAACTTAACTCTTAGTGACTCAAATCTGACTTGTGCAACTCTGTGCGAACAACTTAATACTCGACGCCCTGACTCGTGCCGAAGCACGTATCCTTGCTATAGCCAAATCATAGGCTTCATACTAGTGTTACAACCGTGCATATCTTTTCTTGACTCAGTTTGTGCCGTATTTACACTTTCTTTGATTCGATCGACATTGTGTATGCGGATAGCTGCTCAGCATGCCAACTTATCTATATGAAAGGTCGCTGGCATTGACTAGCCATTGTGGACATAACTAGGAATAGGATGGGTCAGTCAATACAGGTAGCTAGCCCCAATGACAGCCCACCAAATCCTTGGTTGCCTACCCAGCATCAGCTATACCGTATTTCCTCTATGGCCGGATCGGTCTTCTAGGCCCAGGTTGCCGATCCGAAGAAACATCGTCCTTGTCGACAAGTTGTCTATGACCACGCACCTATGAGACTTCATCTAGACTCACGTAATGCATGGCCTAATCTGTGGAATGACTCAAACCATACTCTTTAGCAAAATGTGCTTGAAACCATATCATGCAAAACGTGATGGGGCACTACAGTAAGGCCCTGTCCTGCTCAGTCAATCGGAGGAATCGAAACGTCGATGGCGTTCGGACTTAGCCATGCAACAGCTGCTCGAAGAACCGCTCGGTCGAGGAGACCCCTCGCTCAGGTGGGTGGCTTCGGTAAACTTGTCTCAGCTTGGCCTTCACACTAATAAAACGAGAGTTTTCAAATGCACAAGTAGGCTTGATAATAAAATAGACGAATCCACATAGCTATGGGAATAATCCTAAGTTGGGTCGACATGAGTTAGAATATGAAAAGGTCCCACGGTCGGCATAGAAGTATTGTACGTCGTGCTTTCAAATGACACTGGGTCCTTCGTCCCATGTCTTGGAAGAAGGAAAGTTGGTCTTCGCCTCAAAGTTAAGAAATTAGCCTAAGTCATAGGCGTCGCCCGTATGAATGCTTGATAAAGCATTTATGGTCCCATCGTCTAAGGCTTGGCATAGCCTTTGCTCGCCCCATATGTTAGGCTATATTTCACAGCTTGTGGCATAAGTCTAGGCACCCAAATAACTTGGTTGTTTAAGTCAAACGCGTGCACGACACGTTCCCTCGAGGCAAAGCTTTACGTAGTCTTTGCTCGTCAAGTTGTTGCACAATTAACTTAGGCAAATTATGTCGGTCGATCAAGTCATTCCAAGCACTGTCCCACTCTTTCTGCGGTTGTCAAAGTCACTTAGTATCTCAAGGCTTGTCGTATAAAGTATGAATCGGGCGATAGTGTTGCATAGAACATAAGTCGGTTTAAGGCACGAGCCACGGTTGGTTCAGTGAAAACTTAGCTACGGTCTATTGGCACATAAAGAACACGTTTTGTGTAAGTTATGCTTGAAGGCTATGAATTAGCCATTCATGAGTTAAGTCAATAAGATTATGGAAACACTGAAAATATATCGGGACTGTATGTCAGTCACCGAGAGTCAGAACTGTAGGTCAGTCGCCGAGAAGGAAATATGTCGGGACTGTAGGTCAGTCGCCGAGGCAACCCTGGTTTGGGCTCTATAAAAGAAGTATGATAAGTAAAAGAAGTAAAGCTAAGGAAGCTAAGTTGTGACGGTTAGGTCATGCCTTTAGGAGTTCTCGTAGGTGCGTGGTCATGGACAACTTGTCGACAAGGTTTTGTACCCTCGATTCAGAACCCTGGGCCACAGGACCATATCGGCCTAGGAGGAGAGCAAGGTAGTTAGGCAAGAACATACCGTCGGTGATTCGATGACTTGAGCAGGGCTAGCTACCCTTAGCTGTAAGGGCCTCGTCTTGCACCACCTATATGTCCAAGATGGCTTGAATTGCCAGTGACCTTTCACATAGTCAAGTTGATATACTGAGCGACAATCCGCATGCACGGAGTCGATCGAATAAAGAAAGAGAAAGCATAGCAAGAATGAAGTAAAGATGGTATGCACGATTGTATCACGAGTCTTAAGAAGCCTAAGATTTGGCTATAGCAAAGACACGTGCTTCGGCACGAGATGCAGCGTCGAGTATTAAGTCATTGGCATAGAGTTGCATAAGTCAGACTTGAGTCGTTTCGAGTTAAGTCAAGAAGGGCCGTAAGGCAAGTTTGGTTAAGTCATGCTAAGTTGTGAGGCACGGCCTCGATGTTGAAGCATGAACCAAGTCGATGACACGAATCATATTGCTGCATCCCAAAGTATGGGCTATAAGACAAGCACGAGTCAGCACGTTGATGTTGCAAGTACAAGTCGGTACAGGCAAGGATAAGGAAGTTATCGGTGCGATAGCACGGTGATGGTCTAGAGATAAATAAGCTAAGAGTCTCCGTCCTAAAATCGATCCTAAGACAATAATAGAAAGACAATCATAAAGAGATTATGTTACACAAAGTAAATAAATGTGTCAGTTTTGTATGGGTGGACAAGGAGCTCACACCCCCAGTACAGTTGAGTACTGACAACCATACAGTATTTACGTGCAGGCATAGGTAGAAGCTCGTCGGCGCAGAGCTCGCTTGGATGCGTCGAGGCACGGAGTTCCTTAGCATTTCGAGGCATGCGGCCACATTGAAGACTGGACTTATACGGGACATAATGTATGAACATCGCCTATCTAAACTCTTTTCATCCCCTTGCAGTAGCAGACCTTCTTTAACCTGTGTAAGGTTTTAACTACCCCAAAGTGTCCTCCTTGCAACATGTCATGATGCTCTGTAATCATCAGTTTAGCAAAACTGGGGTCATGATCTACAAGCAACATGTTCTTGTAATACAGTAATTCATTTTTCAAAGAAAATTTGTTAGAGTCAAGTGCTCCTTCTGCCCATTTATCCAACTGCTCCTTGTAATACACAGAGTTTTGCATTTGCTCCTTAAAAAGAGCAAGCCAATCTGCATTCACAACTATTACTGCAGAAGAGGAGCTCCGTCCCTCCTGGACAAACTGTTAGCTGCCATATTTTCTCTCCACTTCTTGTACTCCATCCTGAAATGATATCCATGTAATTTAAGGACCCATTTATACTGAGCTTTTGTGTACAATTTCTGTTCAAATAGATACTTCAAGGATAGGTGATCAGTCTTGATGACAAAAGTCCTTCCCCATAAGTATTGGCTCTATTTCTTGATGGACAAAAAAATTACAAGCATCTCGTTCTCATAAGTTGACATAATTTAAGCTCTCTCCTTCAACTGTTGACTTAAGTAAGCAATAGGTCTACCAGATTGCATTAGTACTGCCCCTATGCCTGTGCCTGAGGCATCATATTCTAGTGAATTCTTGTGTGAAGTCTAGCATATACAATACTAGAGGACTGGTCAGAGCTTCTTTAAGTGTTTCAAAAGCCAATTGAGCTTAGCACCCCTCCCCCCCACTGATAGGAGTCCTTCTTTAATAGCTGTGTTAGAGGCCCTACAATCTCCCCCATAGCCTTTGACAAACCTTCTGTAGTAGCCTGTAAGCCCAAGAAACCCTCTAAGCTCCTTAATATTTTTTTGGTGTAGGCCATTCCTTCACAGCGATAATTTTTTCATCATCCACCTGTACTCCACTCTGTGAGATCACATGACCCAAGTATTTGACATGTTGATGTACAAACTTGCATTTGCTCTTCTTAATCTTCAATATGTTCTCTTCTAGTTTCTGAAATACCCTCTCTAAGTGTTCCAAATGCTCTTCTTTATTTGGGTTGTAAACTAAGATGCCATCAAAGAACACTAACACAAATTTCCTGAGGAATTCCTTGAAAATAGTGTTCATCAAGGCTTGGAAGGTGGATGGGGAATTAGTGAGCCCAAATGGCACAACAAGGAATTCGTAATGCCCCTCATGGCTCCTAAATGTTGTTTTGTGAATGTCCTCCACTGCCATTCTGATTTGATGGTACTCATATCTTAAGTCTTTGGAAAAATAGCTAGAGCCATGTAATTCATCAAAAAGTTCATCTATGAAGGAGATAGGGAACTTATCTTTGATAGTGTTGTGATTAAGTACCCTCTAGTCAATACACATTTCCAGGACCTATCTGACTTTTTGACTAGGATCACTGGAAAAGAATAGGCAATGTTGCTTGGCCTGATAACTCCACTCTCTAACATCTCCTTGACCTGTCTCTCGATTTCATTTTGTAGACATAGGGGTTACTATAGGGTCTGCA
Organism: Iris pallida; assembly: GCA_029216955.1. Lineage (NCBI taxonomy): Eukaryota > Viridiplantae > Streptophyta > Magnoliopsida > Asparagales > Iridaceae > Iris > Iris pallida. Next base: position 20,133,312 of record JANAVB010020400.1, read on the forward strand.
ACAGACTGGTAGAGAGCCAGGTAACATAGGTATCTTATGATCAAAATGCCTCTGTGGGGGAAGTTCTGTAGGTTCTTCAAACAGCTTCTCAAATCTGCATAACAACTCTGTTAGCTCTGGGTCTTGATCTTCCTCCTGTGGATTAATTTGAATGGCACAGAGTTGTATAAAGTACATTTGTGACCCTTGCCTTAAATCTTTATTTTGGGGTTCCAACAGTTGGGAATTGTTGGCCTGGATTCCCTTGAAGTTCTGCATCACTCTATTATCTGTAAACTTCATGCTCAGCTCCTTGAAGTTCCAGGTAATATCCCCTATTGTACTGAGCCAGTTGGCCCCTAACACTACTTGGCATCCAGTTATTGGCAGTTGAAGCAAATTTGTGATGATTTTTCTTCCTTGACATTCTATGACAACTCCCAAGCAAACTCCCTTACTCTGCAGTTTTTACTACCAAAATAGGTCATATTGGCGACGAGATTAGCGACGCCAGTTAAAAATGTCGCTAATATTGTTGTATTTAGCGACGACTAAAGAGGACATCGTTGAACGTTACTATCACCGACTTTCAGCGACAGTTTGCGACATGCATTATGGTTTGGATAGCAAACGTCGCGGTTTAGTCGAAGAACGTCGTTGTTTTGTTTTAGGCAGCGATGTTTAGCGACTCCTCCACAAGAATGTGGCAGTATATTAGTCGACGGTGACATTTAGCGACGTCTTTTGCGGACGTCGCTAAATTATTTCATATAGGGTTGCTAGCCGATCGAGTTTTCATTATTTTCCCCCAAAATTTTCATTCTTCCGCTCTCCCCAAAATTTTTCTCCCCCTCCCCCTATCGTCTCCGGCGATCCCCTCCCCCCGGCGGCCCCCTCCCTTCGGCGACCACCCTCCCCTCCGACGCTGCTCCAGTCCTCCACCGCCGACCTTTCACCGATGCTGCTCCAGTCCTCTATTGCCGACCCCTTCCCCCCTGCCCCAGTGACCCCGACCCGACCCCGACCAAAGCAGGTAACCCTAACCCTATCTCCCTTTTTCTGACATGACACAGACACACTGACATAGACATACAGACACGACACACACACAAACACACACACACACACTGACACAGATACGACACACACACGCTGACACAGACACACACACTGACACTGACATGACACACACACGTTGACACAGGCACTGACACGGATATGACATACAAAATATTGACACAGATACTGACACGACACACACGTTATGTAATGTGTGTGTGTGTGAATTCTTTGATTGGGAAATTTAGAATTGAAATTAGGTATATGAATTTATTTATAGGGAATTTAGAATTGATATTTTTAGAAAATTTAGATGGACCATATTAAGTCTAGATTCCTAGTATCGTTAGAAATTTCCCAGAAATCACCCTATTAATAACCAAGTGTCATAGCTCTTGGACTAGAAATCGTTAGACCACTACTTGAAAGATTTTAAAAGGAGATCAGAATATAGTTAAGTCTATGAGAGTGTCCAACTGAGAGGTGTGTATGTGTATATGTTTGAGTGAGGGATGAGTAAGCTAGTGAGGGTTGATATATAATCTATATTGATAGATACATATATAGGGGTATAGAAATATACAGTTATAAGTGCTAGCTAGGTATCGCCAAGTATTTCATGGTAAGTGCTAGCTTGGACACTCAGAGGTCAAGTTTTTCTTGTGGGCTCACAAGAAATACATGACGACAGAGATATCATTATCTCTTATGTTAAGTGTTCGTGTTAGTCTGGAATAAGGTATCCATGTGAGCCCTTCTCTAAAAATTAAATTTACTTATGCAAGCCTTTAGGGCTATCAGAGTTATACCAAAAAGTCGAACAACTTAGTCTTTTATAGATTTTTTCAAAAATCTAGTATAACGTTGATAGCCTCAAAAGGCTTGCATATGTAAATTTCATTTTCAGGGAATGGCTCATAACGAACACGTGATGTAAAACCCCTAAATTTCTACTATTTTTTTATATAATTTTGGTATTGATATTTTTTTTATTTATTATTTTGTATGGTACGTCGCGTAGTTGTATTGTACGTCGCGCGCAAAATTTTATCTTTCGAAATTGCTCGACGAGTGCGAATATGTACGAGCGTACATATTTTTGAAAAACATTTTTTTTCTATTTTATAGTTTCAAAATAATATATATATATATATATATAATAATTATTCTAGCTATCGTACCAAGATTTCCAAGTTTATAATTTTATTTATGAAAAGCCTTTCATTTTTACAGTTATAATAATAAATAATATTCTTATAAAATGGTATACTAGAAAAGTATATTATGTAAATATTATTTGTGCATACATATATATTTCATAATTATTTATTAGTTTATTTTAAATAATAATGTAATTTTTGAAATTATTATTATTAGTATTTTTGAAAAACAAATTTTGAAATGATTGTGGCAATTTAATCTCGATTTGATTTCATGGATTAATTTAAATAGTAAATTAATATCTATATTAAAATTAGATTTATCTTATTTGTTTTTAAACTAAAAGATAGAATATAATTATATTTAACCCCCGCGGCCAGCGCCTGCTGTGAACATCTGTCGTCGCAAACCCACCGGCGCCACCAAGCGTCGCCGTCACCCAAGCTCCGACCGCCCCCAGATCTGGAATCCCGTCGCGTCGACCAGACCCGATGGCTCCAGGTCTGCTCCTTCCCGTCCGACAACTAGATCCCCCGTCGGCCGTGATCCCCGAAGCAGCACCGAGTGCATCACCACTAGCGGGTCACCCAACTTCGCCGCGGTTGCCCCTCCACCGGAAAGAAGCACCGCCGCTAACCGATCCGATGGCCAGCCAAACGTCGACGGCCTCCCTTTTTTACCACGCCACCGCGAGGCTCCTCATCTCCGCCGCTGGGTGTCGGAGTGGTGAGCCACCGTATCTGCGCCCACCGTATGCGGCACCTCGCCATCTCCTCAAACGTCTTCCGTACCGCCGTGCCGAGGCCGACCCCGCTCCGTCACGCAACCCCGTCCTCTACTCCCGACTTCAGGCGACGAGCGTCGGATGCTCCGCCGTGCTTTTTCCCACGCTAGAGCCTTCAACAAGTCCAGCTTCTCGAGCCTCCCTTTTTGGCTTCTCCGCCCTCTCGATTCCTCTCGAAACCCCTCTCTGTGCTCTCTCTCTAACCACTCTCTCGCCTTCCTCTTTTTTAAAATGAAAAGGAAGAGCAGTAGTAAGCTGCTATTATTGTTATTATTATTATTATTATTATTATTTTATTATTATTATATTATTAATTTATTTTTACCAGTATTATTATTACATACAGACAGCTAGACAAGATTATTTTTTATTTTATTATTACTATTATTATTATTATTATTATATTATTATATTATATGTGATTATTAAACTTATTATTGTGATTAGTAAGTATAGTTATTGTTTGGAATTATTATTATTTTAAAAAAAACTATATGGGTAGCATGGGGTTAAATCTATCTATGTATTCTTAGAAATGAATTTTAGCCTAAAATATTATCTTTAGTCTTATTATCCAATAAAAATATAGATAGCTGTTAATAAATTATTTTTATAAACCAACAGTTTTTTTTTGCCTAAACTAATTTCTTATAGTTATTTTTATTTTTGAATATTTACATGGAAGCATATTCTTATTAATAAGAACATGACTTTATATCTAAATATCCTATAGTTTGTCCTAAAACGATTTTTTGATTTTTGTGAGTATCTATTTCGAAAGCATATTTTGACTAATAAATTATACTTCTACTATTATAAAATAATTTCTAAAAACCAATATTTTCCTTCACTTATCCTCAAGTCCATGACTAGACCCTTCTTCCATATTTTTTTCGCCAATTCCGTACTACCGTATGTCCACCCAACTAATTTGACCGTCGTGGACCGATGGAACCGTCTGTGCTGCCATCAGAGGTCACCTTGCATAGTAGTTACACCGAAGTTGCTGTTCGTGCCACCTTGATCATCGCAGCACACCAAGCGTCCTACCAGGCAAGACACCTTGCCTTTACTGTTTGTTAATTTCTTGCTCAATATCATGCATGTTTTATTTCTTATAAGTTGTTCTTTCAAAACCATATGTAGTTGCAAATTATTATACTTTAGTTTTCTTTATGCATGGCCTAGAGTTAAGGGACCACCTTTGTTTGTGCTGCATTCATTGGCCGACACCTGTGCCACGATATCACGTGTCTCATATAGATTCGGACTTGCGTACCGACCGTACATCGGTGCGTACAGGATGAGCGTTAGGATTTAACTGCTAATATAATTGCCTAGAAGACTTAGCGGTTATTAGAAATATCGTGGTGTGGATTCAGCACGAGTAGTGCATGGGAAGGGGGAAGACAGTTATTAGGCGCAGGGGCTTTCACACATTTACTTTTCTCTAGCTGCCATTTGTGACTCAGCCGAGAGCTAGTGTGCCGTGTATTTATTTACTTTTCTCTAGATGCCACTAGTTCCTCGGTTGAAACACAAATGTGCCGTGCATTTACTTTTCGCTAGCTGCCGTTAGTGACTCATCCAAGAGCTAGTGGCCGTGCATTTATTTTCCTCTATGCCCCTTAGCTCTCACCCGAGTGCTAATGGGCCATGCATTTACTTTTCTCTAAATGCCACTAGTGCCTTGGTTGAAATGCTAATGTGCCGTGTTTCTAGTCTCGGGAGCCCTTGTGTGGAACGTTGTCTTTAAAATATATTTTTACATAGAATGGTTAAGGACCTTTATTTGTGTAGTCACATATACTTTTCTGTTGAGCTTTATTTATTCAGTTATGGCATTATATTATGTGTCTTGTTACGTCCCTCTGAGGACCTGGTTATCTCGCCAGGTGTGTGCTCTTGTCTTTCGCAGGTGTTCTAGCTCTAGCTATGATCATCGTATTTCTTCGAGGATGATTACATTTGGATCGTCTTCGCTTCGCTCGCCAAATTTATTTCTTTTCTCATGTATTTTTGTAACTGAAAGTAAGTACGAGTAAATAGGAGATATTTTGTAACTGAAATTAGCACATCTTTTCTCATGCTGAAAAGGAAGTACGAGTAAACAGGAGATATTTTGTAACTGAAAGTAAATACATGATAGTAGAGACTGTAAGTGGCTACGTGATTTAGAGTACAATATGGTTATGTAAACGGCTTAGGGGCACATGAATACAAATAAGGAGGCATTTATACAGCTACTGGAGATAATGATCACATAACCAATTCTACTCACCCCGCCCCAATCAATACACAAGGATCCATTCAAGTTACGTTATAAGCACATGAATACAACTAAGATACGTGAACTCATGTAATGAGTTACATGAGGCACGTGATAAAGCACATAAAAGTACATGAGAACATGTAATAACATGAACTAGTACGAGTACAAGGAGTACCTGATGCACATGATAAAGTACATGAACATAAATACCCGATGCACCCGTAGAGGGATAACATCTCAGGAAAGGATCCATATAGTACTAATCCATGAAAATACGTGTCAGCATCAAGTAGAGTCTAGAGCAAGAAAATAATCCAGGTAAGTATGAAAAGATCAGAGAATGTACTCGCCTCGATTGGTTGGAGTCGTGCGCAACACGAACGTGTCGACACAAGGTAGGTACACTGCTATGCTCTACAGAGGGTCCCAGACGACGACACGGGCAGTCCCAATGAGTCCAGAGTAGACCAAATAGCCTAGTTTGGTATATACAAGTCTAAAATCAGGGTTTGGTACACTAATCAAATCAAGAATAGAAAATGACTATCATAGACACGATTTATGATTTTATAAAAGCATAACTAATTACAGGTATAATATTAGAAACTATTTTGATATTTATTCATAAATCATAAAATATTTAGATATATGTATATTGAAATATAGATAATTTTCTAAGTTAAAACTCCCACTTGTCAAGTAGGATTTTAATGTCAAATTATAATAATAATATAATAATAATAATACCATCATTATATACTATGTATAAACTACATACTTTATTATAAAATTAATATACATTTTATATAACAATACATGTATTATACTAATATACATTTTTAAACAATATACATTTGTTATACGAAACTAATATATATAATCATAAACTAATATATATACAATACATTAATACATAAACTAATATATTATATAAAAACAATATACATTAATTTATAACTAATATACATTTTTATAAACTAATACACATTTATTATAAAACTAATACACTATTTATTATAACAATATACATGTATTACTATGATATCAACTATTATACTAATATATAAAACTAATATATATATTATAATATATATTTCAGTACTTAAACTAATAAGAGGGGGGTGAGGCTAATCCCTAACCAGCTGAGAAAAAAAGGGGGGTGCGGGGGACTCACGAGGGCTCACAGGAGGAGGCGGTCAGGGACGATGGGTTGACTGAGGCGGCGCCAGGTGGAGCGCGGCAGGGCGGCGTGGGGTCGCGCCGGCTGAGCGGCGGCCGATGGAGGGCTCCGTGGCGGCGGATGGACTCGCACGGCAGCACGAGCTCGGCCAGGTCCTCTCTCTTCCTCTCTCTCTCTCTCTCTCTATATGGTTTGGTGGTGGTGGTGGCTACGTTGGCGGGGCGGCGGTGGTGGTTTGATGGCAGGGGCGGCGGGTGAAGGTGATGAAAGTGGTGGTTCAGGTGGTGATGGTGGATCTGATGGGGGCGGTGGCTGTCGTTGACGGCGGTGGCCGGGTGGTGGCGTGGTTGACAGTGGCGGTGGTGGCGAAGGGTTGTTCGGGTGGCTGTCGTTGATGACGGTGGTGGGTGGTTGTCGGCCGGGAATGGCTTGGGGGTCGATGGTGAATGGTGGTGGATGGTGTTGGTGGTCGGGCTGGAACAGAGAACGGTCGGGCTGAACTCCGGCAACGGCCGAGGAGATGGCCGGAGGGCGGATGTAGGCAGCAAGGGTGGCGGCTGTGGGACAAAATTTTGGTTTGGGAATTTCTAGGTTAGAAAATTGTTAGTTAACATTGGGGAATGTGTGTGTGGGTTTGGGGAAGTGTACCTATTTATAGGGAAGTGGAAGAAAACCCTAAAAGTGTACATATAATAGAATTAGGAAAATCATAGTGGAAAAAACTAACGCTAATCACTAACTGCTAACTACTAACCATATCATTATCTGCCAATTAATTAGTACAAAATAAATATTAGTTATAAATTAATAATTAAAATTACTAGTTAATACTAATTTAACAAATGGCTAATTACAATTTAGCCAATATTTTTAAAGACATAAATAATACTAATTTATTCACTTAATTATTAAATATATTTAACAATCATTTATTTACTAAATAATATATTTGAAATTTTGAAATTCAATAACCGTTTTCCATATAGAAAAATAATTATAACTTATTGATTCAAGAAAAATGACAGGGAGATTCCAATATGACAAAATCGCTTAAAAATAGTAAACCAAAGCCAACAAGGACCGATAGCAATCACGATCAAATTGTTTTCCCAAAAATTAAAATTGTACGTTTTTCGAGATTCAGAAAATTGAGAGTTTTGAAAAATACAAAATTCAAAAATTCCAAGAAATTGGTTAACGGAGGTTACAAACGGTATGCACATAAGGTCTTAAGAAGCCTAAGATTTGGCTATACGTAAAGATACGTGTTTCGCCATGAGATATGGCGTCGTGCTTGAGTTCTCAACACCGAGTCCACAAGTTGGGTTAGACGTTTCGAGTAAAGTCTGGAAGGGCCGTAAGTCGAGTTTGGTTAAGTCAGGTTAAGCTGTATGGCACGACCTCGAAATGCAAGGCACGGCCGCATTGTCACAATACAAGTATAGGCAAGACTAAGCGAGGAGGCACTGCCTCAGATACAAGAAACACGAATTGAGTTCATGGCACGACCGAGTCGTTACGTCCCAGATTATAGCATGAAAGACAAGTATGAGTTGGTGCGTTGACATTACAAGCACGAGAACAGTTTAGAGGCAAGGGAAAGGAAGTTATCGATGCAATAGCACGGAGACTGTCTAATGACACTAAATGGGTCAAGGCGTCGGTCCTAAAATCGATCCTAAGGCAAGAATAGAAAGACAATCGTAAATGGTCTATGTTGCACAAAGTAAATCTAACGTGTTGGTTTTGTATGGGTGAGCGAGGAGCTCACTCCACCAGTACAGTTGAGTACTGACACCCACATAGTTTTCATGTGCAGGCGCAGGTAGAAGCTCGTGGCGCGGAGCTCGCTTGGATGCATCGAGGCACGGAGTTCCTTGGCGACTCGAAGCGTGCGGCCGCGTGAAGTCAAGACTTATACGGGACATAATGTACGGACATCGCCTTCCGAAGCTTCCGCTGGCTCAAGCATTGTAATCGAGAGATGAGAGAGAGCAGAGTGACTTGTAAAATGAGAGAAAAGTGAGCATGAGAGAATTGTAATCATGGCCTTTCGCCCATTGTAATATCATTGTTCAATATCAATAAAGAGTTTTTTTGAATAACTTGTGTTTTACCTTTAAATTTTTGCTGCCTGTTCAATGTTTCTACTTAGGACTTCTGTGTGACGACCCCGTCGCCGCTGCTGTAATCGGTCGTTATGAAACTGCCTTGCACGAGAGCAATCTAGGCTCGTGCATCATCACGCCTTAGCGAGGACGATCGCTCCTACGAGAGCGGGGCGTGACAGCAGCCGTAGAGCGAGGGGCTCCAACCGAGGCCGGGCAACATCCAAGACTTCAAGAAGTTGGGACCTCAGGACTTTAGTAGAACCGAGGGCGTCGTCTATGCGGATGACTGGCTCGAGGATATCGAGCGTCAGATAAGGGCTTCCCGTCTCACATATGACCTGAAGGTCGAGGCGGTTGGACTGCAGCGGTTGGATATTGCCCGTACTTGGTTCAGGAACGAGCCGGCACTTGCAGGAGAGGGCCACACCTGGGCGGAGTTCAAGGACCTCTTCAAGGAGAAGTTCTTTTCTCCTACGGACAAGATCGATCTGGCGAGGCAGTTCCAGAACCTCCAGTATGGGAGTATGTCTGTAGAGGAATGCGCTGCAGAGTTCAGCAGGCTGAGCCGATACGCAAAGTATATGGTGCGTGACCAGAGATCAAGGCGAGCCGCTTCAGAGAGGGGTTGATCTGGGTTATGAAGATCCTCATCCCCTTTTATACGACATATTCGAAGATCCTTGCGGAAGCTCGCAAGGTGGAGCAAGAGTGGGGCCTGATGCCTAAGAGGGATCGTGATCTATTTTCGGGGGCTGCTAAGCGTCCTCAACTCCAGCATCGTTCTTTTCCGTAACACCCGCAGCAGATTCATACTCCGGCTAGGGTACTAGTTCAGTAGGTGCCCCAGCAGTAGCAGGGACAGGCGCAGTAGGCTCTTCTTTGCCACTACTATAAGAAGCTTGGTCACCTCTGGAAAGTTTGGCAGAGGTGATTGGGAGTGTGCCTATACTATGGCGTCGAGGGGCATTAGTTGAAGGATTGTCCCTCGAACCATCGTCGTGCAGCTCAGGGCACAGGCTAGGCCACCTGTGGCACCGCATCACGCCCCGCACCAGCAGCGGGATATACCCCGCCAGGGCAGGGCTTTTGCGATGACGGTCTAGGAGACCCACACTGCAGGTGATGGACTAGGAGGTCAGGCCTTGTTCTTTCCTTTTTTTCGTTTCTTTCCACCCATTGATTGTTTGATTGCTTTCTTAGTACCTTTATCTTGCATATGTGATGTTCATGCTAGATTAATAGAAAACCCCAATGGAGACTGCAATAATATGACAATGTAGAGACTAAATCATGCATGTTTGTTCCCCTTTCCATAGAATTGCATGTTTTTAGAACTTTGGATAGAATTTTATAGACCTTGATTGTTGGGGGCTGACCTAGAAAAGAGTACAACCATTTCAAATTTTGAGGACAAAATTTTTCTAAGGGGTAGGATTGTAACTGCATGTTTTCAAAAATGAGGATAATTTTGCATTTTTTATATTCATATATATTTTGTGAATATTTATTTATTAATATTATATTTTGGGGATTAGTTTAGTCGGATTTGAGTTTCGTCTAGTTTTGACTTGTGTTAGTGACCCGGGTAGCTTAGACTCTAGTCGGAATCCAAAGATTAGCTAGGCATGGCCACAAACCCAACATATTAGGCTAGTGCAATTAGGCTAATCCCACATAACTAGTTAGTTCATTTAGAGATTAGTTGACCCTTTTGACCCCAAACCTTTTTATGCTCCTAATTAACCAAAGGGGGACTAGAGGGGGGCAACTTAGACATTTCACCAACCCAATTAGGGCACCCTTGCGGCCGGCCATAAATGGCATGGGTTCCTCCATTCTTTCATTTCTATTGTAGCCTCTTTTCCCCAAATAGTGTTCTTCTCCAAACTTGAGAGCTTTCCTCTTTATTTCATCTCCAATCAACTCTTCTTCCTCCCTCCATCCTCTCAATCTATAAAGGAGAATGTGCCTACTTGGAGTGGGGAGCAAGGAGCAAGGAGAGGAGTCCATTTACAAGGGGTTCTCGTGTCGGAACCGTGTCCTTTTGATTGAATCATTGGGATACAACTCCCAATAGGTATCTCTCTCTAAACCCTCTTTATTTCATCTTTTCTTTGCATATTTGTTAGTTTTGAATCCATAGGAACCACTCCCATGTATGAACCACCCTTAGGTTTGATTTAGAGACTTTTTTGAGTCCTTAATAGGAAATTAGGAGTGGTTTAGTGTCACTCATAGAGAAATTTTGATGGTGGCCCACCAAGTATTTGTGTTTATGCCCAATAGGCTATTTAGACTTCTAATTTCAGTTTTATATATGTTAGAGAATAGATTAGCCATGGTTAGGATGTCCCTTTAGTTTTCATATAGATACCTATGTATGTATCTTTGTATTTTTAGCCTACAAATCATATTTTGTGTAGAGATATCAATTTGGTATATAATTGTGTTAGTTGACTCTTTAGTATGTTATTGTATATATATTGATATGTTTGGGTGTGGTTGTGTTAGTGAGATATGTGTCTTGCGTGTGTGTTAGAGTGAGTATTAGTATAGAAGTTTATATATGTTAGCATAGATGTTTATATATGTTAGAAGTTAGATGTTAGGATATCTTAGATACCTTAGATGTTAGAATTTCTAGTTAGGATATCTTAGTGTCTAGAGATAGATAAACATCTTAGGATATAGATATATTAGTATCTTAGTATGGTATCCTAAGATTAGCTCTAAGATAGTGTCTTAGATAGTAGGTATAAAAGTTAGATATCTAGATATGTTGGTATCTTGAGATACCCAAGTAGTATCTTGGGATATCTTGGGATTTACCTTTTACCTTAAGGTAATGGATTTACCTACAAGGTAAGGGGTTTGTTAGATACTAAGGTATTGGTTAACTAATGGCTTTGGGTAGATAGATAGATAGATAGATAGATACTAGATAGCCAAGGTATTGGTATTAGGATACCAATGAGGATAAGGTATAGGGTATCTTGGTAGGTATTGGTTAGGAATAGGATATTTGACTTAGATTTGACCTTATTTGACCAAGGTTGACTGTTTTGACTAAAAGTCAAAGTAGAGTCAACATCTAACCTAGATTGGACTAGGAGTTGACCAGTTGACCAAAAGTCAACTGTAGGTCAACCATTGACCCAGTTTGACCTAGATTAGATTAGGAGTTGACCAGTTGACCAGTTGACCAAAAGTTAACTGTAGGTCAACCCTTGACCTAGATTGACCTAGTTTGACCTAGTATGATCTAGTTTGACCTAGTTTTGACTTAGTATGACTTAGCATGACCTAGTTTAACTTAGTTTGACTTAGCTTGACTGAGTTTGACCTAAATTTACATAGCATGCACTAGAAAATCATGTCTAATACTGTCAAACCCTATTTAACTCATGTATATCTCATCTTTAGGTCGGTGACTTCACTCTAAGCCTCGGTACATTGTTGACATTTTTCTACCAGATCTCAGGCAAGTACATTCAAACAAGTAAATTTGATAGATCAAAACCCAAGAAAATCGAAAATGGCACAACTTAGATCTACAAGAAAATATCCACCAAATTAAAAAATATCAAGTTCTAAAGTGTCATAGAATCATGTAAGAAAGACATAGAACAAATAGAATTAGGTTCCTCCATGAAGCAAGTTGCACTTGCCTAGGGTTTCTTGGTAGGTGGAGAGAGTTTAAGGAAGAAGAAGTAATGAAGAGTAAAGGAAGAGAGAGAAAGTAGTTGGGGATTTATAAAGAGAGGGGATGGTTCAACATGTGGAACCAACCATCAAAATAAACCAAACCAAGCCATCCAAAGCAAGCCAAGTTGGACCAAACCAACCCAAGGTCAACCCTAGTCAAGATACATCAAGGCAAGTCATAAAGAAGTACAAAAATACAGTAAATAATATACGGGTCAAAATCTGTACATGTATACTGGAAATACGTATAACGAAAAACGGGAGTGACACTGACGATCTTCATTTGCAATGAATTTCGAGTCGTATAACCGATGCTATCATCCGAACTGGATACGCCATATTTTTTCGATATTCAAGATCAATTCGATCGTTACCCCTCGAACTAGCTATATGTTCAATTCGTTCAAAATCCAAGATCACGTATGTTCATCCATCTACCTTAAGTCATCGAGCCACATATTTCCTCAAGTCGTATCGATCTATGCTAACTCAAATATTCGAATCATTTCCATGCACGTTATCATCCAATCGTGCTAAGTTTTTGTATACGATTCACATATCGATTTTTCGATCGAGTCATCCGTTTGTTACCTTAACTTTTCCTCGATTCAATCTATCTACTCAACCATTCTCTGCATTTCGTACTTGCACAATCCCATTCTCGTGCACGTCATCTCTAGTTTTGTTCGAATCGACTCGTCCAAATCTTTAAGATCATAACTTACTCAATGATACTCAATCTAAGGCTTTGTATACATGCGACGCTTGCTGACAGACTCATTGGCACCCCGCATTCTTAATCGACCACATCCCTGAGGCTATCCCATACACCACTCAGGGATGAAGTCATTCGATAAATCCTCAAACTATCATTCGATTCACAATCGATTACTTCGAATCTCCGTTCAAATCATTCCTCAAATTTCAAGCACACTCTCCTATATCACATCGATAATAACATCATCGTTCGATAGCACCGCTATCGAAACTACCCAACACTCTTATGAATCGAGTCTAACTCATTTTCGCCCGACGCAGTTTTGGTGTATATGCCCAGCCCGACTTAGCCAACCTTTACACGAACCATCTTTTAGTTTTGTCAAAAACTATTATCATACGATTTGCAAAATATATAAACTTATTGTATGAACATCCCGTGAGACATTTGAGAGAGAGCGCACCAACGGTATCGAATTGCGGAAGCAACACAGAGTTAAAAATTCAATCGAAAGTCCAAGGACGTAAAGTCGTGCTTTGATACCATTATGTCATGCCCCGCTCCCGTAGGAGCGATCGTCCTCGCTAAGGTTGATGACGCGTGAGCCTAGATTGCGCTCACGCAAGGCGGGTTCCATAACAGCCGATTACAGGCTAAGCGACGGGGTCGTCGCACAGAAGTCTCAAGCGAAAATTTGAAACAAAACACAACTCATGCAAAAACTCTTTTATTGATATTGAAACAAAGATTACAATGTGGCGCAAGGCCAAAATACAATCACTCAAGCTCACTCTTCTCACAATACAAATCACTCTGCTCTCTCTCATCTCTCAATACAATTCGAGTAGGCCAGCGGAAGCTTCGGATAGGCGATGTCCATACATTATATCATGTATAAGTCCAACTCCATGCGGTCGCGTGCCTCGAAACGCTAAGGAACTCCTGCCTCGACGCATCCAAGCGAGCTCTAGGGGTGAGTATTCGGTTTATTCGGTTCCAACCGAACCGAATAACCGAAAACCGAATTGGACCGAAACCGAATAAGCAAAACTGAAACCGAACCGAATTGGTCAATAACCGAACCGAACCGAATTAAATCGGTTCAGTTTTCGGTTTATTCGGTTTTTGGGTTTATTTGTGTTTTTTGTTAATATATATAATAACTAAATATACCTAGATATATTTATATTACCTATGGTATATACCTATATATATATATATATTTTTTCCTATATATATATATATATCTATATATATATATATATATATATATATATATATATATATATCTATATATATATATTATATATATATATAGTATATACCTATAATTATATATATATATATAATTATAGGTATATACTATACCTAATTAATAGATATATATATATATATATATATAAAAAAAAATATATATATATATATATATATATATATATAGATTATATAGTATATACCTATATAATAGATATATACATATAATTAATAGATATATATATATATATATATATATATATATTTTTATATATATATATATATATATATATATATATATATTATATATATATATATATATATATATATATATAATATATAATATATATATATATATATATATATATATATATATCTATATAGTATATACCTATAATTATAGTATATATATATATAATATATTATATATTATATATATATATAATATATATGTATACCTATAATTAATAGATATATACATATATAAACTAATTTTCTTATTCGGTTTTCGGTTTTGGACCAAAACCGAAACCGAAACCGAATAAGAAAATTTAGTATTTTCAAAACCGAACCAATTTTTTTTAAAACCGAACCGAATCTCTTATTCGGTTCGGTTCGGTTCGGTTCGGTTTTCGGTTCAAAATCGAATAATGCTCACCCCTAGCGAGCTCCGCGCCAATGATCTTCTACCTGTTCCTGTACATGAAAGCTGTGTGGGTGTCAGTATATATACTCAACTTTACTGGTGGTGTGAGTTCCTCGCCCACCCATACAAAACTAACACGTTTATTTACTTTGTGCAACATAATTCCTTTACGATTGTCTTCTACTCTCTGTCTTAGGATCAGTTTTAGGACATAGACTCTCGACCTATTTTGTGTCTCTAGACCATCACGTGCCTTGCAACTAGCAACTTACTGATACTTTGCCTCTAGACCCTTCTCGTGTCAACGACGTCAACTTATCAAGTCGTACTTGCCTTTCGGCCCTAATTAGAGACATAACTACGATAGTACCCAATTTTTGAGTGACCGTGCTACAAATCCATATTGAGGCCGTGACTACCATATTACCGCCTCGCGGCCCTTGCCACTTTAATCACTAACTGACCCAATCCGACTTGTGAACAAAGTATCACTTAACCAACTTTGCCTTGCGGCGATTACTGACTTAAACTCAAACGACTCAATTCTAATTTATATGCAACTATATGCCAACAACTTAAGACTCGACACCATATCTCTGTGCCGAAGCACGATATCTACGTTGCAGCCAAATCTTAGGCCCCAACCATTGTCTTCTGATCGTGCACCTGTTCAACTCGACTCAATCCAATGGCACACCTGCGGATTGCCGCCCGTGCCGACCCATCTATATGAAAGGTCACTAGCATCACAAGCTATCATGGACGTATAGTTTTGTTAGTCGGGGTCCTTTCAACGCAAGTAGCTAGCCCCGTTGCAAATTCCCGCTTAACCTGTGCTATCATTCTTGCACGACTATACCATGTTTCCTCCTAGGCCGAGTCGGTCCCGTGGCCCCGGGTTGCCGCTCGAGGAACCATCGCCCTTGTCGACAAGTTTTCCATGACCATACAAGACTCGACTCGAACTGACGTCTCACACAGTCATTCTTCTTCCAATGTTACCATCCTTTCAGGACCAAGTTCAAGACTTCTAACATTTGAGACCGCCTCGATGACCCATGGTCGCGAGCATTCTTCCTTGTTGCCCTATCCTTTTACTCAACTGAGTAACGCATATTTGATAGCCTTTTTCCAAACTCATCTTGAACCTACCGTGGTTCGTGCCTTAAACACTAAGTTTGTGACATTGTGCCTTAAGGTAACTTGTGTTCTGTACGACATTACCACCCAAGTTATACTTTATATGACGGGACTTACGATCGTGAAACCAAGTAATTTTGACAATCGCAGAAAACATAGGACAGTGCTTAAAATGACTTCGATAGCCTAGCATAACTTAGCATAACTTAATCGCGCAACAACTTGACGAGCGAAGGCTGCGTCGAGCCTCGCATCGCAGGAACGTGTCGTGCACGTGTTCGACTTTGAACAACCAAACTATCTGGGTGCCTAGACTTATGCCACAAGCCATGCAATGCAACTTAACCCGTGGGGCGAGCAAAGGCTATGCCAAGCCTTGGACGATGGGACCGTACACGCTTTATCAAGCGTTTATGCGGGCGACGCCTATGACTTAGGCAAATTCTTAGCTTTGTGGCGAAGAGAACTTTTCCTTCTCCCAAGCCACGGGACGAAGGACCGAGTGTCATTTTGAAAGCCATCGTGCATCGTTTCTAAGCCGACCGTGGGACCTTTTTCCTTGTTCTAACTCAATCGACCCAACTTGGGATTATTCCCTTAGCTATGTGGATTCGTCTCTTTTATTATCAAGCCTACGGTACATTGAAAACTTTCATTTTATTAGTGCAAAGGCCAAGCTGAGGCAAGTTCACCGAAGCCACCCACCTGAGCGAGGAGTCGCCTCGACGAGCAGGTCTTCGAGCAAGCCATTGCATGGCTAAGTTCGAATGCCATCGGCGTTTCGATTCCTCCAATTGACTGAGCGGGATGGGGCACTACACCCTCCCTCCTTTGATTTTCATGACCCAATCAAACCAGTAGGCTGCAGTTCCTTTGAGTTAACTGAAAACCTTGACTCTGTCTGATTCTGGTGTGTTATAGTAGTTGAAGTAATGAGAAACCCTTAACAACCACTCTTCCACATCAGTTAACCCATCATAATCGGGTAATTTCAATCGCAGGGTTGGGTGTCCAAAGGGAGCAGGTTGTTGTGTTGGAGAGTGAGAATTCCCTGGAAAGAGTGTGAAGTATTTCCCTGGAAATTCATTCCTACTGGTGCAGAGGCAGTAGGGTTTCCAAAACCTTGATTCCCCAATGGAGTTGGTTGAATCATAGGAACAGATCTGGGTGTTTGATATATCATTGACCCATTATGGAATGGGTTTCCCCCTCCTAGAGGTTGTGGAAGACAGTGGTGACTGGTAGTTCATCATAGGTGAAGAAGTTGCATGCATGTGTAGTGATGAATTCCCTACTGGGATGTTTGTGTTTGGTATATTACCAGTAGTTTCACTCCAGACACCCCAAATTCCCCATTCCCATATCAGATCCACCCCTAGATCGGGTCAATACCTACAACAAACGGCCAAACTAAGTATTCATAGTATGTCTGAGTTGTTGGATTGTACCTTCCATGACGAGAAACCTACCATTCACATCCATAGGCATGTGTTCCTCCATCGATGACTCCCTGGAGCCATGGCTACTCGAGCCTTGCTCCCTCGAACCCTCAGGGATGGTTTCCAGCTCTGATACCAAATTGTTAGATCCTCGTCCTGGATTCCCCAAGGCAGGAGGAGATCTAATAGGATTAGACATGATGAAGATAGATCTGGTGGTGAAATCAATCAATTTGGGGAAAAGTTCTCTTTATTTGGATCTGGAAAGGAAAAGTGCAGGAATACAAAGAAAGCTTGAGCTAAAAGTAAGAGCTAACAAACTATTTGGAAAAAAATTCAATGATCATTCTCTGCTACTGACTTCTTACCTTCTCCTTTTATAGGTGGCAATCACCAACTTTTGAAAGAATGGAAGAAAAGAGACTGATACCAGCGTATCAATAACAACATGTAATCGCTGATTGGCTGACGTGGCTGATTGATTGCTGACGTGGACAATTAAGTAACTAACTACATTTATTATGCTGACTGGCCATAGGAATGGTGAGTCTTGACTGTATCAACTGTTAACTAAGTAATCTCTCTCTCTCTCTCTCTCTCTCTCCTCTCTGATACTGATACTCCCCTCCATTCACTGATCAGTAGCAATGCTAATTGATCATGAATGTATCAGCCACGGACCGATAGCATTTTGTTCCTGTTGGTTTTTTTTTTTTTTTTTTTTTTTTTTTTTTTTTTTTTTTTTTTGTGAGTCTGGCTAACATAGATAAATGGTTACGGTGGTGATAACTTCCAAATCTTGTCAAGGTCTTTGAGAAATGTCACAAAGATTTTGGTCATGCTTTTTTTAGATGCCCAGAAATATGCACGAATTTGTGCATGCTACATTGCATCTGTTGGGTCCACTGTCCCCCAACTCCCACCAAATAAATGAAAAAATAATACGGCCCGTGACTTGATACTGATCTTCCGCCACCCAGCCAGGGTCTTATACCGTAACCACAAGATCCACTCGAGTTCGGTATTTGGTCATGTTAATTAAAGCATAAATTACATGGTATAGTGAATCATTATGTTCATGTGGAAGTAGTTGATTTTCAACCAATCCATTCAGAAAAAGACTATCAAACAATATTCTATAATCATATGGTTAACACTCATATATTATATATATATATATATATAATATATATATATATATATATCATAGAAGCTCTCTTTTTCCTGGAGAATTAAGAGATTTTCATGTGAGTCCATTCAGTCAGTCTCACATGTATTTCCCTACTAATGATAGATAAGGACTTCAATCTCGAACAAAAGTGGCTTAGAAAATTTTGATTATCCTCCAAAAAGAATTTTGTACATAAAAAAAAAAATTAATAGGGAACATGTAATTACAATTCAAAGCTACAGCTTTGCTACGTGAAGAGGTTCCACTACTTTAGCCATTACATCTGACCAGTATCGGCAGTAAGAATGGAGTCGATGTTTTGTTGACGAAAGCAAATGCTTCTAAAATACCCACTGTAATCCAACAATAATGGTGGATTACAATTTCCTTCCCATCCAATCTGAACCAAGAAAGACAGGTAATTAATAGTTAAATTTCTCAAAAGAATCATCGATTCCTCCCATAATAGAGCAATATCCAGTAAAACCCAGATGGTGGGCTCTCATCTTTCATGCCTGCTGAAATTGTTTCAATATAGATGCCGGCAATTTGGAGCTCCGCAATGGCAGGGTTGTCCTCCTGAGACGAGCTTGTTACGATAGTCATAAGCTAGTTCTTCCCCTGCGGCGATCTACCAGGCAAATAGAATTGTGTTAGCACATAGTCATCCTTGTCTAGCTTGCACAATAGAAGTACAGGTAAAAAAGATCATACATCCGACTCGCATAGAGTCCAATATGCGCAAGCTGGCAGTCCATGCTCTCAATTAGGACTAGATAGTTAACAAGATTAGGTGAACAACTGCAATGAATTCAAAGAGAGGAAGAAGGAAAAAAAAAAAAAAACGTAAGTTACTTACCAGAGAGAATCAATTGGCCAAAGGAAGTCGAAACAATGACCTTCAAGAAAGTAATGGAAGACGAACTGACTACAGACGTACATTAGTTTTTTTCGGTATTACCTGTGATTAATAAACCGTGAGATGTTCCCATTTTTTGTGGCATCAATTATATAAGGAACTGTCCCTTCGCTGATGCCTTTCGAAACACCGATATCAGCATCAATATCATACAAGTAGCTGCAACCAACATTGTCGTACCTGAAAATATTTTAAACTTACGTTTTATTATAAGTAGATAATGATAGGCCAGCAAAAGTTCAAATTCATGGGCGAAATGTGAAACCTCTCCCTCCTCTTGTCTGCCTCCGTCTTATTCAGGATTTCCCCAACATATTCGCACACAAAAGTACCACGTGAGATGGCTTCTGCAGCTCTTACTCCCCAACCCTGTGAAAAGAACAGATTACTACTGAATAACATGATGATTGAAGAAAAGTATAGAACTTGATACCTTCTTTTCCGTTCTGAAAATTTCCAGTTTGACTTGAACCCCTTTCTGTAAAACTCTATTATGACATGTTGCTTCACATTTGCACAAAGAATTGCACTCATAAACAAGATGGCCTTCCTGTACGAAATTTATGAGAAGGCAATCAGTAAGTGGAAAATTTACACATAATATGTGTTGAACGCTAAGTTGATAAAACATACGAAATCTGTGGCATAGCCACATGGAGCCCCGGAGGGCATTCGTCCTCGGTTCTATAGAGTATAGAACATAGATACGCATGGTAAATATTTTCTTAGCCCTGCGTAATCTACACATTACGCCATGGAGTCTAAGGGTGAGCATTATTCGGTTTTGGACCAAAAACCGAATCGAACGAATAAGAGATTCGGTTTCGGTTTGAAAAAATCATTCGGTTTCGTTTTAAAAATAAGAAAATTCCTTATTTTGTTTCAGTCGAAAACCGAATAAGACTTGTGCAATTATGTGAATAAGACATGCAATTATGTAAATACATTCAATTTTTTGCATATTTTATGATTAAAAAATGATGTATATTTTGAAAACAACAATACTATGTATGTTTTGATTTTGAAGTCCAACTTTGGTAATTTAACTAGTCCAACTTGGACTTAATTCAAATACAACAAACGTGTGTATAAAAATTGCATTTTTAATAATTTAACCACAATTTCAAGTTTGGACCCGGCCCATTAAACAATAGAAAGAGACAACCGAATAAACTGAATTGACTATATCGGTTCGGTTATGGCTAATTTCGGTTCAGTTTCAGTTTTAGATTTTAGAATTTGGTTCGGTTGAAACCGAGTAAACCGAATACTCACCCCTATCTAGTAAACATTTCTAAACCAGCACAAAAGTCGAAAGTCAATCAAGATGAGTCCAAACCATAGGTAAGTGATGGTGTTCCAAAATCTGAGCTTCCTCATGAAGTGTTGGATGGACCAAAGTTTAACCCCTTTCCCTTGCATCTCAGGGCAGATCAGATTTATAACTATTATTTAGTTTTCTTGTTTGCAATGTACATGTTTTCGTTGCAAGGGTAAGGGGTTAACAATTCATATTTTTGCAAGAAAGTCTCCTATTTTTCCTGACCTTTTACAGCTGCAAAACATGTACATTGCAAACAAGAGAACAAAAGAATAGTTATAAAAGGTCAGGAAAGAAGACTTTCTACTTGGGAACTTTTCGTTGTAACCATAGTTATGCAAATAAGAGGGGTACTGTTTAAAACTTAATTTTCAACTCTGACATGGAATATTACTAGAGAAAACTTGTGCGAATTTATCTTAAAAAGAAGAATAACTAACGACATTGTAGGTTATTTTGACTTCCAAATTGATGCTTCCTGAATCGATGTTATTTTAAAACAAAACATATAAACCCCAGGGTCATTCAGAGAAAAGATACCAAATAATAATTTAATAATGGAGGATCACTTTTTGACTACCAATAGGAATTACAGAGTTGCCATTCTCATATACTTTTAGTAGGTGGACCAAATGTTTCAGATATTTTTAATGTTACATCCATTCATAAATTTAGAATCATGATTCCTTTTTGTCCTATCTGACTTTTGTTCAATGAAATACCTATTACATCTTTCACCATCTAATGTTTACCAATCACCCTCTTGATCAAAATCTTGGCTGCATCATTTTGGGGAATGTTCCAACCCGCAGTCAAGGTGGTATCATTCATGTTATCCTATAAATTGGTGGCAAAGTCAAATGTGCTGGATGAAAGGCTCGTAAATCCCATAATAAATAGGATGATGAAGAGAAATTAGGGTTTAAAGCCAAGCTGATGGAAACCCAGTCCTGGTCGACCACTATCTCCCATAGCAGTTCAGCATCCACAACCTGGAATAATTCGGCAAGGTGGAAAATTTTGGAATTTTAACAAAAGTTCTGAGATCTTGGTCAAAGTTAGGATAAAAATATTAAAAAGGTTAGATAGTATAGTCGAATTTATAATAATTCAACACTTTTATATAATTATTTTCTAAGAAAATAAAATAAAAAGTCCATTTAAAAGATTTATCACTATTTAAAAGGGACCAACCAAACTTAAGAACCTTAGTCCAACATGGGCTGTACAGATGATATTTGAGATCGAGCAGCTTTAGTCCCACATGGAGTGGGCAACATGGTGGAAGAGACTAGGAAATGAGCAATTTAAGTCCCACATCAGTCGGGCAAGTTGGTGGAAGGGAGAGCAGCTAATAATCTGCACAGGCCTTTGGGTGATCATATCAACTAAAGACCCAGGCAACAACTGTGGGATTATTGTTTACAACAATAAACAATTCTAGCCTAGGCCAAGATCAGTAGGCTGTAATTTACCATGGTCTGACCAAACACAAAAGTCCACAAACTATTTGCAGACTTCGTGAATTTTAAGTTAACTGTGCAATGTAGGTGAATAGTCATGCATATAAGCAGTTCGTTGCCCGTTCACAAATTATTCAAAAAAAAATTTCCAAATCTTCACAAAGTTTGCGGCTATGCTGTCTCAAGCACATCCAACAGAACACGATTTCTAGAACTATTTTATACACAAAACTCTTTCTGAATTCAGAAACAAGGATGAGAGGGAGCATTTGGTTTGGATCTCAAGAAAAGGATGGGCTTGTTTGCTTAACTTAATATACAAATATAAAGATTGTGATATGTCTATTCCCCTATATATCCTGATTGTAATGGATGCAGATGCCAAGGGGATAACCTCCTGGGCACATACATCCTTTAATCCCATTGCACAATAACTAATAAATATTCAAGTCAAAATCAAAGTAAGTCAAAACCTTGAATATTTAAGGTTTTGTCTCCCGTAACATAAATAAGCAACTAGAGGCTCCACAGGACCTAGTCAAGTCAAAGTCAGCACTCTGAAAACGATTAGCTGGCTCTAATGATCATTCTTGTAATTAATTTCATTAGTTTGTGTTGTATGGGAATGATCTCCCTCCCAGTCTTTATGTAGGGGCTTGGGCTATCTCTCACCCGCCTTTCTATTTTAATCGCAATGGCAAAAGCCAACCTAAAAAAAAGTAGCATGTAGAAAACATTACATTAAGTTCTATATATATGTGTGCGTGCTTTTCTTATGGGTAAGCTGTACCTGTCATGTTCTAAGCATATCTAGTGCGTAGATTGTGTATTTTTCAAATGTTTCTTGATATAAATAGAGATGCAAAAGCACACATTTGGTATAGGTTGCAAGAACTAATATTCAGAAAATTGACAAATAGCAATACCTCTAATATAATTCGACCTCTTTCATCATATGGAAATCTACCATGCATTGGTTTACCATAAATATCTTCAGCTTTTTCATTATCATTGTCAAACAGGTAGACATGATCACATTTCTCAGGAGAACACTTCGCATTCTGACAAGCACATCCCAAGTGTGAGTTCTGTAGCAACAACATTAGACTAATGTCATTTGTTGGGAACTGGGTAGGTAGACTAGAAAATAGACATTGCAAGGAGCAAAACTGGATTGACCACTTTTGGAAGACAATCCTTCGTCTTCTCGAATAGATGTCTAAGAAAAAAAATGAGCAATAGAAGTACCTTAGTATCAAGACCAAGAGATGGTTCTATCAACCGTTTAGTGACATAAGTAAAACCCTGCCAGGGCATAGTAGTTGCTCGACCATAAGAAGTTTCACCAAATCTAATGTCAAGTGAATCTTTAAGGTCATTATCTATTACGCAAGCCACTGGAACTGGTTCTTTGCCAAAGCTTACATCTTCACACAAAATAGTAACATTTTGCACGGGTTTCCAGTTGAAATCCTTTGGACTGAGAATAAAGTGGGATTCTTCCATATCCCACTTTGTGTCACTGATAGCATCCCTTGGAAGAGATGAAGCATCCACACTGCCATCATAACAAGATTGTAGAGGTGTTACGGAGAGAGTGTTCATGTGGGGCCTACATCCTTGAGGACAAATAAACCCCTCTTGGTGCCAACCTACTTCAATATTCAACTCACTGCAAAGTTTTGCTGCCTTCAAATATAAATTTTCAGGAAGCGTTCCATACTTCACTTCTAGTGCAGCATGGAGGCTTATTCTGCAGCAAGCGGTACGAGCAATAGAAAGAATCTCTGAGTTACTCGGTCGAGGTTTTGTTTTCTGGATCTCAGCAAACAAGGTCTCCGCAACATCTGAACAATTTGGCTCTAACAGTCTCCCAAGAGCCATATTTTCAGATATATGACCTGTCAACTTTGGCCTCAGAGAGAAAACTGAATTAGGGGGTGGGGAACTGCTTATGCGGGCCAAAGGTAGACTGCTTCTTAAATCTATATGCCGCTCCAAACGTTTTCTTGAATCTAGGATGGCAAGGTCTATTGTGCTTAACATAATGATTCCTTCTTTTTGGCAGAAACTGGCTGATGGAACTAGGGTTCATATGAGCAACTTGATGGTGGCGACCAAGATCAGGTAGAAGATCAAACTTCAATCCGCAAAACCTGCAAATGTATCTATGAGAACCACCTTCTTGTTCGGATTTACCATTATTCTGACAGAGGCTATTTCCTGACGCCGGTGCTTGTTGAGACACTTGATCTAGTTGATCCAGGGTACGGCAGTTATCTGGACTTTGATCGGGCATCCTGAACTCCTTTAGATGAAAAGAGAGAACATGCTGCCATAACTGTTCAGAATTCACACAGTGACTATTGCAGGACATGCATCTGAATAGTAGAGAATGCTCAAGGAATTGCACACCGTGTCTTTCTTTTACGTGTGCCTCTAGAACTTTTCTGTTGGTAAATGAGCTCATGCAAACAGCACAAGCATATCCTCTGAAAAGCCACCGAGCTTCTTTCTTGTGAACTTCTCTCCAATGTACACCCATTGTTTGATCATCAGGGAACTCTCCAGCACAGATCTTGCATTTTACAATCTCCTCAGAATCCTGGTCCTTCCCATGCCTCTGTAGCGTAGATGGGGGCATTTTGGTCTCTGTGGTATAAGATTGCTTATCAACAGTGGTGGCAAAGCTCCAAAGCTTTGTTATTTTCTCTCTTTCACTGGAAACCAACTTCAACAAATATTCTCCAACATTTACATCTTTGGAAGCTTCAGATAGTATCCAATCCATGATGTCATCCTTAGAAACAGGCTTCTGACGGGATAGGCTACTTTTCATGAACCCGTATAGAAGCTCACATGCTTGATGAAGATATAATTTTTGCTTCCTAGAGCAACAGGTTCTCAGAAGATGAAGGAAAACATCTTTTGAAACTAGCCGACTTCTACCATTCCTTGCCCTTTTAAGAAATCTCGGTAGGTGCTTTTCACAATATAGAGTGTGCTTTTTAGCATCATCTGGGCATGGCTCACCATTATTTTGGCCATAGTATCCAATACAGCGTGGCAAACCTTGACTAGGAGCTCTTACTGGAGGAGGTACTGCACTGCATAGCTCAGATTCGTTCATCAAGCAATTTCTTTCATCCAAGGTTACACCCACCACAACTGGGATCAGCATCTCTTTAGTACAAATTTCACGTTCTCTAACTAACCCAAATTCTTCACCGTTACTAGCATTTAAACTAGAAAACTTCTCTATGGCGACGTTATCACAAATCTTTCTCTTGGTATTGTTCCCAAAGGGAGCCAAGAGGTTATTCATCTTGTTTGAGTCATTGTTTCTCTGAAGACGATGCTTCTTGCAAAATAGTGAGCCCAATCGAGCTCGATGCTTACATTTATCACCATGAATTGTCATACCTTCACACATAGGTGAATCAGGAGGTGGCCTTTGTTCTTCTAGATGAAGCTTGCCCCCGGAATGGGAATTCAAGTGTACGCAACAGTAGGCCTCACCATCACTTGCCCACCTTCCACACTGCCTTCCCTTAATTGCTATATAAGCTGAACATTGCCTGTACTGGTAAGGAGTACTTGCCATAGCTACCATGACAGTGTTTCCATCTGCCGGGACCGCTATTGTACTCTGAATAGACTTGAGGTCTTCACTTCTAGCTGAGATATCATTCCATCTCGTGTCTACAGTAGCTGAGTCCACTGCTGCAGCAGATTTAGGAAGTACTTCTTTGTGAGGCTCATGTCTTGATCCTAGGTTCTCCTGGAAGTTAGAATGTCCAGAATCAGTATCCAGCTGGTTGATCGGGGAGAGAATCCTGTAGTCAGAAATTTTCATTTGTGAAGCACAATTTTCAGTTCGGCGGACTTCAAGCTTGAGGCGCTTTCTACTAATCTGAGATTCCATTCCAGTAGAGGTGTCACAGTTCCCTTGCTCTATATCTGCAACACTAGCCACTGGGTGAGAAGTGGAGAACCATTTCATTGCTTCCTGTTTCCAAGATTTCCACTCAGGACCTAACTCAGGCTGCACAGGAGAATTCCAAAGCTCAGATACCTTATCCCACTGCATCGAAGCCACTAACTCCTGGAGCATACAAGAAGACAGAACAACCAGAAGTGAAGGTCCAAACCACATTAAAATGGAATTCAATGCATCTTAACCATCATAAGCCAAATGAAGAATTTAAGAAATAGAAAACATTAACTTAATAGGAAGTTACAATTCGGAACACATAGCACACTACAAATACAACACATATACCATATAGATATACAAATATTAATTGATATTTTATGCATGGCAGCCATAAATCTGTAATCTGTTGGGGGGGAAAGTGGGCCAAGGATCAAAATCAAGGGTAGCACTGGTAAGGGAGAGAAGGGATGGGCATGGTTTTGAGTCCCAGCCCGGGCAAAAAATGGAATTAAATGGGAGGGAGTCTTGGTGGTAGTAGCCCAAGACTGAGAAGGTCATTAATGACTGGCCTTATCTCAAATAAAAGAAAAGTTGATGGTAACTGAGGGACGACATGTTCCAAGTAATTTCCCCAACTTCATGACAAATAGAAATTTATGTATATATATGCACACTTTCTCGACAAATGGCCATTAGCAGCAAGCCAAATATAATGAAAACTGGTGGGAATGGTAATCAGTAAGGAAATAGAAACAGAAGGCAAGGCTAGGGATGATGGTGAGAATGCAAGAAACAAGTTATACTTGTCCTATAGATAGCATGTTACTGTACATCACAGGAAATGACACAATGTTTATCCCATCCGTTCACTAAAACCGATAGTTTTGTTCAATCGATGACTTTGTATAATTGTATGGCATGCCTAATGTGTGGCTTCATATAATTTCATGTGTGGACAAGGACAAAAGTGGACTTCTAGATTGTTAGCTCAATCACAGTAGAAGATAAAGGTCTTGATGCACCAGTTAAATATACTATATAATAATTTTAAGGACTTCAGGTTTGCGCACCATAGTCCCAACCTAAAAACATACTTTTTAGCATTTGGGAGTCAGGTTTACTAGTTAAGAAGAGTAAGTTTTAAATAAAAAAGACCTTGTGAAATGTAGGTTACAATTTTCAGTAAAAACATCAGAAATAAGAGTAAATAAGGGACAGATAAAATAAGGAAGCTATATATCACGATAATATTGTCAGGAGTCTAGTATTAATGAACGATAAGGATTCTGATAAAAGATATGACATGCCATTTGCTGCCATCAATTTTCTCGGATAAGCAGCTAGTTGAAAGTGACAGATGGAACTAGAATGTGTAATCTGGTAGTACTACTCCTTTGAGGTCATGACCGCTACTTGCTCACTAAAGGATGGAAATTGGAAGAAATTCACAGATACAAATGGGTGGGAAAAAATGACATTGTCATCTTCTAGGATTGCTCACCAACGAATGGAACTTGAAGAAATTCATGGATACGAAGGGGATATGGACAAAATGACATTGTCACATTCTAGAAAGTATAAATTTGATCTCCAAGGCACTAAACTAGACAAACTTGCAGCATAGGACCCTAAGTTTACTGGAAAAAAAAGGCAAACTTAACCTAAGTATCTAAACTGAAAAGACGAGCAATACTGAAACTCTACGTTCTTAAATTTGAAAGAACAAACAATTTGACCTCTATTGATTGAATTAGTATATCAGATAAAAGTACATTCAACCAAATTCTACGTTATCAGACATACAAGTATTTTGACTAGGTAAACAAAGTTATCCGGCATATTTGGTATAAGTATAAGCTAAGACATCTGATCATTTATTTAACTAGTACGACCATATTATGATTTATGGAGCTTTCTTATGCTCCATAGCCAAGCCCATTGAGATGGGAGAAGGCTTGGATGAGATGATCATATTTTGATGTATCAAATCAACAAGGTATCAACTCAACAAGTCATTCTATATGTATCAAGCTAACAAGTCCATAAAGCAGTTTGGATTAAATTGCCTGTTGGATCAATCTATTTTTAACATACCCATATTGGTACATGTATTATATACCAGTTAAACTTCTGTCACCTGTACCCACATCATATAGTGAACACCCATGAGTATGGCACATCCTGAATGCAGACGGAATATCAACCATCCATACAAGGACAAACAGATTCTGTGATGGACATTATCTCTTAAACCAAGTGATCCAAATAGCTATAGTAGAAGCAAATATAGTGGCAGGTACAGTTTGGGGCAAAAACCTTTTGGATATTAGAAATATTTTGATAAACATGTGTTTGGAACAAAATCAGTCAAAAGACCACCACCACAGCAAAGTTTTATTCCAAAATTTTGGGGATGGCTAAAAAATTCAGTTTCTTCCATTAAGTTTTGTTGAGGGCTATTTGCTCAGTTAAGTTAACAAATATCACATCCTTTTTCGACATATTTGCTTGATATAGTGATAACTGTGGGATTATGTACAAAAGGTAAACAAGATCTTGCTACTTATATTTAAGATGTAAGCACTAATTTTATTGACAGGTGAAATGCTATTTTAAACAAACTTATTTAATAAAGAGAGACTTTTAGACAAGGAAATGTAATCCCCGTAAATGACCATTCAATTTAGAGATATTGTATATTATTAAAAAAATAATTAATCCTGTAACCCAATTATCATCTCCAAGCCTTCCCGGCAGAACATGGTTAATTGTGGAGCTTGCCAAAACCGTTTGTTCTGGTGTCTTATCCCTTGCCAAGGTAACTATAAGAAAGAATTTGTGTCATAAAACTCGAAGGCCATTTAACGACTTGGTAGACCAACCTTTTTGCCATGCAGTTTAAGCTTGTGTAACCAGGGTGAGGGATGGCCAATTTTATTTCATTTTTAGAGCAATGATCTTCCCACGCACCTGCACAGTTAGATGCACATTGGACGCACTGAATGACATGTGGGCCTCAATTTTGTGAAAACCTATCATGACCCACATGCCATGAGATGCATCTAGATTGTGTTAACTCTACGCATGCATGTGACACACATTATCCTTATTTTTATTATTTCAGATTCATCGATTATTAGATTTGGCATTAAATTCTTATTTGTATTAGGATTCCTGGTAGTAGGATTAGAAGTTTTATTTGGACTAAGATTTATCTTTATTTGAAAGGATTAAGTTTGTTTGAAAGTTTATCATTAGTTATTCTAGATTAGGATAAGGGAACCCTGTTCAGTTGGGACTGCCTGTTTGACAGCCTATATAAAGATACACTTCATATAATAACCAAGTTGAATGAAAATTGAAGAATTAGGAAATCTTTCGAGTTTGGAATCATTGATTGAGAGCCTATGATGATACTGTTTTCTAATTAACAAAGTTGAAAACAAGTAAATGAACAAATTTGGTGTTCCACAATTATAGTCTTTATGCAAGTTTATCATGTGTGAAGCCTGCGAGAACAAGTTAACAACCATTTCCTCTCTTTTTTTTTCGTCTGCTTTCGTTATTCTTCCCTTCAGACTCTTCCTTCATGTACTCACCCAGCACATTGGATCCCTCCAAAAACCTCAAAAGATGATTCCAAGACACATCAGAACAGTCGTAAGCATCTTTCATTGTTCTTCAATTTTTCAGAAAACCTCATCATTGATTAACCCCTAGTTTCTATATCATGATTTGATTGTGCGGTTGACCTACATCAGAGTGTTATTAGAGCAAGTTTGTCACCCTCTCGGTGCTTCAATTCTAGCGGTAACTACAACAACATGAATAATCAACAATTTCATGGTTCCTAAAGTTCATGAACCAGCAGGTGATCCTTGTCCCGCAAAAAAAATGAAGTCGAGAATGGTAAATCGTGATTCAAAACCACCCATGGAGCAGCATTCACCCCATCACATGTTCGAAATATATCCCTGCACTCTCCCAAACATCAACTTCATGGAAGAGTATTCACCCCATTCATTCAGTTACACTAATGCTATATGAAGTCGAGAATGGTAACATGGTTCCCTTTATCTACCATGAGGATGAAGCTAATATGTTTGCCCCAAACGAAAAGAATCCATCATGCATTTGAGGAAAGTAACGAATTGAAGTCTTGATGCATATCTCCATCTCAATCACCAAGATATAAATTCTTCCAAGATACGGAAAAGGAGACTGATAGGAGCATATTTACATTTTTGTAAAATTAGGCCTACCACTTTTGCATTATTGAATTATTTCATAGTTGGTATTAGTATCTTACTTGTATTACAATTCCTACTAGGAATATGATTAGCAGTTCTATTTGGATTATTGTTTATCCTTATTTGAAAATTTATTGGGGTAGTTATGGATGAAATAACTAGGCAAATCCAAGAGGTGGGTCCATGGTGTATATGATATTGTATTGGTTGATGAGAGTCGAGAATGGTTAGATGCTAATAGTAGAACGAAACAAGAGTATATGAAATGTAATTCACCAGATATCAAAGAGATGCGAGAGAGGGGGGGGAGGGGGTTTCATATCAATGGACAAGAGATAGCTAGTTTTCGATATTTAGGATCAATAATTCATCATAATGGCAAGATTGAGAAGGATGACATGCATAGAATTAAAGTAGGATGTTTGAAATTAAGGAGTGCTTATAGAGTACTTTATAATTGCAAGATACATGTGAAGTTGAAATGAAAATTCTACAAGACTGCTATAAGACCAATCATGCTTTATGGATCAGAGTGTTGGCCAACTAAGAAACATGTCCAAAAAGTTAGTCTAGCCGAATGAGAATGCTAAGATGTATGACTGAAAATACATTAAGTGATAGGATAAGAAATGAGTGTATCCGTAGGAAAGTTAGATGTGGCGTCAATCAAAGACAAAATAAAAGAAAATTGTCCTAGATGGTTTGGACATTTGTAACATACACCAATAAATGCTTCCCTAAGGAGAAGAGATAATATAGTAGTTAATGGAGCCGCTAAGACTAGAGGTAAGTCTAAAGAAACATCGTTTGAAATGTTAAAGATGGATTGTTTTTGTTAGCGTTACAGAGGACATGAACTTTAGCAAAGTCGAATGGAAGAAAACGATTCAAACAACCAATCCCAAAAAATTTAAATAAAGGTTGCCGTTTTTATAGATTAGGATTAGGATTAGGAATATGAAATCTTATTCGAATAGGACTGCATTGTTGAGAATTATTGTACTTTTCTTTTGGAATTAGAGAAGTTGAATAAAATTGGAATGAGCATATTTCGATTTCCTAGATTTATGGTTGTGTGATGCGAACTCCCATGGGAGTTCAGCCTAATTCTTCAGTGTGAAGCTTAGGCGAAATCCGAAAAAATGTGTGAAGTCTTTCTACTTATTATCCTTTCTCTTCTCTTCTTCTTATGTTGGTTTTTCCTTTTTTTTCCTTTCGAAGTTGAGACCCTTGTCTGTGTCGATCCAACATATTAGACCCTACAAGAAAGTCCAACGTCCTTCAGATTACCTCAAGGACAACCAAGAAATTTTGTTCTTCATTCCTCCAACAAACCTTATCATTGAACACTAGTTCTCTCACAAACCCATCCTTAATTGCTTCTTTCCTACTATGAAATAATCCCATTATTTATGTTCCAGCACAATAACAGTCATCATAGCCCCCACAAACCCCTTGTGATGCCTTCCAAAACAGTTCTGGATGTCTGCCTTAAACTACATCAAATCCGAACCTTAGAACCCTAATTTCCTTTTTAGATTGGGAATCTTTTGGAGGATTGTCTCGGTTGTATACTGAATAGTTTTCCCATATCACAGGGAGTGCATTCCATGTTCTGCCAGTCTAGAAAAGAATCTAGACAAAGAGGTAAGATGCAGAAAATTGGATTAGCTCATAACGACAGAGTAGTAAGTGCAGAGTGCAGACATCTTTAAATAGCCGTTAACTGAAATGACAAACTCTATCATGGATTGGTATTGCAAAGATGAGGTACTTACAACAAGAAATATATGATAATTCTGTCACAGCAAGAATAAATGAAATATATTTTTTTATAAATGAAAATTCTTATGAAAAGAACAAATGAATAAGCACCTCCGTAAGTATTTCAACATAATCAGCAGTCTGTACACTTTGACACCTGTGTATCCATGAGCTAAGAGAATTTTCCAGCCAATCACTGCTCACATAGGTAGGAAGTATCATCTGCAAGTAAAACATGTTTAAACTTGATAGATAAAATATTAACTTGGTATGATTGTAAAATATAAACTTAGCATGACAGTGACATGAAGAGAGAGAGAGAGAGAGAGAGTGATGGCCAAGTAGAGATTAAATCCATCAATCAAAGTAATATGATCAGTATACATTGAACCATTGAGGAGGCAAATCAGGACAATAATGAGAACATACTACAGTATGTGCGAACCCGTTTAACAAGTTAACATATTTCAACAATGATAAATTAGTAAAAATAACAATTTTTATGGTACAGATCTGATAATCTACATCATCTGGTACAAGAAAAAACATGGAGAAAAAGTGAAGTTATAATAATGTTATTCAGTTCTACACATATTGTAAGACATTACACAACAGATGCCATGACAAGAATACAAAGAATATTAGAGAACATTAGAAGACACATGAACAAAGAAGCTTGATTTAGTAGAAACTCCAAAAACAGTCGTCTTTGGAATGATAACTTTACAAGCACATTAGACATTCAAACATAAACACAGACATAAAATTTCAATGTGTTCTTACAGTTGTCAGAAACAAAATTCAATTGATAAGAAAGCTTCCAGACCTTTCCAATCTGAAAGTATATTGTTAACAAGCTATATCTAAAATAGGGATCTATTAGTTAATATGAAACATACATGCAAGTGTGGCTTTAGACCTGTCCTAACTTAGCTCCACATCAAAGTATGCCCTAAGTTGCAGTGACAATTAACCTTGATTATGTGCTGACATTACCGGGTTACGGGTCCTTATGCTTCAAAAGACAAGACCAATGAACCCAAGGTTATTCCGGATTCAATAGAAAAGAGCAACAGGAACCAGTTAAAACAAAAGCTTTCACAAGCTTTTATGCATTAGTGTGGTGGTGGTGGTGGTGAGAGGGGGAGGGGGTGATGGAGGACCAGTCAGCACATGCGTCAAATTTTGAGATTTGAGTCTATTGGGTCTTTATTTTGGTGCAGTTCTTTAATTACTCATGAGCATGGGTGCACATGGTTGATTCTAGGATTATTTATAGTTATTAAGATTTGGTTATATTTGGTACTTATGACTAATTTTATTTTGGTAATTGTTTTTATTAGGATTTAGGACTAGTAGCCTTGATGACCGAGCTTTGCTTGGCTATATAAACTCGTGTACTATTTAATTTTTATACATTTAGAGATTAGAAATTTATTTGTGTAATGCTTTATTTACCTTAGATTTTTTCTAATTACCTCCAGAAACTACAACTCTAAAAATACTTCTCTTTCTTCTCTTTTATGCTTCAAAAGATAGACCAATGAACCCAAGGTTATTCTGGTTTAAGTAGAAAACAGCAACAAGAACCAGTAAAACAAAAGCTTTCACAAGCATGTATGTATTTGTGTGTGTGGTGGTAGTTGTAGAGGACCTATGCGTCCAATTTTGAGATTTGAGTCAAATGGATCTTTATGTTAGTAATGCACTTGTCTTAATTACTCATCCACGTGGTTGATTTCAAGGATTACTTATTAAGATTTGCTATTTAGGATTTTTTTTTTTTTTTTTGGTAACTTGTTTTTATTAGGATTTAGGATTAGTAGTCTCGACGACTAAGGTTTGATTGGCTATATAAAAATTAATGTACTCTTTAATTTTTATACATTGAAGGGATTAGAAATTTATTTTTGTTATGGTTTACTTAGAGAATTCTTCTAATTGTCTCCACAAACTACAACTCTAAAATTCCTTAACTCTCTCTTTAAAACCAAAATCAAAACCCCTAAAACTCAATACTCTATCATTGCATCCAATACCCAATCATTGGAAGCCCGGAAGAAGGCTTTGATGTGTGGAATTATCATCATCTTTGGACAAGATTCGGCTTGTTACCATAAGGGTGCTTCGACTTTGCAACTCTTTTGGTTATTTATTGGTATATTAGTGATATTCATTGCTTTATAATTACGCAAAACTCAAGTTACTTAATCATGATTGGACCCATCTAGCTTTTCCTATAGGTTTTGTCCTGCTTCATTGGGTAAATGAAGAATGCAATGGAGATGTAAACATAAGATGGGTTAGCACTGATTCAAGTCGGAGCTGATGCACAGCAGCACAGACAATATTCCAAAAGGCATCTATATAAGACAAAAAGTTGTAATCCCAAACAAGAGGCCACAAACTTTACCTGTTCAAGGGTATCCTTAGAAATATACATAGCCTTTAGTGATATATTTGGAAAGTATGCCAACAAAAAATGTGCACCTTAATGAAAATTTAGAATACAATAGGAACAAGTGAAAACAAAAGCTTTCACAAGCCAGGGGAGTAAACAAAGAATGCAAGTTAAATGTGCACATAAAATAGGTTAGCTCCCTATAAAGAGCTGATTTATAGACAATACTTCAAAAAGCATCAAAAAGACAAAACCGATAGTCCCTAAACAAAGGCTATGAAATTTACTTGTCCAAAGGTTGAAATTAGTGCAGCTTTATGCAGTATATGAAAAGTACGTCAAATTTGTGAAGCTTATTGTATTGAGGACTTTGCCCCGGTTTGGGATTGCTACTGCTTTTCAAAAAGTGGCAGCAGAAGCAGCTTTTGACAGCAGCCTCCCAACTGCTTTAAAAAGCTACCCCAAACTGAACCGACCTTCCAAAATTGTTTATGATAAGCAGCTGCAAACAGCTTCTGGGAATTCTTTTTTAAAAAGATAAGCAAAAGCAGCTATGATAAGCAATCCCAAACCCAGCCCTTATCACCCATCAAAATTCAAACAGAAATAGATAGAACAGCTCAAGGAAGAATGAAGTTTTGAATTAGAAATGCATATAATCATGTGAATGTGCACAACTAACTTATTTGAATACGTAACAAAATTTAGAAACCAAGAATACCTATTTCAATTCTAAGGTGACTTTCATATAAGCCTTGCTTATGTTTTCTTTAGACGAACTTAACTGAGATCACTCAACCGAGCTTGCTCTGCGCTAGCAAATAGATAATCTTAAAAAATCCATATCAAGCTCCAATTTGGTTTGTTTACTATAAATAAGTTTAAGCAAATAGAGAACAAGTTGGTGATTAGTAACAAGCGAATCTAGAAAGCAACTTCTCGAGCTCAAGTAGAGCTTCAGTTGTCCAGAAAACGAATGAAGATTATAGATAATGAAGATATAATTTCTTTTTCCTGAAAGACAGTATGGACAAGGGTTTACAGTTTGAAGCTTCAACAGCATCCTTCCAAGATCAGAATAATCTCTGCAGCATGAAGCTTCCATAGCAAATTCTTTCCAGGTTGTGGCCTTCCGAGCATTCTCTGTGACAGACTACAAAATGCAGACTTAATTAAAAGAAATCTATTAAACAATAAACGACAGGATGATATAAAACAACTTGAAGATCAAGCTTCGAACCTCAGTGTGTAGCTGATCACTGATATTAAGCATTGCAACTGCAAGTTTTTGCATAATGAAGCGATGAGGAATAGTTAAATCTTTGACTAATTTTCTCCATTTACGATGGGTTCCAGAGGCAAGAGGTTCTGGAAACTCATTAATTGGACGAACAAGAAGAACATCTGCCCAGGAATATCTCCTTGTTCGAGGGAAAAAAATTGCAATGTACTTCTTTCTCTCATGTGTAGGCTTTGCCCTCAGAGTTGGTAATGGACAGTCTATCCTAGGGCATTGAAATCCTGTTTGCCACTTTCCTCTCCACTATACTTGAACCAAAACAAAAACAAGTGAGAATGAAGGATATGTTGCAATGACAAATTGACAGTAATTAATAACGATACAGATGGCATTTAGAAATCTACCAAGGAATATGTGTATTTATTTCCGGGAAATGAATAAAGCAAGCAAGAGCAGAATACGTCAAATGAACCATTCTTTCAAATGAATAGTAGAGTCTGCATACGTACATCCTTTTGAAACATTCAAGAGAACATGTGATTAGTTAATTATGTTACAAATAGGACTTCACACAAAATATTACAGATTATGTGATGTCTTAACGATGACAACCGATTAAACTTTTACCTAGTTGCCTACATGCACTAAAATGTCAATGCTGAGTGCAACCTCAATTTTGAAGCAAGGTTCAAGAAATTGGCCGATACTGATACGTATTGGACGTATCAGATCACATGTGAGCATATATTATCTAAAATTACATATAGTTATTAATATCAAATGATACACACCCGATATGGCCGAAACAGACATATATATACCCATATATTGTTGAAACAAGCTGATTATGGTCTTTACAAGCTAATACAAAGCGAACTTTGGTAAGGATTAGTGAAAAGTGGCTCAAATAAGTTCGAAACTTTAACAACAGACTAAATACATGCCCTATATATATGCCAACACAGACCAAGCCAAAATTGGTGCGAGTAGGCTAACATTTAGTCAAAACTTGCAAATATAGGTTGATAGTGATACATCGCTGGTACAAACCATAATTTGTGAAAACTAGACGAAATTTGGTCAAACTAATATTTACAAGCCGATCCATGGCCGATACTAAATTTGGCTTAAATTGAGATTAAAATTTGTCATAATTTGCAAAATCAGGTCGATATGGGCCGAATGTTGGCCCAAATTGACAAAACAAACTGAAATTTAAATGAACTTTACAAAAACATGTCCAAGCTAACTGCAATATGCCTTATGCTGTTCAAAAACATGACGGAAATGGCCAAAACATGCCGGAATTGGCTGAAAAACAAGCCTAGATTTTTGCTGAAACTTCCCAATTTGCCAAAAGCAGTATAAACTACCAGAATTAAACTTAATAATAGACTAATGAATTGCCACCAAGTCCTTTATAAAAAAAATATTATACACTACCAAAATTAAACTATTTTGGGCCGAGCCCAGCAAGAACAGTTCAGAAGTAAATTGCAGCAATCTAGCAGTCAATATATAATTCAATGAGTCGACTTGAATAACTAGTGTTCGGGAAAATAGGATATCTGGGATAGCATGTACCTTTACCCAAAGTGCGACAGTATGATCTTCCAGATATTCAGTTCCTAAAGGGCCAGATTCTTTGTCTTCATTGCAATCATGCACACCACGGTATGTTAAAATTTGTTGTGAGTTTCCACTACTTGAGACCTGTTCATTCTTTTGATCCTGTCGGGAGAAAATGTGTTGCTCAAAATTGGTTCCAAATGTATGGCCCGATTGCTTGGTAAGGGTTCCAGCCTCCTCTTTCCCTTCTCCTTGAGAATCTGGAGTATAGTTTACAAGCGAGATTCCACTATTTGAAGCATCTTTTGCATTTTCACCTTCAGTTAAGCCATCAATATGGCAGTATTTTCCAGGTAGTACATCCTCACTCAAACCATATGTAGTGTCATGTTCAGGAGAACTCCCCTTTTTATTGCACTCTAAACACGGAAAAGCATTTTCTTCTGAATTAGAGAAGTGTTCAGTCGTTTCTTTGCAAGATGCTTGTTCGGATAATGGAGCTTTTGGCTCTGAGTGACCATTCAAAATGTTGCAGACTACCATCTGAGGAGAATCAGTTTTCAGGAATCTTGCATTTTCTTCATTTTTATTTCTTATTTCTTCATCTACTTGATAGTTTTGGGAAGAATCTACTCTCAGTGACGGGTTTCCAATAAAAATTATGCCATTCGATAGTTGATGTCTGGGTCTTTCCAGACCACAGTTAAATTCTTTCAAGTTAGCTTCACTGCAGTTTTCTTCTAGTTGATCATTAGGTACTTTCCCCACTTGATCAGATTCCAATGAACTCAGTTCTTTATCAAGAATATCCATTGAAAGATTGCCTCCCTCCACTTGTTGCACCAACATGTTCTCTTCGAGGTTGTCTTCGGCTGATTTTGCTCCTGGACTTTGTTCTCCACCATACTGAATTGAAAAGGACGGCACTGGCATGACTCCCCTCTTTAGATGTGAATGCCATAAAATGTGAAGAATCTCGAAATGTCCGACTTCTGCTCCCTAATATTATCAACCTTGATTATCAATACAGGTCTGATTAAATACATGCGTCTCTGCAATATGCAATACTTTAATGCATAAATAAGAAAACAATATATGTCAAGATTTTATTTTGACCAATTTAAATTACACATTTACACAAATAACTGGGAATAACGAGGAATTGCAGAGCAAGACTACATCAAAGAAAAGAAAAAAAATGATATGATTTCATGTCGGCCACATTATAAATGTGACTAGATTGTAACTCCATGAATATCAGGATCAGCTACAAGCCTAAAAGCGACAATGTTAAGTCAGACTTAACCAATATGCCACATAATGTGAGTGCACGTATGTTGCAACATGTTAACTATTATGGTCATGGAAAGGGGATTCCAGAACTCAATTTTAGCCTTTCTCGCCTTCTAAATAAGTTTAATAACATCTGTACCCGGGCGAAACAATCGACCACTACCAATAAGTATCAGTCTGTCGGGCTGCAGAATAAATTGCTATCTGCTAAATGACACAACATAGCTGAATTTCATAATATTAGAGTGAGTCTCGACCTAAAACAGGTTAAAATTTTCACATGCATCTGAGTCAAGCCGACAATGGACAGAAACATAGTTATGAAAGACGAAAAATGCACCTAGGCCCCAAGGTCCTTTGGGGCCTAGGCACAAAGCGCAAATGAGGGGCACGTGCCTGAGCAAAGCAAGGTGGTGCATGTATAATTAGAAGAAAAATAGAGGTCCTCAACCTCTAACCAGTGATCCGTTGCTATGTTCTAGGTCTCACCCACTCGTAATAAGGAAGCTTCAACTGTGCTTTCACCGTGATGGAGAAGGTCTACGCTCTTGATCCTCGTATAAGTTTGCACTTGTTCACAACAAAAGCAAGGCGCAACCTCCATTGGTGCTTTGTGCCTAAACGTAAGTGTAGGCAGGACAGAACTAGTCAAAACAGGTTGAAATTGGCCACATCTTGATTCTGCCTATATCTCATTTTTATGTTTGAAAAAGAATTTTAAAGTCCATATACTATATGTTACCTAGTAAGAAATGAAATTGACATGCCATAATTTTAAAGAAATAATATGCAATTACTAACCTACACCAACGCAGAACTACATAAATATTTTAATAAGTCACATTTTATATTTTAATATGTTCCTAAAATTAGACTTTCTTCTGAACTGCTGAAATGTTATACTCCAATAACTCAATCAGAAACCAGGAAAACTGCCAATATTGATACTCGTCAAAAAGGGTCTGGTACCAATACCAGAACTAATTTTTTGAACAAGACTAGAATGATATAATCTTCCGATTTTTGTTGTTGATAATTTAGCAAACATTCTCAGGAGAGAAACAGAAAACGCAAGTTCTTTAAGAGAAATTAAAAAAATGAATTTAAGTTTGAATAAAATAACAGAGCCTTTATTCCAATTTTTTGGGGTCGCTATTTGTATTCATCTATGTTACTTAAGGGACATGTCTCTGTAACACCAACAAAAACATAACTTCTTTACAGCTTCAATTCATATTTATTTAGGCTACTACTAGTCCTATGGTTCCTTTAACTAGTATCTTATCCCTCCTTACTAGAGCATCAATTTTTGTGAGTTGCACTTGTTCAAACCACCTTGAATTTATATGATCTTGTCCTCAATTGGTGCCACCTCCAAGTTTCCACAAATAAACTCATTTCTTATACTATCTTCCAGTGTATTGCTGTCAACCATCCATCCTCTCTCATTTCAGCTTGCTAGTTTTCTGGACATGTTCCTTAATTGTTCCATTATTAAGATCCATAAAGTATGGCCAAGTCATAGAATTTTCCAATCACTCTGATTTAAGTTCTCAAAACAAAATAAAAGCATCTTTCAAAGCCTATATTATTACTCTTGTTTATCTAAGTCCTCACTTTTGATGATTTAGATTAGAACATATTAAGTCAACTTTGATTACATAGGACCTCCTCGACTCTTCATTCTAAAGTGAGCATAACGTACTTATCGTTCTTTACAAAATTGTCTTGAAATACTCAACTCCAATGCGCCATCTTCTGTACAAGCCCCAGAGTCCATCCACAATGGGTCATTTTACAAATCCTTATCTAACTATTTTCATGTTTCCACATATATCTTGCTTGCTTCAAGGTTCATACCCTGCATGGTTGCCAGATTGGCGAGCTTTAGAGATTCTTCTTCAAGTTGCCAATGCATGCCAATCTCATAACAGGCCAAGCGTACTCCACTTCATCCACCCAGCTCAAATATCATCATATTTTCCTCCATTTATATAATAGATAAAAGATTGCTAATCTGGATTCCATGAAAAATCTTGATCAATGAATTCTTTCAATAACTTGCTTTAACTTCTATTTGCAATATACATTAAATTTACTGTATAAAACTCATAATAGTTACAAAACTTAAGCCTTTCATCTTGTTGGAGAATGTGCGTGTGTGTATATATAGAGAGAGAGTGATTGGATGCTTTACGAGGGGGTATGGGTCCTGGGTCCCTATTCACGTGGTGAGGATTGAGGTCGATGAGAGAGAGCAGGAGTTACTATAGCCCTTTGAGTGGCGCGTGCCCATTTGATGTAGTATGTAATTTGTGTTGCTTGTAAGGACGATGAAAGTGAGCCAAAGTTCAAACTAGAACTAGCAAGTGTGAGTAGCGACTGCCATCGAGGAAGAGGAGGAAGAAGACATTGCCAACGAAAGAGACTCGAAGGGTGCCATCAAGAGGATCAAGAGGGTGCACGTGAGACCAAGAGGAGGAAGTTCATTAACTAATCAATCATCGCTTAACAAATTTATTAAATGTCTAGGAGAGAGGATGTTTTTTAGGGAACTATGATTTTGAGGGTTTGGAAAAGGCATGTGTAATTCGAGGGGGGGGCGAAAATCCGAGGGGCGGCTAGGGTTTGGGAGAGGGAAGGGCATGGAAAGCGTGCTCTGGAGCAGGAAGGAGGGGTCGGGAGGGGAGGCTAGGATTTGGGTGATGGCGGGAATAGGATTAGATTAGGGTTTAAGAGAGCTAGTAGGAAATATTTTTGGTGAACGGTGCAAGAGTGAGGATTTTTCTGCCATGTCGGAGAATAGTGAGAGAATAATGAGATGTTTTATTGAGGGGTATATCCCTATTTGTATGATGAGGATTAAGAGCTTATATTACATTATTCGAAATGGTGGACTAAAAGAGACTAAACAAAGATATACATAATACTCTCTTACACATCTTTACCATAATATAGTGTGCCTATGATAGTATGACTCTTTTTTTGAAAAAATGCTCAAGTACCTAGGGGCTGAAGCTCCTGTTGACAAACGGCCAGGAAGGTTTAAAATGTATAAAGCCTTACAATAAATATCAACGTGGATTCCAAGGTTTCTAAGGCTCGAAAGATCCAAGCGCCAAACCTTAAGGTTGAGCTAAATAATGTCCTGTATATTGTTTGTGTGAATTAAGAAAATAACAAGATAAATAAAATTACAGCACATACCAAAACTCCATCAGATACGATGATATGTAGACCCTATGAGAATACCCTAGCGCCTGTTTGGTTATGTTTTATAACTCAGATTTTTGAGTTATAAAACCAAAATGGCAGAAAGTTGTGTTTGGTTATACATTTCGTAAAAGTGAGTTTGGAAAAAAATTTCCCAAATGAGCTGTTTAAAAGCAGCTTTATGAGAGCAACAAAAACCTCTTTTGAGAGTAAGCACTCATAATTTCTTTTGCACATTCCCCCAGATCTTCCCTCTCTCAAGCCCTCTCTACTGTGGCAGGGGTCCCCCATCCTCCCCCCACTCTCTCTCTCTCTCTTCCCTCTTCCCCTTCCCCTTTCCTAGTTCTCTCCGTCTGCGCTTGGCCGAGCGAACCCAGCGCCTCCCGAAACCGCCTCACCGGAGCCACTTCTCTCCTTCTTCCCTCACCTTGCTCGACCCCTCCCTCCCCTCCTCCGGTCTCGTTGTCGCCTACAGCAGCAACTACAGCGAGTCCAGTGCATCGTGTGGTACACCCTCCTCCTCTTCCTCTTTGAGTTCCGCGGCGCCAGGCTCCTTGCCACTGCCGCCGAGACCCTAAATCCAACCAGGACCCCCCAGATCCCTCCATCGATCGCCGACGACGGGAAGGTGAGGTAGGGCTACGAACGTGGTTAATAACAGGAGGAGTTGCGGACCATGGAAGCGGTGGTCCGCGGGAGGTGGAGGTGCGGACCTTGGAGGTGACATTGCTGGGGTCTTCGGTGGCGGTGGTCCACGGGAGGTGGAGGTACGGACCCCCTCGTCGACATGGCTTCGGTCGACCTGGCCCCCCTCCTCGGGAGGACATAGGGAACATGGAGGACACATGGAGGACTCACGGTTCTCGTTGTCGACGTGAGGACACATGGAACATGGAGGACACATGGAACATGACACAGAAAAGATGGAGGATACATGAAACATGATAAAAAAAACATGACACAAATTATTTTCTAAAATTTTATTACCAAACAGAATTCTAATTTTTTTTCCCCAGAAAACTACTTTTCATATGAAAGTAACCAAACGTAAACTCAAAATTTTTATACTCCCAAAACAACTTTATAACTTACTTTCAGAAAACTATTTTCAGAACAAAATTTCAGAAAATCTATCCAAACGGACCCGCTTCACAATCACCCTTCTCATTTTCAGAACCAAGACAATCAAACCTCTATTTCTTCTATGCATCTACTATGTTTTCAACTTGTATTCTATTTTTTAATGTCGAATCGAATATCACATTGTCTGGATCTAAGTGATTCATCCTCTTCATAAACTCATTATTGTGAAGCTGATAAATGTATAAATGTCAATATGCATAATGAAGAAAAAATTAATATAAAACTCACTCGTATAAGTTAGTTAACACTTAACAGACTATAGAATTCAAGCCTATGAGCTATTTCTGACATATAGATGTTTATCAGTCGATAACACAGAGAAGAAAAGAATTGCCTCTTACTATTTCCTTGGCATAATATCTTTTAGTATGTTTATTGACAGTCCCAAAGCTCCGCACCCACAAACTGCCCCCCCCCCCCAAACCAACATCTTCTTTATCACTACATCGTAAATTGGCAAGAAACCAAGACTCGTACATCCAACCAACCGATAGTAGTTCTACCGCTCCTCTTATTCAACAAAGTGTAACAAATAACAAAGCAAGTCAATAATGGCTAGTTCTAAGCATAGCTACCGGGATCCCCCTGTCCCCTACGAACTACGTTCCGTACCTCGCGCCCCCAAATGCGACAACTTCCGTAGATAGGCAACTAAAAGTGACGGCCCGGGCAATCCAGATCTTAACAACATATATTTCAACGGTGATACCGGCCAAATGGGGGAATTGATCCGGCAATG
The DNA here is from genome assembly GCA_029216955.1 of Iris pallida. Taxonomy (NCBI): domain Eukaryota; kingdom Viridiplantae; phylum Streptophyta; class Magnoliopsida; order Asparagales; family Iridaceae; genus Iris; species Iris pallida. The sequence continues at coordinate 20,177,183 of JANAVB010020400.1, forward strand.
ATTACTTCCTACCAAAATAGCGCAACGGTAAGGATGGTCCTAAGACCATGCAGATAATGAAGCATGCAGGAGCAGGTCGTATAGGATTTGACACACACATGTAAGGTCATACAGCTTTCCAAATTTGGAGTCAAAAAAAAAAAAAAAAAAAAAAACTCCCCTAGGTTTGAGAAAAATGCAAAAAGGGGAAAAGGGCTTCAGATTTAAACCAACAGTGGGTCTATTCTACCACACTATTTTCTACTCTCCATCCATCTTCTACAAAGTTTTGGTTTGGTTTTGTAACAAATAACAACAGAAGCAAGTCATTGTCTACACACACACAAAAAACACATATGTATGTACATGCATCTAAGAACTGGATCGGAATAAAAAATATATATATAATAAAAAATAAAAAATAAGAAGGAGACGATTTGGGAGATTTGGAGCAACCTTGTGTTAGGGATCCGTGGTAGCTGACATGTTGGGGTTGGGGGAATTGGGACGAGATTTGGGCACGAATTAGAATTAGGGATTGGAAACGAAACCAAACAAAAAAATTTGGTAACGCAACTGCGCGTGTATGTATGTATATTATCGTGTTTCTTTAATGTAAATTTTCGTATTCGTCCCTGTGTTAATTTAGTTTTACTGTTTAGGGACAGGTTTGAAGAGGGGTGTTTATGTTAATTGGCTGCTGGTTAGCGGCTCTCGGAGACATTTGCTGCTTCTGCTTCTTCTTCTTTTTTCGTCGTGGTTATTCGGGATGAATGTTAGGGATTTGGACTTGGCCCTGCCCGTTTCATTCTATTATTTCATGGGTCGTATTGGGCCGGGTCTAGCTTGCTTTACCTGTTAAGTGCCCAACCAAAAAAAATGACTTGCAACCAAACATCTCCATTCCTACTATTATATATATATATATATATATATATATATATATATATGGAAATTGCTGAGAAATCCAATTTCGGGGTGGACTTTTATGAAATGCCCACCCGCTGCATAAGTTTTATGAAATACCCAGAATTAAGTATTTTCACGTTAAATATTCCAATATTCTCTTTTAGATGCCACTGGGAAATGCTATTTTTATAATACCGAAACTACCCCTCCGCGCGAATTGGTCATCTATATGTATTTGAATTCAAAAAACTCAGATCTGTATTGCGATTTTCGTCTTCTTCTTCTTCACGGGAAATCTGAATTCCATTGCTCTCATATTCAGCAGAGATCGCAAAAATCGTTCGTAGTTCGGTGTGTTTTTCTTCAGTCGAACTCAGATCATCGCTCGTCATCATCATCACCATCATCATCATCTTCATCGTGGAGACATTTGAAATTTTTCGACGATTAGGTCAATTGTGGAGAGAAGATCTTTCTTCTTCTTTTCCATAAGAATTATCATCGTTTTGAAAGAAGAACGAAACTCTTTATTCATGAAAAAACTAAATTAACGTTTTAACACTGTAAATGATCATTCTCCGTGTAAACTAAAACGGAGAATGCCATTCTCCGTTTTATTTAAAACGGAGAATGCCGTTCTCCGTGTTTCTAACACGGAGAATGACCATTCTCCTGCGTTTTTAACACTGGAATGACCATTCTCCGTCTTAATTAGGACGGAGAATGACCATTCTCCGTCTTAATTAAGACGGAGAATGCCATTCTCCGTTTTATTTAACACGGAGAATGACATTCTCCGTTTTATTTAACACGGAGAATGGCATTCTCCGTTTTATTTAACACGGAGAATTGGCATTCTCCTGCGTTTTAACACTGGTATGACCATTCTCCGTGATAAATTACACGGAGAATGGCATTCTCCGTGTAAATTAAGACGGAGAATGGTCATTCTCCGTTTAATTTAGCACGGAGAATGGCCATTCTCCGTCTTAATTAGGACGGAGAATGCCATTCTCCGTTTTATTTAACACGGAGAATGGCATTCTCCGTGTTTCTAACACGGAGAATGGTCATTCTCCTGCGTTTTAACACTGGAATGACCATTCTCCGTGTAAATTAAGACGGAGAATGTCATTCTCCGTGTTATTAACACGGAGAATGTTATTCTCCGTGTTATTAACACGGAGGATGGTCATTCTCCGTGTAAATTAAGACGGAGAATGCCATTCTCCGTGTTACTAATACGGAGAATGACCACCCTCATGCGAAAATTAACATTTTTCGTGTTCTAAACGGAGAATGGCCATTCTCCTGCATTTTATGGTCAGCTGAAACTTTGGAGGGCCATAACTTTTGACTGGGAGGTCGAAACGAGGTCCCGTTTGTCGCAAAATGAGCGTATCGTCGAGGAGACTGAAAGTAACAATTTTATTGTTAGACGGCCTTTCGAAATTTTAGAATCGCAAAAAAATGATGTTTGGACCTCCGTTTTAGCACTTTTGCCGTTCGTCCCGGTCTTTCCGAAATTTTCCGACGAGTTTTTAAAGATTTTTGAGGTGAAAACCTAGATTCGAAAGTGAGCAGCGTATGGAAGAAGATGGAGTATTGAAACGTTTTTTTTAAGAGCAGTTTTGTGGGTGTTTCCAATAAATTAAAAGGAAGGGCAAAAGGGTCATTTGGGCATTTCATAAATCTTCCCTATATATATATATATATATATATATATATATATATATATATATATATATATATATAAATGCTAAAAATAAGCCGTCTAAATCTTACATATATTCTCATATTCACACGTAATTAAGAGAAAAAAATTCTAAAATTCTTCTGACTACTGCTTATGTATATCCTCACCTAAGTAAGAAAAATTCCTAAAATATTCTAACTACTTGAAAATATATCCAAAGGCTATATATATATATCTATAAAAGAAAATCCTAATTATAACATCTTCAATATTTCAATTGTATTTAAACTATATATATCCTAAGTTTTAAAAATATGTCTATAAAAAATCCTAATTAAAATCTATTTAAATTATTTTAATATAGTTAAAAAAAAATTTATATTTTATTTTGTGTACGTGTAACGTAACTAGTTATTTATAAGAAAAAAACCATATGAAATGATTACTAATCGAGCTAGCGACATTTATATGTTACAATCAACCCAATGCATTGAATCTTATCTCGAAGATTCATGAGCCAAATCAAGTAGTAAGTTCAAACAAGAAATAATCTATAGCGGAGTATAATAAGAAAAGTTTGAGGTTTCAAACTGTTTTTGTTTTTCTTTAAAAAATGTTCTTGCCTATGTCTACTAATTAGAATTGTTCATTAAATTTAACATGTGTAATTAGTTAATTACATATAGAAAAAATAATTAAGACTTTTTTCAAGCAGTAAAAAATGAAGAAAATATTGTTTGATCTTGTCGAGTAGTAAAAATTAAGAGACTATATTATTTGCTCTTAAAATATTGAACGCAAGTGCATATATACTATTAGATATTAGGGTGTGTATAAATTGTTTGCGTGTCATAGACACTTAGGGGGTCGACCTATATTGTTTTTCATCTGGGATTCTACTTGGTGCTAAACAGGATGCAAACTAAATAGGTTTCATTTTGAAGTGGAGTTTTTCCTAACATGACATTCATTTTTTGGACTCGAATGGACGGACGTTTCCAAAACTCTTCTTTTTGCATGTGAATCCTTTTCTTTCTTTCTTTTTTTTCTTTTTTTTTCGCATGTGAATTCAGTTTGTAGGGATTTGGACTTGGTCCTCGCTCCATGTCGCAAGCGATCGGATTGACCCATTAGTGTTGCCAAAGACTAACGGACCAACCCAACCCTTTAATTCGTTATTTAACCGCATTAGTTGCCTTTAAAAAAAAAAGAATAGAACACATAACCAAATATTATTGTTTATTAAAAAATTATAAGAAGAACATGCAATATCATTGACGATTAGCCAACCATTATCTTTAAGTTCATCCACTTTATAATAAAGGATCCCTTTGCCCCGAAACGGCCCAATCCAATAAGAAAATTCCAATTCAGTGGGCCTTTCGTTACAATCAAATAGATTGTCCCAATTCAGTGAGCCTTTCGATACAATCAAATAGATTGCCACAAAGGCGCCATATTCTAGGAGCCCAAACTATGTGATTGAATAAATCCACCTCTATCTGTTGCGGGTCGAGGGCTCCTTCTCCTTCTTCAATCCGATTTGTATTTTACATATAAAAATATCTAATCAACGATAGAACAAGATCCAAAAGGCTACAGCCAACTTGATACACTGAACACCAGGAAGATGAATCTTCCAATCAAACCAAGCAGAAACTTTACATTTTACTTCGACAATTGTTATAACAAGAGGGTATCCATAGCTAAATATTGAACTTGAATATCAAGCCAAGTGTTCATCAATACAAAGCAACTTAACAAAGCCCGGTAAGCAAATTTGTAAAGCAGATCACAATGGCAGTCAGACTGGATGCTTCTCCTGAAACATATTTGCACATCCAAGAGTCTCACCTAAGATGGTACATTCAACTCATAACTCCAAATCAAATAAAACACACAAAAACAAGCTTTATGCCTCGAATAATTTTTTTGCATCTGAATAGGAATATCAGCAAATAAATACTTGATAGCATCTGACAATACAGTCAAACCGTATAAACACTTTCCAACTTTAGCTTTCAAGATCTTCGCGAGAACGTCTGCTAGGAACTTACTTACTACTGCAGTCACCAATTATTAACTAGCAATATCCAAAGTGATTGTTTCATTAGCATAAAATGTAAACCACAAAATAATAGTTCATAAAAACAGTACAGGAATCAGACACCTTCGGGCAGACGCAACCAATTGATCCTGCATGTCCACTAACCATCTCATACAATCAGTATCAGGTAATTAGAATCATTTGAAGATGAAGCTTTCTAACCCACAATGAAGTACAATAGTCACAATAATCTGGAAGCTACACAACATAGTGCAATAAGTAGGCAGTGCTAGTTTCGATCCCCCTAAAAGATACCAGCAAGAGAATGGTGTCCTAATTGCAAGACGGAGAAGCTAGAAAAAGAAAAAGAAAAAAAGAAAATCTGTCTACAAGATAAACCGGGCGACAAGGATAAGGGAAACAATCATCTAAGTTTTGCCTAGTATTCCATTTTCACTATTGCATTTGATGGTGGTGGCTCTGTCATGGTTGGCAGATACTGGAGCCAATCTTTGGCGCAGAAGAGGGCCTCCACTATCTCAGGGCGCAGCGAACTCCTGTACTCGTCGAGCACTCTGCTACCAGTCCCCGTGCCAAAAATAGAAGAACCAGTGTTCACCATTGACATCGGGATGGCCAGGACATCCTTGGCCATTTTGGAGAGAGTAGGATACTTGATGGTATTGAGTTTCCACCAGTTCAAGATATCAAAATCCTGAATTCTTGGGAGGAGGGTCTCTTCCAAGTACTGTTCTAGCTCCGATTTTGACGAATGAGTCACGGACATTTCGGAAATATAGATATCGAAATCCAGAAGCCCGTCTCCTGCCGATGTTGGAGTGGATGGGGTTAATGGCCGAATGACTTCGCTCTCGGAGTGGCCATTATTTGCCTCACAGATGAGGTTGTTTGCCTCTCCATGCTGTTCCTCGTAAGCAGGAGTCAAGGGAAGTGGCTGGTTAACATACTCGAGATAGAGCTCGTGAATACTATCATCAACCACCTTGACATACCTTGCAGCATCCTCACCATAGAGTTTGGAGAAACTGAACTCCACAAGCTTCATCTTGAAGCGTGGGTCCATAACGACAGCAACTGCAAGAACAAGACTGCAATCTCTCCAATACTTGTCGAACTTCTCATGCATCTCTTTTGCAGTGCTGCTCACAATCTCATCCTCGCTTGAGATTCCATTAGTCAACTCCAGCTGGATCTTCCACGCTTCCTGGAAAAATATGTTTGCTGTGGGGTCTGCTGTTGCCATGACAACATTAGCAGAATCGTACAGATACTTCAAATATGTGCAAACAATTTCCACCTTCTTCCAATCTTCCGGAGTTGGCGCTTCATTGTAATGCTCATCACATGTCTCCAATAAATTGAATGCTCGTTTGTACTCCAGGGCAGCAGCCAGCATGTGGTAGGTTGTGCTCCATTGCATTGCAACATCAAGAGACAAGCTCTTTGTACTAGGAATCTCAAGCTGCAGGGCGCACTCTGCAAATTTGTCTTCATGGGCTGGAGAGACCTTGACAAACTTAACACTCTCACGTATATTGTAGATGATACCATGAATTGAAGCTATCACATCCTGAGCAATGACATTCAAGATGTGGGCATAACATCGGACGACAAACAACTGACCTTTGAGAACCAACATATTCTTATTGGACAGATGGTCTCTGAGATTTGCACTATAGATGTCATGAGAAGAGCAGTTATTGTCCAGAGTAATGGTGAACAACTTGCTCTTCATATTCCATTCTGAAAGGCTAATTCCGATTACTTCACTAAGAGCATTCTCTGAATGTGGAGAGATACCATCATGAAGTTCAGCATTCTTCTATGCAACTTCCAGTCGCTATCAATGAACTGTCCGTTCAAACAGACATATCCAAGAGTCTGACTAGTGGTCCACAAGCTTATGGTGAGGCTTATCCTCCCAGACAAAGTTCCAAAGATCTCCATAAGATTTTGTTTTTCCCTATGATAGATTGCTAAGACTTCTGCATCAATTTCACTAAAACTCGGCATCTTGAACCGTGGCTGAAGAGACTGCACAAAAGCCATGACAGCAGGCTGTTCAACCATGTGAAGAGGGTACTCATGCAGAATAATCATCCTGGCCAGATTTTCACAGCTCAATTCTTGGTCAAATAGGGAATTCAAGCTAGATCTATAGCGTCTCCTGGGTGGTTCAATGCCCTCTCCATCAGTTTTCGAGCCAGAAGCAAATGCAAGGTTTTGTTTCTCCATCATCTTTATTTTGGGACATGAACCCAGAGCTATGTGTCTCTTGAGGTGGCTAGTACCTGCTATCTTTGAGCCAGAGCTGTATGCAAAGGTCTGCTTGCACAATTTACAGCACGCCCTTGTGCATCCACCGGACGCAGCTTCAACAGTGAAATGCTCCCAAACCATTGACTTCCTTCTCCTGCGTTTGTTAGTCTGTGGGGCTGCTTCCAAGGCAAGCTGCTCAGTGTCACTGGCGTCACCCATGCTAAACTAAGAATTCCTGCACAAAAAATGCAGCGAAAGAGAAGTTCATGAGTTCTTTGTCTTTATTTCTTTTCTTTTCTTACATTTTTCAGTTTTTTTTAATTTTTTTTACTATGTAAGTTCCTATCTTTCAATTAGTTTACACAAAGGATTCAAACAAAGATAAATAATCTCATCCATATATGTATCTAAAAAGAATATGGACATCAATTATTGGTTGATTCAAAATATAAAGAAAGAGAGATACTTTTACCTCAATGTCATTATATGAATAGCTAAATCCAAATGATATCCTAAGCTTTCAAAATTGGTTAACCTCAGTTTCCTTTATAATTTCTTAGTTGTAATTAGTAATATACTATTTGTATCCATAATGTCCAAAATTTATATATGCCTTAACCATATATGGAGGTTCACTTTAGTTTTATTTTTTCGTGTCCATATATGCTAGAGGAAAATAAATACTAATACCTACATCAGCTCTATAGTCAACGATGCTTAGGTCCATGTTTATACTATATGGATGATCCGTGACTAACACTCTTATCAAGACAAACGGTCAGAAGCAACTTATTGCAACTTGGAAGAAAAAAGAAGACAAATTCCAAAAAGAGAGAAACAACTTCCAATACAGTACAACAAATTTTGAATCAGTCTGCAATATTAGTCCAGTTTCATAGCAAGAGATATTTTAGGCTTGTATAACAATAATAACGTAGACGTCAGATCGAAAACCGGTCATAAACTGTGAAATCTTGTATGGAGCTTTCTTATGCTCCATAGTCGGCCGCATTCTGATGGGACTCTGGGAGAAGGCTTAATGATGATGATGTACCAATACTAATGTTGGTAATGGATACTCAAAACAGAACATATCTCCAATATTAACTGAAACTAATGTAAACTATCAAAGTGCTTAGGTTCTGAAACAAGGCATCCTACTTTCTCATTTTCAATCCGAAAATGGAAGGAGAGGTGAGCAAGCTTCAGGCAACAAAAAAATAACAGAACAGTAAAGAAATTGAACAATAAACACAACCAACCCTTAGTCCAATGCATACAAAGAAAAATGTGAAAACCAAGAATAGAAAGGAAACTCTACAATCAGAAGAAACTAAGATACATGTAAATTACAGTCATTATTACTGAGCCCTCAAGGAAAAAAAAATTACTAGTTGGTGAGCTGTGCCTCTAGACACTCCCCCGAATATTTCATTTTGCCCGATAAATAACAATAAACAAAATGTTTCAATGACTTTTAGATAAAACAAGTTTCAAGAAATAGAGTCAGTCTAGCGTATCCACCCCCAAACACAACACTCATCTTACATACAAATAAGAAACATACAAAAAACTAACAATAGCAAAAGTGCAACTGACACACAAAGAATAGATTCCGCACTTGACTTAAGATACATGTAAATTACAGTCATTATTACTGAGCCCTCAAGGGAAAAAAAAAATTACTAGTTGGTGAGCTGTGCCTCTAGACACTCCCCCGAATATTTCATTTTGCCCGATAAATAACAATAAACAAAATGTTTCAATGACTTTTAGATAAAACAAGTTTCGAGAAATAGAGTCAGTCTAGCATATCCACCCCCAAACACAACACTTGTCTTACATACAAATAAGAAACATACAAAAAACTAACAATAGCAAAAGTGCAACTGACACACAAAGAATAGATTCCGCACTTAACTTATGGAGCATGGATGATGATAAACCTTCGTTCCAATACTCATGGCACAATAAGACCTACAGGAAATTGCTAGTGGAAATACTTCCAAATGTTTTCTAAATCTGGATGATCTTAGAAAAGAGAGCACCGTTGAAGAGTTTGTTGGGGAAATCCATTCAGATATTGACTGAATTTTCAGCTTGACATGTAACCAGGTAGTAGCAGTTACGCTTTGTTCTTAAACTAATTATCCATCCACTTATGCAAGTAACTAGCAAATTGTCTAAGGATTTCCCACACCCAATGATGCACTCTAAAGCTCATCATGTCAACCATGTAGTTGTCTAGATTTCCTTACCAGGTGACACGAAAAACTAAATTAAATATTCATCCATTCAATTTCAATCATTCAACCCTAAAGATTCATAATCAAACTTTTTAAGTAACATAAACATGCTCCCCAGCATCTTTTCGACCCCCTCCCTAATACCAACTCTTTCAATTGATTCTTTCAGATTAGAAAACGTAGGAATTCAACTATGAACTACTCCGCTTTCCAAACAAATAGCTCAACTGATATTGGTATATACTGCACAGAAAAAGAACTATTCTCATAGGATTTCTTGTTTCAAATGTGCTATCGCCTACCACGCATGAACTAAATGGAACAGACACCCATAGGGTAAAACCTTTAAGTCGGACAGAACATAAAAGGTTTCTATCTTTTACTAAAGTTAAACTACAGAACTGGGGACATGACGCATCCTGGATGGGTGGGTTCGATCCCACGGGAGAAGCGGACTATTCCTTCCAATTGATGGTGGGAGTTAAATATCGGAAAATTAAGATATATTCATCTGCTTCGCGCTATGCTTATTTCGTCACCGTCACGGGATTGGTCACATCTATCGATCATATTCTCAAATATAGCGATTTATAGTTTTTCTTTTCCACGATTCAATTTCTTTCGTTCTATTTCGGCAAATTCAATGGCATGCTTAAACCCTATAAACATCAAGTGATTGTATGCATGCAAAAGACATGATTACTAAACGAAAATTTAGTCCATAGCACGTGAAGAAGCTGAAACTTAGCGTAATTTATATTTGTTCCGAGCAAATATAGTTCTAGAGATCTCAATTAGTAACCACTATCACTATCTATAGATCCTCGATCAATTAGAAGATTGAACTAACTTTACTCTCGAACGCTAAATGTCCAGAGATCCAACCTCCAAGTTACCACTACACTATTATCAGAAGAAAAATATTCAAACTCCCCGCAAATCATAATTCTAAATAGATCCAACAAGAACAGTAAATAGCATATGAAATCAAGTTTATTTTTTTTTGGGGGAATTGTAATTAAAGAAGACTAAGAGAGAGAGGGGAGAGAGAGGAGTGGGTTTGTTTATAATAATAATACCAAGGAGGAGGAGGAGAGAGAGAGAGAGAGAGGTCGGAGGCCTGGCTGGATCTGCGGACCGGGGCGGCGGATCGATTTGATTTGGGAAAAGAAGCGGAAGATGGGCTGACGAAATAATTGTGGGTTGGGTCTTCTCTTTGCTTCAAAACGAAACCCTAATAATTAAAAGAGGGGATTTTTTTTGGAGAGAGAAGGGAGATGGGGAATTTTTATATTATAGTTGAGAATAGTAACAAGGAAACCCACAGCGAGAAGGACTATTGTTATTTTTGTGTGACCGACCCCTCTCTTTTCCATTCGGGGTGGGGGTTCGGCTGGGCTCAAATAGGCCCATTTGCTGCCTCCTTCTCCCACTTTGTTTTGTTCTTTATATTTTATTTGTATTTTGGCCCACGTATTCAACTCTTTCAAATCTTTTTTTTTAATGGTTACCTACTATATAGGCTATATTGGGTATTTATATATCAAGTTGTCTTATCTCCAACTTGTAAATTCACGTGTGTTGTACATAAAATATATATTTTATTTCTTTTCTGATTTTGTTGAAAAAATGATTTGAATATTTGAATATTGTTATATATCCATTTATATTTATTAGGAGTTATTTATATTTATTTAATGTATATAGATATATGTGAAGGAAATAGATATGAAAAATTTATGAAATGTCCAAAAATTGTAAAAATTTTATATAAAATCCACCGCAAAATAACGTTTCATCGCGTGTCCAGAATTAACGAAAAATATATAAAGCGGATTCCGAATGACCTTTTTGTCCTTCTAATTAATTCAAAACACCCCCGAACCCTAATATAAAAAAAAACGATTTCGATTCTTCCTCTTCTTCCATACGCCGCTCTGTTCTCAAACCTAGGTCATTCTTCTCCAAAATCTTCAAACCTTCTCTCCATTCGCAATCTTCACACCATGTCGACATCAGCGGCAGAATCATCACCAGCAGCATCACCAATTAGAGAAGATGCACCAGTTGCAAAAAATCCAAAAAGAAAAGACGGAGAACCACGTAAACGCTTAATTAAGAAAGTTGCACATAAAAAAAGGGAAACGATGCTAAGCAAAAAGAAGTGCAAGAAAAAGTGCAAACAGAAGGTATAACTTTGAGTTTATGTTCGCAAATTCTGTATATATTACACGAAGAATGACATTCTCCGTCTTAAAACACATTTGAATGTTCATTCTCCCTGTCAAATTACACTGGGAATGTCATTCTTCGTGTAATTTAAATCAATAATATCATTCTCCGTATAATTTAACGGAGAATGGCATTTCCAGTGTTAAAACACATGAAAATGCTATTCTCCGTGTTAATTTAAACGAAAAATGACATTCTCTGTGTAATTTAAAACGGAGAATGCTATTCTCCGTGTTAAATTAAACGGAGAATGGCATTCTCAGTGTTAAAACGAATGAGAATGCTATTCTCCGAATTTTTCTAAACGGAGAATGTCATTCTTCATTTTGAATTACACGGAGAATAACATTTCCAGTGTTAAAACGAATGAGAATGTTGTTCTCCGTGGAATTTAACACGGAGAATGGTCATTCTCCGTTTCAAATTATACGGAGAATAGCATTCTCAGTGTAAAACACATGAGAATGTCATTCTCCGTTTAATTTAAAACGGAGAATGGCATTCTCCGTGTAATTTGAAACGGAGAATAGCATTTTCAGTGTTAAAACACATGAAAATGTTCATTCTCCTTGTTAATTTAAACGGTGAATGTCATTTTCATTGTTAAAACGAATGAGAATGCTATTCTCTGTTTATTTGAAATAGAGAATGCTATTCTCCGTGTTGAATTACACGGAGAATGCTATTCTCCGTGTTGAATTACATGGGGAATAGCATTTCCAGTATTAAAATGATTGAGAATGACATTCTCCGTGTAATTTGAAATGGAGAATGCTGTTCTCCGTTTTAAATTAAACGGAGAATGTCATTTCCAGTGTTAAAACGAATGAGAATGGTATTCTCCGTTTAATTTGAAACGGAGAATTCTATTCTCCGTGTTAATCTAGCACGGAGAATGGCATTACAAGTGTTAAAACGAATGAGAATGCTATTCTTCGTTTTATAAACGGAGAATAACATTCTCCGTGTTGAATTACAAGAAGAATAACATTCCCAGTGTTAAAACGATTGAGAATGTCATTCTCCGTTTAATTTGAAACGGATAATGACATTCTCCGTGTAATTTGAAACGGAGAATAGCATTCCCACTGTTAAAACACATGAGAATGTCCATTCTCTTTGTTAATTTAAACGGAGAATGACATTCTCCGTGTAATTTGAAACGGAGAATGCTGTTCTCCGTTTTAAATTACACGGAGAATGTCATTCACAGTGTTTAAAACGAATGAAAATGATATTCTCCGTTTAATTTGAAATGGAGAATTCTATTCTCCGTGTTAATCTAGCACGGAGAATGGCATTACAAGTGTTAAAACGAATGAGAATGCTATTCTCCGTATTTTTATAAACGGAGAATAATATTCTCCGTGTTGAATTACACGGAGAATAGCATTCCTAGTGTTAAAACACATGAGAATGTTCATTCTCCATTTAATTTGAAACGGAGAATATCATTCTTCGTTTAATTTAACACGGAGAATAGCATTTCCAGTGTTAAAACACATGAGAATGTTCATTCTCCTTGTTAATTTAAACGGAGAATGTCATTCTGTGTTAAAACGAATGAGAATGCGATTCTCCGTGTTAATATAAAACGGAGAATGTCATTCTCAGTGTTAAAACGAATAAGAATGTTATTCTCCGTGTAATATGAAACGGAGAATTCCATTCTACGTTTTAATCTAACACGGAGAATGGTTTTTCCAGTGTTAAAACGAATGAGAATGTCATTCTCCGTGTTAATTTAAACGGAGAATGACTATTCTGTTTATTTTTAAACGGAGAATGTCATTCCCAGAGTTAAAACGAATGAGAATGCTATTCTCCGTTTAATTTAACACGGTGAATAATATTTCCAGTGTTAAAACGAATGAGAATGCCATTCTCCATCTAAATTTATACGGAGAATTCCATTCTCTGTATTAAATTATACGGAGAATGAATTCTCCGTGTTAGTACGACTGAGAATGCTATTCTCGTGTTAAATTACACGGGAGAATGGCATTTCCAGACTTAAAATGAATGAGAATGTTATTCTCCGTGTTAATTTACAAGGAGAATCTTATTCTCCGTTTTAAATTACACGGAGAATGACATTCCCAGTGTAAAAACGAATGAGAATACTATTCTCCGTGTTCTTTTACACGGAGAATGTTCATTCTCCGTTTAAGTTAAAATGGAGAATGACATTCTCCGTGTTAAATTACACGGAGAATGTCATTCCCAGTGTTAAAACCCATAAGAATGGCCATTCTCCGTTTTAATTAACACGAAGAATGATCATTCTTCGTTTCAATTTGACGGAGAATGGCTATTCTTGTTTTATATCGACGGAGAACAGTTGACATAAACCTAATTTTTTATTTTTATTTTTGTTTTGTAGAAAAAAATCTGTCATACTACCAAAATACACTAAATTAGCGACGGACAATTAGCGACAGAAATTTTCAGTCGGCGTTAGCGACGGCTTCGTGGCCGCTCGCCGACGTATTACCGACCACACGCCTTTACATTTTTTATTTTAATTTTAGGGGGCGAAAGGTCGCACATCCGTCGCTAGGGTGTCGGAGATATAGCGACGGAAGGCCAGTCGTCGTACTCAGTCGATTATTTGGCGGAAATTGTGTAGAGAATTGGCAGGACATTTCTTCGACTACGTAGCGACGGATATTCAGTCGGCAAGTATCAAAAATTGCGACTACCGGGCGACGGGCTATAAGCCGTCGCTAGTCCGTCGCTAAATATACGTTCCAGACTTTAAATGAAACGGCGGGGGGAACTTTGAAAATGTTTCCAGGTAGCGACGGGTGGTCGACGGAATATCCGTCGGCAAAGTTCTGATGGTATATAGTTCGACGGAATAGCGACGACTTTTCCGTCGCCCTTGTTCTAGAAATACCAAGAATTTCCAGAACATGGTCGACGGATAATCCGTCCGTATTCCGTCGCTAAACCGTCTTTTGTTAGCGACAGGTATCGACAGAATAGCGACGACTCATCCGTCGTCATGGTGCTGGAAATGCCTACCATTTTCAGAACCTGGTCGACGGATTTTCCGTCAGCAAACTGTCGCTAATCCGTCCTTTGTTATCGACGGCGGTCGACGGATTAGCGACGGAACGATACACTCTGATACGCTATTACGACGGTTTACCGACGGAACTTTACGTCGCTATTGTCTAAACAGTTCAGTATTTAATACTTGAAATGGACGACAGTCCGTCGGAAAATAGTCGCTTATGCTTCGTATTGTGAAGTCGAAATGCCGTCGCTAGTCCGTCGCTTGACGACTACGTAGCGACGGACCGTTATTAGCGACGAACTGATTGCCGACGGATTTTTTTGGTCAAAACCCGTCAGTGATCGGTCGCTAATAGAAATTCCCGTCGGACTGGCGACGGATCTGGTCGTCGCTAAATCGACAAATTTTGGTAGTGTCAGGAATAAGGAATCAAGACTTTTTCGTTCTACTTTCAAGCCAATGCTAAATCTTATGGAGGAGGTCAATATAGATGGTGGCCGTTTACTTGAGCCAGTTATTGATTCCTTGAAGAATACCGGTTTCTAGAATTTTGTCGAGATTTTCTACCAAAAAAGAGTCAACGTCTCCGAATTGGCCAAGGTAACGGAAGGGCTTGAGAATTTAATTGCAACTTACAAAGAAGAAGATGGCGTCCGTACTTTGAATTGAGCACCACTGTTAAATTGCGCCAAGCGTCGACGATATGGCAGTCATCTTCGGTCTACCACTGAAGGAGAAAGCGATAATGATGTTATTTACAAAAAAATGATCATGGAAAAACAGAAGCAGCCCCCCACCACCAGACTCTTTCAGCATGTGTAGAGTTCATTTTATAAGATTGCTGACTAATTTCAAGGGCGCACAGTCGAAAGTCTCTAATAAGGAAGTGAGAGAGAAGTTCCTTGAATTGTTGCATCGGCTTTGTCGCAGAGATAAAGCTGTTAATCCAGATGATTTGGCCAAGATATTAATCTTTAACTTGTGCCAAACTGCATTCTTCGCAAAGACCGGCGGTACAGATTTGCCATACAAATTCCTCGCCTTGGTAGACAGTGTGGACGTCATCAACAGTATATACTGGCCAAGGTTAATCCTGGCATATGTAATGGTTAGCATAAAGAGGACTACAAACAAAACTGAACGGGGGGATTACTCAATGGCTTACTCCAAAATGGAAGGTTGTACAATATACTTCCTCTATTGGTTTACAGAATATAGTACATTTGTGAAAAGGAAGTATGACCCAATTCTTGATTATCCAAGATTTTTCACATGGAATGGGTACGAAATCTTAAACTTTCTCAGGCTCGATTATCACAGCAACTTGAAATCGAAGATGATATTCAAAGATCTGGTTATATCTGTTGGGGAAGAAGGGCACAAAGAAGATCCATATATACAAGAAGTTGAAAAAGAGGGAGAG
Source organism: Iris pallida (assembly GCA_029216955.1). Lineage (NCBI taxonomy): Eukaryota > Viridiplantae > Streptophyta > Magnoliopsida > Asparagales > Iridaceae > Iris > Iris pallida. Next base: position 20,193,017 of record JANAVB010020400.1, read on the forward strand.
GAACACCAATAACAGGTGGGGATAATTTTGATGAACAACCGATACCACAACATGATGAAATGGGCGCTGTGATGGAGGACTCAGCGCAGAAATTGGAGGATTTGAGAAGACATCATTTTGATATTCTTGCGCAGAATGACGAACTCAAAGAAAAGTTAAAAGAGATGGAGGCACAAGGAGCGCAGTTATGTGCAGCCAACCTTGAGAACGAGAAACTCAAAGAAAAGTTCAAAGAGCTCGAGGCACAAGAAGCGCAACAACGTGCAGCCAACGTTGTGATGGAGGGCTCTGTGCATGAACTGGAGGATTTGAGAAAGAAGAATTCTGTTCTTATTGCTGATAATGTACGGCTCATCGACAATGTTAAAGAGCTACATGCACAAGGTAAAATCTTTTCTATTTTAAATTTCTGATTTGTAATCTTCCAGAAGAATGGCCATTCTTCGTGTATAAGAACACGGAGAATAGCATTCTCCGTGTTATTTGAAACGGATAATGGCCATTATCTATCATTTTGACACTGGAAAGGTTATTCTCCGTGTAATTCAAAACGAAGAATGCTATTCTCCGTGTTAAATTACACGGAGAATGAAATTCCAAGTGTCAAAATGCATGAGTATGACCATTCTCCGTGTAATTTAACAAGAGAATGCCATTCTTCGTGTAACTATCACGAAGAATGGTCATTCTAGTGTTAAAACGCATGTGTATGACTATTCTCCGTGTAAACTAACATGGAGAATTCTATTCTCCGTCTTATGTTACACAGAGATGGTCATTCGCCGTGTCAAATTACACGGAGAATGGTCTTGCCTAGTGTTAAAACGCATGGAAATGTTCATTCTCCGTGTTAAATTATCCGGAGAATAATTTTTTCTTTTTCTCTTTTTTTTATTGATATTTTTCCTTTCATTGATTTTCTTTTATATCAGTGCAAATAACAGAGCAACTCAAAGAAGCAAATAAAAGGCTCGTTAAGGAGAAAACGAGCTTCAAGGGAAAGTTAAATTTTTGAATAAAGAAGCCATTAAAAAGGATTCAAAAATTGATGATCTTCAAGCCATAATTACAGTATTGTAGCTTAAAGAGCCTCAACAAGTTGCTGAACAACAACCTGCTGAACTTCATGATCCAACAGTAACAAAAAAAGAGGAAGATAGCAGCAAAAGAGGTTGCCAAAACCATCATCAGTATTAGCCGATGATGATTTTACTCCATTGGGTAAAAAACATTATTGGAGGCTAATAAAAAGCGGAAGATTAATGCTGATCCGAAAGAAAAAACTCAGCCCATAACAAAAAGAAAGAATAAGAAGGCTGATACAAAAGCCGAAGAAGATGCCAGGATTGCTCCACTAATAAAGGATGGTGATATGCTAAAGGCATGCAAGGACCTAAGACTTTGGAATGATGCAGATGAAGAGCTGCAGAAGCTTTACAATAAAATTGTACACAAAAAGAACACTCCACAGTATGTATTCTGAACTATCTTTTTTTTTTCTAGTCTTTTTTCACAATTATTTCTGACAAATTTTGTTAATTTAATCTAAATAAATTTATGTGTAGTAATGTTGTATACGCGGCTAGTGAAGATCAATATGGAGTTACTATCATCTTGACAGCAATAGACTTACAAGACATCTTCGATTATCAAGACATTGAAGCTGGAATACTCAATGTATTGATAAGCAAGATGAAACAAATTCAAGACAGGAATAGAAGGGGAGAACAGTCAAGTTCGCAGGAGGTGCAATATAAGTGGGCTGCATTCATAATGCCCCACACATTGGTAAGAATCAAAAAATAAAAAATCCCTATTCATGTGTACATCAATGAAAGTAACTCATGATATTGTATTTTATTTTGACAAACAGTTCATCATTGAAAAAGCTCATAAAAAAGACGCAACCGTCGGCGCCCTTGCCAATTTCAAATAGATGTAGAAGACTTCATCTTAGATTTACAGGAAGACATAAAGTGGATATTCATTCCACTATTTAATCAATCCAGCAAACACTACACACTGCTCACATTCAACTTGAGCTCCTATGTGTGGGCACACTACAACTCCTTGGTGTCCAACACGTACGACAAGGGCAAGGAAGATGCAGAATCCGTAAGGACGATCTTGGAGCCTATTGTTAGGAGAAAAGTTGAGAAGATGAGGAGAAGTTGCAAAGCTATGATGGAGTACGATAGCACACATACGATTTTTTATACAAATTGCACACAACATAAAGCACCCAACTGTCTCTTATACACGATATACTTTATGAACTGCTTGATGAATTCTCCCTTCACAGTACCAACAAAAGGAAATGATGATGACATTCACCAGAAAATTACAACTGTTAGGTTGAAATGGGCTAAGAGGTTGCTTCAAAGTAAAATATATTAGAAAAACATTATGAAAGTTACATCGTAAATGGGCTAATAACTTCTTTTATTCTTATATTTGACTTTTATTCTTCTGTGTATGCGTCTTTTGTTACATCTTCTCTGTCTTTTACATTATCTATATATATATTTTTGAATATGAGTATGTCTTTTACATCTTCTCTGTCTTTTACATTGTTCTATATATTATTTTTGAATGGTCAGTTCCAGTGTTAATTTAAAACGGAGAATGACCATTCTCCGTGTTAAACTACACGGAGAATGGTATTTCCAGTGTTAAAACGAATGAGAATGCTATTCTCCGTTTTAATTTACATGAAGAATTCCATTCTCCGTTTATAAAAATACGGAGAATGCTATTCTCCGTGTTAAATTAAAAGGAGAATGGCGTTCTCAGTGTTAAAACGAATAAGAATGTTCATTCTCCGTGTAATTTGAAACGGAGAATGCCATTCTCAGTGTTAAAACAAATGAGAATGCTATTCTCCGTGTCTTAGAAACGGAGAATGTCATTCTCTATTTTAATCTAACACGGAGAATAAAATTATCCGTATTAAAACGCATGAGAATGTTCATTCTCCGTGTAATTTAAAACGGAGAATGTTATTCTCCGTTTATAAAAACACGGAGAATGCCATTCTCCGGTTTATATTATACGGAGAATAGCATTTCCAGTGTTATAACGTACGAGAATGTTCATTCTCTGTTTAATTTATAACGGATAATGACATTCTCCGTGTTAATTTACACGGAGAATGACATTCTTAGTGTTAAAACGAGTGAGAATGCTATTTTTCGTGTTATTTGAAACGGAGAATGTCATTCTCCATCTTGAATTAAACGTAGAATGATATTCCACGTGTTAAACGCATGAGAATGCCGTTGTCCGTGTATTCTCCGTTTAAAATTACACGGAGAATGGCATTCTCAGTGTTAAAACGAATGAGAATACTATTCTCCGTGTAATTTAAAACGGAGAATGTTATTCTCCGTGTTAAATTACACGGAGAATGGCCATTTCCAGTGTTAAAATGCATAAAATGACCATTTCCCGTGTTAAATTACACGGAGAATGCCATTCTCCGAATATAAAAATACGGAGAATGTCATTCTTCTTTTTTTTTCTTCTTATTAATTTACATGGATAATGATATTCTCCGTGTTAAAACGCATAAAAATGACTATTCCCAGTGTAATTTAAGTGTAATTTAAAACGTATGAGAATGACCAATATCCGTTTTAAATTACACGCAACGGACCTATTAAATGAGGAGTTTGCGGCATGGCATCCACCTGTAACAACTCTTAAATGCCACCTTCTTTATTGGGGGGAGTTGAGGAGTTTGCAGCATGGCATCAACCTGTAACGAACCTATTAAATGAGATTCATTATGATGCTGACTATTAGGTTCATCTGTATTTATTGGACAATATGTCCTATAAAAAGGGCTTTCTTGAGGAAAAAACTCCATCATCTTCATAGCATCCCATTATACACGACCCTGACTTAGCTTTAAGAGGAGAATGACCTGGCATCAGTTGGCTGATGGTTGTGGATCTCTTCGTTCAAAGTAGTTATGTCCTTGTAGAAGAACACGTATTAGTGAATCTCGAGATGCATTGGAACACCTTGTTCGAACCTGAACAACATGTTGGTAGTCCTTGTGCTTTGTCGAAAAGTTGGGGTGTCATGCTATGCCCTTCTCAGTAACGATCTAGCATTCCCTTATGCTGGCAGAGCCACAGTGTAACTCCTCTTCCCGAAATTTGTGATATATATTTTTTATTTGATTAGTTTACATTTAATTTTTCTATGATCATAGGAGTTGTGACTAAGTCCACAGGTGATTTATGACCATCTTGTGGTCACATGATCTCTAGATAGGGTTTATAAGCATGTTATAGCTATATTATATTTTTCTATAATTTTTAGACATTTTTAGATATTTATTATTAAAAATATATTTATTTTATTGACTTTCATGAATTACTATAAGGTTATTGGGACTATTTTGAGACAAGTTATTTTTATTTAGGTTCTAGAAGGTTAGAAATATTTTCTAAAATATTTTAGAATTTTTCTGGATTTTTTTAAAATTTTTGGGAATTTTTATATAATTAAAACCTATAGAAATATTTTATAGGCTTTGGGAATTTACTATGAGGTCACACGATGATATTTGTGTTAAAATATTTTATTTATATTCTAGACACTTAGAAATATTTTCTAGAATTTTCTAGAATTTTTCTGAATTTTTTTGTAATTTATTTGATTTATTTGGACTTAAAATAATTTTTAAATGATTTTCTGAATTAAAATAATTAATTACCCAAAAATTCAAAAGGGGGGGGGGGGGGGGGGTCCACCTGTCGGCGCCCAGGCTGAACCGCCTCTCTCTCTCCTATATATATATTATTATATTTGAAACCCTAATAAAATTTATAGCCGCCTTTTGTGGGAGAACTCATCTAGGTTTTTCGACTTCCCGAAGTGATTCCCGCCAACTCCGACGTGCTTTTCGTGTCCCGTTTTTTTTGTTGGATTCGTATCGAGGTAAGATTTCTGAATATGTAATTTATTTTTGAAGATATTATTCCTAAATTTCTGGAAAATTTATAGAGTGTCGGTTGTCCAAAACTTAATACGTTTCGGTGTTTTCGAGATTTCGGGAGAACCAGAAATCGAAATCACGAACCGTTTGAAGTTTCGGAAATATAACACAGAGCTCTACGACATATATTTTTTCCAAAAATTAATTCGTTCATCTAGTATTTTAGTTATTCTATTGAACTCAGAATTGATCAGTTGATCACCGTTTTGGTCACGATTAGCCATAACGGCGTATCTTTTGACCAAAGCGTGATTTTGCGGCACGGTTGATTCCAGCGCACTCGTGGCGCTGAAATCTACCAAGGTGCACTTTCAAAATCTAGAGTTCATAGCATTTGACTAGATAGTCAACGGTACGTCTCGATTTGCGTGCCATGGTTTCCAAAATTGGGAAACACGACTTTTGATGGCCAAACTTGCATGTTTAGATTATATTCATATTATTATTAGGTTAAATTAGATTTTAAGTGAATTATTCTAGAATTAATTATTTAGATTAGTAACCCAACTAGCCACTATTCCATAAATTTAGAACTAGAACATTAGAATTAATTTATAGTTTTCGTGCACGGTTCATGGTGCGATATGTGTTATAGGTTGACAGCTCCTAGATCGGCATCCTCTCATCCTCGACTTGTGACTATGGTTTGTGCAAGGACCACAGGTAAGATACCTTGCCTCCCTCTATAGTTTAATTTCATGTTTATAGTTTTTATGTTATTAGTGTATTATCATATATACTATATTTGTTATAGATTTTACATGATTCATTAGCTTTCTTGTCTACTTGCTTTATCTAGTTTCTATATACCGTGTTCACCAGTTTATGGTCTTGCTTGATTTGATATTATAGTTATACTGGACTTGACCGTGTCTTGACTGAGTCGTACCTTGTCTCACCAGTACCTTGCTTGAGTCGTGTCATAGAACGAGTACGTGTAATTGAACTGCTAAATCCTTGTTATTGTTTTCTTGGCACCAGAGAGTCCACTCGGGACGAGGGTTTTGTCTTGATCTGTTTACATCCGTGAGTCCACACTCGGGACGAGGATGTCGATTATTTGTACTAGAGAGTCCACACTCGGGACGAGGGTGTTGACTTGACTTGCACCAGAGAGTCCACTCAAGACGAGGGTATTTACATCAGAGAGTCCACACTCGGGACGAGGATGTTATACTTGCACCAGAGAGTCCACACTCGGGACGAGGGTGCCTTGCCGTGAACTAACCAGAGAGTCCACACTCGGGACGAGGGTTAGTACTAACCAGAGAGTCCCACTCGGAACGAGGGTTAGTGATTAGTTTAAACCTGCGAGTCCACTCGGGACGAGGGTTTGGTATTCTATTGATCTCGTGTTCGCTTGTTCATTCAGCAGTTCAGTTACGTATAGTTGTTCTTGTATTCCAGTTCATAGTCACCAGTCAGTAGCCACTTGTCGTTAGTCACTTGTTAGCAGTTTGGTCGTAGTCTCTTGCCATGTTAAGTATCGTTCCTTGTTATATCTTGTTTATATATTATCATGCATGATTAAACTGCTAGATAGGCATGTTTATATGTATCTTGCTATGTCCTCTGAGGACTTGATGATCTCTTCAGGTTTAGCGATTGCATGGAGTTAGTGGCAGAGCGGGATGGTAGATGATTGTGATGCATGTCTCAGGTATTTGTTAGTGATATTACATTGTTATCCTTTCGTGCTTTTTATTCCTTATCATGAGATATTCTGCTTCTTGATTAAATTTAGAGACTCTTGTTTACTCTTGGAGTCTTATCGGACATATATGCTAGTGGGCTGCAGACCACGACCCATAGTGTTCATTCATGTTTTATATTCTTATTGTGGATTGAGATATAGATTACATTGCCATGATTTGGCAGTATACCATAGCCTTGACAGCGTTTACTTATTCGAGTCGGGCCGGAGTTCGCTCGATACGTAGCTGGCTTGCTCACGCTCTCGCGTCCAAAAAGCGAGTGCGGGTCGTGACACACAGCTATGCCGGAAGAGCCACAGGTTGTGCTCTACTCATTCGGGCATTCGGGGTTGCACATACAAGAAAGGAGGAATACGCTTTGATGGAGATCAATCTTCTAGTATGTGCACCAAGAAGAATAAGGGTTGCGCTTCTGTTAAGATTAACCCCATTCTAGACTTCTTTAGGCCTTTCTGAATTTGTAATAGATGCTTTCTATAAGAACAATATGATTCTTTATAATAGTCCTTCGTATGAGTCTTTCTGAATCTGTAATAGATCCTTTGTAGACATATTAATAAAAGAACTTCTTTCTATAACTTCTGTTTGAATTTCATTTTTCTCTGTCTGTATATTTTATAACATCTGCGGTGTCTTCTATAATAAATCACGGAGAATATGGCATTCTCAGTGTTAAAATACATGAGAATGTTCATTCTCCGCATTAAATTACACGGAGAATGTTCATTCTCCGTGTTAATCTAACACGGAGAATGGCATTCTCTGTTTTAATTACACTGATAATGACATTCTCCGCTTACTTAACTACGGAGAATGTCATTCTCCGTATTGAATTAAACGGAGAATGGCATTCACAGTGTTAAAACGTATGAGAATGTTCATTCTCCATGTAAGTCAAAACGGAGAATAGCATTCCCTGTGTTAAAACGAATGAGAATGCTATTCTTCATGTAATTTGAACCGGAGAATTTTATTCTCCGTGTTAATCTAACATGGATAATATAATTCCCAGTGTTAAAACAAATGAGAATGCTATTCTCCGTGTAATTTAAAACAGAGAATCTCATTCTCCGTCTTGAATAACACGGAGAATAGTATTCCCTGTGTTAAAACGAATGAGAATGCTATTCTCCGTGTAATTTGAAACGGAGAATTCCATTTTCCGTGTTAATCTAACACGGAGAATAGCATTCTTAGTGTTAAAACGCATGGAAATGTTCATTCTCCGTGTAATTTAAAATGGAGAATGGCGTTCTCCGTGTCTAACTACACGGAGAATGGAATTCCTATTGTTAGAACGAATGAGAATGCTATTCTCCGTGTAATTTGAAATGGAGAATGTCATTCTCCGTGTAAAATTATACGGAGAATTACCATTATGCAGTCAAAAAACTGCGAAACATTAGATATAACAGACTTCAAAATAGCACCATTGATATCAAAAATGTAAGAAATGTGTTCCAAAAACAATTATATAAAAGAAAGAAGGGCTGAATATGTATTAACGAGGGGGCGCTGCCCCCTCGACCCCCGTAGAAGGACGTGGGGGGAGAGGGCAAGTGGTGCAATTATGATTACCTAATTCAAGGCAATTCTGGTACCTCATCTTCCTCTTCTCTTTTTTCTTGTTCTCATAGTTGCTCTTATAACGGTCCGCCTTTGGATGACCGGGGCCCCGTTTCGGAACATGTGGTAGAACCAAGTCAGTTGGATTGTTTTCAAACTATTTTTTACAATCTGAAACTGGACGAATTGCACGTGAATATAACTTCTTGTAGAAATCTGATGTCCAATACTGCTCCACAAAATCGCAAACTGATTTGCCCGAACCAAATCTGATGCATTAGATTGCATGGCTGCATTAGAATCCATATACTTTCCATCTGCGACAACTACAATGCCAATCAAGAAGATTCACCAGGTGTGAGGAAGTATCTGCCATCACCTCAAACTCGAAATCACCAGACCGATATACCTTATAAGACATGCCATCATCTGTAAGCTGCTTCAGCATATTCTCGGCGTCTGAAGTCAATTTGTTATTTAAATCAATTGCCCTTGTGCGCGATCCAAATCATCTTCATCATCTTCACTCGGATAACGTTTACAAGTGCTAAAATAGCCATTTTCTTCTCAGCCTTTATCCATGCATTGAATGACTCCGCACAACTAGAAGCAACCTCGCCGTATCTACATCCGGGGAAGAATGCATTTGATTTCTCAGGTTTTTGTTTATCCATCCAATTCACAACATGACCACAATTCAGATCATATATCTTCTTAAATGCTTGTTTATAACCACCTTTGTACAGAAAAAAAAAATTAATTAAGAAGGAAGTCAAGGCACAAGCACATGAAAAAAGGGACCATTCTTCGTTCCAAACTAACGGAGAATGCATATTCTCCGTGTTAAGGAACACGGAGAATGCCATTCTCCGTGAGACTTAAACGGAGAATGGCCATTCTCCGTGTTAAAATAACAGAGAATGCACATAAAATCTCCATATATATGTCTGACTTATACACCTGGCATTAGAGCATATACTGCTTGCCTCCAAGCTTCAAGTACATGCGGATACTTGCTTTCATTTTCTTTCTCCTTCAGCGGTATGTTATTCTTCATGTGATAATAGCAATAGCTATGGTAAGCAGTAGGAAACACTTTAGGAACTTCAGAAACTAAATCGGTGCCTTGATCCGAAAGAAAAACGATACGCCTACTACATCCAATAACATTCTTGAGATTTTTAAGGAACCATTCCAATTATCGCCATCTTCGCCCGTGACTATACCGTAGGCAAGAGGGTAGAACTGTTGGTCACCATTCTTCGTTGTAGCAGACATCAAACATCCTCTAAACCTCCTTGTAAGGAAAGTCGCATCCAAATATAGCATCAGGCGAAAATATTGAAAACCTTCGACGTAAGCCCCATATGAAAGAAAAAGCCGCTGAAACCTCATTGAAGTATCATCTTTCTGAAAGTCGATAACAGAACCAATATTTTTCCTTTACCTTGTCGACATACCAACACAAGTCGGTGTAAGCTCTAACATCATCTCCGTACATTTCTTGGTGCACCAGCCTAATGCCGTGGTATGCCTGCCCATGGGTAAGAGATAAACCATAGTCAACCTTGAATTCATCGACAACTGATTTTGCCGACTTTTTAGGATCCATCCGAACAATATCACTAACCAAACTTTTTACAAACTTTGCTGGAACAACTAGATTACCTTTATCCATATATCCAGCTCCACAATTGTGTTCTCCCACATACCTCGTCACCTCAAAAATTTGATTATCTTTCGAAATGGATATAGCATGGAAGCTCCATAAACAAGCATGGGTCTTGTAATTCTTGCAGCAAACGGTGTACCTCCCCGGCTCAGATTTTAAAATATGGAATGGATGACGAGATTCAAAACATACCTTCCTAACAGCGTGCCTAACTTCTTCAACACCATTTAGAAAGATCTGACCAACGTCGGTAATTGATCCAGGCAACATATCCGATTTTCTCTTCTTTACTGTCTCAGTTGAGCCCTCATAAAATTCTACTACTCGTTTATCCTTTACAGTAGGAGAACATCTACTCAAAGAACTAACAGAGGAAGACGAAGATCCTATGGAAGTGTTTTGACAAGGAAAAGATGTCGATAAAGAACATGGAGAGTATACTTGCTCCACAAATAGATCAAAGCTCACGTCATGGGTACAATAGAAACCCCCAACTAATGGCCGAAGCCAAAAATCACTGTCAACGTACAGTTCAGTCCCATCGGAATGCAAAAACTTCAAACGAAAGGAAAGTAGATCCAAAGAAGTCCATCAATCGTACACTTGATACTTTAAAAATTCCACGGTACTTTTATATGTGACACGGCAGGAAACTATGTCTTCCTTGAAACAAAGATTAACTAAACAACTTGAATCTATTCTCCCTCCTGATAACACAAAACAGAAGAGATCACAAACAGGACAACACATTTCTGATCATTCTCCATCTAAAACTAACGGAGAATGATTATTACCCGTCTAAAACTAACTGAGAATGCCATTCTCCGTGTTAAATTACACAGAGAATAGTCATTCCAGTATTTTAACGCATGAGAATGACCATTCTCCATTTATTTTAAAACAGAGAATGTCATTCATCGTATTACATTACAAGGAGAAGTTCATTCTCCGTGTTAAATTATACGGAGAATGGCATTTCCATTGTTAAAACACATGACAATGTCATTCTCCGTATAATTTAACACGGAGAATGCCATTCTCCGTTTTATATTAAACGGAGAATGACATTCCCGTGTTAAAATACATAAGAATGATTATTCTTCGTCTAAATTAATACGGAGAATGCCATTCTCCGTTTTCTACTAAACAGAGAATGATATTCCCCGTGTTAAAACGCATGAGAATGATCATTCTCCGTCTAAAACTCACGGAGAATGATCATTTTCAAGGAAATTGTTCTCCGTCCAGAACTAACGGAGAATGAGCATTCTCTGTCTAAATATGATGAAGAATACTCTTTCTCTGTGACAAGTGAACGGATGATGACAATTCCAGTCATATTAGCACGGCGAATATCATTCGCCTTCATATTCTCACAAAAGAACGAGATTAAATATCTCTCTAATCGTTTCTCAGTTATAAATCTTCATAACAAATTCAAATTCAACAAAAAATTCGAGATATAAGAAGATGATGAATAAATTTCTACATATATGAATTCTCACCTTGTTTTAAGATCTATAAAAAGACAAGAAGAAGATCTTATCTCCATAATTGACCTAATCGCCGAAAAACTTCAAATCTCTCCACGATGATGATGATGATGATGATGAGCGATGATGAGCGAACGATGATCAAAGTTCGACTGAAGAAAATCATAGTGAACTATGAACAATCTTTGCGATCTCTGCTGAAGATGAGAGCAATAGAATTCAGATCTCTCGTGAAGAAGAAGAAGACGAAAATCGCAATCCAGATCTGAGTTTTTAATTCAAAATCATATATATATATATATGACCAAATTTGCGCGAAGGAATATTTTTGGTACTATGAAAATGTCAATTCTGTAAATACATAGCATCTAAAGGAAATCTTTGAATATTTGATGTGGAATTATATAATTCTGGGCATTTCATAAAACCCATCCTGCGGATGGGTTTTTCATACAACCCAACCCCGAAATTGGGTTTCTCAGCAATTTCCAGAATAGATAAATTTACTTCTATAATTATATTCTTTCATAATTCTATTTTATTATTAATTAATAGAGTACAAATGGCTTATATGGCTTAATTTTGAGCCGTTTTCTAGCCGTATTATATTAGTAGAGATATTAGTTGGATCCAAAAATTAGTCTAACTAATTAATTATCATATTGTCATTCCATATTCATAATTAATATGTAATTTTTTTTAAGTAATTATTAGGGAAATCAATATTTGAATTAAGTATCCTTATGTAGGAAATTGGAAAGAGATGTTACAAATAAATGAGGATATTGCCCCCGTATCCCATACTCTCTCTCGTATATAGATTCTCCTAAAAAGTGATAACTCCATGCCACTCTGACTAATGAGATTGTCTGACCGCGTAGTGTATTATTTTTGCGGTCCAAATCTATACTGGCTACTCTTGGGTGCGGATAGGTCCAACTTCGAGCTTTGAGTAATCTAGCACGTAGTTAGGGTCTACAACATACCTCTGAAGTTGAGACACTTGAAACACATAATGTATTCCTTCCAATGTGGATGGTAATGCAAGGTTGTAAGCAACTACTCTGACCTTATCAAGTATCCCAAATGGTACAATGTACTAAGCTTACCACCTCTGCCAAACCTTATATTGCCACCTGTTGGAAAAATCTTCAGAAATACCAAATCCTCGACTTTAAACTCTAATGACCTTCGATTGTTATATGTCCAATATTTCTGCAAGCCTTGGGCTACTGTGAGTCTATCTTTGATCTGTTTGGCCTTCTTCGCAGCATTCACTACCATCTCGGGACCAAGTAAAGCCATATCTCCTACGTCGTCCCAGTACAAAGGGGTAAGGGTGTGCATAAACCGACCAAACCGACCAAGTCGACCCGAACCAAATTAAACCGCTCGATTTTTAATCGAACCGAAGGTGTGGTTGATTTGGTTCGGTTGGAAGTTTAAAAAAACCGACCGGTTCGGTTCGACTAATGGTTTGGCAATTCAAAACCCGATTAAAACCGAACCGACTCCTACAATTAACAAAATTATTTTAGAATTTTAACTCTTAAGCATTTAGGTTTAGGCCGTCCGTCCATATTCCATTGTACCAAAACTGGAAAAAAAGACGGCTGCTCATATTCCTACTCATTTCTCTCTCTCTCTCTCTCTTCATTTTTCTCTCCGATTGAGAAGCCTCATCCCTTTCCAAATTCAAGACTCCGTCGGCTAATCCCTCCGCCGGCTAGTCTCCTCAGTCCTCACCTCACCCTCGAGACTCTTCACTCCAGCCTCCCTCGAATCGATACTCTCCAATCTCTATCCAGTCGACTACAAAGTCCAAACTCTAGACTGGTAACTGGTAAGTACTAAATAATATGTTAGATGTATAGAATCTATAGATACTAGAATCGATACTCTCCAATCTTCATGAATTTTCTTGCTTGGGTATTTTTTATAAGGCTGCAAACTATTGGATTTTGATGAGCAGTGCTTTTACAATTAAAGGAAACCATAACTAAAAACTTATTGAGCACTTGTTTCTTGTAATATCAATATGTACGAATGAAACACTAGAGTACAGAGTCTACAGACTATTTGCTTGTAAGTTGTAACCTTTAATGCTTAATCAAAATTTTCTTTAGTCTACAGACTATTTGCTTGAAATCTGTACTAATATCAGATATGTTAATGTAGCAAACATTGTTCATAGTGGATACTACCCACGTAGTATCCACTATCCATTACTTTAGTCTTTACTCTTTAGTCTACTTACTCATTAGTATCCAAAACTCTAGTCTAGATACTATTTGCTTGTAATCTTTACTAGTATCACATATCTTTACTATGCTTAATCAGATTTTATATATGTTTGTGTTTGGAATGTGCTCTGAGTCCGCTACATATTTTTTTAGCAATATGCAATGTTCAGTACAGACTAAAAAATAAGATCGTATGTGATTCTTTGTAGTGTGCAACTGTGCATTGTATTTGTGTCTACATATATTTTTTTAATGTGATCAAAATCGACCAATCGAGCCGAGCCAAACGGAACCAAGTCGGTCGATTTCAAAACCGAACCAACTAGTTGGTTGGTTTGGTTCGGCTTTGATTATTTTTAAACCGATTAACTTCGGTTCGACTTCGGTTGTGACCAAATAGGTCGACTACCGACTGATGCACACCCCTACAAAGGGGTATGACATCTTCGTCCATACAATACTTCAAAGGGCGTCATTTCGATGCTGACTTAATTAGTAATTGTTGTTATATATAACTCATTGGATAGGGTATCCACTTTGATCTGACTTCTAGCTCCATCTTCAATATGAACGAAGTGTAGAAGGTCTTATAGTTTAATGTCCATCTTTTTTGTGGTACATATCGATTGTGAATCGATTACCACTAGGAGGGAACTTATAGACGATGGCTCCCACCATGAACTTATATGCTTGAGGATATCCTCCTCCTAAAGCTTTTGCTACAACTTTAGTAATTAATTTGCATCATCGTTTTATCATCTTCAAATTGCATTTTCATTGATTTGTCGACGAGATGTATTTTGGACATCTTTACACCAGTTTTGTATTATTTTTCAATAGACTTCTGACGTCTCTTATATTCACTTTATTGTTGTATGATTCTGCCATAGTATCTTTCATGGCATGGAAAATTAATAACTTGCACAAGCTGTTGCTTTCCTCCATTTTTGTTGCGAGATAATCGCGTTGTCAATAGTTAGAACATCTTCCGTCTCTGGAAGAATAGGCTCTAGATTTGTCAACACATACTCAACATTGAAAAGTTGAAGATTGAGACTAATCTTCTTCTTCCAGTTGTTGTAATGCTCTGCATCGAACTTCTCAAGTTTGTGAAACTTGTGTCAAAGAGACTAGAATTATTTTCATCATTGTTGTTCGAATCTTGTTTTAAGATTTTGCTTTCAGGTTACAAAGATTGTACAAAAAGTATGAGAAATTTTTTTTTACAACAACTTGACGCTTACGCCAACTTGCAACGTAATGAGATTATAAACTGAATTGGACTTTGAATTACAAGAACTAACAATGCAATTCAACAAAGTTGTTACAACAAGAAGAAAATTGAACTTGAAAAGCTTGCTAGAGTGATCACGATCACTATCACCGTTCCTCAAAACAAGATTCAACCATTTTCATCGACACCTTCCAGAAACCAACAAGTTCTAAGAGATGAATGTTGACCCAAACAGGATCACAGTCAACCTAATCTTGAAAATTAACAAAATAATATTTGTCATAGTCTAATTTGACACATCGAGCTCGAAATCAATCTACTCAACTCATTGGTTCAAGATCACAGCTGTTTGAAGATTTACTACTCTGAGTATACTGGAGTCTGTATTTTTATTGTTTTTGAGTATATGATGATGTACGTTGGGTCATACTGAGCAACTATGGGCTAGACGTAGCTTTATAGGTTTACTTAGCCCAAATCCCAATCAACCCATTCATCCAAAAGCCCACTTAGAACATTCTGTCCATAGGAGACAGAGTTCGGGCCGAACTCTACCTCCACACAGAGTTCGGGCCGAACTCTGCCCCCTAAATTACAGGATGCTGATTTTTAGGTCTTGATCACTGCTAGTTGTCCAACGGCCAAAAATTTGAATTATACATACCGAATTCTGGCCGAATTCTGCCTACCCCGAATCCTATAAATAGGCCTTGGTTTCTCTCATTTGAAACCATCCAATCTTCTCTTCTTCTTCTCTTACATAGCCTACATATTAAAGAGCCTTACCTTCCCATCCACTTAGCATTCAAACTTCCCAACCGTCCAAGTTGCTCGGTACGATCCAGCTAGAAGTTTGAAGTGCAAGAAGTTGTAAGTCACTTGAAAAAGTCCAAGTTTTGCCAAAGCGATCATTAAAAAAAGTTTGGCGTGCTTTTCTGTGAAATGGCACGTGGTTGTAACCCTATTTCACAAATGGTGGATTTCAATCCTGAGCTAGAGTTCTCAGGCCTGGACTAGTCCTCCACGAGGGAAACCAGGTTAAAAATCTTGATGTGTTGTGTTTGCTCTCTACTCTTTTATTTTCGTATTTCTTTTACTCTGATTATTTAGTTGGTGAAAAGAGTTTAAATTTTTAATTAATCATTTTTGTTATAAACTCTATTCACCCTCTTCTAGAGTTGCCTACCTGTACTTCAATTGGTATCAGAGCTCTGTTCTCTTATCAAGGACTAACATCCTAGAGCTGATCCATGGCAACCACTTAACCCATGTTTTCCAATCACGGTGAAGGGCAGTCTACTCATAGGCCTCCCCTATTTGATGGAACAAACTATACCTATTGGAAAACAAGGATGAGTTTTTATCTCAAGTCGCTAGACTTCGACCTGTGGACCATTGTTACCGATGGTTACAAAAAGCCCGCCAGGATAGTTGTCAATGGTGATCTCGTTGAGAAACCCCACGACAAATATTCTGACGAGGAGAAAAAACAGGCAATTTTAGACGCAAAAGCTATTAATGCTTTATTTTGTGTAATAGACAGGAATGAGTTTAACAGGGTCTCTACATGCACCACCTCTCACGAAGTATGGAGACTTCTAGAAGTGACACATGAAGGAACCACCCAAGTCAAGGAGTCAAAAATAAGTCGTCTCACTCAAAAATATGAGACATTCAAGATGAAGCCAAATGAGACGATCACACAAATGTTTACAAGATTCCTCGACATCATCAACCCCTTGTCCTCTCTCGGCAAACAATATACAAATCACGAAAAGATTCGCAAGCTACTTAGGGGGCTACCAAAGATTTGGAACCCTAAGGTGACAGCCATCATAGAAGGAAACGATCTCACTACAATGTCCATGGAGACCTTGATGGAAAAGCTGATGACTCATGTGCTTGACCTCAAAGACTTCGAAGAGCCTGCTCCTAAGGCAAAGGAGATTGCTCTTAAGGCTCACCGGCGAAGGGCTGATCCCGAAGAGACGGATGACGACAACTCGGAAGGTGATGATCAAGCTCTCCTTGTCCGCAATTTCAAGAAATTCCTTCGCTTCAATCGAAGAAAGAAGGAACCACAAGAAGATAACGAAGAAGAGCCAACATGCCATGGCTGCAAGAAGACTGGACACGTCCGAAAAGACTGTCCATTCGCAAAGAAGAGCAACCGATATGAAAAAATATACAAGAAGACTTCCTCAAGAAAATATGCCAACACAAGTATTTGGCATGAAAGCGAAGCTAGTGACTCCGAGGAAGAAAATGACTCTCCTCAAGACACCGCCAATGTATGCCTAATGGCAACATCCAACAAGGTAACTAGAGAAACCCTCTATGATTTCACTTTTGATGAACTTGGCGATGCATTCAATGATTTACTCAATGACCACAAGAAAGTCATTAGTAAATATAAACATGCCAAGAAGAAAATCAAAAGCTATGAAGTCGAGATTCAAAACTCTCTTCTTTGCTTGATAATATTAGAGACACTTCACCCACGGAAGTCACAAATGAGGTGTCTAAGCTTAAATTAAGCCTACATGATGCCGAAGCACGTATTGAAAAGCAAACTCATGAGATCACAGCGCTCAACACTGAGCTTGCTGAAGAAAAGAATAGACACAAGATCTTTATTACTAAGATTTATGGTTTGAATACTAAGATTAATGAACTGCAAGCTGCCTCTAAGAAATTAGAGACTAGATTGGAAAAACAGATTGCTCAACCTCAAACCCAATTACATGAGACACACACGAAGCACAATACTACTCAAAAGAGTCAAGCACGTCATCCACCTGCAGCATGCAAACATGCTTACATGTACACCCACTTCCATACAACACACAAACCATATGCACGTAGAAATTTTTCTCATAACTATCATGCGACACATAATCACCATGCTACACATAGATATAATCATCACTATGTTACACATAAACAAAATAGCCACCATACTGCATATAGATTTAATCATCATCCAGCTGCCATATATAGTCATTATTATGCTGCTCCACACCACTCTTACCATGCTACATATAGACATCATCAACATGCTCCAAACATAAATATGAATGCTATTTGTACCTATTATGGATTACATGGACACATCTCACTACAATTTAGAGTTAGGAGATTAGTAGATAGGAATATATATGCATGGATACCAAAAACTAACTTTTTAGGACCCTCAAGAATATGGGTACCAAATGTCACATCTACTCTTGATATAGGTGGACCTTCCCTCCTCAACTAAAAGTAAGTAGATTATCGATAGTGGATGCTTGCGACATATGATGGGAGACGCAAATCTTTTCGCATCACTATCGATGAAGAGAGAAGGGTATGTATCCTTCGACAACAACCTAAAAGGGTATATCATAGGTAATGGTACTATTGGTCATCCTCCTTCTCCTGTAATAAGGGACATCTGTCTAGTGACCGAGTTAAAGCATAACCTGCTCAGCATAAGTCACCTTGCTGATCATGGATATGATATTAACTTTGGATAAAATAAATGCTATATTTATGATAGGTCAATAGGAGACATTGCTTTTGAAGTGATAAGAGAGGATACCATATACATTTTCTATCTATCTAGAGATACTAACAGTACAGGAAGATGCCTATATGCTCACAAGGATGAGAGATTACTGTGGCACCAGCGTCTTGGTCATGCCAATATGGATACTATATCCAGGCTATCGACTAAGAAGCTAGTTACAGGCTTGCCCGACATCATATTCAAAAAGGACACGGTATGTGTCGAATGTGAGTTGAATAAGGCAACAAAGTCCTCATTTCATTCCATAAATACTGTAAGTACTAGTAGACCCTTGCAATTACTTCATATGGATTTATTTGGTCCTAGTAGAGTAGCCAGTCTTGGTGGAAAACTCTACGCTTTTGTTATAGTAGATGACTTTTCTAGATTTACTTGGGTTTGCTTTCTTACAAACAAAAGTGATACCATTTCTATTTTCAAAATCTTTGCTAAAAAGGTTCAAAACGAAAAAGGCTACATGATTACTCGAATCCGAAGTGATCATGGAGGCGAATTCGAAAATACTGATTTTGAAAAGTTTTGTGATTTAAATGGTTTTGATCATGAGTTTTCTTGTCCTAGAACTCCTCAACAAAATGGTGTTGTGGAGCGAAAGAATAGAACTCTTGGCGATATGGCTAGAGTCATGCTGAATAAATTTTCACTTCCAAATTTTTTTGGGCTGAAGCTGTCAGTACAGCATGCCACATTTTAAATAGGGTGCTCATTCGTCCTATTACGAAAAAAATATCCTATGAGCTTTGGTTTGGAAGAACTCTAAATGTTTCTTATTTTAGAGTTTTTGGTTGTCGATGTTTTATCCTTAACACCAAAGACAACTTAGGCAAATTTGATGCCAAAGCTGATGATGGTATATTTCTTGGCTATGCTGCCAAAAGCAAGGGATATAGAGTGTTCAACAAACGCTCATTAATTATGGAAGAGTCTACAAATATGACTTTTGATGAAGATAATAGTGCAGCAGCCTTTCCTGACGATGATATTGAGCCATCGACTTCTACACCGATGAATACCACCACTGAAACCAATTCTCTGGAGGGCTTGCCAAAGAAATTCTCTTTCAAGCCTTCACATCTAGAAAATTTGGTCATAGGTGAGGTTTCACGCGGAGTAAGTACTCGATCATCATTGAGAGGCTCCATTGCTAGCACTGCCTTTATTTCACAAATTGAGCCTAAAAGTGTTTTAGAAGCTTTCAATGATGAGTTTTGGATTTCTGCCACGTAAGAAGAACTTAACCAATTCGAGAGGAGTCAGGTCTGGGAACTTGTTCCTAAGCCAGCTAATCATTCGATTATTGGTACGAAATGGGTTTTTTGTAACAAAGTAAATAAAGATGGTTCAGTTACACGTAACAAAGCTCGTCTAGTAGCTCAAGGATACAACCAAGAGGAGTGTATCGACTACGATGAGACGTATGCTCCTGTTGCAAGACTTGAATCCATTCGGATGCTTTGTGCATTTGCTAACTTTCAAAATTTTAAACTATTTCAAATGGATGTTAAAAGTGCTTTCTTGAATAGATTTATTAAGGAGGAAGTTTTTGTAAAACAACCCCCTAGTTTTGAAAATTATAAATTTCTCGAACACGTTTTCAAACTCAAGAAAGTACTATATGGCCTCAAACAAGCCCCTAGAGCTTGGTATGAACGTCTAAGCAATTTCTTGTTTGATAAAGGTTTTTCAAAAGGAAAAATTGACACTATACTCTTTATAAAATCTTTCAAAGACACTATTCTCTTAGTGCAAATTTACGTTGATGATATTATATTCGGTTCTACTGATGAAACTCTTTGTCAAGATTTTGCTAAGTGTATGCAGACCGAGTTTGAGATGAGCATGATGGGGGAGATCAATTACTTTCTTGGACTGCAAGTCAAACAAACATCAAATGGAACTTTCATCTGTCAGTCAAAGTATACAAAGGACATGTTGAAAAAATTTGACCTTGACAACGTCAAACCAATCGACACTCCAATGGCTACTACAACCAAGCTAGAACCAGATGAAAGCGGCAAACTTGTGGATCAACGTAAGTATCGAGGTATGATAGGCAATCTACTTTATTTAACTGCTAGTCGCCCTGATATTATGTTTAGCATTTTCCTGTGTGCTAGATATCAAGCAAATCATAAAGAATCACACATGTCCGTCGTTAAGCATATCTTTCGATACCTTAAGGGTACGGTTACAGTGGGCCTATGGTATCCCAAATCAATATCATTTGACCTCATTGGTTACTCTGATGCTAATTTTGCCGGATGCAAGGTCGACCGTAAAAGTACTAGCGGCACGTATCATTTATTAGAAAAGGCTCTAGTCTCTTGGTTTAGCAAGAAGCAAGATTCTATCGCACTATCCGCAACAGAAGTTGAATATATCGCAGTTGGTCGTTGTTGTACACAAATTCTGTGGATGAAGCAAACCCTTGAAGACTATAACTTATCTTTTATGCACATTCCTATCTTTTGTGACAACACTAGTGCTATAAATCTCACTAAGAACCCCATATGTCACTCACGCACAAAACACATTAAAATTCGTCACCACTTTTTGCGTGATCACCAACAGAATGGCACTATTAATTTAGAATTTATAGACACTAATCATCAGTTGGCCGATTTCTTTACAAAACCATTATCCGAGGAGCGATTCAATTTTCTTTGTCGTGAATTAGGAATTTTAGATGAAATGATTATACATTAAATTGACCTACGTAATTATCGATTATGTCATGATTCTCTATACTGACTTTGCTATGGGTACAAGCCGAAAGGGTCCTTCTGACAACAAGGCATAAAAGCCTAAGCGACACGGTGCACTAGTCTTCGGACTACCGCTAGCTGGGATCCGGTCCCTGCAGCTACCCCATAGCAGCTTCATTATATTGATTTATGTCATAACTCCTTAGTTATTATATGGTTAATTTTTATTTATAGCCTGCCTCATTTGAAAATTCTAAATTCTAATCTTGCTTTTCTATCTTCGACCACTTATTCATATCTTCTTCCTTTTTTAATTTCCTGCTTGAAGTTCTGGCCCAAGGGACCAGAACTCGGGCCGAACTCTGTCACGCCCCGACCCGAGAAATCGCTCGTCCTCGCTAGATTTAACCCGGATCATCGTCCTCGCTGGGGCGTGATGCCGCACGAGCCTGGATTTGCGCTCGTGCAAGGCAAGATAACAGGTTCACGTAGAACTATCTCAAATCGATAACATAAGCAGCGGAAGAAAACAAAGAATAACATAAGAATCTCTTTTATTCATTATGAACTGAAGGTTACAAAGGCTCTGAATAGCCCAACATAAAATGCCAATTGGCTACAACGCTCATGATCTCTCTAGCTCACAAAGGATTACATTGCTCCATACATTATGCCTCTTTATAGCCACCAAGTAGTCCTCGGCCGAACATCTTCATGTCTCAAGTCCGAACGCAAATGCGGAAGCTCCTCTTGAACGCCAAGGACTCCATGCCTCGGCACGTCCAAGCCAAGCTCCGCCCCGAGCTGATCATAACCTGAACCTGCACATAAACTAGTAGGGGTTTAGTGCTTTCGTCCTCGCTTCGCACTGATCAAGACACGCTCGCACCCAAACCAGACACTTAATCATTTAGTGAGCATGCATATTACTTCGTGTTCTTTCTATTTAGCCTTAGGATCAGTTTCATGGCAAAACTTAACATAGCACATAACTTAAATGTGTCCTACGTCGTGTTCCTGCAGCAGATACAGTTAGACATAATCTGAAATATAAACATAGTGTTTGTGCCCATGCCGTCCCATTTTCCTTAGCCTGCAGTGGTTAGAACTTAACATAAAATCATCTCATTTACGTAAGCGACCGATCATAAACTTAGACCAATCATAAATGTAAACATATGCATAATGGGTAGCAGGCCCTGCGCCTGCACCCAGCTCTCATCTCAGTCCACCGGCCCTAACTATATGAAGGTCACGGTGTGTCGCACCGTAATGGACTTGGCATCTCATATGTGTAAGTCTACAATCGCTTCGATACGGGTTGCTAGCCCAGTATCCGAAGGATCCCAAACTTACGGATATCATAGCTTATCACAGCACTGGACGGTCGCAATCCGTCCGAATGTTGTGCACCATAAATACCACACATAATTCCCTCCTAGGCCGAACGGTCCCGGCGCCCCGGCGTAACCGTTCGAGGGAAGCCGCACCCGTGCACGGGCAATCCGAGTCCATTGACCATGCAATACGTTCTATAGCATACAATCCATAGCATACCAACCGTTCTCGAATTTCATAAACATAGTGTCGCACATAAACGGTTTCCCATGCCATAAACGTAATCCACCATTCATATGGGGAGCTCCGTCGGCGTTATGCCCCAACACATCCATATTGATGCACGACGCCCAACGGCTTAGTCGTCTCGTACTCGTATTCGACGCGTCTTATTCATAATGTTATTCGCATAGCCTACCTCCGTATTTACTTAGTCATTTCGTAGCTTAAGTGCACAAAGGCACGCTCAGCATCGTAATCAATGTTCTACGCCTAGAGTTCAATGTTCTCGGAGCCGTGCACATGATGCACATCTCATTTTCATCTTTCAATGTTCTACCATCATTGCCCTACTGCGACTCGTGCACTCGATGCACGTCGCTTTAATTGTTCGATTGTTCAATGTTCTATCTTAGTGTTCAACGCATACTTAGACACTTACTCGTCGAGCCACGCTCGCTATTCCGATAACATATTACGCATATCATAATACATTTTATTAGACGTGAAGGAATAGGGAGAGAGAGTCAAGAACCCGCCCACCTTAAGCCGATACGCCTTGCCGTTTCGCCGATTGAAGCGTCTCGCTTCCATAACTTGATCGCATAGCTAACTCTTGGACTTAGCCATTCCTTTGCTCTACTCGGTTGATTTGGCCTATCGTGCCCATGCCACAATCCGTTGCATGGCCACAATTTGGTTTTGCGGACATTTCATTGCATAAGGCAAAATGCCGACCTCTTATCGTCCAGCGTAGAAGCATAGCCTGCACACCAGATCAACTAAAATCAGCACTTGCTCAAGCGGGACTTACTCTTTGCATCGATTCGATTAATAGATTCCAACCGACTCAAAGCTTACCTTTGGCCAACGCAACACTTGCATCGATTCATATCGATACCTCATCGGGTCAACGCAACTCTTCGAGTCAACGACTCATCGTAATGCACCGATGCGGAGCGGGGCATTACATAATATACCACTCAAAATCAGGTTCGTCCTCGAACCGAAACCAACACTTAATCCAAGTGCCTCGCATAGATCGCTTCACGATCTCGTACTACTATCGTTGAATCATACAACTCTGTCTGGATCATACACATATTTTAGGCGTCCCACCAATATATGCATTTCAGCCAAGCTCAGTTGTAGGATATCGGGACAACTTACAAGCTTAACTTAAATCCTCAAGCATCCATCGTTCCGTACTCGACTTAGTCAAATCTTAGCGCCTATTCTCCATCTCGTATGCATCATGCCATAACATGCGATCCTCTACTAAATATCTCTGTACATAACTTGATTCAAACCATAACTTCAATCTCATAAGTTTCTCGCCGGCCACCTAACGCATGCATTGCATAAGTCATTGCGCATCCGATCGCAACGAGCTTCCGCAATGCCTATTCGCCCAACCGTTTCCTATCTCTCATATAACTCAAGTCTTTCATCAATCATTCATAACATTAGCCTTAACAACATGGACTATGTCAACATGTCACAAATTCTTTTGTCTACAATCCGTACTAAGTATCGCACGCAACTATCTCAACACGATCTACGTTCTCGAACTACCCGTGCATCGAGTCTGGGGCTACCCCCGCTAGGCAACTTATCCAGACATCATGCTCGCGCTCTCTCGACACAAGAGGTCGACTTGAGTCTACGATGCTCAAAGGCAACAATCTTTCCGACCCAAGGTCTCTTACGATACGCCCATCTCCTACTCTCGACCGAGTACGAATCCCTCACTCAATCATCGATTCAATCCCGACTAGTTCGTTTCGTAACGTAACTCGCGCGCTCAACACACATAGCCTAACCGTTACTTAAGCCGACCTACGACACAACTCTTAGGGTCATTCTACTATTTGTTGCTCTCGTGCATTGCAAAATCCTTGCAATCGCCTTACCGCGTCACTACGCTTAAGCACGTTCCTCAACATCTACTCGTTCCAACATAACTTTTCTGACCATATCGATTCTTAGTACTCGCAAACTTTCGAGACACGATACTCACTCGCTTAGACTTATCCTCAACATGCACTACATCATTCCTTATCCTTCTTACGCGACTTCTTTAGGGTCATCCTATGGGACTCCAACATTCACTTGATTTGGCGGTCAAGTCTTCTAGGGTCATCTGCCCCGAAACTACGCTCGATAATTGAAGATCATCAACGAGGGACAGTTACAACGAACCATGCTATATCCTACCGCGGAGCCAAATCAATTTCCGACGCTTCCTACGGGACTTTACCCAATCCGACATACCAATCCATAATTTCTCTACTCCCGCGCAACTGATGCGCCGTTAACTACTCGAATCACTCGTATATTACATAGCCCGATACTTTCTATACTCATCAAACCATCCTCGAACGACTCTCGCGTCAAACCACAAGTCCATATCGATTTTGCCACGCCTTGCAAGTTCGATCATCCCCACTGGATGAATCACCATACCAGTGCTCACGCGGAATGATCGTTCTAATTTTGACGTAACGCATGTGCGAGGCTGGTGTTGCGCTCGCTCAAGACAAGAATGTCAATACAGTGGTGATCCGCGAAGTAATTCCGACATTTTTATTTTCACCCAAGTACTATCCATCGACTCTCAAATTCTCCGAAGCGTTCCTACCGTCGTCATCCAAGTCGACATCAACTTAACTTACATCTTATTCATCCAACAACAATGCTCAACATAATTTTCGTTTATTCGATCAGAGTATCCCCGAGTTATTGCATATCGTCTTTGATACGCCTCAATACCATCGTCGATATGCATAACTTGAACATCTTCCTTTCTCATAAGCTCAAACCCGTTGCAATCATTGCCATTATCCGAACTCGAATACGAATCAAGTCTCGCACAAATCACTTCTCATATCCCTAACTCGTACTTCCAAATCGTGCTACCGACTCATTGTATTAACCCAAATTCGTTCGTACAATTTCTCCGTACTTACTCAACATGTTCCGAAGAAGTCTCCGTACTAACTCAACATAAGTTCGACCTGGTCGACTATTTCCTCAACGTAACATTCGTTCGCATATGCTCGGCCTATCGTCCAACTTATACTTAACGAATTCTCGTCCGACATATCATCCATAAGTACGACTTCACGCATACTCATTTAACTAATTCACCAAAGCATACTTATATCGACTCCTATCGCATCATTTCCACTCGAGTCTCGGTACCATTCCATCCGTTGCGGACAAACATATCGTAACCACATAATCGTTTCGACGAAACCTATCGCAAGTCACCAAGCGCCTTAACATAACCATCGCTAAGTGGTATTCCATATACCACTCAGGATCGAGCCTATCGTTATCGACACAATACTTTGCTATACTTGCCCGCATAATTGGTATTGCATATACCACTCGAAATCGAGTCATTACTCGACATCACACTTCGCATAGGTCCGACTTCTATCTCAACTTAACTGTCCCGTATAGTGATCCTTCCGATCCCAGCTCTAACGTTAGCTTAAGTTTTGAACTCATTCAATCTAACCGTACCATGGCGATCATCTCGATCACACCCGCAACATTCGCTTATTCAAAGCTCAACGCAACATATGGCCAACATACACGTTTGCCTACTCAACTCGACTTAGCGACCAACTCGATTCGTTACTATCGCATCCACGATCTTCGAATCCGCACGTTGCAGCTCGTGCAACAACTTAGTCTCGATACTTAAGGTCTTTACTCAATCTCGAACAACATTTCGCTATCCATCCGCATAGCCATACTACGCACATCATATCGTATCGACTTGTTGCACCGATGCAACAAACGATCCACGACTTGCTGCACTCCGTGCAACCGATAACACATAACCATTCGCCTAGCCACATAATACGTATCGCCTCACATATCGACCCGTTGCACTTCGTGCAACCAACAACACATCTCTTCGCACTTCGTGCGACCGCCAACACATAACTCCTCGCACTGCGTGCGACCGACCACTCATATCATTGCACTTCATGCAACCAACATCACCATATTCGTTGCACTTCGTGCGACCAGCATTCCATAACTCGTTGCACTTCGTGCAACCAATACTCTCCGATGGCACCCGGAGATAGCGTAATAGTCACGACATACTTGTGGCAGACGTACGCACTTAATATAGACTTATTGTATGGAACATCCAATGTAGCGTCGAGCAGATCCATGAGCCATGCGGTTGCGGAAACAACTTAGAGTCAACTGAATTCGATAGCAAGCAACTGAGGGTCGAAGGGATTCATGCACGGTCCAAAGGATGGAACCGCTCTGATACCAACTTGTCACGCCCCGACCCGAGAAATCGCTCGTCCTCGCTAGATTTAACCCGGATCATCGTCCTCGCTGGGGCGTGATGCCGCACGAGCCTGGATTTGCGCTCGTGCAAGGCAAGATAACAGGTTCACGTAGAACTATCTCAAATCGATAACATAAGCAGCGGAAGAAAACAAAGAATAACATAAGAATCTCTTTTATTCATTATGAACTGAAGGTTACAAAGGCTCTGAATAGCCCAACATAAAATGCCAATTGGCTACAACGCTCATGATCTCTCTAGCTCACAAAGGATTACATTGCTCCATACATTATGCCTCTTTATAGCCACCAAGTAGTCCTCGGCCGAACATCTTCATGTCTCAAGTCCGAACGCAAATGCGGAAGCTCCTCTTGAACGCCAAGGACTCCATGCCTCGGCACGTCCAAGCCAAGCTCCGCCCCGAGCTGATCATAACCTGAACCTGCACATAAACTAGTGGGGGTTTAGTGCTTTCGTCCTCGCTTCGCACTGATCAAGACACGCTCGCACCCAAACCAGACACTTAATCATTTAGTGAGCATGCATATTACTTCGTGTTCTTTCTATTTAGCCTTAGGATCAGTTTCATGGCAAAACTTAACATAGCACATAACTTAAATGTGTCCTACGTCGTGTTCCTGCAGCAGATACAGTTAGACATAATCTGAAATATAAACATAGTGTTTGTGCCCATGCCGTCCCATTTTCCTTAGCCTGCAGTGGTTAGAACTTAACATAAAATCATCTCATTTACGTAAGCGACCGATCATAAACTTAGACCAATCATAAATGTAAACATATGCATAATGGGTAGCAGGCCCTGCGCCTGCACCCAGCTCTCATCTCAGTCCACCGGCCCTAACTATATGAAGGTCACGGTGTGTCGCACCGTAATGGACTTGGCATCTCATATGTGTAAGTCTACAATCGCTTCGATACGGGTTGCTAGCCCAGTATCCGAAGGATCCCAAACTTACGGATATCATAGCTTATCACAGCACTGGACGGTCGCAATCCGTCCGAATGTTGTGCACCATAAATACCACACATAATTCCCTCCTAGGCCGAACGGTCCCGGCGCCCCGGCGTAACCGTTCGAGGGAAGCCGCACCCGTGCACGGGCAATCCGAGTCCATTGACCATGCAATACGTTCCATAGCATACAATCCATAGCATACCAACCGTTCTCGAATTTCATAAACATAGTGTCGCACATAAACGGTTTCCCATGCCATAAACGTAATCCACCATTCATATGGGGAGCTCCGTCGGCGTTATGCCCCAACACATCCATATTGATGCACGACGCCCAACGGCTTAGTCGTCTCGTACTCGTATTCGACGCGTCTTATTCATAATGTTATTCGCATAGCCTACCTCCGTATTTACTTAGTCATTTCGTAGCTTAAGTGCACAAAGGCACGCTCAGCATCGTAATCAATGTTCTACGCCTAGAGTTCAATGTTCTCGGAGCCGTGCACATGATGCACATCTCATTTTCATCTTTCAATGTTCTACCATCATTGCCCTACTGCGACTCGTGCACTCGATGCACGTCGCTTTAATTGTTCGATTGTTCAATGTTCTATCTTAGTGTTCAACGCATACTTAGACACTTACTCGTCGAGCCACGCTCGCTATTCCGATAACATATTACGCATATCATAATACATTTTATTAGACGTGAAGGAATAGGGAGAGAGAGTCAAGAACCCGCCCACCTTAAGCCGATACGCCTTGCCGTTTCGCCGATTGAAGCGTCTCGCTTCCATAACTTGATCGCATAGCTAACTCTTGGACTTAGCCATTCCTTTGCTCTACTCGGTTGATTTGGCCTATCGTGCCCATGCCACAATCCGTTGCAAGGCCACAATTTGGTTTTGCGGACATTTCATTGCATAAGGCAAAATGCCGACCTCTTATCGTCCAGCGTAGAAGCATAGCCTGCACACCAGATCAACTAAAATCAGCACTTGCTCAAGCGGGACTTACTCTTTGCATCGATTCGATTAATAGATTCCAACCGACTCAAAGCTTACCTTTGGCCAACGCAACACTTGCATCGATTCATATCGATACCTCATCGGGTCAACGCAACTCTTCGAGTCAACGACTCATCGTAATGCACCGATGCGGAGCGGGGCATTACAAACTCTGCCCCATACAGAGTTCGGATCGAGTTCGGCCTCCTTGTTCCAGAACCTCGGGACACTCTCAGCCGTTGATCAAATCTTCATCCAATGGCTCATGTTTCACCCGACCAGCCGTGTCACGACCCGCTCCCGAATAATCGGACACGAGTCGGACACGCCCAGCCTTCATTGCTAGACACAATGAAGTAAGCTGTATCAACTAGGGAAACTAACTAGATAAACATGAAAGATAGAGAAACACAGCATCTATAAACGATCCCAGAATATTCAAATACATGTCTAAGCATTTTATTATTACATTCATCCAGAAATGTACTAAAGTCTGACTAAAGTCTCAAAAGCAGGAAAGACAACTAAATGGAAGATAACTAGGCTTCTGCAGCCTCTATGTCACAAGCAGCTCCAGCTGGCTCAAGGAAAGCAGTATCATGCCCATAGTATGTGTCACATAAAGCCTCCATCTCACCTATCATAACATATCCAGTCAGGAGCGGAGCAAAGCACAGTTCTAGGTAATGAACAATAACATAATGATATGGAAAATAAATGCTGGAAGAACAGGATAAGAACAAGTATGTAAAGAACATGAAGATCATGAACTACTGCTATAAAGATACATGAAAGATCATGACAATGTAAGATGCAGTAAAGATCACGACTAATATCAAGATCAGGATCAAGAGAAACTAATGTAAGAACAATATCCTGAACATGTGTTTATATGTTTGAAATACTACTTAGATATGTGACCGGCTTGGGTAAGATCATGAAAGAACATGAAAGGATCCTGGAAGATCATGTAGGTACGGCTTAGGACCCGCGTGCACTGTGCGAGGCCTAAGCTAAAGATCATGAATAAGTAACCGGGTTTAGTCACATATCTAGAGTATTTCCCCACCCCAAGATACAAGTAAGATCATGAAAGAACAAGTAAGATCATGAATAAGATCATGAAAGAACAAGTAAGATCATGAACGTGTCGCAGTGTGTCAGCAATAAAGAACAAGGAAGATGCACTGAACAAAACCATAGAATGTACTTGCCTGGCTCCAGCAATATGGTAGGCAATCTAGCTGGATGTTCTCCTGTTAACAATAGTGATGTACAAGTTGGTTAATAAACTATGCTAGTTGCTTCTATAACTAAATCTTTATCTTGATTCTTCCCAAATAAGTTAGTCTTATTTGGAGGTTCACAAGTACTAGGTTTAATTACTAACAAACCGTTTTCTTTTGGGAAAAACAAATGTTAAACACAACCCTTGGTTTTACGTGTTTAACACTAAAAGTTTATAATTCAAAAACTCATTATATATATAGAGTTAGCATTTGCAACTGTCATATATATAAAAGTGGTTTGTTTTATAAACTTGGTTTTAAAAGTTATTTAAGTAAAGGATTAACTAATCAGCAGTAATTAAGAAAAAGTTAACTAATTGTTTTTAGTTATAAAAATTGGTTTAAGAGGATGTTTCCATCAACTCACAATAATTGAAAAAAATAGCATTTATTATTAATAAAAATAAACTACAGACAGTCCTGCCAAAGGCAAAGTCCACAGGCCAGCCCACAGCCACTCGGCCCACTTACCCAAAACCAAGGATCAGTTCAGACCCAACTTCTAACCAGCCCAACAACTACAACAGCATATAAGCCCGGCCCAACATGGCCCAGCCAAACCAGCCTACCCACAATTAATTACAGTCATCCAGCTATAATTAATAAAATAATATTACAACACATACAGTATGGCCCAGCCCATACTTCAGCCCACAAAGAATATACAGAAAGCCTACTGAATAAACACCAACTCGGCCCATCAAATAAAAGCCACAAACTGCCAAAGTCCACCGCCGGTCAGGCCCGCAGTCCAAGGCCAGTCACATCAGGGTCAGAAGTCACATCAGGGTCAGAAGTCACATCATCTCCTTGGTGTCCAACATGTACGTCGGACACGGGAAAGAGGACACGGCTACAGCAAGGTCCAGCAAGGTTCTAGCCACGAATCCGCGCCACTTCGTATCCGACACGAACATCGGATACGAACAGGTAGGTACAGTCCACAGTCCAGTCGGAACAGAGGTCCAACACCAGAAAATCCCTCAACAACAAATAACAGAAAAGAGAAGAAGAAGTTATCAATTAAAATCCATAAAATATACATGCAGTGTCGGACACGAGAGTGTCCGACTGAGATCTCAGTTCATCAAAAAGGAACTAACATCAAATCCCAAAATTATGGCATGCATGCAGTGTCAGACACGAAAGTGTTTAGACACCAGATCTCAGTCCCAAAAAGAAAGATTCAGAACCTCAGATCTTCTCCAAAAATCCACACAGAATTGGACAAGGAACATTCCAAAAACAAACCCATCCCTGATCTAACGAACCGAGCAACCCTAGAGTCACCACTGGTTTGTTAGGTCTAGGCCAACCGACAGCATGCAAGAAAAGAAATAGATCCACTGGATCCTACTCAGAAAACACCATCGAAAACCCACACTCAACAGATCTGGAACCACTACCAGATCTGGAGAAAACTCCTCAGAAAAAATAATAACACAACCACAGAATAGTCACAGATCAATCGATCTCAAAGAATCAACTAAAGAACATCACAGATCTAACATGCAACCCAAAATAACCACATGCAAGGGTCGATCTACAAGATCGGACCACAGAAACCCTAGATCCAACGGATCTGAACAGTTAGAACTGTTCGAAGAGAAAGACAATCATCATCGATCTCGCACAACCACAGAAACCCTAGATCTCGTCACCGATCAAAGGATCTCAGAGTCTAGGCCATAGATCTGACTTAGATCTGACCAACAATAGATCTTAGGGTTAGGGTTAGGGTTAGGGTTTACCCTCTGGAAGTCGAAGCCAAAGCTCGTCGAGGAAGAAGACAGGAAGAAGACGAGCTCGAGTTACTGCCAAGCTCCCAGAGTCGCCATCGTCAAAGCCATCATCATCGGGGTCGTCGGCCTCAACAGGGACGAAGTCGCCATCAGCATGGAAGTCGCCGCGCTCCCTCAGATCTACGCCACCAGAGCCACCGTCATCATCATCGTCGTCGCCATCAGAGTCGCCGAAGGTCGTCGGAGCTGGGAACCCGAGGAGTCGGCGAAGAACTCGAGAACAGAAGAAGACTCGAGAAGTGGCGGAGAACGAAGAGTCGGCGGAAGAACCGAGAAGAGAAGTCTCGAGAAGTCGGTGGAGAGAATAATGAATGGCCGTCCTCTCTCTCCAACGAACGGTCAGATATAAACAAATGAAATGGAAAATTAACAGATAGGCCCCCCCGCAAATAGGCCTATATGCAAAAACCCCCTCCTCTTTTGAATATTTGCCCGCAACTAAATTATATAGGAAAATTTACAAATAAACCCTCTGCCTTTTCATAATTGCATAATTCATTTAAAAATAGTTTTTTAAAATAAGAAAAACAATATAAAAGTTGTTACAACAACTTCTAATTGTTAAATTGTCAAAAATGTAATTCAATAAAAATGTTTCCCAAATAATAATAAGTATAGAAAATCAATTTTTATTTAAGAAAAACTGGAAAGTGGAGTTACAAGCCGACCAAAGAGACATATATTCGGGATTGCCTCTCTCTCCTCCCTCCATTGTCTTCTTCTTACATCTCCACACATATTTTTTTCAAAACCCTAACCCTAAAAGTCTCCATTCCTTGGAAAATCTCTCTCCAAACTCAAGGAAGTCACTCTTGGAGTTATTCTCCTCCATCTTAGGTCTCTTTTGTTAAGGTATATCTCTTTCTTTCTCTTCAAACTCAATTTTTTTCATGGCACCTAGGTTGCTTGGTAGGGGTAAAAGACAAAGGAGAAGTATTGGTGCATCCTCTACTAATCCTAACCCAAACCCACAACCTAATCCACCACCACAACCTATTCCTCATCCTTCTCCTAACATGATCCACCCTCTTTTTAATTTACCTCCACCCATCAATGCCGACACATACGATGACCGTATTTTTGTCTCTTTAGATGCGTCTAACGCATGGTTCGCCGACTTCCGTCATCGTAGTGTCTTTGCTGGACACCCTATTAAGTTTACGGTGTTTTTCGATTTTCTTTCTAACTTTCGTGACTTATGTCTTGATGAACTTGTTGCAACTCGTGAACCGATCTATGTTAATGCCATTCAAATGTTTAATTGCAACATGACTTATGACCGCGACCGCATCTATTCATGTGTCGCCGGTATAGACATATCTTTTGATGATTTTGAGTTAGCCGACCTTCTTGGTTTGTTCGACCCCAACACTTGGGAACGGCTTGATGATGCCCGGGACTTTGTTTTCTCCGACGAGACCACGTTGGAAAGTTTTAAGGGTGATCTTTGTTCTCCGAATCCTTCTCCTCGAAAACTTATGGCTAAACATCTCAATAATCATTTTTATGAACTTCATCGTATTGTATTCTCTCCGGCCTTGCCAAAAGCTGGGTCGACAGATGAGGTTACTTACTTTGAGATTACTGCTCTTTTCTTTCTCCACTTTTGCGTCCCCTTCAACTTTTCTCGCACGATGATGGATTGGATGATTCGTGCTAGGCCTAAACCAAAATCTTTGGTTTATACCATATATCTTCCTTTGATTTTTCGTACGTTTTATGTCCCATTGGATCAGTGTCAGTCCTTGCCCCCTCTTGTCTTTCTGACCAAGGCAAGGAGAACTATTGCTGCTGTAGCCTTTTCTGAGTCTGATGCTGCTGAGGAGCCTGACTCTCCTGTACCTTTTGCTGCTCCCGATTCACTTGCTCCCGAGTCCACTGCTACATTGGACTCTATTCAGACCATGCTTCGCGATCGCTTCTGTTTGGAGGACGCACGCTGGGCTGAGATGGATGATCGCTGGACGCAGATGGACTACCGCACCACTCTGCAGATGAGTGCGCTCAACAACTCCATCCACGACATTCAGTACTCGACCTTCCATCCGACGATGCAGATTCTGATGATGCGTGATCCGTCTCGCGACGGTTATTGTATTGACGATTCATGGGTTCGTCGTTATCTTGATCCGACTTCTGCATTTGTGGATCCCCGTCGTACCGGTTCTAATGGTGCGGGGCCTTCACATGCTCCTTGATGGATATGGATGTTGTACTGCCACTGATGATTAGGACTACTTTTATTTTGGCACTATGTTTCTTTTTGCTTATGGTTTTTATGTTTTTAAACTCCATGGCTCAATTTGCTATTAGTTAGTTCTATTACTTGCATGTTCTCTTTCATTATGTGGATGTTCTCTTTCATTATGTGGATGGTAGTTTTATTACTTCTCTATTTTTGTCTCCATTTTTGCTGATTGTCAAAAGGGGGAGAACCATTGATATTTGTCTTAGTACTGTGAATTGTGCACCATTGCTATCTGCATTAGCACTATGAATTGTGTATACTTGGATATGTATATTTTGGATGAGTATTTACAGGAAATATCAGTTTACGGGGGAGTACGGTTGTTCAAGTACGGGGGAGCCATCATGTGTCCAGGTATGAATATTGAGACATACAAATATCATGTTTTGTCAATTATCAAAATGGGAGAGATTGTTGACCCAAACAGGATCACAGTCAACCTAATCTTGAAAATTAACAAAATAATATTTGTCATAGTCCAATTTGACACATCGAGCTCGAAATCAATCTACTCAACTCATTGGTTCAAAATCACAGCTGCTTGAAGATTTACTACTCTGAGTATACTGGAGTCTGTATTTTTTATTATTTTTGAGTATAGGATGATGTACGTTGGGTCATACTGAGCAACTTTGGGCTAGACGTAGCTTTATAGGTTTACTTAGCCCAAATTCCAATCAACCCATTCATCCAAAAGCCCACTTAGAACATTCTGTCCATAGGAGACAGAGTTCAGGCCGAACTCTGCCTCCACACAGAGTTCGGGCCGAACTCTACCTCCACACAGAGTTCGGGCCGAACTCTGCCCCCTAAATTACAGGATGCTAATTTTTAGGTCTTGATCACTGCTAGTTGTCCAATGGCCAAAAATTTGAATTATACATACCGAATTCTGGCCGAATTCTGGCCGAATTCTGCCTACCCGGACCCTATAAATAGGCCTTGGTTTCTCTCATTTGAAACCATCCAATCTTCTCTTCTTCTTCTCTTACATGGCCTACATATTAAAGAGCCTTACCTTCCCATCCACTTAGCATTCAAACTTCCCAACCGTCCAAGTTGCTCGGTACGATCCAGCTAGAAGTTTGAAGTGCAAGAAGTTGTAAGTCACTTGGAAAAGTCCAAGTTTCGCCAAAGCGATCATTGAAAGAAGTTTGGCGTGCTCTTCTGTGAAAAGGCACGTGGTTGTAACCCTATTTCACAAATAGTGGATTTCAATCCTGAGCTAGAGTTCTCAGGCCTGGACTAGTCTTCCACGAGGAAAACCAGGTTAAAAATCTTGCTGGGTTGTGTTTGCTCTCTACTCTTTTATTTTCGTATTTCTTTTACTCTGATTATTTAGTTGGTGAAAAGAGTTTAAATTTTTAATTGATTATTTTTGTTATAAACTCTATTCACCCCCCTCTAGAGTTGCCTACCTGTACTTCAATGAACTCTGGAATGCTCCTTCGACACCCTTTGCACAAACATAACTTTGACCCTCGGAATGCACGAATGGACATCAATTCATTGCTTCTCGTAACTGTATGCTAACTCTTTTCTCGTAACATATATTCACTAGGTCTCTTTGTAAAAAAGAAAAAAACTTGTGAATGACTAGGGGAGTCAAGCTCCCTTAGTAGCCCACTACCCATAATGGGTAGAAAATCGGAGAGTAACTTCCCATTAAGTGGACGGTTACAGCAGTATTCCCCACTAAATGGACACTTACGTCCATGAAACAACGAACAGCCATTTTCGTGCGTGCATCATGCTCCAACTTTATCGAAGCGGAAATGATAATTTCCGCTTCAACGACGTATTATTTTTGCTCTCAAGGAAAATTTCCAAGAAACGAGTGAGAAAAAACATATTTATCTTTTGGAGGTCTTGATAAACTTTGTCCTCTAGGAAAATACTATATCATTACAACCACATGCGCTACCGCTCTCCATGTGCACAAGTCAATAAAAAAAAATTAATTGAATATTGGTTTGGGGTTACCACATTGATGTAGGACTATTTTTAGAAATCAATTTCAATAAAACCCAACAACAATGTTTGTTCCTGTTGTAAATATGGATAAATCACCATAATTATTTGGTGTCTATAACCTATGCCTTTTGGTTATCCATAACTTATGACTTTTGGTTATCCATAACCTATAGCTTTTGGTATTCTTCTTTTAATTGTCATCATGATATTAACCTCCATTGTAAGCCTATATAAGGGGCTCTTATCAAGTTGATTTGTACAAGTGATTGATGAAATATTTTTCTCTATTGTTCATCTCTTTGCTTTATAATACGTTATCAGCACGATTCTCTAAGATGTCGAGTCTTGCAAGGATTGAATTCAAAGCTCTTGATATGAGCGGAGACAATTACTTATCATGGCAATTGGATACGAAGTTGCACTTGCAGTCCAATAAGCTTGATGGTACTATTAAGAAGGAAAATAAAGAATCTTCTGAAGCCAAGGCTAAGGCTTTGATGTTCCTACGACATCATATCCATGATGATCTAAAGGCAGAATATCTATGTGAGGATGATCCATTGAGTTTGTGGACATCTCTAAAGGATAGATTTGACCATCAAAGGATGGTAATCCTTCCGATTGTTCAAAGTGAATGGTTGAACCTGAGATACCAAGACTATAAAACTGTTAAAGCATATAATTTTGCTCTGTTTAATATTGTTTCTCTCCTTAGTTTGTGCGGAAAAAAAGTAATAGAGGCTCAAATGCTTGAGAAAACCCTCCCCACTTTTCATGCAAGTAATGTGCTTTTGCAGGAACAATATCGTGAAAGACATTTCATAAAATATTCTGAACTGGTGACTTATTTTCTTGTAGCAGAGGCAAATAGCAACGTTCTCATGAAAAACTACAACTCTAGACCAACTGGGTCAATGGCAATTCCTGAAGCAAATGCAAATTTTGGGGTTACCAGAGGTCGTGGTAGAGGACGTGGAAGAGAAAAAAGTTATAGCTGGAGGTATGGTCATGATTATCAGCCTTATAACAAAGACGAAAATAGTGGTTCATAAAAGAATAAATGGAACAAGTGGACAACACCCTCTAACAAAGGGAATTCAAATCCTCAATATAAATCAAATAAGGGTAGTACTTCTTGTCATAAATGTGGCAAAAATGGACATTGGTTTAAGCAATGTCGAACTAATCAACAAGAGGTTGACAAATTTAAAGAATCGAAGAAAATGGAAGCAAATATGACAGCATATTGGGACAATGACCAGCCACTTGACATCACTCTGTTGAATTGTTCCAATTTTTTTGAGGATCAAAATGGGAATCAGATTACCAATGAACAGTTTGAAGAAATGCTGGCGAATCCACCTTCCATTGAATGAGCACTCGGTCGACATATGTTTTATTTCAAGTATTATGAACTTTTTACATTTGAAGTCATGTTTTTTTGTTTTTAGTTACCATCATGGATTATCTAGGCCATGAGAGTTTGTTGAAGAATATGTCATTACTTTGTTATGTATTTGAAAGTTGCATCTCTATAATATGATGTTATCGTTTGGTATGCTTAATTACTTTTATTATATTTGTGTTAGTTGAGTATATGTTCATAATTTTTTTTTTGTTTCATATTGAAGGTATGGATATACGAAGGGAGAAAAATGACTTGGATATATGTTTGGTAGATAGTACTATAACACATACGATTTTGAAGAATCAAAAGTTTTTCTCAAATTTAGTATTTGACATGCATAAAGTATCAACAATAGCTGGACCTGTCACCCTCGAAATCCGTGTTACGTATTTTCGTATACGTGTACATATTTCGGGTCCGTATTTTTATTAGTCATGGTTACTGTTTGCCATTAAAATTATTTTGATTGAAATCTTAATACAAACAGAACAGTGATACAATATAGGACTTAGATGTAGTCCTAGGAGTACACTTTTGTTTAAGCTGGGTCCTTAGTGCCAATGGAGCGGGTGGTAATGCGTTGACTCCGTTGACCGGCTGACGACGGTTATCGGTTCTCTGAAGGTGTGGATTGCTCTGGGTGCTGGAGCTTGCTGAGAGGAGGAAGACGTTGAGTGTCTAGAACTGCCTCTCGGTGATTCTCTCTTATGGATTCTTTTTGAGTCTTGTGTGTTCTGAGTCTCTCTGTGTGTGTGAAGGAGATGATCCTTCTATTTATAGTTTTGCAGGCTGGCTGCTCATGCGCGCATGCAGGATGCGCCGGTGTGGGGACGCCACGTGGAGGTTGCTGATGGAGGCGCACGGATGCTGCGCCCTGATCGAGGGGGAGAACTCTTCATACTGCTGTTGTGAGCCGGTACGTAGCAGAAAGAAGATCTTTCCGTTGCTGAAATCTTGGATAAGTTGAGTCAAAAGACACGTGTCGTCGACTCATGGTTCGAAGATCTCGGATTTGGTGGAGAGAAGTGATCTGGTGAGCTGCGCCTTGGATTGGGCGCAGGAGGAGGCTGCGGCTCATAACCTTTAGGAGTTACAAACCATTTGGGGCGCATGGCTTTTGAGGCGCATGCAGGCGACTTTCCTTCTGTCTTTCGGGATCAGAGAGCAGTCTGAGGCGCATGGCTTTTGAGGCGCATGCTAATTTGGACGCATGGCCGTAGAGGCGCCTGCTGATGGTGGAGTGGCCACGTGGCAGTAGCCGTAGAAATAAAGTCATGATGATGCTGACGTTGCCGACGCTTCGTTTTCTGAATAAAGCTGTCAACTGTTCAAACTTTGGGAGGCATGCTGCCAACTCTGTCAGTTCAGCATTTAATGTTGGTGACGTTCGATGGACAGCTGAGTGGGCGCGTCGGTTGGCGTTCCACTCGGTATGGAGATGTGTGAGGGCGCACCCTCTGTAGTGCGCCGAGTACAGGGCGCGTCTGTGTGATGCGCCTGATGTCGAAGGGCGCGTCCGTGTGATGCGCTGTCTGGCTGGCGCATCGGACATGTCTTTTAATGATGCGGCTGTCTCGCTCTTCGAGTGCCATAAATAGCCGTTTGGCTGAATTCGAGGCGTCCGGTTCATCCATTTAATGTAAATTTATTGCACGGAATTCGGAGGGCCATCCACTTGGCGCGTGGGTTTGATCTGCCCGACCTACAAATAGTGGCATGGAGAGAAGATTTGTTTCTCATTCCCTCACGTTCTTCCAACATGAACTTGAACATGCGGGTGCATTCTGTTGACGAAGTGCTCCCGAGGGTGAAGATGAGACGCTGTGTTGTCTTCGATGCTCTTGAAGGTGACTGTTACATCCAAAAGACGGAGTCGAGGGCTTCCGAGGCAGGCGGAAGGTGCCTGTTGCATCCAAAGATAGGGATGCTCGGGCCTTGTCTCCGTTATTCCGGAAGAGCCGTAAATCGGAATGGCGGTGCTAGGCTCTCTCTTCCTTCAAAGTGGGGTTTCCCCACTTTGATCGTGTTGAAAGCTGCTCCTTTAGCCGCGGTTTCAATCACGGTCTTCCTTCGGCTTTGGAGGCTCTTTCGAAGCCTCCCCTGGCCACAGCATTTGCGGTGCTCTTCTCTTCCTTGGTTCCAGCCAGAGGGTTAAATGCTTTGTGTATCGAAGCATTTATCAGGCGAGCCTGGTTGGAAGAGCGGTACATAACTGGGCTCTGCTCGGCCAGGTGAGCCTGGCTGGAAGAATTTGGCTGAAGGGATGCACATAGCTGGATGCTGAAGGGATGCACACAACTGAGCTGCTGAAGGGATGCACACAACTGAGCTGGATGCACATGACTGAGCTGCTGAAGATATGGTGGAATGCGCCTGGTTGGAGGTGCATGATGTCTGCTGCGCCTGACTAACAGCGCATGGTGACTGGCAGCGCATGATGACTGCTGCGCCTAACTGGAGGCGCATGGTGGCCGCTGGCTGTAGACTTAGGATCTTTCCTTTGTAGAAATTCTCCTTTGTACAACCTTTTCTAGACATGTAATAGACTTTTATATATAATGAAAAGTCCTTCTTCAAATGTCTATACTTATTGACTTTGCTGTGAAGTTCTTCATCTGAGTTCTAGCGCATGTAGTGTCTGGCGCATGGGCTTTCTGGTTGTGAAATTCCATGCTTCTACAAGACCCCCTTCAAAGTTTTCAAAACTTTTGAATAAGTTTTGGAATACTTTGAATAAGAAGCATGGAGGTCAGGGCGCATGATTTCTGGGCGCGTGCCTGTTCGGGCGCATGCTTTTCTCAGTTAATGATGATGGTGCCTCGGTAACCGAAAAGATTAATGATGATCTTTTGGTTTTATTTGCTGCTATCCTTGTACAGAACCCGAGGCGACGGCTGAGATCACACGTCATCTGTTCACGCGTGCGACCAAGCCCTATAAATAGGTAAGAGTTGGAGAGAGAAAGGGTTCTTCTTCTCTGTGCCTCTGCTTTTAGAATTTCTTCTTCAAAACCCTAACTTCTCCTTCCTTGAGAGAATGGCTCCCAAGACTCCTCGCGGTGCTGCCGGCAAGGGGAAGGAGAAAGCGAAGGAGTCCGCGGAAGTTGCGACGGCTGTCGTTCCCCGTCGGCCTGTCGAAGTTCGGCCGGAGGTGGTTGGTAAGTCTCATTGTCCGTACGCCAACGCACATAGGCCTTGAGTCTTTAATGATGTGCCGCGGTCTTTGCCCGCCGACGCGCATGGGTTTAAACCCTGGTGATGCGCCGAGGCTATACTGCTGACGCGCATGGGTTCAAACCCTGATGATGCGCCGAGGCTATACTGCTGACGCGCATGGGTTCAAACCCTGATGATGCGCCGAGGCTATACTGCTGACGCGCATGGGTTCAAACCCTGATGATGCGCCACAGTTTTCTCCTTTAGACACATTTGTGTGTTCTCTTCTGACTTTTTCTGATCTTTTACTAGTGTCGATGGTAATCCCGCTTTTGAGTGAAGTTTTCTTGGAGGCTGCCTTCAACCAAATGGGAGTAGAGCATAACGAGGAAGTGATAAACCCTGCTCAAGATGCTCTTATGCTGGATCAGCCTCCTGAGAGAATGACCCTAATCCGTGAACAGCAGTATTGGTTCCTCAAACGGATGATGGAGCGTGGAGTCATTAAACCTTCCACATCTGATAAAGTGACCTTCCTGAAGCCTGAGTTCCTATTTGGAGACCGTCTCACTTCTACTGACTCGTCAGTACTGAAGGTCAAGGAGGACTGGTTCTTTACTGCGAATGGAGTGCATATGACTGTTAAGCAACTTGAACGTCAGTGGCCTTTGACGTCCTTCTGTCGTCTTGTTTCCCAGAGGAGGATGTCTTGGGAGCTTACCCCTTCTCAGGGGGGAGCGGTGACTGGTGTCATCCAAATTGATTCTACTTCCGACCAACGGGATGCTTTGACCGTTGTACGGTCTGGGTCTTCTTACACTTGGCGGACTTTACGTCCTGGGAGCCTCTACAGTGATGTACCCATTGATACGTTTGCTTATAGTGCATCGTATGTTTTTGATGGAACGTTCCTACCCGACAGGAGAGTTTCGGGTGGAGGGTTGGTGCCATTACGTCTCCAAATAGGATAAACTGACGCTCTGGATCTTGTCGCAATTTTGGACTGAGCTCCGAGAGATCGGGTTGACTGCCGCGATCCGTGCTACCCAGGCGGGTGTTGACCTTAATAGGCACATGTTCCTCGCACTCCTGGAGATGTTTGATATCCATACCGGGACCTTCTTTACTCCGGTAGGGGAATTAGGGCTCGCACTTCATGAGATGTATGAGGTGTCTAAACTCCCTTGGGGGTCGAAGCCCTATGAAGAGTACTTTCCAACCAATGAGGAACTTCAGGTCCTGGGGGACAGAGCTGATGAGATGACGGCCGTCTTTAAGGAAGTGGCGAGTCATCATTACTATGTGCAGAGAAGGGATAAAAGCGGGTCGCAGCCCCATGTAACCGCTTGGAGAGATTATGTCTTTAGACAAGACAAAGAGGATTCTTCGAAGTTTTCTACTCCGCCGGCGCTCTCTCGTAGCGAGGTGCTGTCCGAAATGAGCACGTTAGGGGAGAAGAATCCCCGAGGAAATGAAGACCAGCAGTCAGATGCGCGCTCCTACAGCTGCTTCTGGCACCTTGCTTATCCAATGTCATCCAAGGCGGTTTTGGTCGCCTATCTGATGATATGGCTCCGGGATTGCGTGTTCGCAGGTGGATCCGGTGCCGTCGAGAGGGTGACTCGAAACTTAATCCTGCCAGCCGTAAAATTGGTCTTCGGCCGGCGCTTGGCTCTCCTCCCCGCAATGGTATGTAACCTGCAGCGAGGTTTGCGAGAGTTTGCTGGAAATGTGATTCATGGTAGAGGTAGAAAAAATAACTTCCCGCGCGCCGAATTGCCGTTTCACTATTTGATGGGATGGCTGATTCTGCATCATCCCAGTGTGATGAGCCCAGGCTCGGAAGGAGATTATAAGGCTGGAGATGCATTCCTTCGTCGTTTCCATCGGAGGAGCTGGTCGTATACTGGTGTCCCGGTTTGTAGAAAGGTTTTATCCCGTCTTCAGGGTTGGGAGATCACCAAAGTTGGTCCCATCTATTTGGGTTTTGAGGCCAACGAGGATTTAAGGGACCTGGGCGAAGGTACCACCACTCTGCCTCAATGGGGATTCCGCTGGTTGCAAAGTATCCGGCCGTCCCATCTGGTGTACCGGAACAGGAATCAGTGCTACCTGGAACCATACTTGCCGAGCCGCTTTGTACGGCAATTTGGTTATGCTCAGATGATGTTGGATAACCCCAGTAATACCCTGGGGTATGTTGGAAGTTTGTTGGATGGTGCACGAGCTTGGCATTATTATAATGTCGGATGTACCGGAGCTCGTTTTACGTTGCCCGTCCCCGATCCGCGGCCGCCCATTCTTTACTCGGCCGCCAAATTTTACTGTGTTATGGCTGCCCCGCCCTCCGGATATGACAGGGAGACCAGTCTTATCGCAAGCACCCAGTTAGCAGCGACTGGGGATACGCCAGTGAAGGCCCGGCCGCATCGTCCGTCAGGGGTGGGTCAACGGAGTGCCCCCTCCGCATCACAAGCATAACCCTCGAGCGATCGATCGAAACGATGTGCAGATACAGGGGCTGAATCTCTTGTGTCGAAGAAGCAGAAGAAGGCATCGTTACCGACGGTGTCATCGGATTCGACGTCCGAAGAGGTAAGGACATCCTACTAAATCTGATTTTGGTTCCGCCACTTACGAGGCCCCATCTTCTTTTGTAGGAGCCGCTAAAAAGAAAACCTCGTACCCCAAAGTCGGGTGGGAGTAGGCGAGAAGAGATGGCGAGCTCGCCTGGAGTACGTATCCTGCCGACAATGATGTCTCTCATGGAGGAAGATCCGGAGGATATTGTCATCGTGGAGGTTCCGGTATCCCCGGGTTATGTCAGGAGGGAACCTGAGGGTGCAGCAGCTTCCGAGGTGACGAAGGCCACAGCGGAGGCTTCACATATCGAAGGTTTAGCAAGTGCGCAGCTTCCTGGTGATGAAGAGGAATGGAGTTCATCATCTTTCGATGACATCGCTCCGGAGCTGCAGGAGTCTGTTGCGGGGGCAGCAGAAGCAGTGAGGATAGAGGAGAGGGTTGATTCCCCTCCTGGTCATGATGAAGGGAGGTCGGCTGAATCATTGCCAAATCCTTCCTTGGCTTCAACCATGGACATAGAGATGGCTACCGATCAGGCGGTAGCGACAGATTTTGTCCCTGTAGAGGGACTTGAGAAGAATGAGACTCTTCTGCCGGTCTTGTCTCCTGGGGCTGGCCAGGAGATAAATGTTGATCTCCCCGTTTTGCCGGGGGAGGTAGCTGATGTTGATAGAACGTCGGGGGTAGAAGAGGTGGCCGTTGACGTCGGTGATTTCTTCGGGCTTGAGAATGGTAAGGGTGTGGAACCCTCTGTTGCTCCTTCCACTTGGGGTACTATCACGACGCATGTGCCGGCCCCTTCTGTTCCTTCGGCTCCTCGGGCTAGCAGTCTGGCCCTTGTTGATGAAGAGCCTATTGCTGCCGAGGTTCAAACCTCTCAGATCGAGGTTGGCGGATCTTCCTCCGGTCCGCAAACTGTAGTAGCTCCCCCAACTCCTGCTATGACGCCGCAGGTGCTGGCAGATGCCGACGAGTATGTGAAGTTCCTCGTCGAGGGAGTGTACAAAATGTTGGAGAAAGGTGTATCTGCAGTGATGGATGCCA
Source organism: Iris pallida (assembly GCA_029216955.1). Lineage (NCBI taxonomy): Eukaryota > Viridiplantae > Streptophyta > Magnoliopsida > Asparagales > Iridaceae > Iris > Iris pallida. Next base: position 20,237,587 of record JANAVB010020400.1, read on the forward strand.
AGGGGAGCTTTGCGACAGCAAAAGCTTTGGCAATGCCTTGTATCGAGCTGATCCGCGTTCACCAAGGCCATGACCATATGGCCGAAATTCTGGAGGTTTCGGTGATTGAGCTGGACGAGCGGCTCACGGAACTGCAGCACATCCAACGAAATGACCTCTCTGTCTTGATAGATGCAGAGATAGGGAAGTTGATGGCTGAAATCGAGGCTTCCTATCGAGCTGATGTGAGCAGTTGGGAGCGTGAAGTGGCTGGGACTGAGGCTGCGACGGAGCAGTTGTCTCAATCTATGGAGAAGACGACGGAGAAGCGGGCTGCGGTGGACGCTAACATCGCAGAGGTTGATGGTCAAATGCGCCGTCTTGAAGACCAGCGGGCCCAACTTCAACTAGAAGCTGATCGTGTCCTGGCTGAACACATAGCATTCAAGCAGGAGAAAGCGACCCTTACTCAGCGGACCCTTGCTTTGGCTCAGCAGCGACGACAGCTTGATGAGAAGTATGAGAGTAAAACTTCCGCTGAGGCTGTCGGATTAATGCGTCAAGAAGCCGAGCTGCGAGTCCAGGCGACTGTGGAAACTCGCACTGCCGACCTAAGACGTCGAGTCAGAGAGCTCTCATCCCACCCTGGAGAGGATCGGGGACTGTAGCTTCTCTTCTTTTTATGTGTTTTTGCAACTCTTGTTGGGGAAATAGCGTATTTCTGTACTCCCCTTTTTTTTTGAAAAATAAAGAAATACACTATCTCTTTTTTTTTGTGATGTGTTCATTTTTGATCTCATGAACTTGATGATTTATGTTGACCTATTATCTTTTGTGCACCTTGGGTTTTAGGTACAGATAATAAGTTTGAAGGAACCAACATGTTTGCTCAGAGGTAATGTGGACATGGCAATCATTAGGTTCAAATGATAGAATCTTCCTACTCAGAGGTATTTATGGACGTGGTAGGAATGATCCTGGGGGATACGCTGAACAACTCAGAGGTAATATGGACGTGGAAGTTCTGCGATCAATGTACGACAACACAGGAGTTGTTTGTACGGGATGTTTACTCAGAGGTAATGTGGACGTGGTAAACATGAAGGATAGCATAAGCTCACGAAATGTAAGGTTCCGCTTTGTAGGATGTAGAGAGACAACTCAGAGGTAATATGGACGTGGTTATCTTTCTACGGAAGGATGCCACGGAACAGCTGGGTTCCGAAAGCGTTTGATTTTTGTGAAAAGAGGTTGTTTGGGGAAATACATGTCTTGGAGGATGTCAAGAATAGTACTTCTTTAGGAACTTGCCGTTGATGGGCATCATGAACAAGTCCCCATTGGGTTTGGCGAGGCGGTAAGCACCGTTCGAGTATACCGTCTCAATGATGAAGGGTCCTTCCCATTTGGGCTCGAACTTCCCTGGTGTCTTGTGAGTTAACACCATTGGCCTTCTGACTGCTAAAACCAGGTCGCCAACTTGGAAAGTTCTTTGCTTGACCTTCTTGTTGAAAGCCTGTGATATACGGGCTTGGTAAAGTTCGATGCATTGTTGAGCTAGGAGACGCTTTTCGTCAAGTGCCTCCAGTTCCTGCAGACGACGATGTTGATTGTCTTCTTCTGTGAGATCGTTTGTGATTGCCACGCGGAGCGAAGGTATCTGTATCTCGAGAGGCAGTACTGCTTCGCTCCCGTAGACCAGAGAGAATGGAGTGTTGCCTGTCTTGGAGGCGCATGATGTCTGCTGCGCCTGACTGACAGCGCATGGTGACTGGCAGCGCATGATGACTGCTGCGCCTAACTGGAGGCGCATGGTGGCCGCTGGCTGTAGACTTAGGATCTTTCCTTTGTAGAAATTCTCCTTTGTACAACCTTTTCTAGACATGTAATAGACTTTTATATATAATGAAAAGTCCTTCTTCAAATGTCTATACTTATTGACTTTGCTGTGAAGTTCTTCGTCTGAGTTCTAGCGCATGTAGTGTCTGGCGCATGGGCTTTCTGGTTGTGAAATTCCATGCTTCTACAGTTACCTAGTCATGATTTTATTTTTAGCATGTTGCATTGGCATGGTTATTTTAGCATTTTATTGGTTATGGCTTAGCTTGGTTCGGTTTAGCTTGGTTTGGTTTGCTTTTGGGTTCATCATGAACCAAAAGAAAATCCCTACCTACTACCACCATCATCATTTAAAACCTAATCCCCTTTCTCTCTCATCTTTACTCTTCATTTATTTCTTCATCTTCTTCCTCTTAACTTCTCCACCTACCAAGAGAAGCTTAGGCAAGTGTAACTTGCTTCATGGAAAAACTCTATTTTTATTGTTCTATTATCTTCCTCGCGAGATTCTAAGATACTTTAGAACTTGGCCTTTTTCATTTTGATGGATATTTTCTTGTAGATCTAAGTTTATATTATTTTCAGTTTTTTTGGGGTTTTGATCTATTAAACTTCATTATTTTTATGTTTTGATTGTTCTATGTTGTAGAGAATTCGATTTTACCCAAAATAGACCTTTAAAAAGTTGGATTTCGACTTGTTTTGAGGAAGTTATGGCCAAAAGCATTTTTGGTCATTTCTATGTTCATCTGTCCGCACGTCGCAGTTGAGCCGCATATGATGTCGCGAATGAGCCGCATAAGGCATATGTCGCAGTTGGCTGCATATGATGTCGCAGTTGGGCCGCATAAGCCGTATGTCGCAGTTGGCCGTATATGGTGTCGCAGTTGGGCCGCATAAGCCGCATGTCGCAGTTGGCCGCATATGATGTCGCGAATGAGCCGCATAAGACACATGTCGCAGTTGGCCGCATATGATGTCGCAGTTGGGCCGCATAAGCCGCATGTCGCAGTTGGTCGTATATGGTGTCGCAGTTGGGCCGCATAAGCCGCATGTCGCAGTTGGCCGCATATGATGTCGCGAATGAGCCGCATAAGCACATGTCGCAGTTGGCCGCATATGATGTCGCAGATGGGCCGCATAAGTCACATGTCGCAGTTAGTCGTATATGGTGTCGCAGTTGGGCCGCATAAGCCGCATATCGCAGTTGGCCGCATATGATGTCGCGAATGAGTCGCATAAGGCACATATCGCAGTTGGCCGCATAAGGTGTCACAGTTGGGTCGCATAAGCCGCACGTCGCAGTTGAGCCACATAAGGTGTCGCAGTTGGGCCGTATAAGCCGCATGTCGCAGTTGACCGCATATGATGTCGCGAATGAGCCGTATAAGCCGCACGTCGCAGTTGAGCCGCATAAGGTGTCGCAGTTGGGCCGCATAAGCCGCACGTCGCAGTTGAGCCGCATATGGTGTCGCAGTTGGGCCGCATAAGCCGCATGTCGCAGTTGAGCCGCATATGGTGTCGCAGAATAGGCCGCATAATGCCTATTTTGGCTATTTCTAACTGTTATATGTCCTAATTGACCAAATTATGGCTCGAATTTCTTCCAACTTCCAACGTGAAAGGTGTAGATCTTTTCCTTGGCATCAAGAATATGTCACTAGTTATTTTATACAAGTTTCTCTCATTCATGATAATGTAAGAATAGAACTCGATAGTGGCCCGATGTGGCACACTCTTGACAAGTAAATTGACATGATATATCTCGACATGCTATTACGATAGCTAGCCTGACATGACAAGTATGAAAGATCTGGACACCGTGGGTGATTGTGTTTGTACAAATAAACTAGTACTGTCTTGCATCATGTCTAGGATGGAGATCCATGAGTACCACGGTCAGGGGTACCTACTGAATTCAACTAAGGATAATAACTAGAATAATCCAGTAGTCATGAAGAGATTTTCCAGCTACAGGCAATCCCGTTATCTGGGCGCTCAAGTGGACTTGTAGCCTACCGACGAGTAGGGCACATTTCCAGCACACAGTCACGTGTTGCATTTTTCATAAACGGACATTCGACCTGGATAACCGGATGGTCTGCAGGACTTGTGGCTGTTGGGAGAATCTCATTGCATCTTGCTAGTAACTAGGCCTGAGATAACCCTAGTTAGTTAAAAGTATCAAGTCGTACTCTTGATTGGCCGTGATTGATTGGATGGAGTTTATTCCAGCTTAGTCTAATCCTAATCCCGTACAAGATTGTGACATGACATGATTATTGATGCTTGCCATAACAATAACGATCGGGGGTCCAGTTCTGTTCAGGCGAAGGGTTACAACCCCGGTCCTTATTTGGTTTAAGGGTTGTAACCTGGCTTCCGGAGCATCTGTGCCCTCTCTTCGTTTATTATCTTATTTCAACCCCATGCCATGTTCGTCATGTTTTACCTTACCTTAATACCATGATTATTTATGCTGGCCTTAGCAATAAAGATCAGGGGTCCAGTTCTGTTCAGGCGAAGGGTTACAACCCCGGTCCTTGTTTGGTTTAAGGGTTGTAACCTGGCTCCCGGGGCAGTTCTGTGTCCTCTGTTCGTTTATTGTCTTCACTGTACCAATAGTATTTGAGACGGGTTTCTATTCAGGCGAAGGGTTACAGCCCCGATCCTTGTTTGGTTTAAGGGTTGTGACCTGGCTACTTGAATGGTTTTTTCGTACTCAGTTTACTGTTGTTATCTCTATTATTATCAGTTCTTTATTTATTTATTATCTTTAATATTCTATTGTGATATGCTGGTTTTAGTTCCTAAGTGAAGTCTCCTTTGTGGCACTTGCTCTTTCTGGGGTCTGACCCAGCTGGTTTTGTGTGACCAGATATCGGAGCAGCACCAGAGGATCCACCTGTCTTCCAGCTAGATGGTGACCACCAGGCGTAACCCTGGCAACGAGTGGGTTTTTTTTTGTCCTCCCACTTTATTGTAAAATTATTCTTTTGAGGTGTTTAGCCGGCGAGCACGTGTTAGCTCGTATTGCACCTTTATTTACTGTCTGCCTACGGGCTGTGACATGATTGACAGATCCTAGGGTTGATCATGTATAACTAAACTCTTGCTAGTCCTGACATTTTGTAACGACTAGCTTCATGATCATCCAATATGTAATGTATGGGACGCCTTGCTATTATATATTTGGTGCTCTGACATCTTGTAACTATTATTGCTTGCTTGAGATTGAGACAATAGGCTTGTTCATGACCATAGGAGACTGTTGGCTTGTAGTTAAACCCTCATGTATCTAGACAGCCGTGACCGTATAGCGAGGTGGGTTGCACTTCAATATACGTAGCTGGCTATGTACGCCCCCACTCTCCAGTATTCTGGTTCTGGGGCGTTACATGGTTTTAGTGGTGGCCCATGCAGGTCTTGTAAATCAAGATATGTGAGGGTTTACCGAATAGATGTCTCAATTAATATTCGTCCTTGATCTCTGCTCGTATCTTCAGAGAATCTTGACCTGATCACATGCTTGTATAGTTGATCTGTCCTGGTCCTTCCTTATTGTTTCCTATGTCGTCTTATTCAGCGGCATTATTCCTGGACCTGCCGATCAGCAAGGCGGAGCACCTCCCGTGGACCAGCCGTAACCTGGAGATCAAGTCCAGCATTCAGGAGTAGCCTCCAGAGTCGTGCCTACCGGAGGAGAACCACCAATTCAGCCCATCCAGCCTACAGAGCCTGATGATGGCACTTTGGTGGGTCTCATCAGGTCCCTATTAGCTTCCCAGGATCGTTGCAGAGATGTCTTGCACCAGGCGGTGGCAGATGCTTTGACCAGAGGAGGTCATCAGGGTAATAGCGCGGCCAACAGCTTCAAGCGCTTGAACCCTCCATTTTTCGACGGCAGTGAAGATGCGATCGGTGCAGATGCATGGCTTCAGGACACAGAGGTGATTCTAGAAACAGCTAGGACTCCAGAGAACGAGAAGGTAGCCGTGGTACGCCTGCAGTTATTGGATCTTTCCCGTAGCTGGTGGGTGACGCAGGCCGTTGGATTAGTGGCCCCTATTGCCTGGGCAGTATTCAGGGAAAGATTCCAGACCAAGTACTTTGATGCTGTAGCTCGGTACGATCTACAAACGAGGTTCACCAATCTGAAGCAGATGGCAGGACGGTCGATGGATATGCGACCGAGTTCTCCAGGCTTAGTCGGTTTGCTCCCACCTTGGTGGCAACCGAGTTCGATAGAGCCCAGCAGGGGCTCCACCTAGAGATTTTATTGGCGGTAGAGCAGTTTGAGCATCAGACTTTTGATGCAGTATTGAGAGCAGCCCGGAGGCATGAGTATACCTCCCAGAGGATCGTGGATAGGACCGGAGGTCGGAAGCGATTTCACGGCCAGATGAATCAGTCATCAGCACCAGCCCCGGCAGCCAGGGCTTTGACCATTGGAGCTCCGAGGCGGGCGGTCTCAGTGACGTCGGTTCAGCATTCTACCCTGACGTACCCTCAGCAACAGAAGCAGAAGCAGTCTTCCGCAGTGGGATGTTCACACTGCGGAAAGCTAGGGCATGTGGTATCAGAGTGTCGCAGAGCACAGGGTTTGTGGTGCCCCGGACCACAGGGTTGGGAACTGCCCGAACAGGGGGAGTTCATCGGCCTTCTCTATTCCTTCAGTTAGAGGACCAGCACCAGTCCAGCAGCAGCAGCAGCTGCAGTACCCATTTCTGAGGCCATTGCCGACGCAGGCCCAGGCATTCCAGCAGCAGAGACCGCAGCAGTATGCCCAAGCCCAAGCCCTGATCCAGAGTAGGCAGAAGAATTTTCAGCAGAGGGGACCCGCACCTAGAGGGCATGGTCAAGTGCTGGCTTTGACCATGGGAGAGGAAGGAGTAGCACCAGGTGAGGTGGTGGCAGGTACTATTCTCGTCAACACTTTTTCAGCTTCAGTATTATTTGATTATGGTGCCTTGCATTCATTTATGTCTGCACGATTCACGACACGGGTAGGACTGGAGCCCGAGTCATTATCAGTAAGGCTCAATATACTTACTGGTAACGGACTTGTAGGAGTAGATAGAGTTTTTTTCTCGTGTCGGATCGTAGTTAGCGGTAGAGAATTCCCTGCTAGATTGATAGAGTTCCCGATGGCCGATTATGATGTGGTCTTAGGAATGGATTGGTTGAGGGACCAGTATGCTAGGATAGACTGGTACATTGGCAGGATTATTTTTAGCATTCCAGGCGAGCCGGAGTTTTCCTTCTCCCGAGGCGAAGTTGAACCTTCTCCTCCCGTATTGCGAATGGCAGTAGCAGCAGTACAGTTACCTCGGATAGTCGAAAAGTTTCTAGATATTTTCCCAGAAGAGCTTCCAGGGATGCCGCCAGAGCGAGAGATCGAGTTTACCATCGACTTGATTCCCGGGACAGCCCCAGTGTCAGAGAGAGTCTACAGGATGGCGCCGTCAGAGCTAGAGATATTGTACAAGATGATTGAAGAACTCAGAACCAAGGGATTCATTCGTGCTAGTGGATCGCCTTGGAAAGCTCCGATGCTTCTTGTAAAAAAGAAGGATGATACGTCCAGATTATGTGTAGATTATCGTACCTTGAACTCAGTGACAATCAAGAACAAATACCCTCTCCCGAGGATAGATGACTTGTTTGATCAACTCAAGGGGGCAGCAGTATTCTCGAAGATCGACTTGCGATCAGGATACCATCAGATCAGAGTCAGAGAGCAGGACATCCCGAAGACAGCTTTTAGATCAAGATATGGGCATTGGGAGTTCTTTGTGATGCCATTTGGAGCAACCAATGCGTCGACAGTATTCATGAATCTCATGAATCATATCTTTATGTCTTATTTGGATCAGTTCGTGATTGTGTTCCTAGACGACATCCTAGTCTACAACAAGAGTGAGGCGGAGCATGAGCAGCATCTCCGTGTGGTTCTTCAGATTCTCAGAGAGCACCAATTGTATGCCAAGTTCAGTAAATACGAGTTCTGGCTCGATCGCATTTCGTACTTGGGTCATATCATCACCCGAGGAGGAGTTGAAGTAGATCCCCAGAAGATCGTGGCTATTGAAACGTGGTCGGTACCTAGCACAGTGGCAGAAATTTACAGTTTTGTTGGCTTGGCCGGCTACTACCGGCGATTTGTTTCAGACTTTGCTCGAATTTCAGCACCATTGACCCAGTTGACCCGCAAGGATGTGCAGTTTGCTTGGACAACAGAGTGCCAGGATTCTTTTGAGAGGTTGAAGCGAAGCTTGATGACGGCTCCTATTCTCACGCTTCCAGATGGAACCGGAGGATTCTCAGTGTATTGTGATGCTTCGAGCAGAGGTTTTGGATGTGTTCTGATGCAGCATGGGAAGGTAATAGCTTATGCGTCACGATAACTTCGTGATCATGAGAGAAATTACCCAATCCATGACTTGGAGCTGGCAGCAGTAGTATTTGCACTTAAGCTTTGGAGGCACTACTTGTATGGATATAGGGTGGAGATTTTCACCGACCACAAGAGTCTGAAGTATGTGTTCACCCAGAAGGATCTCAACATGCGTCAGAGGAGATGGCTAGAGCTGCTTGTAGATTATGGCATCAACTTGCAGTATCATCCTGGGAAGGCCAACGTTGTTGCAGATGCATTGAGCAGGAGAGCTGGAGTTTATTTTCTCACAGTGCAGCCGGAGTTATTAGCCGATCTTCAGAATATGGGAATAGAAGTTGTCCTTCCTACCGATATGGCATTGATGGCCAGCATACAGGTTCAGTCCAGCATAGTCGAGAGGATCCAGATGGCACAGTCGACAGATTCTAAGCTTCAACGACTCAAAGCAGAGTGTGAGACAGGACGAAGACCAGAATTATGTATTCATGAAGAGGGTACACTTCGACATGGTAAGCGTCTTTGTGTACCCAATAGAGATATCAGACAGGAGATCATGGCAGAGGCCCACAGTTCGTAGTATTCTATTCATCCCGGTGGCACGAAGATGTACCGTGATATCCGCCAGCACTTTTGGTGGAATGGCATGAAGAGGGAGATAGTCCGATTGGTCTCTCATTGTTTAGTCTGCCAACAAGTTAAGGCTGAACATTAGAGACCAGCTGGACTACTTCAACCATTGCCAATTCCAGAGTAGAAATGGGAGCATATAACCATAGATTTTATGACTGGATTGTCTAGATCCCGGCTGGCAGAGATGCTATTTGGGTTGTCATAGACAGGCTCACGAAGGTGGCTCACTTTCTCCCATTCAGAGTTGGTCAGTCGATGGCTCAGCTAGCGGAGATGTATCTCCGGCAGATTGTCAGATTGCACGGTGTACCAGTCTGTATCACCTCGGACAGAGATTCCAGATTAACGTCGCACTTTTGGCGTAGCCTGCAAGAGAGTTTGGGGACTCGTCTCCAGTTCAGCTCAGTGTATCATCCATAGACAGATGGCCAGTCAGAGCGTACCATACAAACCTTGGAAGACATGTTGAGATCTTATACACTCGACTTCGGTGGTTCATGGAAAGATCACCTGCACCTGGTAGAGTTCTCGTATAACAACAGTTTCCAAGCTAGTATCCAGATGGCACCGTTCGAGGCACTGTATGGTAGGAAGTGCCGATCCCCGCTAGCATGGAACGATGTCGGAGAGAGGCAGATGCTCGGTCCAGAAATGATTGCTCAGACCGTTGAGGTGGTCAGGAGAGTCAGAGATCATCTTCGAGTTGTCCAAGATCGCCAGCGTCATTGGGCCGATTCTCATCGGCGCCCTCTTGAGTTTTCTGTCGACGACCATGTATTCCTGAGGATTTCGCCTAACCGTGGCATCATTCATTTCGGCGTGCGGGAAAAGCTTAGTCCTAGGTATATAGGGCCATTTGACATTCTGGAGCGAGTAGGAGATGTATCCTATCGTCTCACTCTTCCACCATCGCTACGTGAGGTACATGACGTATTCTATGTATCCCAACTGCGACGGTATATCCCGGACCCGAGCCACATCCTGGATCATTCAGAATTGGTTGTTGGTACCAACCTTTCGTATGAGGAGAGGCTCATGTCAATATTGGACCGAAGAGAGAAGACACTCAAGAACAAGACTATCAAGTTAGTCCGAGTTGCTTGGGGTCATCACTCTTTGGGTGAGTCAACGTGAGAGCGTGAGGATGATATCCGATCGCGATATCCCGACCTATTTGACTCGTGAGGTATAATATCTTTCTTATGTCTTACACTTCGAATCCTTGCTTGCATATTTGATTGCTTGATTGATTGCTTAGCTGTAGATTGCATCTGATAGTGTAACTTATTCCGACACCTCTAGCCTCTTTAATTAAATTCCGAGGACGGAATTCTTTTAAGGTGGGTAGAGTTGTCACCCTCGAAATCCGTGTTACGTATTTTCGTATACGTGTACATATTTCGGGTCCGTATTTTTATTAGTCATGGTTAGCTAGTCATGATTTTATTTTTAGCATGTTGCATTGGCATGGTTATTTTGGCATTTCATTGGTTATAGCTTAGCTTGGTTCGGTTTAGCTTGGTTTGGTTTGCTTTTGGGTTAATCATGAACCAAAAGAAAACCCCTACCTACTACCACCATCATCATTTAAAACCCAACCCCCTTTCTCTCTCATCTTTACTCTTCATTTATTTCTTCATCTTCTTCCTCTTAACTTCTCCACCTACCAAGAGAAGCTTAGGCAAGTGCAACTTGTTTCATGGAGAAACTCCATTTTTGTTGTTCTATTGTCTTCCTCGCGAGATTCTAAGATACTTTAGAACTTGGCCTTTTTTATTTTGATGGATATTTTCTTGTAGATCTAAGTTTATATTATTTTCGGTTTTTTGGGATTTTGATCTATTAAACTTTATTATTTTCATGTTTTGATTGTTCCATGTTGTAGAGAATTCGATTTTACCCAAAATAGACCTTTAAAAAGTTGGATTTCGACTTATTTTGAGGAAGTTATGGCCAAAAGCATTTTTGGTCATTTCTATGTTCATCTGTCCGCACGTCGCAGTTGAGCCGCATATGATGTCGCGAATGAGCCGCATAAGGCACATGTCACAGTTGACCGCATATGATGTCGTAGTTGGGCCGCATAAGCCGCATGTCGCAGTTGGCCGCATATGGTGTCGCAGTTGGGCGCATATGATGTCGCGAATGAGCCGCATAAGGCACATGTCACAGTTGGCTGCATATGATGTCGCAGTTGGGCCGCATAAGCCGCATGTCGCAGTTGGCCGCATATGGTGTCGCAGTTTGGCCGTATATGCCGCATGTCGCAGTTGGCCGCATATGATGTCGCGAATGAGCCGCATAAGGCACATGTCGTAGTTGGTCGCATATGATGTCACAGTTGGGCCGCATAAGTCGCATGTCGCAGTTGGCCGCATATGGTGTCGCAGTTGGGCCGTATAAGCCGCATGTCGCAGTTGGCCGCATATGATGTCGCGAATGAGCCGCATAAGGCATATGTCACAGTTGGCCGCATAAGGTGTCGCAGTTGGACCGCATAAGCCGCACGTCATAGTTGAGCCGCATAAGGTGTCGCAGTTGGGCCGCATAAGCCGCATGTCGCAGTTGGCCGCATATGATGTCGCGAATGAGCCGCATAAGCCGCACGTCGCAGTTGAGCCGCATAAGGTGTCGCAGTTGGGCCGCATAAGCCGCACGTCGCAGTTGAGCCGCATAAGGTGTCGCAGTTGGGCCGCATAAGCCGCATGTCGCAGTTGAGCCGCATATGGTGTCGTAGAATAGGCCGCATAATGCCTATTTTGGCTATTTCTAACTGTTATATGCCCTAATTGACCGAATTGTGGCTCGAATTTCTTCCAACTCCTAACGTAAAAGTTGTAGATCTTTTTCTTGGTATCAAGAACATGTCACTAGTTATTTTATGCAAGTGTCTCTCATTCATGATAATGTAAGAATAGAACTCGATAGTGGTCCGCTGTGGCGCACTCTTGACAAGTAAATTGACATGATATATCTCGACATGCTGTTACGACAGCTAGCCTGACATAACAAGTATGAAAGATCTGGACACCGTGGGCGATTGTATTTATACAAATAAACTGGTACTGTCTTACATCATGTCTAGGATGGGGATCCCTGAGTACCACGGTCAGGGGTACATACTGAATTCAACTAAGGATAATAACTAGAATAATCCAATAGTCATGAAGAGATTTCCCAGCTACAGACAATCCCGTTATCTGGGCGCTCAAGTGGACTTGTAGCCTACCGACGAGTAGGGCACATTTCCAGCACATAGTCATGTATTACATTCTTCATAAACTGACATTCGACCTGGATAACCGGATGGTCTGCAGGGCTTGTGGCTGTTGGGAGAATCTCATTGCATCTTGCTAGTAACTAGGCCTGTGATAACCTTAATTAGTTAAAAGTATCAAGCCGTACTCTTGATTGGCCGTGATTGATTGGATGGAGTTTATTCCAACTTAGTCTTATCCTAATCCCGTACAAGATTGTGACATGACATGATTATTGATGCCTGTCTTAACAATAACGATCGGAGGTCCAGTTCTGTTCAGGCGAAGGGTTACAACCCCGGTCCTTGTTTGGTTTAAGGGTTGTAACCTGTCTCCCGGAGCATCTGTGTCCTCTTTTCGTTTATTGTCTTATTTCAATCCCATGCCATGTTCGTCATGTTTTACCTTACCTTATTACCATGATTATTTATGCTGGCCTTAGCAATAAAGATCAGGGGTCCAGTTCTGTTCAGGCGAAGGGTTACAACCCCGGTCCTTGTTTGGTTTAAGGGTTGTAACCTGGCTCCCGGGGCAGTTCTGTGTCCTCTCTTCGTTTATTGTCTTCACTGTACCAATAGTATTTGAGACGGGTTTCTATTCAGGCGAAGGGTTACAACCCCGGTCCTTGTTTGGTTTAAGGGTTGTGACCTGGCTACTTGAATGGTTTCTTCGTACTCAGTTTACTGTTGTTATCTCTATTATTATCAGTTCTTTATTTATTTATTATCTTTAATATTCTATTGTGATATGCTGGTTTTAGTTCCTAAGTGAAGCCTCCTTTGTGGCACTTGCTCTTTCTGGGGTCTGATCCAGCTGGTTTTGTATGGCCAGATCGGAGCAGCACCAGAGGATCCACCTGTCTTCCAGCCAGATGGTGACCACCAGGCGTAACCCTGGCAACGAGTGGGTTTCTTTTTGTCCTCCCACTTTATTGTAAAATTATTCTTTTGAGACGTTTAACCGACGAGCATGTGTTAGCTCGTATTGTACCTTTATTTACTGTCTGCCTACGGACTGTGACATGATTGACAGATCCTAGGGTTGATCATGTATGACTAAACTCTTGCTAGTCCTGACATTTTGTAACGACTAGCTTCATGATTATCCAATATATAATGTATGGGACGCCTTGCTATTATATATTTGGTGCTCTGACATCTTGTAACTATTATTGCTTGCTTGAGATTGAGAGAATAGGCTTGTTCATGACCATAGGAGACTGTTGGCTTGTAGTTAAACCCTCATGTATCTAGACAGCCGTGACCGTATAGCAAGGTGGGTTGCACTTCAATATATGTAGCTGGCTATGTACGCCTCCGCTCTCCAGTATTCTGGTTCTGGGGCGTTACAGGACCAGCCCATATAATTGAAGGTTTTGGAAGAGCACACATTATGTTACCTAATGGCACTCAAATCCATTTGCAAAATGCGTTATATTCAAGCAATTCCAAAAGAAATTTGCTAAGTTTCAAGGATATACACAAAAATGGATACCATATTGAAACTCGAAATAATAACAACAAAGAGACTATGTATCACATCTAATGTTGGGAGCAAAAAGCTCACATTAGAAGAATTCTTTTGTCTCTCGGTGGGTTTGTATTACACCACCATTGGTATAATTGAATCACATATGAATGTGGCAAAACATAAAGTCAATGATCCTATCTTATATACCATTTGGCATGACCGTTTAGGTCACCCGGGACAAACTTTGTTCAAGAGGATCATTAATAATTCTTGCAGACACTTATTGAAAAATCACGATCTTGGTTTACCAAAGAATCACCCATGTGTTCCATGTTCACAAGGAAAGTTTATAACTAGACCATCTTTCCTAAAAGTTAAGAATGAGTCTCCGACTTTCTTGCAAAGAATACAAGGATACAATTGTGGTCCTATTCATCCTGCTAGTGGTCCTTTTAGATATTTTATGGTACTCATAGATGCATCTACTAGGTGGTCACATGTTTATTTATTGTCTACTAGAAATCTTGCATTTTTTCGTCTTTTGGCCCAAATTATTAAACTTAGATCTCAGTTTCCTGATAATTCGATTAAGTCAATTAGACTTGATAATGTCGCAGAATTTACCTCACAAGTTTTTGATGATTATTGTACGTCATTAGGGATTGAGGTAGAGCATCATGTTTCCCATGTGCATACACAAAATGGATTAGCTGAGTCATTTATTAAACATCTCCAACTTATAGCTAGACCTCTACTAATGCAATCTAATCTGCCAATTGAGGCTTGGGGACATGCTATTTTACATTCTGCATATCTAGTTAGATTTAGACCGACTGCCTACCATATTTTTTCACCCATATAACTTGTTAGTGGTAGACAACCCAACATTTTACATTTGAGAAAGTTTGGATGTACAATATATATCCCAATTCCACCTCCCAAACGAACTAAGATGGGTCCCCAACGTTTGGGAATATACATTGGTTTTGAATCTTCCTCCATAATAAGGTATTTGGAACCAATGACTGGTGATGTCTTTACTGCAAGATTTGAAGATTGTCAATTTGATGAGAGAGTCTTCCCGCCGTTAGAGGGAGGTAAGCAACAAATTGTTCATATAGAACAATCCATTGCTAATGAACAGCGTGAATTAACATGGAATATACCTACTCTCTCTCATCAAGATCCAAGAACTCCACAATGTGATTATGAGACAAGGAGAATGATACATTTGCAAGAGATTGCAAATCAATTACCTGATGCATTTAATGATACCGTAAAGGTAACTAGATCCCATGTGCCAGCTACAAATGTGCCAGCCAGAATTAATGTTCATGTTGGACAAAATCTAAACAAGGCGGCAAATGAATCTACTACTACACGTCAAAAACGTGGTAGGCCTATAGGTTCCAAGAATAGTGCTCCTAGAAAGAGGAGAGTAAATGAAACATCTTGTCCTGATAAAAGCCCAATAGTGGCTGGAGCTCCAAAAATAGATAATGAAGATGTGTATATTTCCAAATTCACTGAAATGCCTATGGATGCCTCTAAAGAGGCACAAGTACCAGAAAATGAAGAGATCTCGATATTCCATGCATGTTCAGGTGAATTGTGGAATAGAAAAGTATTTGTCATCGATGACATATTTAGCTACGCAGTAGCTACTGAAATATCAAAGGACAATGATGATTGTGAAAATGAACCATGTAGTATAAATGAATGTCGACAAAGAAAAGATTGGCCAATGTGAAAAGATACTATTCAAGAGCAGAATTAAAATCTTTAGAAAAATGTGGTGTATTTGGACCTATAGTGGAAACACCAAAGGGCATAAATCTTGTTGGTTTTAAATGGGTGTTCGTGAGAAAATGAAATAGGAGAAACGAAGTTGAAAGATACAAAGCCCGACTTATAGCACAAGATTTCTCTCAAAGACCTGGAATTGACTATGTTGAGACATACTCTCCAGTTATGGATGTCATTACTTTTAGATATCTAATTAGTCTCACAGTTTCTGAAAATCTTGATATGAGACTTATGGATGTTGTAACTGCATATTTGTATGAAGACTTAGATACTGACATCTATATGAAAATTCCAGAAGGATTTATAATGCCAGAGACTAAGTCAAAGGACATGTGTTTAATTAAACTTAGACGAGCATTATATGGATTGAAACAATCCGGAAGAATGTGATATAATCGTCTTAGTATATATTTGACTAAGGAAGGATATAAAAATAGTCAAATTTGTCCATGTGTCTTTATTAAGAAATCCGAGAATGAATTTTCGATAGTAGCAGTATACGTGGATGATATAAACCTGATCGGATCTCCTGCAGAATTGGAGAAAACTGCAAACTATTTGAAAAAAGAATTTAAAATGAAAGACTTGGGAAAGACAAAGTTTTGTCTCGGTTTGCAAATAGAACGAAGTTCTAGTAGAATATTAGTGCATCAATCCCGATATATCGAAAGGATTTTAGAACGATTCAGAATGGACAAAGCACATCGACTTAGTACACCTATGGTTGTACGGAGTCTAAATTTGGATAAAGATTCATTTCGACCAAAGGGAAAAGATGAAAAAGTTCTTAGTCCTGAAGTGCCGTATTTAAGTGCTATTGGAGCACTACTATATCTAGCACAATGCACAAGACCAGACATTGCTTTCTCTGTTAATTTATTATCTAGATATAGTTCTGCACCTACAGTTAGACATTGGAATGGAGTTAAACACATAATGAGATATCTTCGTAGAACAACTGATATGAGATTATTTTATTCCTGTAATTCCACTAATAACTCTCATTTAGTTGGTTATGCAGATTCTGGTTATCTTTCTGACCTTCATAAGGGTTGTTCCCAAACAGGTTTTGTGTTTATTAATAATCATGCAGCTATATCTTGGCGATCAATAAAACAAGGTTCAGTGGCAACTTTCTCTAACCATGCAGAATTAATTGCATTACATGAAGCAACAAGAGAAAGTATGTGGTTGCGATCGATCATTCATCATATAAGGATAAATTGTCAATTACCCACAGTTACAGATAAGCCTACAACAATATTCGAAGACAATGTAGCTTGCATTACGCAAGTCCGAGAGGGATTCATCAAAGGAGATCGAACGAAGCACCTTCCACCAAAATTGTTTTATGCACATGAGCTCCAAAGGACGAAAGTGATCGAAGTTAAGCAAGTAAGATCAAATGAAAACTTAGCCGATTTGTTCACTAAGGCAGTCCCAAAGTCCACATTTCAGAAGTTGGTACACGAAATAGGCATGCGGCGACTTAATCATCAGACAAACTAGCTGTTTCAGATCCATTGTATCGAGGGGGAGTATGACTTGTACATAATATTTTTGAGTTTTGCGTGTTGTACTCTTTTTCCTTAACTAAGATTTTTTTCACTGGTTTTTTTTTCTTAGTAAGGTTTTAATGAGGCAACAAATGCGTATACACCACCAACAAATTATTGGTGTATATCCAAGGGGGAGTGTTGTAAATATGGATAAATCACCATAATTATTTGGTGTCTATAACATATGCCTTTTGGTTATCCATAACCTGTAGCTTTTGGTTATCCATAACCTATAGCTTTTGGCATTCTTCTTTTAATTGTCATCATGATATTAACCTCCATTGTAAGTCTATATAAGGGACTCTTATCAAGTTGATTTGTACAAGTGAATGAAGAAATATTTTTCTCTATTGTTCATCTCTTTGCTTTACAATAGTTCCATATTTGTTGATGAACATGAAATTTAATGTAGAATATAGATTAGACTGGTTCAATGGAATACCAAGAGCTCCAGCTTTCTTGACAATTTTTTTTTTCCTGTCATTTTGATACTAATGAGGATATCTGCTACAATTGGAACTACCTAAACGACACATATAAAAGTTCTTGTTCTTGGCATGCATATATAGGACAGTTAACGGTAGTTAGAGGCTAACTATTTTGCTGCCATTTGGTGACAATTCCAGGAAAATGGACAGCAAACAACAAATTCCATCAACGATTTGTGCTAGTACGTACTGTCTTGTATCTAGAATAACATGGACACGAAATCCATTGTGTCACAGTAAACCTGTCGCTAGTAATACTTGTACATTTGAACAATGCGTCTCTCTTGCCAAAATTAAGCTCAGATTCCTTTCGTTGCGAATGCCGATCGAATGTTCTATATGACCCTCTATAATGTTGATGTTTCAGAAATGGTGGATATATACTCCAGAAAATTTAACCTATATTACATGACAATGTATGTTAGATGCAGAGATTAGGTGACAAATACTACGATTTTAAATGCATGTTTCTGATAAGGATTGGGCAAAACATAGAGAAAAAATAAGAAACTTCCTATTAGCAACTTTGTCACCAATGGTGCTAAGAAACACTAAAAACTTCAAGAGAGGAATAATCGTTGGTATTTATCAATCAGTTTGAAACAACTCGTCCACAGTTTATGTGTTAAATTAGAATTTGCTTCATTATATAGACGTTGCAAAGAACTGCTTCAAATTAAAGTTAAAAAAATGGTATTGACTACTTGTGTGGATATTAAAAAAAAAAATCATTTGATCCTTTTCCTCGAGTTTTATCATGTAAAAATCAATTAAAAGTAAAACCACAATCAGCATAAATATTCCTCTAGTATTTATACGGGCAGGTACGAGATATACGCTACTTATCATGGTACGTAGTACGACTGAGACGAGCTTAATCGGTACACTTAGGTTCGCTTAAAAGTGGTATATATGTTTGTGCTTGTATATGTTTTTAAGCCTACTAGGAAAAAAAAAATTTATTCCAAATCCTACAAAATGTTAAAATCTACTTTGCCCGCTTCATTTTGACAAACACCGTCTTCTATATTTACCATTCGAATGATATCATTGTGCAGCTTCGTCTTTGAAGAGTCCATTTTTGTTCATCAAACAAAACTAGTCGCTCTTCAATAAAAAATGGACACGTGACAAATTAAAGATCAAAACCACTTTGATGAGTGAACAAAACTACTTACAAAATAGTTTGTGTGGAATAAAAATGACACATGTCCATTTTTTATTGGGGGGTGAACATTCTATCTAGTTTTGGTGGATGAACAAAAATGGACTCGTTTTTTAAGATATGCATCATGGGAATCCACCAATTTAGGGTCGCAAGATCCAGAACAACGACGCAATTTGAGGCTATGTAAAGTGGGAATGCACCATCTGGGGTAGCAATATCCAGAACAATGGACACAGTAAAAGAAACTGAGATTCATCAAGGACGACTAAGTCCGGTACAAAAAATAAATGAAGGCATATTCTCATATAATTTTTTTTTCTTACAAAAAATATTCAGAAATTAAAATATTCAAAATTAACATAAACTAAGAAAAATCATTCAACTACAATATCTTCAATTGAGATAGGAGTTATCATTTACCCTGTGATTATATTTTTTAAGTTTTCTTGTTTTCTAGAATAGTTGGACCCATGAAATAGTGACTGCAACAAAAAGGTTACTAAATATTGACGATTTTAATTCTACAAACTTCTGTATATATAGTTTCTATAATAAAATATTTCTTTAGGCCTGTAAATTCGGAAGAACCAGTAAGATCGCACACATTACAGTCTCTCAAAATCGGCCATGAGTAAAAGAGTAGGAGGTCCTATTGACTATGCAACACCCATGCATTAGAGCTAATAAGAAAAATAATTATATAATGGGAACTGTAGTTTTCAAGAAAGTTTTTACAATGTTTAAGACTATTCAAATGGGCTACAAAAATTATCCTTATATAATTTATAAGGGTAGTTATAATTTTATTTTTGTTAAAAAAAATAATATAAAGGTTTCCTTGCCGATTGAAGTTCCCTTATATAATATAGTAAAGCTTTACCAAACTGGTCTGGCTCTTGTGGTCAACGAGGAGAGGTATAACTTTTTTGGCTGGGCGGACGATCTCGGGATCGAACCGCAGGGGAGACGTGGACAATGGGCCCAAATGGCATGCCACGCAGCGTGCACAAAGTTCCGTCCGTTATGCCGGGCATCTCAAAAGAAAAAAAAATAGTAAAAGTTCAAGCTCTTGAATGGCCGCCCGGAGTTGGTTGGCACTTTATTAGGCCACATGCATGATCCTGTTGATTGCAGCTGCCAACTTAATCTCCACCAACCTGTAGAGCCGAGCATTGAAGCTCCTCCCTCGGTCATGCAAGCCCATCCACCATCATCATCAATCACTCAGCAACCTAAATTGCATCCTTATTATTGTGCTTAAATGTAAGTTACAATATTCTATATACATATATATATATAGTGAGAAGAAGGGCAGCTTGAAGAGGAACAATTAAGAGAGGTGAGATGGAAGTGTACACAGTGCAGGTGGAGGAGCCAAGGCCAGCCATGGGCGGCAAGCCCTCTGCCGGTCCGGTTTATCGCAGCGTCTACGCCAAGGATAACCTGCTGGAAGTGCCTGCTGGATTTGAGTCCCCTTGGGACTTCTTCAGGTGGCTGGCTACCCCTTCTTAGCTCTTTCACAAACGTTTTCTCATCTTTGCATCTTGGTTCCGAAAAATTCATGTGATTAGCTAGTTCTTCCATTTGGATCGGGAGTTATACGAGTGATCAGGATCCCTGCTCTTAAGCATCTTCGTATGTTGTGTTTTCAGAAACCGTTAGATTGTGTTTTTTGACCGTACGGATTAATTCAAAATATCACAAAAAATTAGGCAGTTAGAACTACTGATATGTACGGTCCAAAAGGACGACATATCCAATGACTGCTATTTCGGAGACATTTGGAGATGCTTAATAACGGAGATCCGGATCTCTCCTCATATATATATATATATATATATATATATATATATATATATATATATATATATATATATATATATATATATAATTGTTCACCCACCAAAACTGGTGGGATGTTCCCCCTCAAGTGAATAAATGACACGTGGCATTTTCATCCCACACATACCACTTTGCAAGTGGTTTTGTTCACCTATCAAAATGGTTTTGTGCCATGTGTCATGTTTTCACTGGGGGTGAACATCCCACCTAGTTTTGGTGGGTGAACAAAAATGGACTATATATATATATATATATCAAATCCATTTAATTGTTGGCCTAGAGAGAAACTTTGAACCTCGGGGCTATGATAACATGTTAAAATCCATGCTGCCGCATACAAATTTTTAGAATTTTAATTAGCGAGGGTTGAGTGCAATATATTTGTTCTTATTATTCATACAAGTCTCGAAATTATGTTTGATAGAAATTTTGGCTGAGTAGTCTATAGATATCATGCTTTTGAGAAGAAGAAAATGCCTTCTTCCTATATTTCTGGTTCTTCAGCCACTTATAGAGCATGTGTTGTTTTCTAACAGTCTTAATGTTAAAGCATTCACACATAATTACTCTACAATGTGAATGCATACACAACTCACACATTCCAAATGGCATGTCCTTCATGCTCTGTATGTACGTTATTGTTTGATTCTGGCTACTTCCTCTTGCAGTGGATCGGTTAAGCGATACCCTCAGAACGCGATGCTTGGTCATCGTGAAGTTATCGATGGAAAGGTATGCTTATAATTGTCTGTTTTTTTTTTATATTCCGATACACGCTTAGTATAAGTTGAAGTTAATTTTATAGGTTGGTTCATATAAATGGAGGACATATGAGGAAGTTTATGATCAAGCAATCAAGATCGGCTCTGGGATGCGAGGGCTTGGTGTTAAACCAGTAAGAAAAACCTCAACAGCTGTGAACTTCCAAATTTTAGATTCAATTGATTAGACCTAACAAATAATGAGGTGGGATTTTTTCCCCCTATTAAATCATTTAAGGAATAACTTACAAATGTTGGAAAAAATCCGTTCATAGGGAGATCGGTGTGGCATATACGGATCAAACTGTCCTGAATGGGTGATTGCAATGGAGGTACTGATCTTTCTTCTTTTTGTAGCTATACAAATAGCTCATGCTTCACACATATCTATATATAAATGGGATTATGTTTTTATTTATGAAACAAAAAAGAAGAAGAAAAAAATTGCGGGTTTGACACTAATAACCTAGAACTAATTGTGTGCAAAACTTGAATCATTTCCTTTAAGTACTACTTACTAAAGTTTTTCTTTCTCAGGCATGTAACAGTCAAGGAATCTGCTATGTACCCTTGTACGACACTCTCGGTAGGTAGTTCTCTGTTATGTAGCCTTGTATGACACTCTCGGTAAGTAGTTGCTTAATTTCTTATCAGTACAAGATGAATTAATACAGTATTTGGTCGAATGACAACAAAAACTCTTATAGCCAAAGAGGCTCAGAGGAATGTATCCTCTTGTCCTCTTTGGAAGATCGAAAATGAAGTTCGATATTGGAATATACCAGTCATAGCATCTAGTTTTTCCCAAGAACATGTCTTTTATAAGTTTTTGTTGAGACTTGAAGTGATTTTATTGAATGGAGTAACAACATATATATAGGAGAGGCTAGCCTCCTCTCCTATCATTCTAGCCAATGTGGGACTAAAGCCCAATAACACTATATATATATATCAACACTCCCCCTCAAGATGGGCGAAAGATATTCACTAAGCCCATCTTGTCACATCCTCTCATCATGTTGATAGAACTAAGCCCCTTTGTCAGTCCGTCTGCTACCTGATCTTTGGTTGGAACATAGCCCAGCTCTAGTTCTCCTTTATCCAGTTTCTCTTTGATGAAGAATCTGTCAATCTCAATATGTTTGGTCCTGTCATGCTGCACTGGATTGTTGGCAATATTAATAGCTGACTGGTTGTCACACCATAGCTTCATCTTTGTTCCCTGGTCCAGCTTTAGCTCCGTCAGCATATTCTTCAACCACAATAGTTCTGTGACTCCCAAGGCCATCGCTCTATACTCTGCTTCAGCTGTTGATCTGGCCACTACTGACTGCTTCTTACTCCTCCAAGAGACCAAGTTGCCTCCTACAAATATGCAGTATCCCGATGTGGATCTCCTGTCGTCAGCACAGCTAGCCCAGTCAGAATCACAATAGCCCTCAATGCCTACATGATTATTTTTTCTAAAGATCAGTTCCTTCCCGGGGGCTCCCTTCAAGTACCTCAGAATCTGGTACACTGCGTCCATGTGACCCTTCCGGAGGTCATGCATGTAGCGGCTTACTACACTTACCGCAAAGCTGATATCAGGTCGAGTGTGGCTTAAGTAGATTAACTTGTCCACCAATCTCTGATATCTATCCCGGTCAACTGGTTCTCCAGCTTCAGCATCCAGTTTAAACTTCTGGTCTATCGGTGTCGTAGCTGGTTTACATCCCATCATCCCTGTTTCCGTAAGCAGGTCCAGTGCGTACTTCCTTTGAGAAAGAACGATTCCCTCGTTATCTCGAGCAATCTCAATCCCAAGGAAGTATCGAAGGGGGCCAAGATCTTTCACCTCGAACTCCTTGCCAAGTTTTACTTTGAGTTGGGCGATCTCCTGCTCATCATTGCCTGTGATAATCATATCATCTACATATACTGCAAGCATGGTGATATGGCCTCCACTCCGTCTGAAGAAGACAGTGTGATCAGCATTGATCTGCTGATATCCCATCCCTATCATTGCTCTCCTGAACCTGTCAAACCATGCCCGAGGAGACTGCTTCAGTCCATAGAGAGACTTCTTCAGTCTGCAGACCTTGCCTTCTGTCTGTTTTGTGCCGAATCCTGGTGGTATCTCCATGTACACCTCCTCTACTAGATCTCCATGAAGAAATGCATTCTTCACATCAAGTTGGTGTAGCTTCCACCCTCCATTGGCTGCCAGGGAGATCAAGGTCCTGACAGTGCTCATCTTCGCCACTGGTGCAAAGGTCTCGTCATAGTCGATGCCGTACGTCTGACTGTATCCTTTTGCCACCAGTCGAGCTTTATAGCGCTCAACCTGTCCATCTGGGTTCTGTTTCACAGTAAAAACCCATTTACATCCAACTGCTCTTTTCCCTTCTGGCAGTCTCACCAGCTCCCAAGTGTGGTTCTTCTCAAGAGCTCCCAACTCCTCGTGCATTGCCGCTTTCCACTTTGGATCGTTCTTGGCAACCTGCCAATTGTTAGGTACAGTAATACTATCCAAAGATGCTATAAATGCTCCATGAGAAGAAGATATATGATCATAAGAAACAAACTTAGCAAGATCCCAACCATATCTGTCCGGAGGATTTCCCGCATTGCTGCGAGTAGTCCTTCGTGTAGGTAGTGGTATGGGAGGAACGATATCACCTGAGGAGGGTGGTGGTGTAGATGAGGAGGATGGTGGTGTAGATGAGGAGGATGGTGGTATAGGTGTCTCAGGAGTTGGGACAGGCGCAGGCAAGGGACTTGGCACTGACACTGTAGGTACTGGTCCTGTAGTCTGCTTGTTGTTTCTCCTGTTGTAGGTCAGTAACTCCCCCTGAGCCGTAGGTGTAACACTTCTCGTCTCCTCCCTCTGTTCCGCTTCACCTTCATGTTCCTCCTCAACCGTGTCTCTATGCCAAACTTCTAAATCGGTTACCACCAGGTTCTCCAAGTTCTCTATCTCCCCCTCTCGCCTTATACTTGTAGTATGAGGCGTGTTATACGAAGTTCCATCCTGGCGGTAATATGGCTCATGCTCCCGGAAGTGGACGTCCATACTAACAAATTTCTTCTTCTCTACTGGACTCCAGCATACATACCCCTTCTGAGTTGCTGAGTAGCCCACGAAGATGCACTTGACTGCTCTAGGGTCAAGTTTTCCAACGAATGGTCTGTTGTCCTTCACAAAACACACACATCCAAACACCTTTAGTGGAAGTATTCCACTATTATTACCTTGTAATACTTCACATGGAGACTTCCATCCCAGGACTTTTGAAGGCATCCTGTTTATAAGTTGAGCTGCTGTCAACACCGCATATCCCCATAGGTGTTGTGGGACATTCATGTCGATCATCATACTTCTTGCGGTCTCCAGAAGATGTCGGTTCTTCCTTTCTGCTACTCCATTTTGTGCTGGTGTATATGCACAAGAGGTCTGATGCTGTATTCCATGTGCTGACAAGTACTCTGCAAGTGTCCTATTGGTATACTCCGTCCCATTGTCAGATCTCAGTATCTTCACCACTGCATTATACTGAGTCTGGACATATTTATGAAAGTCCCGAAAACAAGCAAATACATCACTTTTGTTCTTCATCAAATACAGCCAGGTGACACGAGATGCACAATCGATAAACGAAACAAAATACTTATACCCATTCATAGTGTTAGTAGCACATGGGCCCCAAACATCAGAATGAACTACCTCAAAGACTGAAGAACTCTTATGACCATTTCCAACATATGAACTCCTAGTAAGTTTTCCTAACTCACATGCATCACATACTAATTTCCTTTTATTTGATTTTGCATACATATCTGGATACAACTTATTTAGAGTATCAAAGGAAGAATGCCCCATCCTCCTATGATGAAGTATCAAAGTGTCTTCAGTCTTCTGCTGCAGCTCCTCCATTCCAGCCTTCTCTGCCATAGACACCAATGCTGAGTCCAGTCCGTCTTGATCTAGGTACCACAGTCCATCATGCCAAGTGCCAGTCCCAAGTCTTCGTCCCATCCCTTTCTCCTGGAAGATCACCTTAGGAATATCAAAAGAAACAATGCATTTTAGTTGGAGAATTATAGAACTAATAGACAAGAGACTGACTGGGAAGGATGGAGCATGCAAAACATTGGATAACCTTACTGAACCCGTACAATTAACAGTACCCTTACCGACCACTGGTTGGAAAGTACCATCCGCAGTCTGAATGGTGTCTGTCGATGCTAGGTGAGTGTACGAGGAAAACTTACTAGCATTTCCGGTCACATGTCGAGATGCTCCTGAGTCGATAATCCAGTCTGACATTTTAAGGGAAGACATAGATGCAAGAGCGTGAGACTCGTCAGTACCTTCTGATGGATGGGCATACATAGCGGCGTTGAAGAATGGAGTGGATGCCTCCTCTGCTACGCTCCTCCTGTCTCCTTCGATTGACGCTTTTTGCTTTCTCTCCAGCAGATCCAGTAGCGCCTGATCCTCCTCAGTAAAGGCGCCGCCAGCTCCTCCATTCCCATCTGCCACCAGCAGGTTTGCCCGATAGCCTCCTCGACCGCCTCGTCGGCCTCCTCGACCACGTCCACGTCCAGCATATCCTCGTCCACGTCCACCACCTGAGTCTCCCTCCTTAGGTGATTTGGTACAAGCATATCGATGGTGGCCCGTCTCCCCACAGTTGTAGCACTGCCGATTCTGTTGCCAGAGCTCTCCCTTGGATCCTGTATCCCCCGAACCGGTAGCTGCTAGTGCTGACTTCACTTCGGGTAAAGCACCTGTCGATGATGCGCCTGTCCCTGTCTGTAATCTGATCCGCGTCTCCTCCTGAATCATGGCTGAGATAGCCTCCTCGAGACTAGGGATCGCTGGCTGGGCGAGGAGTAAGGCTGTTCTCTGTGTGAATGCTGCAGTCAGTCCCTTAAGGAATTTCATCGTCCTCTCCTGCAGACACACCTGTCTCTCCTTGCACTTTGGGTCCCCGCAGCTTGCCCGTTTGGAATGGTGATCATAATCCAGCCAGAGGCGTTCCAACTCCGTAGCGTACTCCTGCACCGTCTTCTCGCCTTGTACGGTGTCGTCGATCTCCCCTTTTATCTGGAAGATCCGTAGATTGTTACCTATGCCATCATAGGTTCTTCTCAATTTCTCCCATACGTCTTTCACCATCTCAATGCCATCTACTGTGGAAGCAATAGACTGGACTAAGGAGTTGAGAAGCCAGATATAAATCACCATATGAGTGGATTTCCACTCGTCGCGTCCTGTCGAGCCCTCTTCCGGCTCTGTCTTCTCGCCTGTCAAGAATCCCTCCAGGTTCTTACCTGCAAGGGTTCTTCTCACCCGCCGTGACCAACTCAAATAGGTGGCTGGTCCATCCAACTTCAGATCGATGGAGGGTAGTTCTAACTTTGGCGGTGCTCGTGTCGTGCTTTCACCAGCCGACACCTTTATCAACTTCAGCAATGTT
Source organism: Iris pallida (assembly GCA_029216955.1). Lineage (NCBI taxonomy): Eukaryota > Viridiplantae > Streptophyta > Magnoliopsida > Asparagales > Iridaceae > Iris > Iris pallida. The sequence goes on from JANAVB010020400.1 coordinate 20,264,251, forward strand.
GCCACATCGTCAGCATCCAGCTTCTTGAGAATCTCCTCCATCGATGCTTCTTCTCGATCACTTCACACTTGCTCCACGACTCACGCTCGTCCTTGCCGTCCTCTCCTAAATCCGAATATGTCTGATTTCATCGGATCTAGGGATTATAGGCATCTCCTTGAGATTGATCTCAAGAACGAGCGTGAATCTTGTACCCGCAATAGCGGTACAATGAATCCTGCAGCCGTAAAAACGGTACAGAAACGAGCGTGAATCTTGTACCCGCAATAGCGGTACAATGAATCCTGCAGTCGTAAAAACGGCAGCAGCAGCAGCAGTTGCAGCCGCAACAGCGGCACAGCAACGGCAGCAGCGCGGCAGCGGCGGCGGCGGCGCGGCAGCTGCAGCAGCAGCGGGGCGGCGCTGCGGCGGCGGCGGCGCGGCAGCAGCTGCAGCGGCAGCGGGCGGCAGCAGCTGCAGCGGCAGCGGGTGGCAGCGGCGGCGTAGAAGGGGGATTAGGGTTAGGGTTTGTGTGGAGGAGGATTGGAGGAGGGGTCTCTAACGGTATGCTAAGCAATTTTAGGCTCTGATACCATGTTGAGACTTGAAGTGATTTTATTGAATGGAGTAACAACATATATATAGGAGAGGCTAGCCTCCTCTCCTATCATTCTAGCCAATGTGGGACTAAAGTCCAATAACACTATATATATATATCAACAGTTTTCATGAAACTATGCCAAATAACCTGTCAATTAACGCAATGCTTCAAGCACGACAGTAAATATCCTATATAGATAACTTCTACTATCCGAAGAAGAACAAGTTTAAGTTCAAATGTTGTTCTATTATAATGAAGACCAGTACATATTTTGATCACATTAAATGTTGTTATGATTAGTTTCAATTTAGAAGGAAACACTAAATGTGAGAAATAATGTTAAAATGTTATAATGTAGTGATTTCCTGTGGAGTATCCACTGTTTCTGAACAAGGTTTTTCTCCTCACCTAATTATATTACCTATCGGTTGCTTACATGTCATACAGGGCCTAATGCAGTAGAGTTTATCATCAACCATGCTGAAGTGTCGATAGGCTTTGTCCACGAAAACAAGATGAAATCTGTAAGCTTTCCTCTCAAAGAACACTTTTAGTAACCTCATTTTGGAGGTTACCATCACTATATATATATTAATGCTCTAGTTTGATAAAGCTGATCTTACTGTTTCGACTGTATATTTAGATATTGTCGTGCCTTCCAAGATGTGCTACTAATCTAAAGAGTAAGTAAAACTGTTTTAATCAACTTATCAATGTACTAATATTGTGGCAATGACATATATATTTCTTGTTCCTCTTGCACTCAGCAATTATCAGCTTCGGATTAGTTACTGATGAACAGAAGAGAGATGGTGAACAGCTTGGCGTCTCTTGCTTCTCGTGGGAGGAGTTTAGTTTGTCGGTGAGCAATCAACCCTTATGAATGATGCAGTAACCTATTCAAGATAACTGAAAACTGCAGTAACCGATTCATAAGATGCAATGTCTATGATTTATCCCATAGTTCATTTCAAAAGAATTTGAAGGGTAGTGATGATTGTGCTAAATTGTTCTTTTACATATGATCAGCTTGCTACAGTGAATAATTGATTCAAATTTTTGCTATGTTAAACTTAAACCCGATTCCTGTGATTTCGACTAAATATGACTAGAGTTTGTATTTTCCAGGTAAGTGTGAATTCAAGGCTTCCTCCGAAGCGCAGTGATGACATTTGCACGATAATGTACACCAGCGGGACAACAGGAGACCCAAAGGGGGTTATCCTGACAAACAAGGCTGTAATGGCAGAGGTCTTGACTACGGATCATCTACTTCAGGAGACCGACAAAGTGGTAGCCCCCCTACCTTCCATCCCCAACAATACGAAATCAGAATTTCATGATTTTAATTGCTTTTTTTTTCGCAACTTACTTCAGAATGTTAGGTTCCTAATGTGTAGTCACAAATAACTGGCTTCATTCACAGGTGACTGAAGAAGACTCTTACTTCTCGTTTCTACCACTAGCCCATATATTTGACCAGGTAATTGAGAACTATTGTATCTACAAGGGAGCATCAGTAGGATTTTGGAGAGGGGTAAGTTCTGTATATTTCTACTGTTTTAGAAAAATATCCTTCTTCTCTATTTCAAAAAATCACTTACGGATTGAATTCGACTGGAACTGCAGGATGTCAGATATTTGATGGAGGATATCCAGGAACTCAAGCCCACAGTATTTTGTGGCGTCCCTCGAGTTTATGACCGTATATATGCAGGTTAATTTCATACCTTGATTTTACTACAGATACTCTTTGTCAACATTCTGCCAAGTTAACAAACCTGATTTGATAATGCTATTGCTTTCATGTTAATTAAAGGTATTCAACACAAAATTTCAACTGGAGGAGGGTTTGGAAAGATGCTATTCCAGTACGCTTATGACACGTATGTCCGAAAGCATAGTCTTAATTTCTCCCACAGTTGTATACTTTGTTTTCCTCTGTTATGGATCCTTTGATTGCATCAGTAAGTTGAAGAAGCTGAGAAGAGGACTAAAACAAGACAGAGCATCGCCGTTCTTTGACAGACTAATATTCAGTAAAGTTAGTATAAACTTTACATCCTTCTGACCTTTCCTTTTGTTGGTTCACATCATATTCATGCCAACTTTTGTAGATCAAACAAGGACTTGGGGGACGAGTACGGATCATGTTATCCGGAGCCGCACCTTTACCTAGGCACGTGGAGGAGTTTCTGAGGGTCACAAGTTGCAGCGTCTTGATACAAGGATACGGTAACAAGCAAACTTATGTTAACTGATAAAGAATTGCGCTATAAATCTTGATGTAATACATATAATCTGGAAAATGTCAAGTTATGGCTTGTGCTCATGTTTGGGGGGGAATTCATATGATCTATGCTTATGTCGACTGATATGCAGGTCTTACAGAAAGTTGTGCCGGTTGCTTTACATCCATAGCCAACATAATTCCTATGATGGGAACGGTTGGGGTTCCGGTTACAACAATAGAGGCAAGGCTGGAGTCAGTACCCGACATGGGTTACGATGCACTCTCTTCTGTACCCCGTGGAGAGATTTGCCTGAGGGGAAAAACCTTGTTCTCTGGCTATCACAAGCGTCCGGACCTTACTAATGAAGTTCTTGTCGATGGCTGGTTTCATACAGGTAATAAGCTAAGATACGCAGTACATGCATGATAGTTGTTTCCTAGTGTATTTTGGAGTGTCCATGTCGTGTCCGATAGTTGTCAACCACGGACACTAGACAGACAAAGGGACCTATTTCAGAGTGTTTGTTCGTAGCAAGGTTTTTATCTATGTATCATATAATCCTTTGCATTCGTTCAACCTTCACTTAAATGCCCGCAAATTTCAAGCTCATCGTAATTCTATTTCCATGATAGTCATGGACTTGCAAGTGAGCTAGAATCCGTGTTCATGACATCAAATTTGGATCCATCAATTGTAGGTGATATCGGAGAATGGCAGCCAAATGGTGCGATGAAGATAATCGACAGGAAGAAGAACATTTTCAAGCTGTCACAAGGGGAATATGTTGCGGTGGAGCATGTCGAAATGGCCTATAGCCAATGCCCTCTCATCACAACGGTACACATAAAACACAACGTCGCAAAGATATTTTTTTCGTATCGGTAACAACATATAATCATAACGGCAATGCTGATACATCGAACCAGGTTTGGGTATACGGAAATAGTTTTGAGTCGTGTCTTGTGGGGGTGGCTGTTCCGGAGAGGAAACCGCTGGAGGACTGGGCAGCATCGAACGACGTTTCTGGCAGCTTCGAGGAGCTGTGCAAGCATCCTAAAGCGAGGAAGTACATGCTCGACGAGCTCAACAAGACCGCTCGGGCTCAGCAAGTATATGTTCTCGACCAATTTTAGATTCCGAAAATTTTTTGCTTTGCTAATTTGTGTTTCCTGTACTGATATTGGACTATAAATGTCGCTACAGTTGAGAGGCTTCGAGATGTTGAAGGCTGTTCATCTTGAAACGATGCCATTCGACATGGATAGGGACTTGATTACTCCTACGTTCAAGCTGAAGAGGCCGCAGTTGCTCAAATACTACAAGGTTAGCGAAGATGAAATTAATGATTTTTTTTCTTTTGTCATATTAATGGAATTTCGACGTTTCGATGCTTGTTCAGTGTCCATCTTTCGCGTCTGTGTCTAATGACAACTTGTCCTCATTACAGGACCGTGTCGATGAACTGTACCAAGAAGCAAAGGGAGTGAAAGCGTGACTCTTCCGTCAAAAATTCTAAAGAGTAGCTAATCCATATTATCGCTGCTCATATGTGTAATTAAGCCTAGCCAGCAGTTCATGTTGCAAGCCTTCAGTCCCAGATTTGTGTTTGTCCTCGCTTTTATATATCAATAGAAAGAACAATAATCTGCTTGGCAATTGTTGGGTAGCAGTTATGAGAAGTTTTTAAGTATCGGTTATGAACAGTTATGTCGGGTTCGGTTTTGAGCGATTTTAAGTTGTGGTTTTTTAACCAATCTAATCCATGCTTAATCCATGCTTGGTAATTCATTAGCGAGCGGTTTTGAAAGTTTGTTAAAATAATAAAATTACTTATACGTTCATAATTAAACAAAAGTCCTTCAAAAGAAAGATTATATCATTGTCCTTCCAAGCAATAGCTTATAAACTCATATAACTTGTAAGCATAAAATGGTTTGGTAAGTAGTAAATCATAAATGTTGAAAGAAAAGCATTCACTACCATATCAAATGAACCGCAAATTTTTTTAAAAAAAAAACTCATATTTTAGAGGAAGTAGAGAGACCTCAAGAAAAACAAAAGCGAGAAAGAAAAAAAAAGATATGGTATGATAGTTATATTTTTTATAAGGATATAAATGGAAGAAAAAATAGAAATCCTCAAAAAAAATTTGATTTTGGGTGTTTATAAAGACACCCAAAATTACATTGCACTGATTTTGGGAGATTTTTGAGCCGACTAAAATTAGTGTCTTAAAAAAAGTTATCAAACAAAATTCTTTAAAACACTTCATAAACGACCGGCCAGCTCAAAAATCCCCTAAAACAGGTGGAAATACCATTGCCAAGGATACCCTAAGTGCCTACCCTTCCTTGATTTCTAAGAAGTACTCTTTGTTCATTTGTTAGATTCTTCATAAACAAAAGTTGGATCTACAAACGACACTCTCAACATATCAGGAAAACTAATGTTGGAACCATCAATAACTACAACTCTGTCGTCTTCCAAGTGAAACTATACACCTGAGTTTCCGAACTTCTACTGAACACTACTAACTAAGCTTCGAAAGGAGGAATACGCAGGCTGAAGAAACAAACACCGCAGCGGCAAAGCAAGCCAGGTCCAGAGTGCTGGTCAGAGGAACGGTCTTGAACTTGTCCAGTACTCCAGCCTGAAGTATCAGCACGACAGCATGCCCAACTTTCGATTTAGCATGAGATATGGAGTTCATAGCCATGCCATCAGAAAGCCTCTGTGTGAGCATCACAACATTATTAGAAACTTTTTCGGTAGTGTTGAAATCGAAAATTACCTACTGGAATGCATCCTGACCTTGAGGTTGAATGAACCGAAGCAGTTTGATTCATCCGTATGATATCCTTCGCCGCGCTTAGATGTGTCCGTGTCTGATCCCGCAAACATGACATACAGACCCATACCGAAGGTGAGCAGAGCCGTGCCCACAAGAAACATATCTACATGCCAATCCACATTGACATTATATATCAAAAGAATAAGGCTTAACTACAACTTATACCCTCAACTATTTTACTTTTTCAAGTTGATATGCATCAACTTGGCATCCTAAAATAAAAAAGAATAAATTTACCCTTGCTCATCCCCTCCACCCCCAGCTGCAAGCCTGCAAGCTGCACCACCCTGTCGGGGGAGGAGGGGGTGGGACAGGGGGATGCAGCCGGCAGAGGAAGGGGGAGGGCAGCCGGGGGAGGAGGGGGTGGGGTTGGGAAGGGAGGGGTAGTTTCGTCTTTTTAAAAAAAATTGGATATCAATAGCTTATGGTATTAAGTTGTCGAGTAAAAAATTTAGAATATTAAGTTGAAAAACTGGAATAATTGAGGATATCGAATTAAAATTAAGCCAAAGAATAATTAGAAAATTGAGAGAACAATTAACAAGTAAGAGTTTGTTACCTATGGCTTGTATAAGTAGTTCAATGGTCCCTCCTTGCTCCACTCTTTGGTACATTGTATGAGAGTATTGGAGAAATGACTCTAAAACAAGGAAGCACCCCTGTACTCCATCAAACCAAGCAAAAAAAATTCCATAAGAATATGTCCTCAAAACAATACAACAAAAAATGCATGAATAAATAGCTGCGTTGCGCGGATATGGATACAACATGGCAATAAGGACATAACGACACGGAGATGACACCTATTTTTGTGTACCATGTTGTATTTTGGAGTGTCGGATTGTGTCCAATAAGTGTATGACACGACAATGATGCAGGAGATCATTACATTATTTGGTTTAAATTTTGATTAGATTTAGTTCATATTATTTGCTTTAGGTTTGGTTGCTATTTAGTTTTAACTATTTGGTTTAGATTAGGTCAAGAAGATTTAGTTAAAACTTGCACCAGGGTAACCATGAGGTGCGAGATGGTAGAACAACAAAGCAAGTTTACATGGTTTCACAGAGGAGACGAAGTATCGGTGATACAACACTATAGTGTTGGTAACATTCTCTGTGGCAAGCATTATCTTGATACTCTTTGGCCAACATTTTCAGAGCCCATATTTTTGGAGCATCCGAGCTTCCTAGGTGGTAATTAGCCTTTAAAACATACAACTTTCCCATAGGACTGTAAAATCAACAAAGCAGTCCGTTGTCCGTACTAGTCCGGCTCGATAAATGGTTCGACCGCATGCCATCTAATTGAATTAACGAATAGAACTTGGATTTTTTTTTTGTCCGTTTAAAAATCAGACCCGGACACGATCATATCCATGTCCGGTCCGAATTTGTCCGCGGACCGTCTGATAGTGGAGACTCCTTTTGATTTTGCATCAATTATGTCGTACCATTTTGGTTTTGCATCAATTTTTTGTTGTACAGTATGGATTTTCGATAATCTTTTATCATTTTTGTTGTATTCTGTAACCTTCAATTCTATCTCATTTCAACTTGATTTTTGTAACAACTATCAAGGAATCTTGATAAAGTAACAGTTTTTTTGTAATATATTTAATTTGTCCGTGGACCGTCCGATTGAATTAACGAACAGTGGATTGTTTGTGTCTGTTTGGCCCGAAATCGAACAGTGGACTGTCCGTGTCCGTCTGGCCGAACTCATTTTCATTTTCGGACCGAACACGGACAGTGGACTGTCCGTATCCGTCCGGCTCATTTACACCCCCCCTACTTTCCGAATATCGAGTATTTTTATGTGCAAATCACTACCTTTTAAATGTTTAGGTGCTTGCACTTCGACTATCAAAAGAAGAGAAGATATTACCTCAAGAAAGCACAAAATTGAGCCTATAAGGGATCCGGCGACAGCAATCAGAGTGAAGTATTGGCAGCCGACAACACCCTTAATACGATGAAATCAAGCATTTCAGTCAGTCAACAAAAATAAGCCGAAAATGAAATAGTTGCTCTAGTGATCGAGCAACGATAGAATTACAATCAAATATGTTACAACTCATTTATAATTGTCGATGTAGCAGTTGTCAATTGGGTCCCCTCTTCTCAAAAGCGAATTGTCATATAACTTATTTTGGTTGTAAATTTAGCATTTTTGCAGCACATTTAGGTACACAGTACCTTCTCGATAAGCATCTCAGCTCGCAGTCTCCAGCATTTCTTCGCATCAAGGAGCTTAACCGCCGCTTCCGCCACCACCACTTCTAGCGGACTCTTCTTCTCCTTCTCCGGCGAAATTGCGACTGCGGGAGCGACTGCCACCCTGCTCTTCCCTTGGCAGCTAGGAAAAATGACATCCTTCTTGATTTTGGCGCTTCTGTTGCTGCCTAATTCGCCGCCGCACGGGAAGCTAGCACCGCCCGGGTGAGGGCCGACGGCGGCAGAGGAAGAGTAAGGGTTAGGAGAGTACGACCGACCAGACGCGTCGACAGCTCCGCAGGCGCGAAGCAGCCCTCCTGCCATTTCTCTTCTCGTTACTGTTACATTGCCAGTAGCATTTATTTATGGAGTTATATGTTTCTTGGTATATGCATTTGAACGGAACCAAAGAGAAGAAGTTGTTGGAAGTTAGCAACGGTTGAAATGTAAGCGGAGGGAAGGGAGCAACGTACCAGGAAGCGACACGTGTCATCCTGGTGCTGCTTCCCGCGCCAAATAGAGTGTGGCCACTCATTTTTCTTTTGTTGGTCCTTTCCTTCCTTCCTACAAATGGGACGGTGTGGAAATTTCATATCCCCTCTCAACATTCCGACAAGTCTGTGTTCTACGAATCTAAAAGCGCATGCGCTTAATATTCCGTGCATGAAAAGCGTGTGGGTGGACTCGTATGAAATATCTCGACCCGTTCTGGACACAAACAAATCAACCCACTGCCTCTGATTCAAGATGGAAAAATCATGCTCTTGTACACGCCAACTATTTTTATTTTTATTTTAAACTAAATCCGGAAGAGAACTGGGAAAAAATCGCACAAATCAAATATACCAAAATTATAAACAAATCACACCGCAAACCCAGCGATATATATGTACGTGTAAAATTCAGACGAAAAAAAATACTACGGATCTATCGGAGTCCAATTCCGATAATCCTCCAGTAAGGAAATAAAAAGATATACCTTGAGTTCTCCCAATCCACACGGAACACACAGTAACACTTCAATATATGAAAATAGATTACAATGAGTAGAACGAAGATTACAAAAAACAAGATGACGAGGAATAACTGATGAAGAATTCCGCCAAACGATCTCTCTTCAAAATGAACCTAAAACTTCGAATATCTCTCTCTCTCTCTCTCTGATCCTCTATTAGAAAGTTGCAAACTTGAGAAAGCTTTCACCTTTGACCTCTTGATTATGATGATAGTGATTTAGGGTCTGCTTTGATTGAGGGGGGAAAATGAGCAGAGTTAAGTGGGGTTAAACGAGGGGAGTTAAGTGATGGAGAGTAGAGTCAATATATATAACCTTATTTGGATTGCAGGGAGAGTTAAGTGGGGTGTTTAATAACTCTTGTTTGGATTGGAGGTTTTAAGTGAGAGAAAGATTAATAAAAATATGATAGTTGCCAAAAAAATCTTATTACATATATCATAAAATTAAATTTGATTGAAATTTTAATTAGAACTTGTCAAAATATCTTCACAAATTAGAAAACTATGAAGCAACGTGTTAAAAATAAAACAAAAAAGGAGAAAAAAATTATGATATTTTATAGAGCAAAGAAGAAATATTTATGACTTTTTAAACAAAACTCCTCAATTCCTCTCGTTAACCCTCCGATTTGGGAGATTAACAAAATGAACAAAAGAGGGTGAAATAAACCTTCACTTATCTCTTTATAACCCTCCCTCCTAAACTTCCACCCTCAAACCAAGCATGATTTTATTTTTCCCTCACTTAACTCTCTTAACCCTCATGCAATCCAAGCAGACCCTTAGGCATCGTTTGGTTCGCGGAATGGAAAGGAAAGGAAACTGATTCCTTGGTATTTCCTTTCCTTTAGGAAATTATAATTCCTATAAACTTTCCTTTCCGGTGTTTGAAAAGATCGGGATTATAGCCGGAATATATCTTTAATTTCTATTATAGTGTTTGGTGTTTGTAAGGAAAGAAAACAAAATCAAGTCAATTTTCCAAAAATACCCTCGTGCTAATAAAAATAATTATTACTTAGAAATATTTTTGTCTAAAAGATATTATGGATAAAAATGGTAAATAATATTATGAACATGGATATTTTGGTCAAAACTTTTTGTAATAAATGCGGAAAAGTTGGAGGGAAAGTGATTCCTTAGATAAATGAGAGGAACCACTTTCCCCCCTATTTTTCTACCTCTTGGGAATCATTTTTCCTTTCCAACAACTTTCCTTTGGCTCCCAAACATAGGAAAGGAATCACTTTCCTTTCCCAAGCTCAAATTCCGGTAACCAAACGAGGTTAAGAAGACCTATATAATGCATCACAACCCTGAAAAGATCTGGACCGTTTATTATGATCCAACAGTGTTAATAAAACACCCGATATCAGTATATACCTATACCAAAAAATATCATATTTGAGTCGGTAGCGGTATACCGACACTATACTTCTGACTCTGATATTATTTTTCCAATGTGTTATGATACGCGCTCAAATCGAGTCACATTCGACGCTTTTGACTTTTCAAACTTCTCCGACATACGGATAACACTCGTTGCACTCTAAAAAATTCTACAATTATGTTGGAATCCCACCCAACACCAACATTTTTGCCCTCCCTCCCGGAGTCTCTTAGGGGTGGCATTGGCCGTACACTTAAAACGTCTTTCCCACCAACAGGGAGATCTATAAAAAGCCTGCTCCCGGATGGCATTGAAATAATACATATATATAGAGATTAACATGGTGTCACCGCAACTTAAATGAAATTTAATTGAATTTTAAAGATGAACAAGAAAAATTCTTTGCCTACTTGGAATCACGTTTCAACCCAAGAAATGCCAGATACATGTTGAGTAAGTTCAGGAACATAAACAAATTAAAGATGTGTATATTAAAGAGACTGAGCGTGTTCGATATATATGCCATGGCTCTTTGTCGAGGAGTTCCTGCAACCGCCTCTCTGATGTGCTCTTCGGGCAGATAACAGCCGATAATGAGGCATAGAGGGCGCCAGTAGGGCCATTGCATACTAGGCGGACGGTCTCGGGATCGAACAGTGGGAGAGACGTGGACAGTTGGTCCAACTGACATGCAACGCAGCATGCACAAAGTCTTGTTCTTTATGCCGGACATCTCAAAAAAATTGGAAACATGGATAGGTTTGGTTCGTTCATTCAAACCTTTACTCTCACAAACAATCAATGTTTCACAGACACAGAAGAATGGTATCTTTATCGTATCGTATCCGTACTCGTATCCTTGTCCATATTGTACAACATTATTGACTACTTACTGTATATCATGTAGCTGTGTCTGTTGGATACAGCTGCTAGCTGGTTAACGCAAAAACCAACTCCCTCTTCAATGTCCGACCGTTTTCCTTTCTCAGTTCTTGAATGTTAGAAATTATTCCAACGGTCAATTAATGTCCAGTCCATTATTCTTCATCAATTTTCATTATACTCCTTTAATCCTTAGGTTATGTTTAGCTCTCTATATATATTTCCATTGGTTGCTAGTCCAAGACAAGAAAGAAAAAACAAAAAGAGAATTACACTATATGCTATTTTCTTTTCCTCTCAAAACACACAAAATTCTCCAAGAAAAATTTCTCCGAAATTATTGTCTTACGAAAATTCTTTCCGTTCTTCGTATCCTCGCTCTGGACAGAGCTAAGTCAGGGTCAATCTCCCCGAGTTGTGTGCGACGACGGGATACCAGTAGAGCGGAGGTTTTACCACTAGGAGCATCCGGAAAAGTCTGCATATAGACCCGGATTAACTCTTAGGGCAATGCTTCGTGCGCGACTTTCCCGAAGGCCGGTAACTTTAATTTTTGTTTATTTTGTTTGCAGATTATTGGAGGAGAAGAACAATATTTTCTAACAATCTAAGAGTTAATCCCATGTGATTATTTTTAAATATTCTGGCCTTATAGTATGTGTTTTAGAATTATGTGAAATCTTTAAAAATAATTTTTCTAACTACTTCTTTTTGAAAATTTTAGTGCTCTCTATTTGGCATATAATTGCTGTTCATCTTTTTGCTATTATTTTCAAATCGGTTAAAATAGCTTAATGCAAGAATCTATGCCATCTTTTCTTGTATATATTGCAAGTTCATGTAAAACTTCACTTTGGCCTTTTTTTTGGCTAATATTACAAAGATGGCATCTTCTCCATAGTCTAAGTTATGCTACTAGTTTTTCTCTTTGCATAGTTTTACATCTTCATCCTCCAAAACACTTGGATGTATTATACATTTTTGAGATATATATTAATGATTTGATCCCTTAACCAGCATGCATCATCATTCTAGAGTTTTATTGTAGCCTCTATGAATTGGAATATAGATTTAGAATGCTACTTCAATAAATTTGATGGTTGACTTCATGATTGTATCAGATCAGTTACGCTAAAATGTAGAGTTCTAGTATGATTATTTGTTCTAGAATTTTACTATATTTTTATGACATGATTATCGTTTTTTTTTTTTTTTTTTGACTTTAATTTTGGATCAACAATTATTGAAGTATGCAATATATAGTTGGTGTCAGGATATAGCACATGAAACTTGTGTCTGGTACTCTCCCAATTATGTTGATAGAATCTCCGAATCAAAGTGAGGTGTGAATATATAAAACTTAAAGACAAGAATCGTAGTTCCGGCAAGAATTTTTTTTTTTGGCAATAAGATCCACTTGGTACACATTTTTTTTTCTTTGGATACTAGTTTCCTCCCAATAGTACCTATGTCAACAATGTATTCTTTCGTGAGTACGAATATGGACACGGGTACAGAAACAATATATACCAATATGTACCTCATTTTGATGTATCCTTGTAACATACATGTTGGGAAAGAAGTACGAAAACTTTTTCCTAAACTAGAGAGTACCTGCGAGAGAACCGAGCAATACAACGCACGAACCAAACAACCAAACACAATTCATGCAGACACAGAGAATTTTTTACGTGGAAAACCCTTACGAAAAAAACCAAGGGACGATCGGAGTCCAACCCTTGAGAAGCCTTCACTAATGAAATAAAGGAGTACACCCTCTACAAACTTCTCCCGATCCAACACGGATCCCCACAACACTTTGAAGCAAGAAATATTGATTACAAGGCTACGAAGAACAAAGACGACGAGTAGAGATTACCCGAACACGATCCTCCTTCGAAAACGGCCTTCAATCCTCCTTCTCTTCCAAAGTTGCAATGGCACTCTTGCCTCCTCTTTCTCTCTTTTTCTCTTCGTTGTTTTTGTGATTAGGGTTAAAAAATACCATATGTAAATCCCCTAATCCCGCAGCAAAATCTGGACCGTAGAATACGATCCAACGGTGTAAAAAATACCCTGAAATTAGCTTCAGCCCGACGACATAGAGTTCGGGTGAAACTCTATGTAGGCAAGCCAGAACAGTTCTGGACACAAGGGGACAAAACTCGGCCAGAGTTTGCCTGGGGTAGAACTCGGTCCGAGTTCTGCCTCCCCTGTTTCAGTATGCCATATGGTGGATCCCGAGCTTCTCCTTCGTCTCCGAATGACCTCATCACCTCCCCGAGCTTCTCTGACATACAGACGGTGCTCGTCGCACTCTGGGGTCTTTTCCACATAGGTTGGGAACCCCACCCACTCCAACCTTTCTCTCCCTTCACAACTATGTGTAGGGGATCGTCATTCCGACGATCTGCCTGCAGAACTCAAACTTTTCCTTTGGTAGAATCTTGGTGAACATATCTGCTCCGTTATCGTCTGTATGAACCTTCTCAAACTCCGCATCCTTCTTCTCAACCACATCCCGTATCCAATGATACCGAGTCTCGATGTGCTTGGACCGGCTATAAAAGGTCTGATTCTTCACAAGATGAATAGCACTCTGACTATCGCAAAGCAAAGTATACTGCTCTGGCTTCAGCCATATTTCCTGTAATAGCTTTTTCATCCAAAGCAACTCCTTGCAAGCCTTCGTCGCTGCAATGTACTCTGTCTCTTTCGTCGACAAGGCAACATACTTTTTCAATCGCGACTGCCATGATACTGCTCCTCCAGCAAACATCATCACATAGCCCGAAGTCGATTACCTCGTGTCTACATCTCTAGCCATATCAGCGTCGGTATATCCAACCAGCTTCGGCTCGTCACCACCAAAAGAAAGTCTCCAATCGACACTGTCCTGAAGGTATCATAGAATCCAATTAATCGCACTCCAATGTACCCTTCTAGGATTTGAAAGATACATGCTAACTGTGCCAACTGTATGAGCGATGTGTGGCCTCATACACACCATAGCATACATAAGACTTCCCACAGCTGAGGCATATAGAACCCGCTCCATATCTTCTTTTTCGTCCTCGGTAGATGGATACTGCTCCTCAGTGAGCTTAAAGTGAGCCGCAAGGGGACATCTCACTTTATTCGATCCGTCCATCCTGAAACGCTAAGGGCCAGTTTGGTTCTGATTTTAAACTCAACTTTTTGAGTTTAAACGTTCATCACCCCAAAAATTTTATTTGGCAAACTCCACTTGGAAAGTTCTTTTCAAAAAAAAATTTTGGAATGAGTTTTTAAACTCAGCTTCCAGGAAACAGCTCAAAGCTATTTTCCGAAACTCTTTTTTCAGCAATTGCGGGCCCCACCCCGCTCCCCACCTCCCAAACCCCCCCGCACTTTCTCTCTCTCCTCATTTCCACTTTTCTTCCTCCTCCAGAGAGCTCGCGGAGAATGGAGTTGGTCTCTCTCCTCATTTCCGACCGGAGCTGGGAGATCTCCTCCTCGACGCGGAGACCCTCGCCCAGCGTGCGGTGGCCCTCGCTCGACGCGGCGGCCCACGTCCGATGCGCGGCGGCGGCGGAGGAGCTCGCCTCGGGTGCGGTGGTTATGGCTGGAGAAGTCGAAGCCGGCGGCGGAGGAGCTCGCCTCGGGTGCGGTGGCCATGGCTGGAGAGGTCGAGCTCCTCGAGCGGTGGTGAGGTCGTCGACGACGGCGCGGACAAGCCCTACACGCCGAACCCTAGACGCGGCCATGGCTGGAGAAGTCAAAACCGGCGGTGGAGGAGCTCGCCTCGGGTGCGGTGGCCATGGCTGGAGAGGTCGAGCTCCTCGAGCGATGGTGGGGTCGTCGACGACGGCGCGGACGAGCCCTACACGCCGAACCCTAGACGCGACCATGGCTGGAGAAGTCAAAGCCGGCGGTGGAGGAGCTCGCCTCGGGTGCGGTGGCCATGGCTGGAGAGGTCGAGCTCCTCGAGCGGTGGTGGGGTCGTCGACGACGGCGCGGACGAGCCCTACACGCCGAACCCTAGACGCGGCCATGGCTGGAGAAGTCGAAGCCGGCGGCGGAGGAGCTCGCCTCGGGTGCGGTGGCCATGGCTGGAGAGGTCGAGCTCCTCGAACGGTGGTGGGGTCGTCGACGACGGCGCGGACGAGCCCTACACGTTGGACGCAGAGATACATAATGGACACAGGAGATATTCAAAATTTATTTTTTAAAAAATTAGTTTCTAAAAATATTTTACCAAACAGAATATTCAAAATTTATTTTTTAAAATTATTTTTCAGATGAAAGTAACCAAACGCAAACTCAGAATTTCTATACCCAGAAAACAACTTTATAACTTACTTTCAGAAAACTGTTTTTAGAATAAAATTTCAGAAAGACTATCCAAACGGACCCTAAAGTACCCGGTGGATGTACTTCTTTTGGGACAAGTGTAGCAGCTTGGACTCTCTCTCTCTCGGCTGATCTCCATCCCAAGAATAGTCTTTGATGTGCCCAAATCCTTCATAGAGAAGGTCACGCCCAGTTGGCGCTTCAACTCCGCTATCCTAGTGGCATTCCGATCCACTAATAGCATGTCATCAACATAGAGCAATAAAATGATGAAATTATCCTCGGTAAAGTACCTCACAAATACACAATGGTCCGACGTCGTTCGTACATAACCATGATCTTTCATAAACGACTTGAACTTCCTGTACCACTGCTTCGGAGCCTGCTTCAGACCATACAAGCTCTTCCTCAATCGGCAGACAAATGTGACTTGTCCTTCTCACAGAATCTCTCTGGCTGCTCCATGTATAACTCCTCCTCAAGATCACCATGAAGAAATGTTGTCTTCACGTCCATCTGCTCGAACTCTAAGTCGAAACTGGCTGCTAATGTGTAACGCCCCAGTCCCAAAATACGTAGGACTAAGAACGTAGACATGCCAGCTATATTCATACGAAGTATACTCCAATATATGGAAATCTCGTATAAATACATAAGCTGTAAAATGCAGTAGAACCATAACTAATCTCATCCACACAAAATAAATGAATAAATATATCATATAATGATAATGATTTGTCTTGATACAATATGTTGGGCGGAGACAAATCCACTACCAACAAGTAAAGGAAAAATACATGAAAAAAGAAATAAATTTGGCGAGCGAAGCGAAGACGATCCAAATGCAATCATCCTCGTAGAAGAAGCAATGATCACGACTAGAGCTAGAACACCTGCGAAAGACAATAGCACACACCTGGAGAGATAACCAGGTCCTCAGAGGGACGTAACAAGACACATAATATCATGCCATATAAACTGAATAAATATTGCTCAAATAAATAAGTCAATTAAATTTATAATATGGTCCAATACGCACCTACTGAACGAGCGTACCATCCCCCCAACCAAACAAGGACAGGAGATGGTAAACTAATTCACGACGACGTATCTTTCCATGCTATGAATCCAATATGGTATCCGGACCCCAACAAGGTTCAATACCTTCTCATCGAAGTAGTAAGTCACACCTACAACCAAACAAGGACAAGATGTGACGAACTAATCCGCAATAAGTTATTGTTCCAAGCTACGGTCAGATACAAGTACCCAAACCAAAAGTACTCGTACCTAACGGATATGGTAGCCTACCGTTCTAAGTGAAATATAGTTAAGAACAATCCTTCCTACGCATGGGCCGTGGCTAAATAGGATCGGTATAGTCCCCCCTTGGGCACCAGAGGCCCCATCAGTAAGAGCATGACGTTCCGCAGAATCGTCAGTGGCCGTCAGTAATCATGGGTCATCAATCCCGTATCTCCAGCGGAGAGTCCGGGTCACAAGGGAAGTGCATCGAAGCCCATACGCTAAGGAATTGTCCTCCCCGCCCAATGTCTACTGTGTTATATCCACAACACAAACCACTATAACCGCTAAGTCAAACTAACATGCAATCTCTATTAGCGGTTATTCCTATCGCACGGCTTGTACGTACTGGTGGCCAGCCAATCACGTACTTCCGTGTCCTACATGCGACACATAACTTCGTGGTACAACGTGTCAAGGCCAATGAATGCAACACACAAGGTGGTCCCTTAAATCTAGGTTTAATTTGTAAGAAAATAATACACAGCAAGAAATATAAATGAACAGTAAGTTCTAACAGTTATGCCATGTATCACAGTTTATTTTGCATAAAAAAAATAATGCATGAAATATGAGCTAAAATAATTAAACAGCAAATGGCAAGGTGTCTTGCCAGGTAGGACGCCTGGTGTGCTGCGATGATCAATGTGGCACAAACTGCGACTTTAGTGCAATAACTGTACTAGGGGACCTCGGACAGTGGCATGGACAGTTCCAATGGGTCCGGGACGGTCAATTTAGCTAGGGTGGACATGAGGTAGTATGGAATTGGCGAGGGAATAGGATAAAAGGAATTTTAGTCACGGACTGGAGGAAAGCGAAGAAATTTTAGATAAATAAAATATATAAAATTTTTATATAACTATTATTTTTATATACTTAAAAAAAATAGAGTTTTATTTAGTTAAAATAATTTAATTAATCACTAGAAAATCCATAAATGCTTTTTAGGGCAAAAACTCCAAGTTTTGTCAAGAAATAATATTTTAGGCTGAAACTTATCAAAATAATTTAAGTGAAACAAAATACTTCCAGAAAATTATTTAAGGCTAAAACCTATATTTTGTAAAACTATAGTGTAGTCAAATAATTTATTTAAATAGCCAAAGATATTACAGCCATCTATCCTAGTCCAAAATTTTGTTATAGAAATTATCTACCATATATATAGTTAATAAAAATAGTATAATACTTAGTGCTATTAGTACAACACTAACAAAGATAATAATAATTTTAATAATAATAATAATAATTATTATTATTATCAAAGTATTTTTCAACCACCATTGCATACTGTATAACAAGATAAAATCACATAATTAAAATAACAACATCAACAGCAATAATAATAATAATAAAAGTAATAAAAATAACAATAATAATACTAATGAAATAATAATAGTGATAATAATAATAATAACAATAATAACCTTAATAATATTATTAATCAAAAAAAACAAAATAATATAAATAAAAAAATAGCAGCTCATCTGTGGACCTGTGGTTCTCCTCGAGGAGAACACAGCAACCACAAAAAAACAAAACGAAAAAAAACAACAACAAAACAACAAAAAAAACAAATGGCATTTAGTGAGGGGAGTGGGAGAGAGCTGAGAGAGAGAGCGATGGAGAGAGGGAGAGATCGGGGCGGCGGTTTGGTGGAAGAGGCGGCGGAGGCTTACGGGTGGTCTCGGCGGAGGAGCGGAGGGATCGGCGGCGAGAAGGGGGAAAGGATACGGTCGGAGAGAGGAAGTCAGGGGGTTTTCCGGCGAGGGTTGGCGGAGCTCGACGGAAAAGGTCGGTGGAGAGGGAGCGCGGCGGAGGGACGGCTAAGGCGGCAAGGGCGACGAAACGCGGTGGAGGAGGAGAGAGAGGCCGGAGGGGGAGTTCGGGACCGAGCTGTTCGGGGTTTGGCGGCGAGCGGCTAGGGTTATGCGCGGGAGATGGTGGGTCGGCGCGGTAGGTTCACGCGGCTCCGGTCGACGACAAGGGTCGGCGGCGCTCCAGGCGCGGCGGACGGGGTTCGTTGGACTGGAGGATGCGGAGGGTTTGGATGAGAGGGGTGGCTCGGCCGCGGCGGTGGCGAATCGCCAGGGGCGGCTGTGGTGAGCTGGTCACGGCGGACGGGAGGTTCCTAGCTACAGCGGACGCAGGGTTCTGGTGGGGCGGCGGCCGGAGGCGGCTGACGGAGATGGATGCGTTCGGTGAGGGCTGGTACTCAGGGGGTTTCGCCGATGCGGTGGTCGACAGGACGAGGCCGGAAGTCAGGTGATTTCTCGACCTAATTTTTTTGTTGGTGATGGTGTTGGTGATGGTGTTGGTGATGGTCATGGCGGTGGTGGAGTTGTCCACTGGTGGCGGTGGTCGAGGGTTGGGCGACCGCCGGGGTGACGATGACGGGTTGGTGATGGATTGGTGAGGGCTGCGGTGGTGGTGACGGTTATGGTGGTGGTGAGCCTGTAGTAGTCGGGGCGGATCGGGTGGCCGAGGGGAGTCGGGATGGCTGGTGGCTGGAGTAGGGGGTTCGCCGATGGCGACGTGGGGCGGTGGCATTGACACGGAGGAGTTGTCGACACGGAGGGCTGCACGTGAGAGTTAGAATTTGTGAACGAATATGTTCGGTGTGTCGGACATGATTACGGAAATATGTAAATGTAATAGAAGTTATAGTGGATGGGAAGAGGACACGGGCACAGACACGATACACGAATATTTGTGGAGAAATTATTTGGCTTGTGGAATTATGGAGGAGTACATGGCTATTTATAGGATGTGGGAATTTCCAATTGGATAAGAACTAGAATAGTTTAAAACCCCGTTAGATAATTTTCTACTTTATTCAAATCCAAATCCAAATATAAATTCCATTTAAATCTAATTAAATTTTTAGTTTAAAAATCAAATGGGATAATCAAATTTGAAATATTTAACTATTTAAATAAATTAAAAAATCAAATCAAGATTTAAATGGCCACAATAACTTCCAAATATTTTTTTCAAAATACCAATAATAATAATTTCGAAAATAATAAATATTTTTAAATATCTTTTTGAACAATAAAATATTAATATTATTAAATCTCAAAAATTATACTTCTATTTAAAATAGACCAATAAATAATTACGAAATATATGTATGCAAAAATATTCTTTACATAATTATGTTTTTCTAGTATACGAAAATATTATTTATTATTAATAACTTTTAGAATTGACGTAAGAATAACAAGCTTAGAAATGATAAAAAAACTAATTATTATATTATTTGAAACTATAAAAATAGAACAAAAATGTTTTTCTAAAATATGTACGCTCGTACATATTCGCACTCGTCGAGCAAATTCGAAAAAAAAACGAACTTCCGCACACGACGTTAAATACGACTACGTGACGTACAATACAAAATTTTAAATCAGTACCAAATTCAATAATAAAAAAAATAGTAGAAATTTTAGGGGTTTTACATAATGCTAGCACCACCCGAATAGACGACTGCTTGACGATCGACAAAAAGATCTCATCATAATCCACGCATTTTCGCTGACTGTAGCCTTTAACTACCAGACTCGCTTTGTATCAAGGGCGAGTAGCATCATCCGTCTGCTTTACTCTAAACATCAATCGATTCTTCAAAGCCTTCTTGCCCTTTGGCAACCGCACCAGCTCGTAAGTAGAATTGGCGTGTAAGGAACTCATCTCCTCCTGCATAGCCTGCATCCACTTCTGCCTTTGTTCGTCTTCCATAGCCTTTGTAAAACTTTCGGTCTCTCTCCCGTCGGTCAGTAGCACATACTCACCCGGTGAGTATCTCGTAGATGGTCGACGCTCTCTGTCGCACCTTCTCAATGGAGCCACTAGTGCTGGCTGTATACCAACAGCCTCCTCTACTTCAAGAACTGCCTCTCCGACATACTCATCCTCTTGCGGGACACCCTGACCACTATCAGCAGGCTGATGATCAAGGTTGGGAGCAACTCCATGTGGCTCCCCCATAACTGGATCCTCTGCGATGTCCTCTGGAAACTGCTCGAAGCAAAATGACTTTAACTCAGGCAATTCCTCAGCCTCAGAAGGCATCTCGGAATCCTGAGTGTTGGTCATGGTCTGATCCTCGACGAATACTATATCTCTGCTTATGTAGAGATTTTTTTTCCACCGGGTCGAAGAGTCTATAGCCAAACTCATCCCGACCGTAGCCGATAAAGACGCACCACCTTGTCTTCGGCTCAAGTTTGGACCTCCAGTCCTTCGGTACATGTACGAAGGCCTTACAACCAAACATTCGCAGGTGATTATCTGACGGCTCTTTGTTGTACCATACTTTGTCAGGCACATCACCCTGCAAAGGAGCACTATGAGAAATTAATAACATAAGCAGCTGTGAGAAGAGCCTCATCCCAATAACTTTCTGACAAATTTGCTTCTGACAGCAAATACCGCACCCTCTCCATCAGTGTCCTGTTCATGCATTCTGCTACACCATTGAGCTGAGGTGTCTTGGGCGGAGTCTTCTGGTGTCGTATCCCTTGCTATCTACAATAAGCATCAAAGGGACCAATGTATTCGCCGCCATTATTGGACCGAACACACAATAGCTTCTTGTCCGTCTCTCTTTCAACAGAGGCCTGAAACTCTTTAAAAGTGGGCAGCACCTGATCATTGGTCTTTAAGGCATAGACCCAAACCTTCCTTGAATAGTCATCAATAAAAGTTATAAAGTGAGAAGCACCACTAATAGATTTTACCTTCATAGGACCGCAGACATCCGAGTGAATCAACTCGAGCAACGCCGACTTCCTTGAACTTGGGTGACTTTGGAAAGACACTTTATTTTGCTTTCCAGCTAAGTAGTGCGTGTACTTCTTCAACTTTGTAGACTTGGGCCCTGGAATCATCTTCCTGTTCACTAAGTAGCTCATCCCCTTCTGCTGATATAGCCAAGCCGCCTGTGCCACAACTCCGTAGACGCATCAGAAACTGCGTTCACCTCCTATGTCCCCTGTGCACTCTCCTCTATATAGTAGACACCGGACTTCTTGCTTCCTCTGGCAATCACCATCGAAACTCTGGAAAGCTTCCACTGACTATTTTCGAAGAGACTGAAGAATCCCTCGTCATCCAACCTTCCAACCGACACCAGATTGAAACAGATATCAGGGATATGACGAACATCTTTGAGAATAAGAACTGCACTCGTCTTCGTCCTCGAATGCACATCTCCAATGACAACCGCCTTCGACACATCTCCATTGTCCATCTTCAACACTCCACAGTCGGCTGTCGTGTTAGTGGCAAATATTGCCCTGTTCTGAGATACGTGCGCTGAAGCCCCTGAGTCCACCATCCAAGAACTGTCATCGCAGGCGAGGTTTGTGATAACCTCATCACCTACGATAATCACATCACCTCCATGTATCGAGACCGTCGCTGTAGTGTTCTCATCTTGCTTCCCCTTGTCGCCCTTCTTCTCTCTCTTTCAAGCGAAATAGTTTTGCTTGATGTGGCCCTTCATACCACAATGGTAACACTTTGAGTCCTCGTACCGACCCTCGGACTTTCCCCTGCTCTTGCCTTTGCCACCACCTGGACCCCTGCTTTTGCCTCTTCCGCGGTTCTATAAAACTAACGCCTCTAAGTGGTAGGATGTGGATGAATTACCCTGAGAACGTCTCCGCATCTCTTCATTCAGTACCCCGCTCTTGGCAAACTCCAGACTGACCACGCCTTCTAGAGCAAAAGCGATCATAGATACTCGTACGGTCTTCCACGAGTCTGGCAATGTACACAGCAGCCACAGTCCCTGAACCTCGTCGTCGAACTTGACTCACATCGAAGATAGCTGGTCAACCATGCCCTGAAAATCATTCAAGTGATCCGTAATAGACATCCCATCTTTGTACCGCAGACCCATCATCGTCCAGATCAGGAACAACTTGTTTACCCCGGTCTTCTTCGCATACAAAGATTCTAGCTTATCCCATAACGTCTTCGCATGCTCAATATTGGCAACGTAGTTGTACACGTTCTCGTCAACGAACTGCGTGATATATTCGTACACCTGTATGTGCTCAAATTTCTAGTTCTCCTCGGATTTATCAACTGGTCGCTCGGAAGCAAATACGGAGAGATGCAACTTCTTAACAAATAGCAAATCTTTTATCTTGCTCCGCCAATAATGATAGTTGTTATCGTTCAGGTTCATTATGCGCACCGACTTCGTGTCCATCTCTCCTCTCTAGTTTTCATGTCAACTCCTGACACCCTTCTGAATTCCAGAACCTGACTCTGATACCACTTTATTGGAAAAGAAGCACGAAAATATTTTCCCAAACTAGAGAGTACATACGAGAGAACCAAGCAATACAACGTACGAACCAAACACCAAAATACAACCCACGCAAACAAAGAGAATTTTTGACGTAGAAATCCCTTGCGGGAAAAAACCATGGGACGATCGGAGTCGAACCCTTGAGAAGCCTTCACTAATGAAATAAAGGAGTACACCCTCTACGAACTTCTTCCGATCCAACATGGATCCCCACAACACTTGGAAGCAAGAAATATTGATTACAAGGCTACGAAGAATAAAGACGACGAGTAAGGATTACCCGAACACGATCCTCCTTTGAAAATGGCCTTCAATCATCATTCTTCTCTCCCAAAGTTGCAATGGCACTCTTGCCTCCTCTTTTTCTCTTTTTCCCTCCGTTGTTTTTGTTATTAGGGTTAGGAAAAACCATATGTAAATCCCTTAATCTCGTAGCAAAATCTGGACTGTAGGATAGGATCCAACGGTGTAAAAAAATATCCTGAAATTAACTTCAGCCCGACGACACAGAGTTCGAGTGGAACTCTGTATGGACAAGCCAAAATAGTTTTGGACACAAGGGGACAGAACTCGGCCAGAGTTCTACCTGGGGTAGAACTCGGCCGGATTTCTGCCTCTCCTGTTCCAGTATGCCATATGGTTGCTCCCGAGCTTCTCCTTCGTCTCTGAATGGTTTCGTCACCTCCCCGAACTTCTTTGACATGCAGACGATGCTCGTCGCACTCCGGGGTCTTCTCCACATAGGTTGGGAACCCCACCCACTCCAACAATACGAACTAAGTAGAGTTGTAGTTGCCTTATTGTTTTATTTTTTATTATGAAAATATTCATGAAAATGTTGTTAAATTATTTTACTGTTAAAATCCATAGCAAAATTGTATTATTTATTAAAAGGTATATTATATGTGTTAAAATCAGTTATTCTTATACCAATAATTCTATTATTAAATGTATTTATATTCTAGAGGACAATTGTCTCTGAGAAGGAATTGTTGTATTTTTTTTAACATGACATCAGATAATTTTAAAAAATAGTTGTACTCTAGTGAATTTGGATAAACCTATATGGATATTAGTACAATACTAATGTTATTATCTTATTCTAGAACATTAGTATGATACTAAAATAGCCAATGATCTACGACCTAGTTCACTATAGATCACGCCTCTTATGATCTTTTATTGTAAGACAAGAAGTCATTATCTATTCCTAGACATGATTTGTATTTAAACTTAAAAGATTTGGTAACTGAAATCAATGAGATGTTTTATTAGACAACATGTTTATTACATACAACAACATTGTATGCATAGTTGAAAAATAGGACCTTTATAATTCATCTCTTTTTTGTTCTCTTTCTCCAATGGGTACTCATCAAATACAACATTGCATAATAAAGTTTGTTGGCATATTACATATATTACTATTATGCATGGATGAAAGATGTGTTTTCTGTTGGATACATATCTGTCCAAAGAGAAATGTGCACTATACAACACAGTTATGTTGTTCCAAATTGTATTAGTAGTTAAAGAATATTAAGATTGAAATTGTTCATTTCATATATAGTAAATCATTTACCATGTCGTTTTGTAAGCTCTGCTTATTTTTATTTTCAATACTGTTGATGTAATTTTTTTTAAAAGATCAACCGAGCTAACTAATAAAATATTTATTTTTTGAGAAAAATAATGTTAGTCATGATATTTGATTCATTATAATTCTATAGCAGCTCAAGTATTTATAGTCTTTAAAGCACTTCAATGTCGTGCCCATATAATGTACGTTAGTCAACTTTTATCTCTTGAATCTTTTGGATTCTTTAAACAGACGTAACGTTTTCAATTGAATTCTCCATTTATTTGAGCATTCAATGGTTTAAATTTAATAACCATGAATTCATCTTTATGTCTGAATATAAGCATGTCATTATGGAGTCTTACATTTGTACAACAGTATAGTCTCTTATGTTGTTGTAAGACCCACATAATCTTGGATATGACACTTCTAATATATTTTTAAGGATACCAACAACTCATGATGATCTCATAATTTTACATTTATGTTACTTTTAAAGAAACAAATATACAAGATCTAAATTTTGTGTTAAATTATTTCATAAAATGTTGTCTTCCTTAGCATTTACATCTTTCATCCTCGCATCAAAGGTGTAGCATACGGATCGTACGTAAATATTTATAGATCATTGCTTTTGTCAGAGACTCGGACGTATGCTTTGTTATGTTTTTACTTGCCTAAAACTAATCATTTTCTCTTTAGATAATTATTTGATAAACTTATTTTAGTCTACAGAAACTTTACATAATTGTATATGCTAGCTCATATAGTTTCAGTTGTTGTAAATAATCTTAACATGATCAACCATTGCTTCCCATTAACTAATGTCATTGAATCATTGAACACCATTCAAGTATTTTTTCGTTAATTAGTCTTTGTTATGTGTTACATGAATTATGCTCACTCCATTGGAAACTAGTCCATTTTTTTTCATATTGATATTTACTCCACAAGTATATTTGTGGAGCTTTAATCAGAATAAACTAGTTGTGCACTGTTTCATTTATACTAATATACAAACTTACTTCAATTTTTGAAGACGTAATCATTAGAAATATATATTTCAAATATTTAGAAAATAAGAGACATGTTAACAGTGACAATAATACAAATTATTTTTGTCCTTTTATTCTTAACATGATATTTATAATCTCTCTTTAAGCCAGAAGCATTAGAGATTGTGACTGATTAAAAAAAGAGCAAACATGCTAAGGGTGAAGGTACATAAAACAAAAGTTATTTGCTCTATCTTTCTGAATGTGTTGTTTTGTAAATCTTATTTTTCAAAGTCTTGGATACTAATGATTATTTAGTGAGAATAATGGAACTACTTAAAATGATATACAAAATAACATTTCGTTTGAAGTGTTATTACTAAGACAAAAATCAAGAAGACAACGTGCTCCGATCAATTAAAAAGGTAATTTTCATATGTACAACCTACATTTTGTAATTATTCTTTATTCCTAAATTTAATTGGAGAAATATATTGTTAAAATATGAGCCAATCTTATTGGTTTATATATATGGTTCTATATATTGTTGTACTAAAGTGATATTTTTTGCATGCTAGTTTTGTATGTTTGAATCTTATTGATTATATTATCATGATATTAGAATTTCTAATCAGACAAAGAAATCACAACATTGTTCTGTCACAATACTTAGAATATGTTAGGCAAACATTGGTTTGCGTATAATCTGTGACATTATAATTCCTTTGACACATTCAAACAATTTAGTCAAAGAAAATAGTTTAGTGATATTGTAAATTCCTATTTAAATCTAAAATTTTAAAAAGTTGAGATTATTTTGGGTACAAGCTGAAATGGTCCTTCTGTCAACCGGACGTAAATAGCTATAAGCGACACGGTATTTAATTGTCCCCCTGTAGACCTCCGCTAGCTGGGAACCGGCCCCTACAGCTAACCCAAGTTGATCAAAACTTGAGAAACTAAAGATTTGATAAGGTCAATTAGCAAACTCACTTAAACTATTATTCTAGACTGTCATTTTTTGCAAATATGGCTAGTAAAAATAAATCTTTAGAGCCAATGCTGAAAGTTACTGTATCTTACTTTAAGAGGTGACAGAGTTAGATGAGTTTTGGCTCACTATTCTAGGACTTACATCAGTAATTAGTAAAATCATATGAGTCTGATGTCACTAAGTCTGATTTCTAAATCAGTCAAACCAATTATTCTATTCTATATAGTAATAGAAAGAATATTTTAAGGATATTCTAGGCTATAAATTGTATCATATTAGATACTCTTAAGTCAGATATTGTCATTTAAATACAAACTGGATAACTGACTCATATGACATCTAATCCATTTATGGATATATTTTTTACTCTATGAGGAGTTGGCATCTCTTGAGGTTTATGTAACAAACCTATCATATCTAAGAATATTATACTCTGAAATGTTATCTTCAGTCACATCTTGTACTGAAACTATATGACTCGAACATTTTATACTTTACATGATTTACACATTTTTGTACCTGTCATTTGATTTAAAATTATGCTAAAAGCATGATCTTGTGAATTCTAAGATGAACAGGTACATACAGCTGCGTTTCAAGATATTAAAAGAGCCTAAAAGGCAAAATTGAGGTTCTTGACTATAAAGTCATAAAAAGAACTTTACAGATCTCTTGACGAAGAGTTTGTCTAGGAAATTGATCCTAAAATCATCGAGGGGGATGGGGTTAAGCCCATAGTTTAGTCACAGCAGTGGCAACCCAACTGAGTCTGACTGGAGATCCCAAGAAGCCGGTTCAATAGGTAGAAACAAGCTGGACTAGATGACTATTATGGAATACTGACCCTGTGTCACGACCCACATCCGCTTTTCCGGATACGAGACGTGTCCAAGCCAGCCTACGCCGCAGAGTCGACGGTAGAACGCTGTCACGGCCAAGATGCTCAAATCACAAAAATATACATTTGCTGCTCATTCACATTTCTAAAATTTATTACAACAGTTATAAGATTTATATTTAAAGAAAATACAAGATTTTACAATTAATGAAATTGATACAACTGCTATCTATTTTTAGGTTTCTGTCTGCAAGTACACCCGAATCTCCCAAGCTAAGTGAAGCCACAGCTAACCTGAAAAATGATGGTTTCCAGTCAGGAATGGAACAAGTACACAAACCGACGGCAATGCAAAAACATAATAGAATTAACAAGACATGAAAATAACATATGAGATATGAAAACTGGAAAGTACTGATGACATGGCACGGTGGAGAAGAAAAGGAAAAATAAATAAAAAACATCTACCTATGTGGTGTGAAATATCCGTTTCGACATGTGAACGACTAGGGGTAAATTTGGCACACTGCACGTGTCGTGTGCAGCTGCTATCAGGCAAGAATAGACATTTTGGGGATATTTCTGGGTAATCCACATGTCTACTAAGATATTTTCCCTTCCGACTACTCCGTGTGACGAGCGTGTCAACAAGCAGCAAGATATATGTATAAACATGAAATGAAAAGACTACTATGAATCGAAAGCAATCAGAAAGTGCACTTGCCTGAGGTCCTTAGCTGGAGAAACCGAAATACAACCACATCAGATGAGTCACTAAGGTCAACATATGCAAAAAAGTCTCCAGATGCTGAAATAAACTTTACCAACATTCTCAGAATAGTCAAATTAGGTAGAAATGCCTGTCCTTAAGTCCAATTCTGGACACAGGGGAAAAACGATAATTTCGGGTCAAAACGGTGTCTGCCGTTGGATCCGCTTTGCACCGAAAAGCGTGTCAGAGTTTACGGTCTCTAAAGTCATCAAAGTATATGTCAACATGTCCGATTTTTCGATACGAACCCAACCGTATGTCCAAAGTTGGATTTCGGCGGGCCGTGCACAAGATCGCCCGTTGAGTCGGACCGTGGGGCCCGCAAAACGGCGTTCTGATTCAATTGTCTCAGAATCGGACCAAACTTGGCATACATGACCAGAAAAATGATACGGTCCTGTTGGCGCAAGTTTCGTCTCGATCAGACGAGCGTGCACCAAGTAATTAAGAAATTTGTACAGAGGCCGATACGGTGAATTTCGGCGGATACGCTTCAAATTCGTCGCGCACACGCGACCAATTTGAATTCCGTCAAAGCCCACACGTCCACGAAGCCGTTACGCACCTTTCGATGCTTTCGATTCGCGACCAAGTCGCCCGGTTTGGC
The DNA here is from genome assembly GCA_029216955.1 of Iris pallida. Lineage (NCBI taxonomy): Eukaryota > Viridiplantae > Streptophyta > Magnoliopsida > Asparagales > Iridaceae > Iris > Iris pallida. Next base: position 20,293,171 of record JANAVB010020400.1, read on the forward strand.
GGGACGCACGTGGCATCAGAGTGTTTTTCATTAAATCTAGTTTTCGAAATAAGGTTTTTTCGGATTTTTGAAACCAATTAACTGAATCTATACTAATCTAGAACAGAAAATAAAAGAAGGGTTCCAATACTGGTCATGTACTCTAAAACTTTGTTCAAATATAATTTATAATCTGCTGTTAGATCGATCTGAATCGATCTCCTAATATGGGTATATGGACTGTCATAGGTCCTGTTTCGGATCAGGATTTTGCCGATATTCGAATCGGTTTCCTGAACAATATGGTCAACCATATTCGAAACTATTTGAAGGGTCACGTAGGGGATTATATAGGCTACGCGTAGGCTTTCGTAGATCGCAAAAAGATGAAACGACGAGTGAGATAAGGGGAAAAGAATGTGGTTACCTAGCCTGTACTGCTGCCTGTGCAAATCGCGTTTGTGCGCGCGGCCCGCGCGTGCGCCTGCTGTTTGCTGGCCGGCCGGACACTGCGGCGGTGGCGCCGCGGCCGAGGGGCGCACGAGAGTCTGGGATTTCGCAGGGGTGAATTAGGGTTTGATCATTTCGATCTCTCCCTCTATCATCCGAATATGAGTTCGGTTATTAATAAAATCGGGGGGGGGGGGGGGGTTCCTTCTACTGCTCGGGTTGGGTTCATTGCAGCTGTGGGGGATTTGGGGCATTAGTAGCTGTGGGCCTAGGGTTATTTTGGCTGTGTGAGAACTTAGAATTTGTTTGCTGCTTGCTTAAAATGGGCTGGGGTGTGGGTCTGGTCGGGCTCGGCTGAGCCCGGCTTGCTGCTGCTTTCTTATTTTTTTTCTTTTTCTTTTTCTATCATATAACTAATACATATATATATATATATATATATATATATATATATATATATATATATATATATATATATATATATATATATATATAAATGCCTATGTATATATATACACACATATACATATATTTTTATATATATCCATGTATACCTACACATACGTGCATATATATATATATATATATATATTTATTTATATCTATATACATATATTTACTTATCTATATATTTATATATATACTTATATAATATACTCCATAAATTAAATAAATCCAAAAGTATCATTCCTATGTAGAGCCTATTTTATAAATACAAATATATATATATATATATATATATATATATATATATATATATATATATATATATATATATATATATATATATATATATATATATATATATATATATTATTTTATATATATATATATATATATATATATATATATATATATATATATAAAATAAATATATATATATATATATATATATATATATATATATATATATATATATATATATATATATATATATATATCCATGTATACCTACACATACATGCATATATATATATATATATATATATATATATATATATATATATATATATATTTGTATACCTACACATGCATATATATATATATATATATATATATATATATATATATATATTTATTTATATCTATATACATATATTTACTTATCTATATATTTATATATATACTTATATAATATACTCCATAAATTCTAAATAAATCCAAAAGTATCATTCCTATGTAGAGCCTATTTTTATAAAATATATATATATATATATATATATATATATATATATATATATATATATATATATATATATATAACATTTATTCGACAATATAATATAACCACTAATAATAAAATAATATTATATACAAATATTCTCAATAATAATGATAATAACAATAATAATAATAATAATAATAATAATAATAATAATAATAATAATAATAATAAAAATAAAATTCCATAAATCAATAATGGTGTATATAAACCATTATGCTCAGTCTAACAACCCCAAAATATACGAGGACCTAGTTTATACAAAAGTCACTGAATATCACTAATAATAACATTTATAATATCTAATTTCGAATACTAGAAAATATTCGTTAAATCATTAAAATGAAATACAACACCCTCATACCAAATTCCCTCAACACGAACGTCCTTGGACGTGCCGCATGACTACATGGCTTGGGCCGGTCCGGGTCCAGTCCGGACCAGTCTGGTACAACCAGAGCACTTAAATGTCAAATAACAATAATAATAAATAATTAAACTATTCATAATGGTCATGTCACAACTTGGCCTGGTTTTTCTAGTTAGGACAATCCTATGGCTCAGCATTTCTCTACCATGGCTAAACACTAGTCAAAGCACGCCACTGCACTATTCGTGCAACGATTTCTAGTCACCTTGTACTCTAATTCCTAACCAAGGCTAAAATCATCTACGTAATAATAAACTAAATAATTATTTATAAAATCTAATAATCACCATTTAAATCAATTAAAATAATAAATAAAATATTTTAAATTTTTGGGAAGGGGAGCTACACCCTGAGATTAAATTTTCTTAAAATAAAAAGCCCATGTGGCTGTATACGTGTACATTGATACCCCATCCCTATGGTGACAGTGTTCCTTGTATGATATGGATAGGGTGAGTTTAAACTCTTAATAAGTCCAAGCATGATGTGCAGGGATGATTTCTATCACCAACCCTTGAGGACTTACCTATATGTGAGATCGTGAAGGTCGCAACTATAGGACATGACGATCCTAGACAACTCTCTTGAATATAAAAAAGTGCACATGGCCAACCAAATGCGCCACCCGATAGACTCAAGTACCTCTAGCGTACTATGTGTGCTATTGTCTGAATCTGGTTTAAGAAGACTAATTCAAGTCGTAGTCCATCAAGCCCTTCTTCAGATAAAGATAATAGTCACTATAAGAGATTCAAGGCTGTAGTCAATCTCATCTATGCATAGTATATAACTGTCCAGATTCTTCTTTACTCTTTTTCTTCTATTACTTCAGAATTTTTTATCATTTTTTGGAACTTAATTTTTTTTTTTTGGAGGGAGGGATTGTTGGATACAGCTGCTATTTATTCTTGAATTCTTGAATGTCCAGCCCATTATTCTTCCTCAATTCTTGAATGGTCCAACTCCCTCTTCAATGTCCGATCGTTTTCCTTCCTCAATTCTTGAATGTTAGAAATTATTCCAACGGTCAATTAATGTCCAGTCCATTATTCTTCATCAATTTTCATTATATTCCTTTAATCCTTAGGTTATGTTTAGCTCTCTATATATATTTCCATTGGTTGCTAGTCCAAGACAAGAAAGAAAAAACAAAAAGAGAATTACACTATGCTATTTTTTTCTCCTCTCAATACACACAAAATTCTCCAAAAAAATCTCTCCGAAATTCTTGTCTTACGAAAATTCTTTTTATTCTTCGTATCTTCACTCTGGACAGAGCTAAGTCAGGGTCAATCTCCCCGAGTTGTGTGCGACGATGGGATACCGGTAGAGCGAGAGTTTTACCACTAGGAGCATCCGAAAAGGTCTGCACATAGACCCGGATTAACTCTTAGGGCAGTGCTTGTCACGCCTCGATTCTGTCGAATCGATAGTCGCCCCCCGGGCGTGATGCCGTGCGTACCTAATTTGCAATCGCACAAGACATAGTCATAAGGTAATCCGAGACACGAGATCTAAGAGAGTATACAGACAAATTGAATCACTCATTAAGTAAAAGAAACTTTGATCTTTATTGATAATGAACATCATTTACAGACTCCAGTACAGGACTCGTGCCGCGCGGGCTATAACATGACTCAATTACAAAAGAGTGCCGATGAGATAGCCGTTCCATACATTGCACACATCCCTCAATATACAACAAAGTACTCCAGTGACCTGTAATGGAGGGACGCTGAGCCATCTTTCTTGGACAGTTGAGAGTCTTCAAAAGTGGAGTTACGGGACAAGTCTTCGACGCACGGTCGAAACTTCAAAATTTACGAACGTCGCCGAGCTAGTTGGCGCGTCCTTCCTGATTCGCGGGACCTGCAAAGAGCGAGGATCAGTACGATCACATGTACTGGCGAATGGCTAATTAAAATCCAAGCTGTGCATTTGATTCAAGTAGTTTTATAAACATGTTAGCTAGCTATTTATCTGATCTTTCTAACCATCCTGATCAATTTGCATGTTAACATGTTTCGAGGCAAGCAATGAATTTGTAAACATTAAGTAGCTATCATATTCATCCCGTGTCACTTGCATTTGTTAAGCAGAGAAAAGGGTGTGAAGGCCACTGGCAATGTCAAGCCATCGTGGACTATAGCTGGGTTAGACGGCGACCCTTTCGCGGCGGGTAGCGAGCCCTGTGCGAAAGTTCCCGTATAACCCATGCCGATGTAAGGCTGGCGCTTGCTATACTCGTTCCTCCCGGGCCGAATCGGTCCCTTGGCCTAGACAACCGTTCGAGAAAACTATACCTTGTCGACAAGTTGTCCAATGACCGTTTTGCAGAGTCATGAAATATGCTATCTCTTTTCTAGAACCTTATCATTTCTCTTTTATGTGCGAAACTTAGCCTTTGTTATGAACTTAGTCGATTTACTTACTTAGCCATATCGTTGCGATAAACGTTAATCGATTCATTCATTATTTTGCATAGACTAAGTGGAACTGCATAAGGAAGCATGTTTTCCATTTTCAATACAGGCAGTTTGATAGCAAGTGTTTCGTGAAGAATCGTGCCACAATTTCTTTGATTCTATACTATTTTGACAAGCATTCATTTACTTCATATTGATTTTGAAGTAGAGGGATGAGACAAAGGAGGTCAGTCACTCGCCTTAGACTTACTTCAAGCGAGCGACCAGTTGGTTGAGCTGACGTCGCCTACGCGATCACCTGCAATCGCATAAGCAAGTGATTATAACACAGTATAATTCAAAGAATTTCTATATGAATACTAAGCTCAAAAATGCAAGTCACGAAAACCCATTCGAAAACATTCACGAAAAATACATTCACGAAAACCAAAGCCAAAGCCAAATCAAGTACGGCATAAAAATTAGAGCAACGGGAGGTCTCTCCCGACTTAGCCGCAGAGCCAATCCTCGAGGCACAGCCCGCTGAATATGGGACTTGGTTCCGAAGAAGCCATTCCATAACGTGGAATGGATCTTAATTCAACAGTTTTCGTTTGATCGACTCGGCCGATTCCGACCTATCGATCCCGACCGAATCGATAGTGACATTGTTCCTTTCTCGTGCACCCCGTGGATGGAAACGGAGCACGATGTAGGGATGGGATACTACATCATAACCAACTAACAAAAAGTTTCGTCCTCGAAACTTAAGGATAGAACCTACCTCTATGAGAACAATGACGGAAATTTCTCCTTCATTTCCGATTCAAGCTCCCACGTCGACTCTTCGACCGAATGGTTCCTCCAGAGGACGCGGACGAGAGGGATCGCTCGAATCTCGGACTCAACTTTTCCTCCGTGCCGAACCGAGTAACTCCTCGCATGGGCGACACTTTGAGAAATACGTGATCGCCTTCTTGAAACTCGAGGGGTCGACGATGAACGTCCGTATAGCTTTTCTGACGACTCTGCGCGGTCTTTAATCTTTTCTGAATGAGCCAAACTTTTTGTACAGTCTGTTCTACCAGTTCCGGGTCGAGAATCTGCCGCTCTCCGTCTTCGTCCCAACAAATGGATGATCGATATTTTCGTCCATACAAGGCTTCATACGGCGCCATTTGAATGCTGGATTGATAGCTATTGTTGTATGCAAATTCAGCCAGAGGTGGATGAACATCCCAGTTTGATTTGAAGTCAATTGCGTAGAGTCGTAGCATGTCTTCGAGAATCTGATTGACGCGCTCCGTTTGGCCGTCGGTCTGAGGATGGTAAGCAGAGCTGAACTGCAACTTGGTGTAGGTCCTAAAAATCAAGTTGCACCCATCAAAGAAGTCATGAAAATCAAATTGTGCATCCTTCAAGTGAATTGCGCAGGAAACAGATTGTGCAACAACTCAACTGCACAAGCTGAACTGCGCACACATCCAAGCGCACAAGCTGACGTGGCCTCGTCATCATTATCTGACAGAAAATCAGATCTTCTGACAGCTGATAGCCCGAAGAACGAGGAAACTATTCGTTTATCGTGCAACACAGCGCTCGAGGACAGCTGTACATGCAGCGCAAGCTACCAGCCCAATCGAAGTGTAATCTGCCAGACTCTCTACAGCGCAATTCAATCTAGCGCAATCTGAAGCCAGCGCAGTTCATGTGGCGCACTCCATCAAGACAACTGACAATTTACACGTGGCTTACATGCCATCAATTGCTCAATACGTGGCAATCGTCTGTACACGACCAAGCACATTTCAATCAAACAATGCCATGCGTCACATACAGGTGGTCCACGATCGAGTAACTGCCTGCGCAGTTCGCTGCTTGCGCAGTCCAATGTCTGCACAATCCATCCTGCATAATTCAGAATAACTAAAAATTAGTTATTTCTAGAACTCTATAAATAGAGTTTCAAGCCTTCATTATCAATGATAGATCATCCCAGATCAGATCAGAATCATCACCAGAGATCAGGAGTTCTTGCCAAAGTGCTGCTACATTCTTCAGAGGCTACCGTCTTCAAAGTTCACATTGTCCAAGGGATAAAGCGATCGTCATTCAGATCGGATTCCTATAGTTGTACTTTCCCAGAATTCTATTATAATCTTCTTATAAAGTTTGTGAAATAAAGATCAACTTTTGTTTTTGAAAACAAAATGGCGACTCTGCTGGGGATAACTTTCTCCTCCGACGAGAAAGTGACAATTCAATGTGACGTTGCGTCTATCGGAAAGACGCAAAAGACGCTGGTTGTAAAGGTCAACCAGACAGCCTACGAGGCGATGATCAACTCCGGGACTACTCGTCGTACTGCGACTTCTGCCAAGAGCAAAGTCTGTTCAGTGTGGACTCCAAAGTCCTCTGTACAATCCTCTGCACAAACTGTTGTGTAGTCTGCTGTCTCTGCTCCCAAAACTGCTGTGCAGTCTGCTGCTACTGTCCATGCACAGTATGCTGCTCCCCTTGCCAGTGCACAAACCACTTCCTATGCTGCTCTGTCAAAGTGCAAGACTCCTCTTCCCCTGGCACAGTTGGCTGTAACTCTGCCTGCGCAGTCTACCACTCCAGCAACCAGAATGCAACTCAAGCACTCGGAAGTCAAGACTCCTGCTGCGCAATCTGCTGTGACTGTGGCCAGAAGACCTTCTGCCAGAGTTGCTCATGCGTAATCTGCCAAGACGCCAACAGCCACTTCAACCCCTACGTAAACTATTCCAGCACAGTCTAAGAGGGACAGCCCTTTGGCTAATCTCTCTTCTTCTCACAGCAAAGGAAAAAACTCTGGTCCTCTTCCCAAACACCCTGTTGCTCCAGCGCAATCCACTGGGGGTAGTCTGTTGACTATTCCTCCTAATAAAGGAAAAGGTCCGTTGGTTTTTTCTCCAAATTCTTCATCTCACGACTTGGAAGACAACAGAAGGAAACACTCTTTAGCTAACCCTTCTTCACAAAACAAAGAAAAAGGCCCTTTGGTCTTCTCTCAGTCTTCCTTAATTTTTATCGTAGAAGATCGATCTGAACGTGCTCCGGCACCAGTCAGTACAAGAACTCTCTCCAACAAGAGTTCTTCTTCCCTCCTTGCTAAAAGGAAGTGTACTGATCAAAGAGGTATTCTGCCTACTTCGGTAGCAAAATTCTAAGATCTCCCAACTCTCAGGATATCCCGCTCAAAATAGGGAAAATTGCTGGTGTCTCAGACAGAAACCCCTGGAGGTGAATTTGCTGATCTAAGAACTTATCTCAATAGGACAACTTCGGCGAAACGCAAACAGCCAATGCCGAAGACCAACCAGTATCAGAGGCAAACTTCCAGGATCAAAAATCCTGACACCTATGCTAATGAAATGAGTACTTCCCTGTACACTCAAGGGACAAAATATTTGAAGAATCGGAACCATGTTCCGAATGTTGTCAAAGAACATATTTTTCAGACTTCTTCTCGTCCCGTCATTGTTCCCGATCTCCGAGAATACCTCAAACAAAAATGGGACAACATCTCAACACCTCCAGTACAATCACTTGGACACCATTGTAATCACAAGGTTGTCATCAAGTGTTGCTGTCAGACAACAAAATGATCTGTCTTCGATCGTTTGAATTTTACAACCTCTGAACCTAAGTCAGAAGATGAAGACGAAGTTTTGTACGCTTCTGTCAACATGACTTTCCGAGACACTGGGGGTAGGAAGTGCTCCAAGCATGGCAAGCCTCGTAAGCCCAGTCAGCGGTATTTGGATCTACTCCAAGAATCTTCTGATGGAGTCTCCCAATATACCAGATCCCGAAGCCGAGACACAATCGGTCAAAGAAATCTTCAAGAGCCTTTCGGTCATCTTCCTCTTTCTCACTCAGGAGATGATTCTTTCTCCGACTATGATGCATACAGTAAAAGTTCGGAATAGACAGTGTCTTCCACTGTACCTAGAGAAGTGACAGCTTATGTTGTCACTGAAGACCCAGATGCTTCCAGTTCAGTAAGTCAAGAACAGCGAATAGCTGTACTAGAAGACAAGTTGAAGACCATGGCTGAAATGGTTGCTAGTATGTATTCTATCATCGTGGCCCAACATACAGTACCACCGACTGTACCTGCTGTAAATCTTGAGATCATAGCATCGTCGGTGCCTGTCAATGCAGGGCTATGGGTAGCATCTCCTCAAGTACCCTTGTACCAATTTAACCTAAACCCAGTCAGTCAGGTGCTGGGGGTAGTGCTTATCATGCTGTTCCTCCCCCTAACACTCTGATTCAGCCTGCTCCTTCTACATCGTTAGAGGATGCTAATGAAGCTGTCAAACTCCTGCGTACTCAATTCGAGGCCTTCAAAGAGAAAGACAACTTGCAGAGGTTGGGGATTAAACAACCCTACCCAGTTGAATGGAAGGAAGTCTCATTTCCTCCAAAGTATAAGATTCCAACAATCTCTCTGTTTGATGGCAGCACTTCTCCCAGTCAGTTCATTAACCACTTTGAGGTAATGACTGTCCAACTTCAGCCAAATGACGCTCTTCTTACCAGGGTATTCGTCGGCTGTTTAGCCGGTGTGGCATACGATTGGTATAGGAGCTTGCCCGATGGCTGTATCACCTCCTTCTCAGGTCTAAAACAAATCTTCTTGGAATGATTCTATGAGGAGATCAACGACATGACCATATCGGCCCTCAATAAAATCAAACAAAGACATAATGAAACCGCTGAGAGTTTCATTGAAAGGTTCCGTCGAGAAGCTTTAAAAATGCCTCCTGGGACTCCGGCCGCTGTGACTATAGACACCTGCAAGGCAAATCTTTTGCCTATCATCAGCATATGGATGGGGTCAACTCAGTTCCAAGACTGGCCATCCTTCATTGTCAACGCTAAAGCAGCTGAAGTTAGTGCTGACAAATTCAAGCAGTTAGGGGTATACATGTCTAACCCCGACCGAGATGAACATCAGACATCGAGTGGTGGCAATCGCCAGAATAATCGTAAGAGAAAAGAGACTTTGAATATCAACTTAAAGAACAAAGAATCTTTGGCGGTCAATGTAGCTCCACCTACGTCGTCTACTTCTACTCCTTCAGCACCTCCAGCAAGAGAACCTCGTCCGAAAGTAGAGTACTCATTTGACGAGAATGACACCGTGAGCATCTTTGGTTGCTTAATCAAAAGCAATAAGCTCCAACTCCCAGACCCGAAGAAGGCTGATGAGATCGGTAAGACTGATCATCCTAAGTACTGTGTCTATCACAGGTTTATTAGGCATCCCACTCGAGCATGTTATGTGCTCAAAGACAAAATTCAGGAGCTAGTCAACGCTGGTGTTGTCACTCTGCAGCAAGACGAGAAGACGGTTACCGCAAACATGGTCTCAGTTCAGTTCGGTGACTTTCCTTCGCAGATGGTACAGCACGGTGTCATCCCTATCCCCAAAGCTACTCTTGAGATCGAGAATCTACCTCCTCCACGAAGTGAAGGTCTCGTCCCTTTATCTCTTGACAATGGAGAGATTATGTGGATTCAAACTGATCTTGCTTCAGAGTTCGAAGTTCCCTCTTCCTCCTCCAAGAAGAAAGAACGCTCTAAGGGCAAAACAAAAATCTGCAATATGGTGTCTTTTGACTCCATAGTTGACGAGGAAATCCTGCTGGGCACCAGATCAGGAAAAGCCTATCTAAAGGATTATCCCGAAGCTCAGGAGAATCCTGCTTCTTCTTCTGAGCCTGCTCCAGTGCAACCTGCTTCCACTGAGGATATTCCTACTGCATCATCACCGGTTGTAGAACCTACTCTTTCCAAACCGACAGCAGCCGACAAAGGCAAACAACAAGTCCGCTTCGACAAACCTTTGAAGAAGTCTTCTCCTTCTGGACTTGAGAAGCCTTACAACTTTGATATCTTGGCTCAACTAGCCAATACACCGGCTAGGCTGTCAATCTTCGAGCTTTTGCGCCTCTCCAAAGAGACTCAAAAAACTCTAAGTGAAGCTCTTATGCAGGCTGAAACCTGTCTAACCCTTCTAAAGAAGCCGAAGCCAGAGCCTATCTCTTGCCTCCATTGTCATAGTGTGTTGGAATTAATTCCAAACATTACCTTCATCCAGGATGACATGCTGATAGAAATAATAGACATGACCGTCCTCTATACTATACAGGATATGTCGACTCGATGAAAGTCGATCGTATTCTGATAGATCCAGGCTCTGCCCTTACCATTATGCCGAAGACGATGTTAGATGCATTGAAGATCCCAATGCATACTCTTTCCAGTACAATCACCACCATCCTCGGGTTCAACCAGGGAAGGAGTGAGCCTCTGGGCAAGATTCGCCTAAAACTCCAAATAGGCAATCTCCGCACAAAGGTGACCTTCTACATCATAGACAACCATGGTTGTTCTTACAATGCTCTGTTGGAGAGACCATTCCTACATGAACATAATATTGTTCCTTCGACTCTCCATCAATGTTTCAAATATGTCGATGGCAATGGAGAAGTTCAAAAGGAGGTTGCTGATCTCTATCCTTTCAAAGGTGTCGAAGCATACTACAACGATGCTCGTATGTACAAGGATGAGTTCATGAAAGTAGTATTGTCTCTAGATACTGAAGAAGAACAAGAAGCAGTGCCTAATGACACCCTCATCATACCTGTCAAAGGGCGTGTTTCTCGTCCTCAATCCTCCAAACCACTGGCTATTCATTTGCCAGTCCAGAAGCAGCCAACTGATGATGGTCAGGATCAAAGGGAGCTCACCTCTTCTGAGCCACTTGTTATTGACTTACGTCGTAACAAGGAAAAAAGGCAGCTCACCTCTTCTGAGCCACTTGTTATTGATTTATCTCATAACAAGGATAAAAGAGAGCTCACCTCCTCTGAGCCACTTGTTTTCGACCTCCGTCGTAACAAGTCCAATCCTCCTCCACGTTCTTCTTCTCTCCCTCTTGTAATCAATCTGACCAAGTCTGCTAAGGCTAAAGGTCCTGATGTAAATACAGATGTACAAATCAATGAAAAAGTATCTCCTTTCCAGTATACTGATGTCATTTATTATGCTAAGTGCTATTTGGATATGTTAGATAGCTTTCAATCAGTTACAATGGGAGTTGTACAGTCTCTTCAAACAGAAGTCTTACTCGAACACCCAGATGATTCATACTTTGTTGTCCCTTCTCGAAAGAGAGGCGAGAGTCCAATATTTTTTAGTAAAGGACCGGAACAAAAATTCAGTTATACGGATGATAGCAAAAGTAACGATACAGGGCATCTTCAACTTCGTCGTTACAGTCAACAATCAAAAGACATCATCCGGAAGATGGGATATGACTTCAAGAATGGCCTCAACTACGGTAAGGGTAGAAGAACTCCTATCCGTACAGCTGTTCCGAAAGGAAAATCAGAGATGTATTACAGCAGGACCAAAAGAGGTCTCGGATATTCTTCACCTCCGGTGTTATCCCCAGCAGTCTTCGAATCCGATAGTGAAGAGCGCTCTAACTCTTCTGATTCCAGATCATGGGATTCTGACACCAGCATCGGTCAAGTTCATCGGTTGATCGTATCTTCTAACATGGTCTCCGTTGAACTTCCAGAAGGCTATGACGAGGATATTGAAGAAAATTCTGAAATAGATCCCTGGGCTCAACGAATGGATACCCAATGGGAACTTCGATTCAAACAACGAGAACCTCCTACCGAAGATCAATTGGTTCAAATTGATGTAGGAGAAAGCGGGCCACCTCGTCCAATATTCATCAGCAAGAACCTCCCAGTGGCAGATAAGCAAGAATTAATTCTTCTTATTCAAGAATACATTGACGTCTTTGCCTGGAGCTATGAAGACATGCCAGGTTTAGATCCCAAAGTTGCTAGTCACAAATTGAATATCCTGTCTAATGCAAAACCAGTCAAACAGCAACAACGACGCTTCAGGCCAGAAATGATGGATACAATCGATGATGGAGTCAAGAAGCTCATCGCTTGTGGCTTTATCCGAGAAGAGCAACATCCTGATTGGATAGCCAATGTCGTCCCAGTCTTGAAGAAAACCGGCAAAGTTCGAGTCTGCATCGACTTTCGGAATCTTAATGAAGCCTGTCCAAAAGATGAATTTCCTCTTCCTATCACGGATGTCATGATTGACAACACCTGTGGGTTCGAGCGAATATCTTTCATGGATGGATTCTCCGGATACAATCAGATTCGGATGAATCCTGAAGATAAAAAACATACTTCTTTCCGTACTCCTCGCGGAGTCTACTGCTATACCGTAATGCCATTTGGTCTCAAGAATGCTGGTACAACTTACCAACGAGCTATGAGTACCATCTTTCGAGATCATCTGCACAAGACTGTCGAATGCTATGTCGATGATATTGTTGTTAAAAGTCGTCTAAAGGAAGATCACATCCAAGACTTGAGAACTATCTTCAATCTGATGTACCAACATCAACTCAAAATGAATCCCACCAAGTCATTCTTGGGTATCTCTAGTGGCAAATTTCTTGGCTTCATTATTACCTCTAAGGGTATACACGTGGATCCCGAGAAGATCAAAGCCATTCAAGAGATTTATCCTCCATGCAACTTAAAAGAGCTACGAGGATTCCAAGGTCGACTTGCGTACATCATGAGATTCATTTCGAATTTGTCTGGACGCTGCAGACCATTTACTCAGCTAATGAAGAAGGGTGTATCTTTCATTTGGACCGAAGAATGTCAACGAGCATTTGACGATATAAAGCGATATCTCATGAACCCGCCAGTCTTGGTACCACCAATCTCAGACATATTATTCTTAATGTATGTCCGTGCTATGGATCATTCATTGGGTGCTTTACTTGCCCAAAAGAACAAAGAAGGCCACGAACAGGCCATCTATTATCTTAGTCGTACTATGATTGGTGCTGAACACCGTTATAGTCCGGTCGAAAAAGAATACCTAGCTCTTATGTTTGCTGTTCAAAAGACTCGACATTACATCATTGGCCAAACTATTTATGTCATATCTTGAGTTAATCCTCTTCGGGGACTGATGAAGAAGCCTAGCACACTCAATTCTCGACTGGTTACATGGGCCATTCTGCTAGCCCAATATGACATGGTATATGTTCCACAAAAGTCTGTTAAAGGTCAAGCACTGGCAGATTTCTTAGTAGCTCATCCTGTACCAGAGACATCTAAACTTTATGATGAAATTCCAGACGAGACATTGGAATCAAATATGGTCTCCGACGAATTTTCTACTTGGTGTCTATTCTTTGATGGTGCATCCAGGATTGGACCTAATGGTGCCATTGTTGCAGGAGTTGGAATTGTCCTTGTTTCTCCAGACGGGTCGACTATTCAAAGAGCCTACTCCTTAGATGAACCTTGCTCCAACAATGTAGCAGAATACAATGCTCTACTCATTGGTCTTCAGTTAGCTAAACAACTGGACATCGAATATCTTGAAGTTTATGGTGACTCCAAGCTGGTTGTTAACCAGGTTAGAGGAACCTATGAAGTTCGCCATCAAGATCTAGTGCTTTACAATGAAGCGGCAATCAACATGGCTACATCATTCAAAGCCTTCTTCATCGAATATGTCCGACAAGCTTGCAATACCGAAGCCGATGCTTTGGCCAATCTTGTAGCACTCCTAGCCATCCCTATCAAAAGATAGCAGGTGGTGGTTGTCTCTAATCGGGAATTGTTCTGCATCGAAAACAATCGTAATATTGAGTTCAGTAATCTTACTGAAGTTAATGTTATCAGTGAAGATTGGAGAACTCCTTTTATCGACTTCGTAGTTCATGATATACTCCCTGAAGATCCTAAAGAAGCTACGAGTATTCGTCGGCGGTCTCTGCGATTCTACTACAATCAGACCACCAAAACTCTTTACCAACGGACTTATGACGACCTACTCTTACGTTGTCTTGCTGATGATGAACCGAAGCAAGTATTACGTGAAGCTCACGACGGTGTCTGCAGAGCACATCAACCTGGTCCTAAGCTACAGGATCGTATCCGACGCGTGGGTTACTACTGGCCCTCTATGGTATCTGATGCCATCGAATATACAAGAAAATGTCGAGCTTGTCAGATCCACGCAGATTTTATTCATCAACCATCAGAATTTCTTCATCCGACTGCTGCTTCCTGGCCTTTTGAAGCTTGGGGCATGGACATTATAGGTCCCATCAATCCTCCTTCTTCTAGAGGACATCGGTTCATACTAGCAATAACCGATTACTTCTCCAAATGGGCTGAAGCTATACCATTGGCAGAAGTTAAAACCAGCAGCATCATCAACTTCGTCAAACACCATGTCATCTATAGATTTGGTGTACCTCGAAGGATCATTCATGACAATGGACCTCAGTTTATCAGCTAAAAGTTCACAAGGTTCTGTGATGATCACCGGATTGACAATGTCGCTTCGACAGCCTATAATCCTGCTGCTAATGGCTTGGCTGAAGCTTTCAACAAGACTATCATCAAGCTCCTCAAGAAGTTTGTGTCTACTAACAAACGAAACTGGAGTGAAAAGCTTGGGGAATGTCTTTGGGCTTACCGTACTACGGTCCGCAATCCTACAGGCTGTATGCCCTTCTCTTTGGTGTACGACTGTGAAGCAGTTCTACCCCTGGAGCTTCAAATTCCATCTTTAAGGATTGCCATCGCCAATGATCTCACTACAGAGAACAACGACCTTCTTCGACTCCAAGAATTAGAAGCGCTCGACGAGAAGCGGCTATTGTCTCAACAGCATATTGAGTTATACCAAGCCCGCATCTCGAAGACTTTCAATCGCAAAGTTAAAGTCAGAGCCTTTCAGAAAGGAGAGCTTGTTCTAACCATCAGACGTCCTATGACTATGACTCACATGAGCAAGGGCAAGTTCGATGCGAAGTGGGAAGGGCCATATATCGTGAGCAAAGTCTTCTCAAATGGAGCCTACCAACTTACAGAGCTAGACGATCGAGTGGCAATGATGCCCATCAATGGCAAGTTCCTCAAAAAGTATTATGTATAAATGTAAAAGACATTGCTTGTAATCATCAGACAAGTTTATAAATAAAATTCAATTTTATTTCATCATGAATAATATCAAGGAAGGTCACTATCATCCTTCTCAAAGTTGGGACGCGGGCCACTGCCGTCCTTATCGAAGACGTAATCAGCAAAAGAGCCGAGAACATCTTTGCTCGAACCCACCAGGAATTTGCAAGCAGTCATCCTCATGGCTTCTTCTTCTTCAGTCTTCCCTGGTTCAAGAAGGAAGTCTAAAATATCCCTTGGCGGCTTGAGTACAGATGAACGTTCGCCTGCCTCTGTCTGCTTTGGCTGGGCCGGCTCGACTGGACGTTCTTCAGTAACAGCTTCAACCTTCGGGGCGATCTCAGCCTTCTTGGATGCATCTCCAGACGATATCTTTATGTTGAAAAGTGAAAGTAATCAATCTATCTGATTTTCTGTTCTATTTATAGACAGAGGTTCATGGAACAATGAAGCGACACATTCATCTGACGGTTCGCCCGTTCATCCCATTCATTTGACGGTTCACCCGTTCATCATATTCATCCGAAGGTTCGTCCGTTCATCACATTCATCCGACGGTTCGTCCGTTCATTATATTCATTCGACGGTTCGCTCGTTCATTACATTCGTTTGACGGTTCGCCCGTTCATTACATTCATTTGACGATTCGCCCGTTCATTTCATCTATCAGACGGTTCATCCATTCATTCCATTCATTTGATGGTCCATCCATTCATCCTGACGATTCATTTCGTTCACACATTTTGACGAATCATCCATTTCGTTCATATCAGCAACTTGTCATCTTTGATTAAGTTGTCTACTAAAATAATGATATTTCAATAACTTATATTCTGCCATGTCCACATTACCTCTGAGCAGATATAATGAATATAATTATTTTCTAAAATTGAGAGATATCATGTCTTGTACCTCTGAATATATTTTCTATCGCTATTATTTGTATCTGAATAAGATATGCAATAAATAATAGAGCCATGAAGAAAATGTCTTTTTATTGATCAAAATTGAAAGACATTACAAAATTACATGTCACAAAAAAATTGAAGATACAAAAAGTCTTTCTCATTCCGCTGGCGGGGTCATCAAGCTAGTCATCTGCTGCTTTAAAGATTGCAGTCGCTCCTCACGAGAGTCCATCACTCGCCTCCTAGATTCCTCCATTCCGGACTTATCGTCAAAAGATGGCATGGTTACTAGTCTACGAGAGATTTCAGCTTGATGAGTTGTGACATACTCATCTCTTTCCTGGGTCAGAGCGTTCAGTTGTTGAACTACAGCCTGATGTTGTATGACCTCATCTTCCAGAGCAAGCTGAACAAGTCTTAACTCTTCTTGAAGACGGGCAGATTCTGCTTGTAGCTCAACAACTTTCCTCTCCTTCTCCTCAGCAACAGATGCTATTGTTTTCACTTGGGAATTGTACTCAGCAGACTTAGTAAAGAAAGTGTCCAAGAGAACTTGGAGATCAACCTTCGCAACTGTAACCTCTTGTGACATCCTCTCAAACTCGGCCTGTACCAAAGGCTCCACCTCCCCTCGACTCAGATCTTTGTAGATCTTAACCGACTCCTCTAGCTCATCCAGGATGTGCTCAAGGTAAGCAGCTTGCGCTTCATCACCTTGATTCCGGATGGCAGCTATCAGATAGAAGGTTGGACCCCTAACAGTTATGAAACCAATGTCTTCTCTCCCCATTATCCTCTCTACTAAGGGTCCTAGGGAATTGAAGAAAAGGTTGGTAAAAGAATCGATGATGAATCTGTTAGTGGCAACAGCACCAGGAGTAGCAGCTACTCCCATAGACGATGAAGCAGCAGCAGGTGCTTGTGCAGATTGTAGGTCCTAAAAAATCAAGTTGCATCAATCAACAAAGTCAAAAATTCAAGATATTCATCATTTTGATGAGTTGCGCAGACAACAGTTTGCGCAGACATCACTTTACGCAGATTGGTTTGCGCATGTTCCCAACTGCGCAGGCAGACGTGGCAGAAGTCATCATTGACTGAATCAAATCAGATCTTTCTGACAGCTGACAACACGAATAACGAGGAGGCTGTTCGTTTTTGACGCCGCACAGTGCTCGAGGGCGGCTGACAGGTGGAAGCACAATCCGTGGTTGCGCAAACCATTCATGCGCAATCCGTGGTCGCGCAAACCATTTCTGCGCCGTTCACTTTGCGCATTCTACCAACATAACTGACCAATTACATGTGGCATTCATGCCATCAATTGCTCATTACGTGGCAACTGTCTATGCACGATCATGCGCATTTCAATCAAATAATGCCATGTGTCTCAGATAGTTGGCCCACGATCCAATAACTGCCTGCGCAATCCAGTACTGCGCAAACCAGTTGCTGCGCAAATCAGCTTGCGCAGTCCAAAATAACTGAAAGTTAGTTATTTTCAGAACTCTATAAATAGAGTTTCAAGTCTTCATTTCAAGGGGATCAAGATCAGAGATCAGAAATCAGAGTTCAGGAGTTCTTGCCAAAGTGCTGCTGCATTCTTCCGAGACTTTTGTCTTCAACATCAGAGGCTTTTGCCTTCAATTTCCAGAGTTGTTTTCAACTTCAAAGGCTTCGTCTTCAAAGTTCACATCGTCCAAGGGATAAAGCAATCGTCATCAAGATTGGATTCCTATAGTTGTAATTTTCCCAGAATTCTTGTAATCTTTATTACAGTTTGTATCAATAAAGTTTTATACTTTTGTTTTTGCAAACAAAATGACGACTCTGCTGGGGAAAACTTTCTCCTCCGACGAGGAAGTAGCAACTCAATGTGACATAGCGTCTATCGGGAAGATGCAGAAGACGCTGGTTGTTAAGGTCAACCAGACAGCCTACGAGGCGATGCTCAACTCCAAGACCACTCCCCGTACTGTAGCCACTTCTGCCAAGAGCAAAGTGCACTCAGTTTGGGTCTCTAAGTCTGCACAATCTGGCAGTTTTGCCACCAAGGATGCTGTACCAACTGCTGCACAATCTGCTAGTCAGATTGCTGCACAAACTGCTGTATCAACTGTTGCACAGTCTGTCTCAGCAACTGCTGCACAATCTGTTGCAGTCAAGGCTGCGCAGTCTGTTGCAACTGTTGCACAGGCTACTTCATATGCTGCCTTGTCAAAACAGAAGACTCCTATGACTCATGCACAATTGGCAGTGGCTTTTCCTGCGCAAAATAACACTCCAGTAACCAAAGTGCATCCCAAGCATTCTAAGACAAGAACTCCTGATGCACTTCCTACCAAAGCTTCTAATGCACAAATGACTAGTGCACCTTCCACCCATGCGCAAACCAAGTCTGCGCAATCCAAGAAAAATAGCCTTTTGGCTAAATTCCCTTCTTCTCACAATAAAAGAAGAGATTCTACTCCTCTTCCCAAACACCCTATTGCCTCTGCGCAATCCACTGAGGGTAGTCCTTTGACTATTCCTCCTTCTCTTCAAAGTAAAGGAAAAGGCCCATTGGTCTTTTCTCAAACTTCCTTGTCTCATGACTTGGAAGATAACAGAGGAAAACGCTCTTTAGCTAACCCTTCATCTCAAAACAAAGAAAAAGGCCCTTTGGTCTTTTCTCAGTCTTCTTCAGTCTTTACTGAAGAGGATCCATCTCAATGTGTCTCGGCACCAATCAATTCGAGAACCATGACAAATAAGGATTCTTCTTTCTTTTATAACAAGAATACTTGTACTAATCAAAGAGGTATTCTACCTACTCCGAAAGCAGAATTCCAGGACCTCCCGACTCTCCAAATTTGTCGTTCCAGATAGGGAAAACTGTTAGTGTCTCAAACAGAAACTCCTGGGGGTGAATTTGCTGACCTCAGAACTTATCTTAATCGACCCACTTCAGTAAAACGCAAACAGCCAATGTCGAAGGTCAAACGTCATCAGAAATAAATCTCCAAGGTCAAAAATCCTGACACTTATGCCAATGAAGTGAGTACTTCCCTGTATACTCAAGGGACTAAACATTTGAAGAATTGGAATCATATTCCAAATGTTATCAAAGAACAGATCCCTCGGAACTTTCCTCGTCCTGTTGTAGATCTTCGAGAACATCTAAGACAAAAATAGGATAATGTCTCAATATCTTCATCTCAACCATCTGATCATCACTGTAATCATAAAGTCATCATCTAATGCTGTTGTCAAACGACAAAACGATCTGTCTTCGATCGTTTAACTTTTGCTAAATCTGAACCTATGTCAGAAGAAGATGAAGTTTTGTATGCTTCTGTTAACATGACTTTCCGAGACACTGGGGGTAAAAGATGCTCTAAGCATGGTAGACTCCGCAAGCCAAGCCAGCGGTATTTGGAATTACTTCAAGAATCTTCTGAAGGAGTATTTCAACACACCCGTTCTCGAAGCCGAGATACAATCGGTCAAAGGAATCTTCCTCAAAACTCTTCAAGTCATCTTCCTATTTCCCAGTCAGGAGATGATTCGTTTTCTGATTATGATGCATACAGTGAAAGTTTTGAACAAACAGTATCTTCCACTGTGCCAAGAGAAGTGACGGCTTATGTTGTCACTGATGATCCAGATGCTTCAACCTCCGCAAATCAGGAACAGCGAATTGCTGCACTCGAAGACAAATTAAAAACCATGGCTGAGATGGTTGCTAGTATGCATTCCATCATTGTAGCACAGCATGTTACACCACCAACTGCACCTATTACTAGTCCAGAGATCATAGCATCTTCAATACCTGCCAATACCGGGCTGGGGGTAGTGCCTCCGCAAATGCCTCCTGTACAAGTGCAAGTACAAACTACGCCTAGCCATTCAGGAGCTGGGGGTAGTACTTACAACGCTGTTCCTCCTCCCCCCACTACAACTCAACCTGCTCCTTCTTCTTCATCAGAAGACGCCAATGAAGCTGTCAAACTCTTACGAACCCAATTTGAAGCATTTAAAGAGAAAGACAATCTACAAAGGTTGGGGATTAAACAGCCCTATCCGGTTGAATGGAAGGACGTCCCGTTTCCCCCAAAGTACAAAATCCCTACAATCTCTCTGTTCGATGGCAGTACTTCCCCGAGTCAATTCATCAATCATTTTGAGGTAATGACTGTTCAACTTCAGCCAAATGACGCTCTTCTTACCAGAGTGTTCGTCGGTTGTTTAGCTGGCGTAGCATACGACTGGTACAGAAGTTTACCCGATGGTTGCATCACATCCTTTTCAGGTCTCAAACAAATCTTTTTGGAACGGTTCTATGAAGGATTTAATGATATGACTATGTCAGCTCTCAACAAAATCAAACAAAAATATAATGAAACTGCTGAGAGCTTTATTGAACGGTTCCGCCGTGAAGCTTTGAAAATGCCTCCAGGGACTCCAGCTGCTGTCACTATTGATACTTGTAAGGCAAATCTTTTACCTATTATCAGTATGTGGACGGGATCTACCCAATTCCAAGATTGGCCCTCATTCATCGTCAACGCCAAAGCTGCTGAAGTGAGTGCTGACAAGTTCAAACAATTGGGGGTACAAATGTCTAACCCTGATCGAGATGAGCATCAAAATTCAAGCGGTAATAATCGCCAGAACAATCGCAAAGCGAAAGAGACTTTGAACATTAACTTGAACAAAAATAAAGAATCTTTGGCTGTCAATGTGGCCCCACCTACATCTACTCCTACTCCTTCTGCACCTCCACCGAGGGAACCTCGTCCGAAGGTAGAATATTCCTTTGACGAAAATGACACAACAAGTATCTTTGAGTGTTTACTCAAAAGCAACAAAATTCAACTCCCTGATCCAAAGAAACCTGATGAAGTCAATAAGACTGATCATCCCAAGTATTGTGTCTATCACCGATTTATTGGACATCCTACTCGAGCATGCTATATGCTCAAAGGTAAAATTCAAGAGCTTGTCAATGCTGGTGTAGTCACTTTGCAACAAGATGAGAAGACTGTTACTGCAAATATGGTTTCAGTCCAATTTAGAGATTTCCCTCCGCAGATGATACAGCATGGTGTCATTCCAATTCCTAAAGCAACCCTTGAGATTGAGAATCTCCCGCTTCCATCCAATGAAGGTCTTATTCCCTTGTCTCTTGACAATGGTGAAATTATGTGGATCCATCCTGATCTTGCTCCAGAATTTGAGATATCTTCCAAGAAGAAAACTCGTTCTAAAGGCAAAACCAAGATTTACAATATGGTATCTTTTGATCCCATTGTTGACGAAGAGATTCTGTTAGGCACCAGATCAGGGAAAGCTTATTTGAAAGATCATTCTGAAGGTCAAAAGGATCCTACTTCTTCTTCCGAACCTGCTCCGGCACAACCTGCATCTGCTGAAGAGGTCCCTTCTATATCTTCACCAGTTGTAGTATCAATTCCTCCTAAGCCAACAACGGCTGACAAAGGCAAGCAACAAGTTCGATTTGACAAACCTCTAAAGAAGTCATCTCCTACTGGGCTTGAGAAACCTTACAACTTTGATATATTAGCTCAATTAGCTAATACACCAGCTAGGCTGTCAATCTTTGAACTCTTGCGTCTTTCCAAAGAGACACGAGAAACTCTAAGTGAAGCTCTGATGCAGGCCGAAACTTGCTTAACTCTTCTCAAGAAGCCAGAATCAGAACCAGTCTCTTGTCATCACAGTCATAGTGTCTTGGAACTGATCCCAAATATTACCTTCACTCAGGATGATATGCTAATGGAAGATAATAGACATGATCGTCCTCTTTACTATACAGGATATGTAGATTCAATGAAGGTTGATCGTATCTTGATAGATCCAGGATCTGCACTTAGTATCATGCCAAAGACAATGCTAGATGCATTAAAGATACCAGTGCATAGTCTTTCAACCACGATCACTACTATTCTGGGATTTAACCAAGGAAAGAGTGAACCTTTGGGCAAGATCCGCCTAAAACTCCAAATAGGCAAGCTTCGTACAAAGGTGACCTTTTATATCATTGACAATCATGGTTGTTCTTACAATGCTCTCCTGGGAAGGCCATTCCTCCATGAACACAATGTCGTTCCATCAACTCTTCATCAATGCTTTAAATACATTGATGACAAAGGACAAGTTCACAAGATAGTTGCGGACCTTTATCCTTTCAAGGGTGTTGAAGCTTATTGCAATGATGCTCGTGTAGGTCCTAAAAAATCAAGTTGCATCAATCAACAAAGTCAAAAATTCAAGATATTCATCATTTTGATGAGTTGCGCAGACAACAGTTTGCGCAGACATCACTTTGCGCAGATTGGTTTGCGCATGTTCCCAACTGCGCAGGCTGACGTGGCAGAAGTCATCATTGACTGAATCAAATCAGATCTTCCTGACAGCTGACAACACGAATAACGAGGAGGCTGTTCGTTTTTGATGCCGTACAGTGCTCGAGGGCGGCTGACAGGTGGCAGCGCAATCCGTGGTTGCGCAAACCATTCATGCGCAATCCGTGGTCGCGCAAACCATTTTTGCACAGTTTACTTTGCGCATTCTACCAACATAACTGACCAATTACATGTGGCATTCATGCCATCAATTGCTCATTGCGTGGCAACTATCTATGCACGATCATGCGTATTTCAATCAAATAATGCCATGTGTCTCAGATAGTTGGCCCACGATCCAATAACTGCCTGCGCAATCCAGTACTGCGCAAACCAGTTGCTGCGCAAATCAGCTTGCGTAGTCCAAAATAACTGAAAGTTAGTTATTTTTAGAACTCTATAAATAGAGTTTCAAGTCTTCATTTCAAGGGGATCAAGATCAGAGATCAGAAATCAGAGAGTTCAGGAGTTCTTGCCAAAGTGCTGCTGCATTCTTTCGAGACTTTTGTCTTCAACATCAGAGGCTTTTGCCTTCAATTTCCAGAGTTGTTTTCAACTTCAAAGGCTTCGTCTTCAAAGTTCACATCGTCCAAGGGATAAAGCAATCGTCATCAAGATTGGATTCCTATAGTTGTAATTTTTCCAGAATTCTTGTAATCTTTATTACAGTTTGTATCAATAAAGTTTTATACTTTTGTTTTTGCAAACAAAAAAGGAAGCCCACTTCTTTCTCTATCATTTTACGGACGAGAGATCCCAGCGATTCAAAGAAGCATTTAGTAAATGACTGGATAACCTGCTGATTGATGGCTAAAGTTCCAGGAGTCGCTGCTACTCCCGATGAAGACGGGGTAACAGGTTGCTCGATTCTTTGAGGTTGGACAATAGGCTCTTTAAATAAGGGAGCCAGAGTAGAGCTGGTTGCTCCTCCTGCTTGATCTTCTGCAAAAGTAAAATTATTATTTTACTAATTGATTCTTGATGAACAAAAAGATCAAATTAAGAGCAATGTTACCTTGGTTTGGTTTAACAACGAGTTCATTCCTTACTGGAATAGAATACTGTTGAACAGAAGTAGCCTCCGCTGCAACATCCTGACTGTTGCCCGCCTCAGAACCACAAGATAAATGGTGACTACTGTTAATAACCACCGTTGGTATAGGCACCATAATCAGGTTCGTTGGAGGTATTGGCAAAGTCCCAAGATCTGCAAATGAAGATATTAGTTATCGGTTCATTTTTAAAAAAAGAAGATTGTTAAATCTCGTTTTATACCTTGAGGGTCGATGGCGGGATTTTCTTTTAGCATACCTTCGTCGGCTACTTCTTCAGGAGATATTTCTATCTCAATATCGACAGCCTTTTCTGCAGACGCCTCCACTTCAATATCCTTTTTAGGATTTGAAATATCATCGGCAGTATCAAGAGATATGTGTTCTTCAGTTTGCTTTTCAGGATCTTGTAAATACGCATCAACATTTTCGGATGAAGAACCTTCCTCGTCTTCTTCTTCTTCTTCTCTTCTTCTTCTTCTTCTTCTTCTTCTTCTTCTTCTTCTTTTTCTTCTTCTTCTTCTTCTTCTACTGCTGCTGCATTTCTACTGCTAGTGGCAGCCTGATCTTCCTGCAAGCTATAACTGCAATCCTCCAGAGCTGTAATCATTTCACGGTCTTCGTCCTCACGAAGAGTCCTGAGAGTAGGAGGAGGTTGAGTAATATCTGCAATAGGAGAATGAGGTCGTACAATACTTTGATCTTCCTCTAAAATATGTTCTCTAGGCTTTTCAATTCTTGGGGCAAAATCTTCCCTCTGTTCATTCTCCTCGAGAGTTTTGCTCCCTGATTCAGAAGCGGGTGTGGGAGAGGCCATTAGAAGTCCTGCAGCAGCATCTACTGAAGTCAGGAGTTGTATAGAAGAAGACTCTTCCAAGACTCTTCTAGTGACTACTCTTTTCTTTCTGTGTAGAGGCCTAACAGGACTCTCTACATTTTCTGGCTCTGCTTGCTTTTGTACGGAGGTAGGTGTACTGGCAACTTCTTGGTGTGTCTCGGCCAATTGCCGGGATTGAGATCTGGTAGTCACCTTTTCAGAAGAAACATCAAGAATCAATTTCTTCTTCGCCACAGGAGCAGGAGGCTCCTCTCTTCTTCTCTTTTTCGCAGGAGATTTACTCACCTTCAGAGAAATACGAAGTGGTGCATTCACTTCTTGGAGGAATATAATATCCCTTGTAGTCTCCAAAGGTGCATCTGCCGGTTCCTGCGCCTCCTCATTTATAGGGATCGATGGAGCAATTCTTCCTCTTCTTAATCTTGTTGCAGTAGGGAAACTATCTGCGAGATTGAAATTCTCGGCAAAAGTATTCGCTGATGTGTAAAACACGGAGTATGTAAAAAGCATTCGAGGACCCTGAGGAGTAGTCCTTGCTGGCATGAAGAAAGTGGCTTTTATATCACGGGCATTGTAATAAGCCCAAGCTCTAGCTCCGTCTATCAGATAACCTTTGCCTTGGAGGCAGGTAATTGCGTTCCCTACATGGAACTGATCATACCCAAACTGTCGAGCAAAACGGCTTGGGAGGTATGGTTCTAAGTAGCACTCTTCTTCGAATCGGTAGACTAAATGAGATGGTCGAATTGTCTTCAACCATTCAAAAGCGACACGAGTTAGAGGCTGCAGTTTCGAATCCACCATATTCGTGGGCATCTGATCACACCCAGCAGGGAAAGGAGCGCAGCAGAAGTTCCAGTCTCTATTCAGATTCAACATAAATCTACATTCAGATAAGGAAGTATATTTCCATTTTCCATCGGAATACCTTCGAAGAAAACTGCCGTCAACTGGTCCCATGCCAGGATCCATTAGAGTTGGATAGTGAAGAAGCAACCATCCAAACAAATATGTATATGGCAATTCTAAGCGAGGGAATTCTCTCTCTCCTTTCGCTTTCAACATCAAGTCAACATATAAACGAAGACTGGCGCTCAGCTTACAGGTCATTGCTGATAGTAAATCCATTTTATAGCCGAAGACTAGCTTAACAGCTGCAAACAAGACGCCACGGTGAAAATGATCCACTGTACTGGATCCGGGAACTACAAATCTTTGCAGCCAGTATGTCAAGAATCCCGCCAATTGTGCTGCTTCTGACATGGGCCTATAGCCCATTCTCAAGTAACTTTCTAAATTGTCTCCTCTCTTCAAAGGAGGATATTCATGGTCATCCATCACTTCTTTATCAAAGTGACCACTCTGTTCCATTAATTTTCTGACCTCTGTATGGCTCAAAGGTTTGAAAAAGGTTGGGTAGCATTTATCGTTCTCCTTGGTTTTCTTCTCCTCTATATGATTAAGAAACAGATATGGTAGCCACTTTGAAGAATAACAAGTATTGGCAGTGGCACTCTTGTAAAATAAAGAGCAGATCTTGTAATGGCACAATAGTTCTTCGAACACTGTCACCATCTCTGGATTCTCTTTTCTGAGCTTGTTCAACTCATCATTTGTTGGTACATACTCCTCATACGGAGCATCTGCCATGGGCAAGAACGAGATATACTTCATCTCGTGGAGTGCAAAGCCCATCTCTCCCCCTGGGGTCATGAAAGTTCCGGTCCTGTAGTTGTATCTCTCAGCTAGGGCTAAGAACATATGAGGATTGGGAGCAAATCCATATACAGTGGCATGCACTGCTTCATACAGGTTGATTTGTTGGAGTCTGTCTTGGAATTTTCCCAGAACCCAATTCACGATATAACTCCATCGCTTGTAGTCTGGATTCACCAATCCAGTCATTCTTATATCTTGCTCAGGATATTTTCCTTCAACCTTCGCAAACTCATTTCCGAATATTGGTGTCCTAACAGGCATTAGCATGGAGGAGTTCTCTGGTGGAATGCAGCCAGGTCTTAAGCCTCTCAGTAGGACACTATATCTGTCGGAAGAGCTATAAAATATATCCTTATGATGTGGCCCTTTCTTTACGAAGATTTTTCCTGCCCGAGCATCCTGAAATAGGGTAATATTCCATTCCATCTTCCTAGGGTAGCTTGCATGAGCGTACCGTGACAAAGGAAGGCATCGAGCGATGTCGGGTATAAAAAAGGATCTATCTTGCTGGTGAACTACCCTATCTTCCATCCTTGGCCTAGGCTGAGAGGCTCTCTCAAAGGCGTCACCGAATAGAAATAAGGGTTTCTTGTGAATTACAGCATCAGCTGATTCTAAAGGCTGTCCGTTCATCAAACACATCAAAGTTTCATTGTCCTGAGAAATCAATATAGCCTGACGGAAGGCCGGCAGATCATACTGAGGGTAATGGACATGAGACAGATCCTCTTTGTATTCTGACTCTGTGAGGGTTCCCACAAAATGTTCGTAATCTGGATCTTCATTGACTTCAACTGCATCAGCAAACAGATGAAAATTAGTCCAAGACAAAGATTTTGTTTTTAAACATAAAACATGATTTGCGCAACTTCAGACTGCGCTGACATGATTTGCGCAACCTCCGATTGCGCTGACATGACTTGCGCAATATCAGTTTGCGCATCATTAAAGGTGCGCAAAGTAATGGTTTGCGCTGATATCTGCACAATTTAATTGTTTGCGCTGACTTCCTGTCAGCACAAATCAACAATTTGCGCAAGAATACAGCCTTCATAAAAATGAAGAACTGATAGTTGATGCAACCGAAACCCTAAAAAGGGTGGCGCAATATGAACTTATCTCTAAAAAGAGATGAGTTTCAAGGGAGTCGAATCACCCTAAGAAGGGGTTTTCGATCGGTTTAATTACCTCTCAGAGCAGGGTGTGCGGATTCGTGTCGGGAAGCTCACCGGGCAACCCTGTCAGAAGACTCGGCCGGAGCTTTTCCCTTTGCGGCGGCGGCAGCGGCAGCATTTGATCGTCGTGGGGCCATGACAATCATCGGAGGAGGAGAACAGTGAAGGTTTTCTTCTCAAAAAGCTCGAAAGATTGCAAAGAAAAGAATTGAAAACGAAAAGAGGGGTATTTATAGTTTTTGAAATGCGAAACGGATGCCTCGGATTGCGCCTAAACTTGTGGTCTATTCGCTTTACGCAGACAGCTCATCATATTGCGCAAATTGATTCAACATTCAAAAATTCAAAGTATTTCAAAATTTTGAATAGAATCAACTTTCGAAAACTTTGAAGGGGGTCTTGTAGGTCCTAAAAAATCAAGTTGTATCAATCAACAAAGTCAAAAATTCAAGATATTCATCATTTTGATGAGTTGCACAGACAACAGTTTGCGCAGACATCACTTTGCGCAGATTGGTTTGTGCATGTTCCCAACGGCGCAGGCTGACGTGGCAGAAGTCATCATTGACTGAATCAAATCAGATCTTCCTGACAGCTGACAACACGAATAACGAGGAGGCTGTTCGTTTTTGACGCCGCATAGTGCTCGAGGGCGGCTGACAGGTGGCAGCGCAATCCGTGGTTGCGCAAACCATTCATGCGCAATCCATGGTCGTGCAAACCATTTCTGCGCAGTTCACTTTGCGCATTCTACCAACATAACTGACCAATTACATATGGCATTCATGCCATCAATTGCTCATTACGTGGCAACTGTCTATGCATGATCATGCGCATTTCAATCAAATAATGCCATGTGTCTCAGATAGTTGGCCCACGATCCAATAACTGCCTGCGCAATCCAGTACTGCGCAAACCAGTTGCTGCGCAAATCAGCTTGCGCAGTCCAAAATAACTGAAAGTTAGTTATTTTCAGAACTCTATAAATAGAGTTTCAAGTCTTCATTTCAAGGGGATCAAGATCAGAGATCAGAAATCAGAGAGTTCAGGAGTTCTTGCCAAAGTGCTGCTGCATTCTTCCGAGACTTTTGTCTTCAACATCAGAGGCTTTTGCCTTCAATTTCCAGAGTTGTTTTCAACTTCAAAGGCTTCATCTTCAAAGTTCACATCGTCCAAGGGATAAAGCAATCGTCATCAAGATTGGATTCCTATAGTTGTAATTTTCCCAGAATTCTTGTAATCTTTATTACAGTTTGTATCAATAAAGTTTTATACTTTTGTTTTTACAAACACAGATGGACGTCCAGTTTCTTGCATATGGGTGGAGGTCTCTCTAGATAATGGAGCCATGGTAGAGCTAGTAGCCCCTCCTAAGTGTTCCTCTGCAAAATTTAACAAACACAATCAGTTGACTGTCATTAGCAACTATCAAGAAGGATCAAAAGTGACGGCAATTTTACCATTGCTAGGTCCAGGGACAAGTCTGTCATCTGTTGGCACAGGTTCCAACCTAGCAGAAGTAGCCTCAGATATTACTGCCTGGCTACTACCTGCCTCAGAGCCGCCCGAAAAATGTCGGCTACTACTAGCTATCGCCGTTATTGGCACTATATCAGTGCATGTGGGAGGAACTGGAGAAGATTCAAGTTCTGCATGAATAAAAATGTAGATGTCAGCTATTTAATCTATGAAAAGAAGGTGGATAATATCATTTAATACCTTTGGGATCAGCAGTAATAGTTTCCTCAGGTGCTGCTACTTTTTCACCTGCATTCTTTTCTGGAGACACATGCACCTCAACATCCTCTTCAGGATTCAGCGTGTCATCAACAGCTTTCGAGGATACATGGACATTAGCGTCCTCTTCTGGATTTAAAGTATCATCAACAGCTTCAGTTGATGTATCTTCATTACTCACACTGTCTTCTGGTACTTCTTCTCTGTCAGTTGCAGCGGCCGGATCAACATCATCCTGGAGGCCGAAGTCACAATCGTTCAGAGCATCGATCATTAATCGATCTTCTTCATCACGGAGCGTTCCTGGTGTAGCCGGAAGCTGGGTAGTCTCTACTGCAAATATATGAGATCGTACCACTTCATCTTCTTTCTCCACGGCTTCCTCCATGGTTTCTACAGCCTCATCCTTTCTCTCTGGGCTGAAAGCTTCAGGTTCAGGGGCGGGTGTAGGAGATGACATTGTAAATCCAGCAATAGCACTAGCCACGACCGATGACATAGGTCGAGGAGTGACTATCTTCTTTCTCTGAAAGACTATTTTCTTTTTATGTAGAGGTCTCTCTGGACTCTCTACATCTATAATATTGTCTTAACTTTGGATAGAGGTCGGGGTCGCCGCCTCTTCTCTTTGAATTGACTCGGCCTGCTGTCGAGATTGTGATCGGGTCGTGACCCTTTCTGAAGGTTCCAAGACAAGCCTTTTCTTCGCAACTGGAGAAGAAGATTCATCTATCCTCCTCTTCCTCTCCTTGGCTGGAGATATGACAACTTTCAAAGAGATACGCAATGGCTCGTTGACTTCTTCTGGGAAGTTGGCCTCCCTAGAAGCTTCCAACGGTACATCGGCTGGTTCATGCTCTTCCTCGTTGCCAGGAGCTAACACAACAGTTGCTCCTTTCTTCAATCTGGTCGCTGTCGCGAAACTGTCGGCGAGACTAAAGTTCTCGGCAAAGGTATTCGCCGAGGTGTAGATTGAATATGTGTACAGCATCCGCGGGCCATGGTCGCTCTTTGTCGGCATCGAAAACATTATTCTGGTATCTCGAGCATTATAATAAGCCCATGTCCGGACTCCATCAATCAGATAGCCTTTTTCTTGCAGGCACGTTATGGCGTTATCCATGTGGAATTGGTCGTAGCCGAATTGACGGGCAAAGCGGCTGGGAAGATATGGTTCCAAGTAACATTCATCTTCAAATCTATAAACCAAGTGCGACGGCCTAATTGTCCTCAGCCAAACAAATGCTGCACGACCCAAAGGCTGCCTCCCAAGATCAACCAGATTTGTAGACATATGTTCATAGCCAGTTGGAGAGGGAACACAGTAGAAATTCTACCCCTTCCCGAGATTCAGAGTACGTCTGCAATCTTTTAGACTGTTGTATATCCATTTACTCTTGGAGAATCTCCGCAAGAAGCTTCCGCTGACTGCCCCCATATCGGGGTTCATCAATGAAGAATAGTGCAGAAACAACCATCCGAACAAATAAGTGTAGGAAAGCTCCAGCCTAGGGAAGTTCCCTTTCTCGCCTTTTCCTCTGAGCATTGAATCTACAAACAGGCGGAGACTAGCGTTCACTCGGCAGGTCATTGCAGACAAAAGATCCATCCGATAGCCAAAGACTAAACGGACGGCAGCAAAGAGCACGCCGCGATGGAAGCGATCTACGGCCCTCGCTCCGAGGACGACGAATCATCGGAGCCAATATGTGAGGAAACCTGCCAGCTGGGCTTCCTTTGACATGGGCCTATAGCCCATTCTCATGAAACTTTCAATAATATCTCATGTCTGGAAAGGAGGATATTGAAGTTCATCATCAACCTTGATGTCCATCTCCTTGTTTTCCTCCATTAATCCTATCACCTCACTATGGCTGAGTGGTCTGAAGAAGTTAGGGTTGCACGTATCGTGCTCCTTAGTCTTCTTCTCCATGATGTGGTTAAGAAAGAGATAGGGCAACCACTTTGACGAGTAGCAAGTGCCAGAGGAACCACTCTTGTAATACATGGAGCAGATCTTATAGTGGCACAGCAGTTCTTCAAAAACGGCCACCATATCAGCATTCTTCCGACGAAGACGGTCCAACTCGTCATTGGTGGGAACAAATTCTTCATAGGGGAAGTCCCCCATTGGTAAGCTCGAGATATACTTCATCTCATGAAGAGCTAGTCCAATCTCTCCACAGGGCGTCATGAAAGTCCCTGTCCTAAAATTGTACCTCTCCGCCAAAGCGAGAAACAGATGAGGATTGGGTTGGAATCCGTATACGGTAGAGTATACCGCCTGGTATAGCTCAATCTCTTTGAGCTTCTCTTCGAACTGAACCAATATCCAATTGGCTATGCAGTTTCATCTTTTGTTATCTGGGTTCACCAGACCTGTCAACCGGATGTCCTGATCCGGATATCTTCCCTCAACCTTTGAAAATTCATTCGCAAAGATTGGTGTTCTAACTGGCAGCAGCAGGGAGGAGTTCTCCGGTAGAATGCAGCCGAGCTTCAATCCTCTGAGCAAGGAGCTGTGATGCTCAGAGGAGCTATAGAACATATCCTTGTTGTTCGGTCCTTTCTTCACACAAATATTTTCTGTTTTGGCTTGCTGGAGAGGAGTAATATCCCAGGCCATCCTCCTGGATAACTCGTATGAGCATAACGAGATAGGGGGAGACACCAGCAAATGTCTGGTAACAATATCCTTTTCTCGCCTCTCTGAAAGAGTCTTTGTTCAACTCGAGGCCTTGGCTGAGAACTCTTATCAAGAGCCTCACCAAATAGAAATATAGGCTTCTTATGAGTAACGGCGTCAGCGGTTTGCAAAGGCTGTCCGTTCATCAGACTTAGCAATGTCTCATTATCATGTGCTGTTAGAATGGCATGTCGGGAAGATGGCAGGACATACTGAGGAAATATCACATGGAAAAGATCCTTCTTAAATTCCTGCTCAGCTAAAGTCCCTGCAAAGACTTCATAATTCGGGTCTTCTCTGAGGTTGACTGCATCAAACAAAGAGACAGAATTCAGTACATGTAAAATCAAAGATTCTGTTCAAAAAGATTAGCAAATTGTATAAGCATCAGATTGCGCTATGTACATGGCATCAGATTACGCTAATGCAGTCTACATGCACAAAATGTCCAGTTGCGCCAATACATCTCCTTGTGCAAGTCATCAGATTGCGCTGAGCAACTTGCGCAAAGCATCATTTTGCGCTGGACAGACTTGCGCAAATCAGCAGATTGCACTGAACATTTGCCAGCGCTTTCCACCGATTGCACAAGAAAATAGTTTTCATAAAAATGAAAACTATTGTGTTCGTGTAACCAAAACCCTAAACCGGGCGGCGCAATTCCATCAAATCTCTAAAAAAAGATTCGACAATATCAAAGAACCCTAAAAAGGGTGTTTTTGATCGAGTCCATCGACTACCTTGCAGCATAGGATGACCGACTTCGTGACGAGAAATTCGAGACGCAGCCCGAGTCGAAGACTCAGCGGAGGCTTTGCCCTTCTCGGCGGCTGAACGTTTGGGGGCCATTGATGTCGACGGACGAGAAGGAGAAGAGTCGAAGATAGCACATGAGCTTTTTCTCTCTCGAACGTTTGGAAACAAGTAAAGAAAGACAGAAAGAAGAATGAGAACTATTTATAGTTTTTTCAAAAGTAACAGTCAACACAGATTGCGCCGAGAAATTAGGAGCTGATTCCTCCAATTGTGCAGACAGGGCATTACTTGCGCAACTTGATTTTAAAATCAAAATTCAAAGTATTTCGAAACTTTGAATATTTTTCAAATTTCAAAAACTTTGAAGGGGGTCTTGTAGGTCCTAAAAATCAAGTTGCACCCATCAAAGAAGTCATAAAAATCAAATTGTGCATCCTTCAAGTGAATTGTGCAGGAAACAGATTGTGCAGCAACTCAACTGCGCAAGCTGAACTGCGCACACATCCAAGCGCACAAGCTGACGTGGCCTCGTCATCATTATCTGACAGAAAATCAGATCTTCTGATAGCTGACAGCCCGAAGAATGAGGAAACTGTTCGTTTATCGTGCAGCACAGCGCTCGAGGACAGCTGTACATGCAGCGCAAGCTACCAGCCCAATCGAAGTGCAATCTGCCAGACTCTCTACAGCGCAATTCAATCTAGCGCAATCTGAAGCCAGCGCAGTTCATGTGGCATACTCCATCAAGACAACTGACAATTTACACGTGGCTTACATGCCATCAATTGCTCAATACGTGGCAACCGTCTGTACACGACCAAGCACATTTCAATCAAACAATGCCATGCGTCACATACGTCCACGATCGAGTAACTGTCTGCGCAGTTCGCTGCTTGCGCAGTCCAATGTCTGTGCAATCCATCCTACGTAATTCAGAATAACTAAAAATTAGTTATTTTCAGAACTCTATAAATAGAGTTTCAAGTCTTCATTATCAATGATAGATCATCCCAGATCAGATCAGAATCATCACCAGAGATCAGGAGTTCTTGCCAAAGTGCTGCTGCATTCTTCAGAGGCTACCGTCTTCAAAGTTCACATCGTCCAAAGGATAAAGCGATCGTCATTCAGATCGGATTTTTATAGTTGTACTTTTCCAGAATTCTATTGTAATCTTCTTATAAAGTTTGTGAAATAAAGATCAACTTTTAATTTTGTAAACACTTGGTACCCATAGCCGACTGAAGGCTACTCCAGAATTGCGACATGAACCGTGAATCCCGATCAGAGATGATGGATACTGGGACTCCGTACAGCCGTACTATCTCATCAAGATAAATCTGCGCCAGGCGATCAACGTTCCAAGTAACTTTGATGGCAATAAAGTGCGCTGACTTGGTTAGTCGATCGACGATGTCCCAGATGGCATCATTTTCCCGCGGTGTCTTCGGCAGACCAACAATAAAATCTATGCACATGTGCTGCCACTTCCATTCCGAAATCGCTAGATTCTGTATCTACCCGTCCGGTCTCTGGTGCTCAGCTTTCACCTGCTGACAGTGTCACCCTCACTTTTCCAAGATAGGGATAAAATGGTAATTTTCCATTTTTGAATATTTTGGAAATTTTATTTCATGAATGTTAATATTTAATGATTATAGGAGTCGGGTTCAAATTTCATCTCATTCCGTACTTAATTCGGGACTCCGGGGAATTTCGACTTGAGTTGTGTTTAACACATTAATTAGCCATGGCCCACCAAACTTAACATTTAGGCCTAGGAGTTTGGACTAATCCCACATTAGTGTTTAGGCCTAATTATAATTTTTAATTGGTCTAAACTAACCCCCAAAACCCTAATAGGATTAAACTTTCATATGGAATAAAGGAGGGGCAAACTTGTAATTAGCCAAGGGGGTCAAATCCACCTTTATAGGGCCGGCCACCTCTCTCCCTCTTTCTTCCATTTACTTCAAATTTCTCCATCTCCTTCTTCTCCAAGTATTCTTTCCAAAAGAAAGAATAGAAATCCTTAGGATTGATCTCCAAATAAGGTTTCTTTTCCAAATCCTTTTCCATCCAACTCTCCCTCTACCCCAAATGGAGCTTCTACAATCTTTTGGGAGCAAGAAGTGAAGGGGTGTGTCCTAAACAATTAATTTGTGTCGGAGCCGTGTCGGAGGATTTTAATTGGGATCCATCTCCCAATAGGTACAACCTATCCTCTATTCCATTCTTTTCATCATATAAATTAGTTTGGACCAAGTAGGATTAATCCCCAAGATTGTGTCCCTATTCGTGTCAAGTTTGAGTCCATTTGGTGTGTCCTAGGAGTTTTGGTTTGTGGTTGTGTCCTAGAGTTTTTCCCCAATTTGGACACCCCTAGAATATAGGTTTTGCCTCTAAGTGGGTTAGGCACTTTAAACTTCATGTTTGTGTTAGTGTTGTGGAGTTTATATATATATGGGGTGTGTGTGTGTGTCTATATTTATATATGAGAGTGTGTCTATATAAAATATATATATATATATATATATATATATATATATATATATATATATATATATATATATATATATATATATATATATATATATATATATATATATATATATATATATGAACACACACACACACACACACACACACACACACACACACATATATATATATATATATATATATATATATATATATATATATATATATATATATAAATATATATATATATATAAATATATATGTGTGTGTATGTGTATGTGTGTGTGTGTGTGTGTGTGTGTGTGTGTGTGTGTGTGTGTGTGTGTGTGTTCCTATATGTATATGTGTGTGTTTATATGTATATATATGTGTGTGTCACTATATAAATTATGTGTGTATTTATATATAGAGAGAGGGGAATGAATGAGAGTGATATGTATGAGTGTTTTTTTTATATATATAGAGAGTTTAGAGAGGGAATTAGAGAGGAAGAATAGAAAGTTTAGAGAGGGAATTAGAGAAGAAGAATAGAGAGAATTAGAGAGGGAAATAGAGGAGAAAAGAGGGTGAGAAGAGGGGGAAAGGGAAGGACATGAACAACAGCAGCAAGGGGGGCTAGGGGCTGCTGCCCCCCCCCCCCCCCCACAGCACAGCAGCAGCAGCTGCAGGAATAGCAGCAGCAGTAGCATCAAAAGCAGCAACAATAGCAGCAGTTATAGCAGCAGTAGCACCACCAATGGCCCCCCCCATTTGATCCCCCTTTAACCCCCGTATATATATATATATATATATATATATATATATATATATATATATTTATATATATAACCCTATATACTCCTATATATACCCACTAAATTAGCCCTAAGTTAGTCCTATGTGAGAGTGTGAAGAGTGAGTTTTGAGAGTGTGTGTGAGTGGTTGTGTGAGGGCAAGTGGAGGGGAATTTTGAGATACGTGAGTCGGAACGTATCGAAACTTGAATAGGACTTAGCTAATATAAAATAGAGTTTGTGGGTAGGCTCCTAAGTTAAAATCGGGATTCCGTTTGGGATTGGGAGAAGGGTATCACGCGATATCATTGAGTATCCTACGATACTCAAGATAACGGAAAATCGAATAACATGGACCGTAAGATGGACTGGATGTCCACTTTACCTAGAGAACTTGGTAGGTAATGATTGTATAGGCTAGTATCCTACTATCCTAGGAAGCCGGGAGTGAAACTCCCAAGGGAAAGCCACTTGGCTTTAATGTTAGAGTGGTTTAAGGGTATGTATATATAAAGGGTAATCGGGTAATTTCAAGATACGGGATACGGGTAGTCGGTTTGACTTGAAACTTGGGTGACTCGATAGGTACACCCTACAAATATCATATTTGAACCAATTTTGGCTCGGTTGACCCAGAGTTGACTTTTTACCCAAAAGTCAACAATGAGTCAATCCTTTGTCTAAATTTGACCAAATCCAAACTAGAGTTGACCAGTTGACTAAAAGTCAACTGTTGGTCAACACTTGACCAATTTAACCTAGGGTTGACCTAGAGTTGACCAGAGTTTGACCAGGGTTGACCAGTTGACTAAAAGTCAACTGTAAGTCAACTCTTGACCCCGTTTGACTTGCTTTGACTTATTTTGTCTTGCTATGACTTGACATGACTTAGTTTGACTTAGATTGACTTGACATGACTTAGTTTGACTTAGATTGACTTGACAGGACTTAGTGTGACTCAGTGTGACCTAGTTTGACCTAGATTTCATATCATTCATTAGAAATCATTCATAACTTTGTTAAACCTAAATTAACATGCAATATCTCATCTTTAGGTCTCTGATTACCACTCTGAGCATTGATATACCCTACAGCTCAGGACAGTAGGCGAGTACATTCACTGATAGTTTTTGTTGTCTTGATATCTGCTATATTCGATTCAGTTGTAGTGTCTTACTCGATTTTCAGTCACGATAGTTCACGGACTAGTATATGTTGGATCACGACATGAGATGTTGTTCCTAGATTTCTGGGTATATTGGTACATTTTCTGTCTTGTTCCCTGTACTTGTATAGACACTGATTTCTAAGGGTACTTGCTACCCTCTTATGGAATCACGTGCCATGACGTGTCATGTCCAGATCCATTGTACTATTCGGGGATAGGGAATTATTAGGGGCTATGTGATCCAAGCTACCCTGTTACTATTATTCTTGTGTTCGCGCAACTCTCCCCTCACGTAGGGTGTAGCGAGATCCTATTTTCCTTGTGCTTGCTATCCAGGTTGGTCGACATGACCCTTTCCAGATTTTTCTTGTGATTGTCGGGCCAAGTAGATAGTCTGCCCTGTAACATATCCCAAGCCGATCACATAACGCTCTAATAATTCAAGGCACATTTTATATTTACTTTATCTTATCTTATATCCTGCTCGGTTCTACATTCAGTACTTTCTCACCATGCTATGATATACAGTTACTCACATGTTCTACATGCCTCTATGTTGTACCTTGATTGGAGACTAAGTTCTGCTCGGGAGAAGGGTTACAACCCCGATCCTTGTTTGGTTTAAGGGTTGTAACTCAGCTTTTGAATTCGGCCAGAGTTCGGCCAGAGTTCGACCAACTTCAATTGTGAAGTGTCTAACTTCAATCAAGCCTCTGATTACAACTGCTCTTGAAACTTCTAGATCGTACCGCACTGGCAAATCGACTAGAGGATTGTAACTGGCTTGGGATTTGAAAATGAATAGCTCAGAATACTTTGGAAGAAGTAGTAGGATTATAGAGAAGAGATATGAAAGTGAATGAGTGTATGAGTGAATTAAAATGATCGAAATCCTTCTATATTATAGTTTTTCCAAAGGCAGAATTCTGACAGAATTCGGGCAGAATTCAGGCAGAACTCTATGAGAAAATCTCGTTGGGATCCGTAACTGTGGGAAGACCAAGTTCAAAAAGCAACGTTCACTAACCGAACTCTGGCCGAACTCTGGCCGAACTCTAGCCGAATTCGGGCCGAGTTCTGCTAGGGTTCTGTTAGGGTTTTTGCAAATTGGTTTTTGGGCTTTTTGAAAAGTCAAACAGTTACGAAGTAGTTTGGGCTTTTATAAGTGGCCTTGTTTTCAAAATAAAAGGGTATTTTGAAAACGTTTCTTGGGTAGCCTATTTGTCAGTACGATGCAGTGTACATCGTATTCCTAGACTCAATAAATATGAAAAAATACATTAATAAAATAGGAAAACCAAGAGCCCTTTGATGACGCCTTTCTTCAATTATTTGAGCAGACTTAAGACGTCTTTTTCCTTTGACGGCATATGTCCAAAGATAAACGGATCTGAAAATTTGAATACCTTTCGGGGGCTTCGCCCCCGAACCCCTGACGGGAGGCGCTGCCCCCTCGACCCATGTCCGCTGACCGGGCAGCGGAACCCCCGATGCGAGGCTCCGGATAGGTCGTTAGGCGGTTCAGAGAAATCTTCTTGTATGACGCCGTCTTTGGCCCATCATTAATACTCTATTGCATATGTCCTGGTTTGATCATGTTTGATCATGCTTACAGCATGTCTACAAATACATGTTAGACAAACAAAACAAATATGATACAAGCATAGCAATATTGATATTAGAACATTTAGGACAATGCTAATATTAGGACAATGCTAAGTTTAAGTAGCAACATGATAGTGATTACATGAATATTAGTGATGTCATTATGGTAAACTTAATTGATTAGCCATATTCAAAAATATGATATAATCATTGGGCTAACAAGATGGAGTAGTCCTGGACCGTGGCCTGATAGTAGAGCCACTAGACTTTGTTCTCACAGAGTAGTATAGCTTAGTTGGGTTTGCCTGGACTGCGATCCAGCTAGCATTATCAGACTATAGCTTTCTATATTATATTTTGTGACCCTGTGATGTTGTATATATCTGGGCTTGTGTTGGATCTTGGACTTATTTCCTTTTCATCTATCATATATTTTCCTTCTGTGCTATCTACCTTAGTTTTATCTTGTGATTGAGACTGTATTGCTATGTCACCTCCACTCGGAGTGTATATACTATATAGGTACCGTTATATTGTTAGTCGTAGTATTTACAGACGTTATATACAGCGTTCTACCGCCGATACTGCGGCGTAGGCTGGACATACCCATGTGCTCGTACCCCTGATAAGGGTGTGGGTCATGACAGACATGCCATGCATTGCAACACGAAAAGTGCCACACCTCTTTTCATCATGTGCTACCAGAAGTTTGTGCGGAGGTCCATGTACATCTTCGTGTTACCGGAATGCAAGGTATACTTCGCATAGTGCGTCTCCGACAATATCTCCTTTCTAAGTTCTGAATCGTTCGGAACGCATAGCCTACCCTTCAATCTAAGCATGCCGATTTTGTCTTCCACGAAGTCGGTCGTCCTACCCGTCGAGATTAGCTCTCGCATCTTCTTCAGGTACGGATCGTCCTTTTGAACGGTCTTGATCTTTTCTTGCAAGCTCGGCTCTAACTGAAACTTTGCCAACTGCACATTCCTGAATCGGACTCGGAGTTCGATGCCCATCTCTTCTAGGTCGCGTAGCAGTCTGCGGTCGATGGATAGCGAGGCGATATACTTTTGACTCAGAGCGTCCGCCATAACATTTTCCTTTTTTGGCGTATAGTCAATAGTCAAGTCGTAATCCTTGATCAGTTCAAGCCAACGCCTTTGCCGCAAGTTCAGTTCCTTCTGCGTGAATAGATACTCGAGGCTCTTGCGATCGGTATAGATCGTGCATGCCATGCCATAAAGATAGTGACGCCATAATTTCAATGCGAACACAATCGCCGCTAACTCCAGGTCATGAGTAGGGTAGTTCTTCTCGTGCGACTTTAGCTGTCGGAAAGCAAAAGATATCACCTTGTTCTGCTGTATCAGCACACACCCCAAGCCCTGACCGGACGCGTTGCTGAATATCTGAAAACCCTCAGTCCCTTCTGGAAGTACGAGTATCGGGGCCGAGACGAGCCGTTGCTTTAACTCTTGGAATGAAGCTTCACAGTCATCTGACCATTCAAATGCGACTCCTTTCTGGGTGAGGCGAGTCAGAGGCGATGCGATCTTCGCGAAGTCTTTCACGAAGCGTCGATAGTATCCCGCTAAGCCAAGGAAACTTTGAATCTCGCCGACGGACGTTGGCCGTTTCCAATAGACAACGGCTTCGACTTTCTTTGGATCGATTGCAATGCCTTCAGCTGAAATAATGTGTCCGTGGAATGCGACGCTACTCAGCCAGAATTCACATTTGCTTCGCTTCACATATAACTGATTTTCTCGAAGGGTCTGAAGCACGGTCCGTTGATGCTCAGCATGTTGCTGCCTATTCTTCGAGTAGACGAGTATATCGTCGATAAAGACTACTACGAACTTGTCGAGGAATGGTCGAAACACCCGATTCATCAAATCCATGAAAGCAGCAGGGGCGTTCGTTAGGCCGAACGGCATTACCAGAAATTTGTAATAGTCGTATCGAGTACGAAAGGCCGACTTCGGCACATCGTCCGGCTTGATCTTGAGTTGATGGTAACCCGAGTGCAGATCAATTTTAGAGAACACCATATCTCCTTGCAGCTGATCAAATAGATCGTCTATGCGGGGCAGGGGATATTTGTTTTGGACAGTAGCCTTATTCAGCTTGCGGTAGTCGATACAAAGACGCATTGAGCCATCCTGTTTTTGACAAACAGCACGGGCGCTCCCCATGGCGAGACGCTGGGTCGAATGAATCCCTTGTCGAGCAACTCTTGTAATTGTACTTTGTGTTCTTTAAGCTCTGTAGGGGCCATTCTGTACGGGGCTTTCGAGATCGGTCGGGTATCGGGGAATGTATCGATAGTGAACTCAATCTATCGATCGGACAGCATGCTGAACAGCTCGTCCGGGAACACATCTGGGAATTCTGCCACAACGTCGGTCTGACCCGCATTTGCACCATCATGTCGCATGTCTCAAATGGACGCTAGATAGCCTTCGCACCTGGAATGCAGCATCCGTCGAGCAGATATTGTGGAGATCACCATGCAGGTCGACGACGCCTCACCACATGAGTAGCAGAATTCAGGTACTCCAGGTATGCAGAATGTGACCCTCTTTTCAGTACAGTCTATGGTTGCATTGCACGGACTGAGCCAATCCATCCCCAAAATGATGTTGTAGTCCTAATATCTAGAACTATCGCATCAAGACTGATCTTTTGACCACCTATACAGATGATTCCGTCTCTACAGACTAAATTTCCAAGCAGTGGCATGCCCGACGGTACGTTAACAGTAAGATTGAGACCCAGCGGTGTCAGAGGAAAACTGTGCTCGACGATGAAGTCCGTCGATATAAATCTATTCATGGCACCTGAATCAAACAATACACGAGCAGGTTTATTATTTAATTACAGTATACCTGTCACGACTGTGTCAGATGCGAAGGCTTCGTCTTGAGTCATGGCATAGATGCGTCCCTGAGCATTGGGGCGACGGTCTTCGCCATTCTGTTATGCGGTCGGTGGAGCCCGAGGTGCTTGGCCTCGGTTCTGATGAGGTTGTTGGAGGAGCTGGTTTGGCTTCTCCGGACAGTTGCGTGCGATGTGGTCCATTCGACCGCACCCGAAGCATGCTCCGTTCTTCAATCGGCACTCGTTGGCCATGTGCCCCTCTTTGTGGCAGAAATTGCAGACTATTCGATCCTTCGTCTGGTTGCTGCCTCCGTTGCCGCAATTTTGACGCTTGTGCGCGTTCATTCGAAGTAGAAGTTGAGCACACGCGACTTTCTTCGAGCCTTCGACACCCAGAACCTCGTACTTGTCTTTCAGTTCCTCCAACCAGTCAATCACCATGGAGGGATCTTATGTGCCATTAAAGAAAGTGCGGCAACTTTTCATAAATTTTGACACGTCGAAGTTAGAACTTCTCGGTGCCGCAGATGAGAGCACGGGCACCTCCGGTTCAGCTTCGTTGGATCTAACCATAGGCTTGTAGTGCCCCGCTCCTGTTGGGGCAAAGTACTATGTAATATGCTCGTGGCAAGTCAGGCATGGTCGGGAACATAGATGGCTAGTCTGACTCGGCGACGAGTTTGGTATACAAAGACCATGGCATCAATAAAATCGATTTGGATGAGTGATATGAGTACCGTTCCAACTAATGGATCGGCTACTGTTGGAATGAGTCCTAGATGCGGTAGGTGACGTCTTGGCAAATGAACTCTAAAGAGAGCGACGCAACCCGTCTGTCGTTGGTTTTATTGGTTTTCTTGGCTTTCTGAACGAATTGTTGTGTGGATTTGATAGTGTGCTTTCGCGTCAAATTTTGAATGCGTCTTTGGGAATTTTGAAGGCGGGATTGAAGGAAGGGTTCTAATTCGATGCTCGTGCCATTGCAGGAGTTCGTGTAACTGACGTTTGACCGTCGCAAAGCGTTCTTCTACTCTCGGCGCAATCTCTTTAGGTGGGTGGTTCTTCGGCCCCTTCTTTTCTACTCCTTCCTACCAACTAAATTCTTAAAGTTCAACGTTCAAATCGATGATGCTAACGGGATGTATGCTTGCCACTAAGAACAAGAACTCGGGATAATATATCAACCTAGAGAAGTTAACCCCGAATCTATAAGTTCACACTAAGTAGAGAAAAGATAAAGTTCTAAGAAAGAGAGAGAATTTATTTCATGTCCTGCAAAACACAACGAAGAAACCTTGGTTGCGGTATACCACGCCTCGGAGGATTTGGTGCCTACGGGATGCTAAATCAGAACGTACGGCTTCGGGAAAAAGGACCCTTGCACGAGTAGGAATGATTATGCGGTTTGATAATGGTTACGCTATGCAATTTACTTCATACATAGTAAACTGTTCATTCATTCGCATGGTCATGGACGACTTGTGCACAAGGTGAGCTTTCCTCGAGATGGTACCCGGGGCCCTGGGACCGAATTGGCCTAGGAGGAAATTATGGAAATCGTGCTTCGGCGCGAGGCATTGCGAGACCTCCAGTTAGGCTCGCAACCTGGACTGGTAGGGCGCGTCGCAGTGCTACGTAATCGTTCTTCATGGTGTCGATATCACCAATGATCGCATATAGGATAGATTGCATGCTCACCTATTGTCTTATGCAGGTGGTAAGTATTATGTATATTTTGTGCAGGAAAGAAGCACGGCCGTGGTAAGAATGGTTAAAAATTGGTTATGTATTATTGTTTAAAATGTGCCTTCAATATGAACCGCAAATTAATATAGTTCTAAATAGAAAGATCACTTCGTATGCTAGAATCCTTAATAAGCTGTATCGGTTTAGACGAGTAGGTTCGTCCCATCCACTAGCAAGTGTGCTAACCCCCAACTCCCCAGGTAAGGAGCGCGCTGCGGGAGCTCGGGACTAGACTGTAGTTGAAGAATGGGAGACGGCTCGAAGCTCTCATATTTTTAAGTATTTTGAAGCCCAACTCAGATCGAAGGCTTTTGTTCAAATGTATAAAGGGACATGAATGTATGGAACGCCGATGATTTTTTCACGGCGAGCTTGTCGAGAGTTTTTCTTTTGTGTTTCAAGATATAGCCGCAATGGCATATGTAATGTAAAAATGATCTTGCACATACTTTACAAGTTTATGAATGAAAAGCTAAATTTCTTCCTATTCTATGTCTTCAACTCTGCACTGTTTAATTTCAACGCGTCGTGTCAAAGGAAATTCCAAGTGCATATTCTTGCCTTGTGCAAG
Organism: Iris pallida; assembly: GCA_029216955.1. Taxonomy (NCBI): domain Eukaryota; kingdom Viridiplantae; phylum Streptophyta; class Magnoliopsida; order Asparagales; family Iridaceae; genus Iris; species Iris pallida. The sequence continues at coordinate 20,337,237 of JANAVB010020400.1, forward strand.
TCTAATAAAGACTTGCACGGTATCACGTCCCGGTTTGTGGGATCGATTTATCTCGAGTCAAGGCGAGGACGACCGATTCGACGAGTCGGGGCGTGACAAGTTGGTATCAGAGCACGGTTCACACCTCGGACCTTTCAAAATACTTTCTTTTAGATGCGGTTGCAATTTTTCAAAAACTATAATCTTCGACATATGCGGCCTGAAATAATCGTTCCATACATATAAGCCCGTAGATGTTTTGAGAATACTAACGGGTTTGCTCAATTTTATAGGAATGTCGAAAAGACCGGGTGTCCCCGCTGTCAACGCTACATTGATTAGCACGGATAGCACCGAAGACGCGATGCCTAGCGAATCCGCCATGGAGCGACTACTGCGTCTCATGGAACTCCAACAGCGCCAGCAGAGATGCAGCAACGACAGCTGTAAGAACAGATCCAGGCCCAAATCAGCGCCCAACAAAAGCAGATGGAGGCCCTGACCCGGATCGTGAGCACCATAGCGACCCAACAGAACTCGATGACCGCCATGTCAGAAGAATAAGTACAACCCGTAACGAAGAAGCACATGTCTTCCTCCTCCCTGCTCAATACGACCAAATTTAAGAAGATGAACCCGCCTGAATTCAACGGCCGAGCAGAGCCTGACGAAGTCATGGGGTGGCTAGTGAAGATTGAGGGTCTGTTCAATCTCCTCAGCATCAAGGGGTCCAAGAGAGTCGGGTGTACAGTCCTACAGCTAAACTTGAGGGCCTACGACTGGTGGGAGGCGAAAAAACAAGAAATCCAAGAGGCCGACCCCAATACCAAGATCTCGAGGGAGACGTTCAAACTGGCCTTCTTCGAGCAATACATTCCTCGAGCCGTTCGTCGACAGAAGGAAGAGGAATTCATGTCCTTGAAGCAAGGAAACCTGTCCGTTGAAGACTATGATGCTAAGTTCGCAAAGCTTACGAAGTTTGTCGGAGCCTTTCTGCCGAACAAGGAGGCATGGTACGAGCGCTTCCAGCAAGGCCTGAATGATGATTTGGGTTGGGACGTCATGAACCAAAGATGCCAGACTTACAGGAAATCATATAACGCCGCCCTTGATAGTGAACGGATCTTCGGTCGAGCCTCGCAGAAGACCGGGTCAAGCGTCCGCAACAACTTCAACAAGCGTCCTCACGACGTGGGAGGATCTGGTATGCCAAAGCGCTAAAACACGTTCGAGTATCGGGGGCCTCACCCCGGCGTACGGTACGTCCAGAACCAGAACATGGCGTCTCCTGCCCATGGTACAAACGCAGTGCCCGTAAACCCACAAAATTGCCAAGGGGCGCAAGGCCGAGTCTATGCACTGACTCGGGACGAAGTGTTCGCGTTCGATACTGTCATGATATGTATATTACTCTATAAAAATATGCATGTTAGAGTACTGTTCAATTCGGGTGCTACGCATAGTTTCATATCTGCCAATTTTGTAGAAGAGAATAAATTACCCATGCAACTTTTAGATATGAATCTTAGCGTTAGCACTCCATCGGGAGTAGATATGTCTGCCACTAAAATTTGTAGGGATGGTTACATCTGTATCGAAGGGAAAAGTCTATCCTTGGAAGTTATCGTCCTCGACATCAAGGAGTACGATATAATCCTCGGCATGAATTGATTGGGTGCATGCCACGCAACGATCGAGTGCGCGGAGAAGAGAGTCGTGTTCTGCTTTCCGAGCGAAACCGAGTTCTCCTATTCATACGAAGCAGCGTCAAAGGCAGCAATGATAATATCGGCGATTTCGGCAAGGCGTATGTTGCATTCTGGTTGCAGCGGGTACCTAGCATCAGTTTGAGACACGATAACGGAGATTGCAAGCACGGCCCAAACTGAAGTCGTGGCAGAATTTCCTATTGTGTTCCCAGATGAGTTACCAGGGATGCCGCCGAACCGAAAGATAGAATTCAGCATCGACACCTTTTCGAACACCCGACCGATATCTAAAGTACCCTATCGAATGGCACCGGCAGAGCTGAAGGAACTGAAGGTACAACTACAAGAGTTGCTAGATCGCAGATATATTCGTCCTAGCGTCTTTCCGTAGGGTGCTCCAGTGTTGTTTGTAAGGAAGAAGGATGGGTCGATGCGGCTGTGTATCGACTATTGAGAACTTAACAAAGCCACGGTAAGAAACAAGTACCCGCTGCCGAGGATAGACGATTTGTTTGACCAATTGCAAGGGGCGACGGTATTTTCCAAGATTGTTCTTCGCTCAGGCTACCATCAATTGAAGATCAAGTCTGAGGACGTGCCGAAGTCTGCCTTCCGAACTCGATATGGTCACTACGAATTTCTAGTTATGCCCTTCGGCTTGACAAACGCTACTGCCGCATTCATGGATCTGATGAACCGGGTGTTCCGACCGTTCATAGACAAATTTGTTATCGTATTCATCAATGACATTCTCATATATTCGAAAAGCAAGGGCGAGCACGTGGAGCACTTGAAGACGGTGCTACAGACTCTGCGTGAATACCAACTTTATGCCAAGTTAAGCAAATACGAGTTCTGGATGAGCAACGTGATGTTCCTTAGGCACGTTGTCTCAGCTGAAGGCGTCACGGTGGACCCAAAGAAGATTGAAGCGATAGTTTAATAGAAGCGGCCTACCTCAACAGGCGACATCCGAAGTTTCCTCGGCTTGGCAGGCTACTACCGTAGATTTGTGAAAGACTTTATCAAAATCGCATCTCCTTTGACTCGCCTCACTCAGAAGGGAGTCGCATTCGAGTGGAAAGACGCATGTGAATCTAGTTTTCAAGAGTTAAAGAAATGACTCATCCCAGCGCCGATCCTTGCACTTCCGGATGGGCCAGAAGGGTTTCAAATATTTAGCGATGTATCGCGAACTGGTTTGGGATGCGTGCTTATGCAAAGGGATAAGGTGATTTCGTTTGCTTCGAGACAATTGAAGCAATACGAGAAGAATTACCCTACGCATGATCTTGAGTTAGCGGCGATCATGTTCGCATTGAAGCTATGGCGGCACTATCTTTATGGTGTGGCTTACAGCATCTATACGGATCACAAGAGCCTCAAATATATCTTTACCCATTGGGACTTGAACTTACGGCAGCGGCGTTGGCACGAACTCATCAAAGACTATGATTTGACTATCGTGTGCACGCCAGGTAAGGGAAACGTCGTGGCAGACGCTCTGAGTAGAATGTTTGCTGGATGCTTGTCTATCAACCGTAACACACAGGGGCAAAACGGTAATTTTGGGCAAAAATGGTGTCCGCCGCTGGACCCGCTTTGCACCAAAAAATGTGCCAAAGTCTATGGTCTCTAAAGCCATCAAACTATATGTTTACGGATCCGGTTTTTCGATACGAATCCAACCGTATGTCCAAAGTTAGATTCCGGCGGGCCGTGCAAAAAATCGCCCGTTGAATCGGACCGTGGGGCCCACAAAACGGCGATCCGATCAACTGTCTCAGAATCGGACCAAACTTGGCATACAGGACCAGAAAAATGATACGGTCCTATTGGCGTAAATTTTGTCTCGATCTGACGAACGTGCACAAAGTAATTGAGAAATTTACACAGAGGCCGATACGGTGAATTTTGACGGATACGCATCAAATTCGTCGCGCACACGCGACCAATTTGAATTCCATCAAAGCCCACACGACCACAAGCCGTTACGCACCTTTCGATGCTTTCGGTTCGCGACCACGTCGCCCGAATTGGCAGGACGCACGTCGTACCGGAGGGTTTTCTAAGTTTTATAAAACAGATTTATGTTATTTTTTCTAATCTTTGTAAACCAATAACTTGATACAAAATAAACGAAAGTGAAAACTACCAAGACCGTCTAGAAGGTGTATAGGTTGTCTATAAACCCCTTCAGGTGGATTTTAGAAAGAGTCGACATCCTGCGTGCAATTCGCGTTGCAAGATGGGGGGTCAGTCCAAGTTCACACTGTTCTGTTTTTGTCGAAAAACAGGTTTTTTCCTGATTTGGTTTTGATATTTCGTCGAATCAGGATCATTTCAATCTGAAGTGTTTGATGGGATCCCTAGATGGTTATATGGGTTGTCCGTAGGATTTTACGGGATCGAAAATGATCGAACAGGTGAATAAAAAATCGATTGCAAACTATGTACCTGCAACTGCTGCTGTTTTACTTCCAGTCCCTCGCGCGTGCGCCGTGCCTTGCTGCGGCGGTTCCCGGCCGCGTGCGACGGTTCCCGGCCGCGTGCGGCGGTGGCGCCGGCGGCGGGTGGCCGCCCAGGTGACTGGGGTGGGTCGTCCGGTTTAGGGTTAGGGTTTCGAGGTTATCATCTCTCCCTCCCTCTTATACAAGTAGGCGCGTGTGCGTGTGTTTGCTCGGGATGTTTGCGCTCGGGCTGGAGATTTCCTGTACGGGGGGGCTGATCGTAGGTTTGGGCCGGGCTGGGTTTGCCTGGCCGGCCTGGGCTACTACTGCTTCTCTTTTTTTTAATTCTCTTTCCTTTTCTTTTATTTCTTTCTTTTTCTTTTTCTTTTTCTTTTATATTCATTTCATATATATATTATATATATTCATTTCATTTCATATATATATATATATATATATATATATATATATATATATATATATATATATATATATATATATATATATTTATATTTATATATATATATATATATATATGTATATATGCACACATATACATATATATTATATAAACCCACTTATATACGTATATTTATATTTACATAAATACACACATATATTTAATATATATTTATATACTCATACACACACATATATTTAATATATATTCATGTATACATACACCCATGTATAATGTATAATATATATATATATATATTTATATATACATACACTTGCACATATACCTATATATATGCATATACATATATATAAATTCCTATATATATACATATATATATTCACAAACATATGACAAAATAATATCTATATACGCACATATATATCTATATGTATACCTATACATATACATATATATAGTCACGCACATATAACCAAATATACTCCAAAATCTTATTATATATCTAGAATGACATATACAATATTTATATATATACATATACACATATATACATGTATAAGCACAAGCCATATAAATAATATTTATTACATAAGTAAACTAAACAATATTTAATATTTATAATAACATTTAATGGGCTAGTGACAAGAACTATAGTTGTACACCCAAAATCTGTATAGTCTAGATCCCAAAATACACAAGTATGTCTAAGGAAAATAGTTGTCATATTTCCAAAATATTTCCAAAATAATATTCAATCAATATCAATAAATTGATATTATATAGATATATAACAATTAATTAGAAAAATAATTTATTGACCAATTAAATTAAGATACGAAGTATACTCTCAAAATAAATATCAATACGGACGTCTTAGGACTCACTATAAGCCTACACGGGCTTGGGCTCGGTTCGGGCCCAGTCCGGACTATTTTGGTATAACCAAAATGCCTAAAAGTCAAAAATATTAATAAATAACTAACTAAACCATTTATAGGATTAACTCGTAACTTGGTCTGGTTTTCCTAGTTATGACACACTTATGGCTTGACATTCCTCTACCATGGCTAAACACTAGTCAAAGCACGCTACTGCACTACCCGTGCCATGATTCTTAGTCGTCTGGTACTTCAAAACTTAACCATGGCTAAAGTCATCTACCGTAATAATTAACTAAATAATTAATTCTAAAAATCTAAAATCACCATTTAAATCAAATAAATAATAAAAAAATAATTCAAAATTTTTGGGAAGGGAAGCTACACAACGTTTATGTCACAGTGCATGGCCTGTCAACGGGTGAAGGTCGAGCATCAAAGACCAGGCGGGGAGCTACAGAACCTCGACATTCCAATATGGAAGTGGAATGACATCTCTTTGGATTTTATCATGGGCCTTCCGAAGACGTCGCGGAAGAATGATGCGACTTGGGTCATTGTCGATCGTTTGACCAAATTCGTTCATTTTATCGCTATCAAAGCATCATGGAGCGCCGATCGGTTAGCTCAGATTTATATCAATGAGATTTTCAGACTACATGGGGTACCTGTCACAATCATTTCGGACAGAGACGGGCGATTCTTATCATATTTCTGGACGAGTCTAGAGGCAGCGCTGGACACTAAGTTGAACCTTAGCTCCGCGTACCACCCGCAAACCGATGGCCAAACAGAAAGAGTGAATCAGATCCTGGAGAATATGTTACATCTGTGTGCGATAGATTTGAAGACTAGTTGGGACACGCACTTGCCGCTCGTGGAGTTCGCGTACAACAACAGTTATCAATCGAGCATCCAGATGGCTCCCTACGAGGCACTTTACGGAAGGAAGTGCCAATCTCCAATTTGCTGGGACGAAGTCGGGGAGCGACAGGTGCTCGGGCCAGAACTAGTCGAACAAGCCGTCGAGAAGGTCCGCATGATTCGAGATAGGCTCCGTATTGCTCAGAGTCGACAAAAAAGTTATACAGATACTCGCCGACGACCGTTAGAGTTTTCGGTTGGGGACCATGTGTTTCTGAAGGTGACGCCGATGCGGGGCACATACGATTCGGAGTAAAGGGCAAACTGAGTCCGAGATTTGTAGGGCCCTTCGAGATTCTCGAAAGAGTGACGACAGTTGCTTACCGGATCTCGCTACCTCCTGTCCTGGCTGAAGTGCACGACGTCTTCCATGTCTTCCAACTTCGGAAGTACGTGCATGACCTAAGTCATGTGGTTAGTTTCGATCAGTTGGAGCTGTGCGCCGATCTATCATACTCGGAGGAGCCCGTGCAAATTTTGGACCGTAAAAAAAGATCCTATAGAGCCGATCGATGTCCTTAGTTCGTATACTCTAGCGCAACCATTCAGTCGAGGAGTCGACGTGGGAACTAGAGGCGGAGATGAAGGAGAAGTACCCTTCACTTTTCGTCGACAAAGGTCAGACCCTTGTTCTTAAGTTTCAGGACGAAACTTTTTCTTAGTGGTATATTATGTAGTGCCCCGCTCCCATTGGGGTGAAGCACTATGTAATAGGCTCGTAGCAGGTCAGACATGGTCGGAAACATAGATGGCTAGTCTGACTCGGCGACGAGTTTGGCATACAAAGACCATGGCATCAATAAAATCGATTTAGACGAGTGATATGAGTACTGTTCCAACTAATGGATCGGCTACTTTTGGAATGAGTCCTAGATGCGGTAGGCTGCATCTTGGCGAATGAACTCTAAAGAGAGCGACGCAACCCGTCTGCCGTTGGTTTTATTAGTTTTCTTGGCTTTCTGAACGAATTGTTGCGTGAATTTGATAGTGTGCTTTCGCCTCGATTTCTGAATGCGTCTTTGGGAATTTCGAAGGAGGGAATGAAGGAAGGGTTCTAATTTGATGCTAGTACCATTGTAGGAGTTCGTATAACTGACGCTTGACCATCGCGAAGCGTTCTCCTACTCTCGGCACAATCTCTTTAGGTGGGTGGTTCTTCGGCCCCTTCTTTTCTACTCCTTCCCGCCAACTAAATTCTTAAAGTTCAACGTTCAAATCGATGATGCTAACGGAATATATGCTTGCCACTAAGAACAAGAACTCGGGATAATATATCAACCTAGAGAAGTTAATCCCGAATCTATAAGTTCACACTAAGTAGAGAAAAGATAAAGTTCTAAGAAATAGATAGAATTTATTTCATGCCCTGTAAAACACAACAAAAAAACCTTGGTTGCGGTATACCACGCCTCGGAGAATTTGGTGCCTACGGGATGTTAAATCAGAATGTACAGCTTCGAAAAAAAGGACCCTTGCACGAGTAGGATTATGCGGTTTGATAATGGTTACGCTATGCAATTTACTTCATACATATTAAACTGTTCATACATTCGCATGGTCATGGACGACTTGTGCACAAGGTGAGCTTTCCTCGAGACGGTATCCGGGGCCCTGGGACCGAATCGGCCTAGGGGGAAATTATGTAAATCATGCTTCGGCACGAGGCATTGCGAGACCTCCAGTTAGGCTCGCAACCTGGACTGGTAGGGCACGTCGCAATGCTACATAATCGTCCTTCATGGTGTCGATATCACCAATGACCATATATAGGATAGATTGCATGCTCACCTATTGTCTTGTGCAGGTGGTAAGTATTATGTGTATTTTATGTAGGAAAGGAGCACGGTCATGGTAAGAATGGTTAAAAATTGGTTATGTATTATTGTTTAAAATGTGCCTTCGATATGAACTGCAAATTCATATAGTTCTAAATAGAAAGATCACTTCGTATGCTAGAATCCTTAGTAAGCAGTGTCGGTTTAGACGAGTGGGTTCGTCCCATCCACTAGCAAGTGTGCTAACCCCCAACTCCCCAGGTAACGAGCGTGCTGCGGGAGCTTGGGACTAGACTGTAGCTGAAGAATGGGAGGCGGCTCGAAGCTCTCCTATTTTGAAGTATTTTGAAGCCCAACTCAGATCGAAGGCTTTTGTCCAAATGTATAAAGGGGTATGAATGTATGGAACGTTGAGGATTATTTTACGGCAAGCTTGTCGAGAGTTTTTTTTGTGTTTCAAGATGTTGCCGCAACGGCACATGTAATGTAAAAATGATCTTGCACATACTTTGCAAGTTTATGAATGAAAAGCTAAATTTCTTTCTATTCTATGTCTTCAACTCTCTGCACTGTTTAATTTCAACGCGTCGTGTCAAAGAAAATTCTAAGTGCATATTCTTGCCTTGTGCAAGTCCAATAAAGACTTGCACGGCATCACGTCCCGGCTCGTAGGATCGATTTATCTCGAGTCAAGACGAGGACAACCGATTCGGCGAGTCGGGGCGTGACAAGGTTCGGTCACGGCAGGCGTCATCGTTGAATTGTTGTTGGCCACGACCGATTGTACGATTTGCTGGAGTATATTCAGCTGCTGCTCCAGCAGCTTGAATTGAGCATCGAACCGATTCTCGAAGTGGGTCTGACGAGCCTCCGCCTGCTGACGATGGAGCTCATTTTGACGTTGCTATATTTCGAGCATCTGCAGCATCCGTTGTATCGGGTCGCTGGAAGGTCCGGCCACGGTAGGCGTCATTTTCGTTGGATTGACGGAATGCTCGGGTCTAGAAGTACTCGAGCCGCTGGAAGCGCTCGTCTCGTCCTCTTCCCGAGCTCCCGTAACTGCAGGGAAAAGAAGGGCAACTCTCGTTAGTTTCAAAAAATGTCATGGGTTCAGCGTATGGAACAACTCATCTCATCGACACGAGGTCAATGGTTGGGGACTAGAAACTCGACACTGGAGGCCAAAGACGTAAAGCCGTGCTCTGATACCATTATGTCACGCCCCGATTCCGTCGAATCGATAGTCGTCCCCCGGGCGTGATGCCGTGCGAACCTAATTTGCGATTGCACAAGGCATAGTCATAAGATAATCCGAGACACGAGATCTAAGAGAGTATGCAGACAAATTAAATCACACATTAAGTAAAGAAAACTTTGATCTTTATTGATAATAAACATCATTTACAGACTCCAGTACATGACTCGTGTCGTGCGGGCTATAACATGACTCAATTACAAAAGTGTGCCGATGAGATAGCCGTTCTATACATTGTACGCATCCCTTAATATACAACAAAGTACTCCAGTGACCTAGAATGGAGGGATGCTAAGTCATTTTTCTTGGACAGTTGAGAGTCTTCAAAAGTGGAGTTACGGAACAAGTCTTCGACGCGCGGCCGAAACTTCAAAATTCATGAACGTCGCCAAGCTAGTTGGCACGTCCTTCCTGATTCGCGGGACCTGCAAAGAGCGAGAATCAGTACGATCACATGTACTGGCGAATGGCTAATTAAAATCCAAGCTTTGTATTTGATTCAAGCAATTTTATAAACATGTTAGCTAGCTATTTATGTGATCTTTCTAACCATCCTGATCAATTTGCATGTTAACATGTTTCGAGGCAAGTAATGAATTTGTAAACATTAAGCAGCTATCATATTCATCCCGTGTCACGTGCATTTGTTAAGCAGTGAAAAGGGTATGAAGGCCACTGGCAATGTCAAGCCATCGCGGACTATAGCTGGGTTAGACAGCGACCCTTTCGCGGCGCGTAGCGAGCCCTGTGCGAAAGTTCCCGTATAACCCACAACGAAGTAAGACTGGCGCTTGCTATACTCGTTCCTTCCGGGCCGAATTGGTCCCTTGGCCTAGGCAACCGTTCGAAGAAACTACACCTTGTCGACAAGTTGTCCAATGACCGTTTTGCAGAGTCTTGAAATATGCTCTCTCTTTTCTAGAACCTTATTATTTTTCTTTTATGTGCGAAACTTAGCCTTTGTTATGAACTTAATCGATTTACTTACTTAGCTATATCGTTGCGATAAACGTTAATCGATTCATTTATTGTTTTGCATAAGCTAAGTGGAATTGCATAAGGAAGCATGTTTTCTATTTTCAATACCGGCAGTTTGATAGCAAGTGTTTCGTGAAGAATCGTGCCACGATTTCTTTGATTCTACACTATTTTGACAAGCATTCATTTACTTCATATTGATTTTGAAGTAGAAGGACGAGGCGAAGGAGGTCAGCCACTCGCCTTAGACTTGCTTCAAGCGAGCGACCGATTGGCTGCACTGACATCACCTATACGATCACCTGCAATCGCATAAGCAACTGATTAGAATACTATGTAATTCAAGGAATTTCAATATGAATGTGAAGCTCGATAATGCAAGTCACGAAAATCCATTCGAAAACATTCACGAAAAATGCATTCACGAAAACCAAAGCCAAAGCCAAATCAAGTGCGGCATGAAAATCAGAGCAACGGGAGGTCTCTCCCGACTCAGCCGCAGAGCCAATCCTTGAGGCACAACCTCCTGAATATGGGACTTGGTTCCGAAGAAGCCATTCCATAACGTGGAGTGGATCTTAATTCATCCGTTCCCGTTCGATCGACTCGGCCGATTCTGACCTATCGGTCCCGACTGAATCGATATCGACAGTATTCCTTTCTCACGCACCCCGTGGACGAAAATGGGGCACAATATAGGGACGAGGCACTACAGTGCTTCGTGCACGACTTTTTCGGAGGCCGGTAACTTTAATTTTTGTTTATTTTGTTTGCAAATTATTGGAGGAGAAGAGCAATATTTTCTAACAATGTCTTGTACTTATTCATGCAACATAGCCAGCAATCCTTACATATAGAGCACTCAAATACTCAATATCCTAAGACTAGCTTTCTTATGCTGGAACTTGTACATGGTAATAATCAAGAAAGCAGGGACACTCCGAAAAAAATGTGCCATGTCCTATCATATCGTGTCGGACATGTATCGGAACAATGACACAAACAATCCTAAATACACTAGGACACACCTAAATAATATTCATGTACACTTCGGGATTGGTTATCAGTAGAGATTTTGAGATAACTAGTACACAAACCTAGAAATTTTTGAGGAAAAAGAAAATAAGAAGCACAACAGCAACAATGGCAATCCATTTCCTTTAAGTACCCTTTGGATAACGAAAGGTATATTCATTAGTATATACTGGAGAAAAGACTGTAAGAAAAATGAAACAAAATGTATCCCTGAAGATATTGGTTAATTTACCTTAACAAAAAAAGCTTAATTGCAACTTGATATCCTTAACTATTCTAGTTTTTCAACTTGGTACTCTGAAAAAAATGGGACCAAAATATTCTTGTTCTAAACTTAAAAACTACCGTCCCCCTCCCCCCCCCCCCGCTCTCTAGCCACCCCCTTTTGCCCCCTCCTCTGGCTGCACTAACCGTCCCACCTCTCTCTCTCCGCGGTGCCGCCGCCACTGCCGTCATTGTCGGCTTCACGTGCGCTCAGAGAGAGGGGGCGGTGGTGTAGCCGGGGGGGGTGAGCGGTGCCTGGGGGGTTGGGCTGGGGGGAGGGTTGTGCCAGAGGGGCCGGGAAGGGAACAGGGTGGCCGGAGGGGGGATTGTAGAGGTGGGAGGATGGGGTTGGGTTGGGATAGGAAGGGAGGGGTAGTTTTTATTTTTATTTTTTGGGTGTAAAGTTGTAAATATTAAATAGTTGATTGTATTTAAGTTGTCGAGTAAAAAAAATTAGGTCATCAAATTGTCGAGTAAAAAAATTTTATGATATCAAGTTGAAAAACTGGAATAGTTGAGGGCCTCGAGTTGCACTTAAGCCAGAAAAATAATAAAAAATATGTAAGGAACTATAAGTGAAGTCAACATGTTTGTTCTCCAGTTCGCCCGGTTCCAAAAAAGAAAATATCTGCAATATGAATAATTTAGTTATAGGAAAAGAAGAAAAAAAAAGTCACAATGATAACAATGAAGGGTTGAGGAAAGAACCTTTGAAGCATATTAATAATCAAGATGTTTAAAACATATGAATACTTCAATCTAAAAGATTCTGAACTTTGTTGAAGAGAAACTACATAATACTCGTAGGGTTTGAACTTTTGGGTTTTGAAGATAAAGAGGAGAAGGAGAAGATGAAAAAAGAAGAAGAGATTTTTATTGGTTATAAATAAGAAAAATGCAATCCATTATGGCTGGATATCCAGTGGCTATGTTCTTCAATTCAACCGAATTTATGAACTTTTTGTTCTGGACCAATTTGCTCACATGAACGGTGATGCGCAAACAGTAGCTACTACTACACCTTCTTCAACACTCCCCCTCAAGCGAAGCGCGGAGTAAACGTCAAGTTTGTTCAAGAGACTTTGAAATATGGGTCCCCTAATTTCTTTTGTGAACACATTTGCGAACTGCCTTGCCGAAAAAATAGAGATGAGAGAAATTTATTTGGAATCAAGTTTTTCTCGGATGAAATGGCAACAAATCTCTATGTACTTTGTACAATCATGTCGAAGCGGATCACTTGAAATACTTATAGCTAATCAGTCATCACTGTGTAGTCGAACAGGAAGTTCAAACTTTATTTCCAGTTCTTGCATGAGTCTCCGAGTCCAAATTCCTTGAAAAAAATGCTTTGTACTCCATATCAGCATTGGATCTCGAAACTACTGATTCTTTCTTATTTCTACATGTTACTAAATTTTCTCCAACCTAGAAGTAATAACTTGTGGTTTACCTTCGATCGTCAATAGAGCCTGCCCAATCAACATCTATAAATACTTCAATCCATAGATAATCATTTCGCTTGAACATGATGCCTTTGCCATGACACGTATCGTATGATCCTATCAACAACTAGGAGTTGTGCTATCCCGAGAAGCATGAATAATCTGAGTTACCAAACTAACCGCATATGCAACGATGTGTAAGTGAAATTTAGGGAACATTTGTATAATTTTGGTAATCTCGGTAAAATTTTGAGGACTTTTGTCAAATTTAGAAGGTCCAATAATTTATAAAGGTCCCTTAAATTTTATAAAGACCCAATAATTTTACAATGACCTCCTAAATTATATAAATTCCCCCTAAAATTTATAAAGCTCCAATAGAAAGACTCCAGCTGAGTATCTTGTAATCGCACTTGGTCCCAAAATTTTAGGCACAAGTTGTAGGACTGCAAATGCAGCTCGCAAGCTGAACTCTAAATTAGTATCCGCAATTTGTAAGGGTCGTTCTAGCTATATAAGAAGTTGTTGATTATGATTATGTTATGATTAAGAATAATAAGATTAGTTAATTAGTCGAGAACTCCACAGAGATCATTTCGATTTTATTAGAAATGAGGATTCAGAATATCACACATTGATCGATCAAACAGGGATTCCGCAACTGAGCCTATCCATGCGGTTATGCACTCTTCAAATAGGAATCCATTTTCTGAAAGATCCTGGCTTTCGTGCTTTGGTGAGTTGTCCGAGATCCTTTCGATGATGTATGTTGTGTTGAAGGGATATATATATGTTGGAGTTTTTCCTTTCTTTGACTTGTAGAGAGCTTGCTCTCAAACAAGCCATGTAAGTTTAGTCCCACATTGGCTAGAAAAACTCATGGGTATCTCAATATAACTCCTCTTAAGGAATGGAGAGATGCACATGGGGTGGTGACCCTAAGGAGGGGACCATGTGGGTGATTTTACATTGAGGTAAGGATAAGACACCGATTAAAAGCATTCACGCTTTTTGGCCAAGCTCAATTTAATTCCATATGGGCTAAGCCCCGAAGGGGGTTAGCGACTCAGACTCGGGCTCATGGGCTCATGAGGCATAATATGATATTTTGTTGGCGTACTTTGCACTTAGCACGTCAGCATCATCGCTAGGCGCATAGTGTGCTTAAGTTGCGCTTGTTGCGCTGCCGGTTGCGCGTCCAGATGGCACACCAGTTGGCGTGGCCAGATGGCGCGACCAGATGGCGTGGCCAGATGGCGCGCAGTGGCGAGCGTTGCGCTCAGGAGATGCAGGTGCGCGCATGTTGCACAAGTGCGCACGGACGCGTGTGGCGCAGGTGGCACAAATTATGCAAGTACGTGCGGGCACGACTGGCGCAGGTGCTGACTGTGCGCACCTTGTGCACGCGCTCTCGCACACTTGAGCGTTGAATGCTAGGCGCGCGCAACCATGTGCGTAGTGGCGCAACATGGTGCTCGCACACGTTGGCGCTCAGTGGCGTACAGGTTGTAACTAAACCGTTTCGTAACGTGCGATAACGGATCCGATAATTTTGGATCTGACATTCAAACGTCGTGCACATTCCGAATCTAGGCAGTTACAGAGAGAGCTTATATATAGAGTCTCTCTCTCTCTCTCTCAGGAACGCATGTTTTGATGAAATTTTCCATAGAAAGAGAAGAAAGCGCTTCTGTATAGGCGCCACTTGTGAGTTCTCAGTTTTCCGAGGAGTCCGTCCGTGAGCAGATTGGCAGAGCGTTCTAGAGTTCTTTTGAACTTGCTGGTTCCTGGAAGCTGACCGTTTGGACGGATCTAGCTTTGAGCGTCAGTGTTCTAAACACCCTAGCAGGCTTTCCCTAATTACGAAAATCTTTTTAGATTTCTTGTTTGTCACCTTTACGAAAATCTTCTTAGATTTTTTATTTTCAAAATCCTCCTAGGATTTCTGTTTTGCACCTTCTGCTGAAGTGCTGCAATCGAATCACAAGAGTTTTCTTCTGATATTCGTGCCCAGGGACTAACAATCTCAAAGCTAGATCAGAAGATGGAAAACTCTCGTGCCTCTCTCATTGATACCTGCTTTAATAAGTTAGAGAAATTCGATGGAGAACACTTTCAGATCTTGAAGAGAAAGATCACACTTAATCTTCAACTCGTGGACGTCGACCATGTATTAATTGAGGATGAACCGATGATTCTAGAAGGTGGTATTGTTGCCGCTGTTGCTGCTGCACATGTCAAGCAGAGTAAATGGAAGAGAGAAACAGCATCTGCAAACTGCTGATTCTCAATTCCATGGAAGATTTTTTGGCAGAGTCCTATTCCAAGAAAGTGAAGGCCAAAAAAATTTGGGAGTCTTTGGGAAAGCTCTATAAAGATGACGAGAACAGGTCCAAAATATTCATCGTCGAGAAGTACCACAAGTGGCTCTTCGAAGACGAGAAGGCGATGCTGCCTCAGGTGAAGGAATTCTTGAAGTTGCGCCAGAAGATGGATGACGAAAAAATGCTACTCGTCGACAAGTTTGTCGTTGGAGGGATCATCTCGAAACTTCATGCTGGATGGAGCAATTTTTATGCTAGAATGCATCGGAAGAAGCTGGACATTAGCTTGGAAGATCTCCTGCAAGAGATCCACGTTGAGGACGAGATACGATCTCAACAGAAGATGGACTCTCTGTCCAAACAACTAGCTAAGGCCAACTTGGTGCAGACAAGTGAGTTCAAGGGGAAGCATACGGCTTCTCATCACAAAAAGAAGGACTCCACTAATCTGAAAGTGAAGGGTCCTTCGTTCAAGCAACAGAAGTCCAAGTCCCACGTGACTTGTTTCAACTGTGGCAAGAAGGGCCACTACAAGAGTGAATGCAAATCCAAGCCCAAACAATCAGAGCAAGGTGAGCCTAGTAAGGTTTTATTGGTTTCTAATATTGTTGCTATGATCGCTCAGGTTATAGCCGTGGGGGCTGACTCTGACTGGTGAATAGACACTAGTGCAACGTGCCATGTCTGTTCTGGCAAGAAATGGTTCGTCACGTACCAGCCAACTTCTGAGAAAGTTGTCATGGCGACTCAGGCCCAAGCTGAAGTTCTGGGGATCGGGACTGTAGAGCTGAAACTCACTTCCGGGAATACTCTGACACTTCAAGGTGTAAAGCATATTCCAGTGATTGCCAAGAACCTGATCTCTGGGAGCCTGCTTAGCAATGCAGGCTTGAGGATGGACATCAATGCTGGACAAATTGTGATGTCCAAAAATGGAACATACTTCGGAAAAGCTTTTCAAACCGAAGGGATGTTTAAAATTCAGCTTGTAAACCAGTCAAATAAAATAAATGTAGTTGCTCTTTCTGATTATTCTCTTGAGTTGTGGCATAATAGGCTAGGACATGTTCATCATAAAAGAATACACATAATGTCTCTTTTAGGACTTATCTCCAAATGTGGAGGTAAAGTAGAGAAGTGTGAAGTATGTGCTCAGACGAAGATCACTAGAAAACCCTTTCATCGGGTCAATCGAAGCACAGATCTTCTGGAGTTGGTGCACTCCGATATCTGTGACTTTAAGCAATTCTCTACAAAGGCCGGGGTGAAGTATTTTATAACCTTCGTCGATGACTTCTCTGAGTACGCATTCGTCTACTTGCTCAAATCTAAAGATGAAGCGTTCGAGAAGTTCAAGAAGTTCCGGGCCGAGGCTGAACGGCAAACTGGATAATAACTCAAGAGGCTAAGAAGTGATCAAGGCGAAGAATATCGGTCTCATAAATTCGGATCGTTCGGCAAAGAACATGGAATCATCAACGAGACTACTACTCCGTATTCTCCTCAATCTAACGGAGTAGCAGAGAGGAATAACTGAACGTTGACAAAAATGATGAACTCAATGTTGCTAACTGCGGGTCTTCTAAAATGCTACTGCGGATAAGCTGCATTGATGGCCACTTTTATTCTGAATAGAGTGCAATATGCAACTTCGGATATAACTCCTTACGAACTCTGGTTCAAAGTCAGACCTAACTTGAATGTCATTCGAGTGTAGGGGTGTCTGGCTTATGTGAAGCTCCCAGATCTGAAGATCAGAAGCTGGGGACAAGGACTAAGAAGACGATCTTCTTGGGGTATGCCGAGAAGAGTGATGCTCGAAGATTTTTTGATATTGAGTCAAATCATATCATCGAATCTCGCGATGCTGAATACTTTGAAGACAAGTTTGCAAGGCACAAAAACATTGTTCTCACAGACATTCCGGAGAATGATGAAGGTGCAAAGGAGACTGAAAAAAATGAGCCAGTAGTCCAAGATGAAGTTGTTGGTAAGGAGACAACAATTGAACCAGAACCGCTAAGCCGTCAACAAAGCGAGCAAGGAGACCGAAGAACTTCAGAGATGACTTCGTCACCTATCATATGGAAGCAGATCCTCTTACATAGGATGAGGCAATAAAGAACAGAGATACTGTCTTCTAGAAGGAGGCGATAGACAATGAAATTGACTCAATCACCTCCAATTACACTTGGATATTGGTTGATTTACCCGAATGAGCAAAACCCATCGGATGCAAGTGGATCTTCAAGAAAAAGATGAAAGCTGATGGAACCATTGATAAGTTCAAGGCCAGGCTAGTGGCCAAGGGGTTTTCTCAAAAGCAGGTGATTGACTACTTTGACACGTATGCTCCAGTAGCCCGGATGACAACCATCAGATTGTTAATTGCTCTTGCAGCAATACACAAGCTGGTGATACATCAGATGGATGTGAAAATGACATTCCTGAATGGCGAGTTGACCGAAAAGATTTATATGCAACAACCATAAGGATTTGTCGTCAGAGGTCTTGAAGACAAAGTCTGCAAGTTGGTGATCTCTTTACGGTTTAAAGCAAGCTCCCAAAATGTGGCATGAGAAGTTTGACAAAGTTATAAGATCAAATGGCTACAGGGTCAGCGAAACAGACAAATGTGTCTATACAAAATTTGCTGATGGAAGAGGAGTCATCGTTTGTCTATACGTGGACGATATGCTAATCCTAGGTACGAATACAAGCTGTGTCACGGAGACAAAGAAGTTTCTCTCGACAAAGTTCAGTATGAAGGACTTAGGGGATGCTTATGTTATCTTGGGACTCAAGATCATCCGAACAGACACTGATTGGCACTGTCATAGTCTCATTACATTGAGAAGATGCTCACTAGATATGGGTATCATGATCTTTCTATAATTGATACGCCGTACCAAAGTGACGAGAAGCTGGAGCCAAACTCGAAGGAAAGCATCAGGCAATTGGAGTACGCTAGCGTCATCGGGAGTTTGATGTACGCTACTACTGCTACTAGGCCTGACATAGCTTTTATCGTGGGAATGTTGAGTCGATTCACTAGCAATCCAGGCATTGAGCATTGGAAAGCTGTGAAGCGTGTTATGAGATATCTCAAGAAGACTCAGACATATGCACTGCACTTCATCGGAGAGCCGTCGGTAGTAGAAGGCTTCAGTGATGCCAGCTGGTGCTCAAAATTGGAGAGCAAAAGGTCCACATGTAGATTTATTTTCACTGGATGGAGCTGTTGTATCGTAGAAGTCGAAGAAGCAGACTATGCTCTCGCGGTCATCCATAGAATCTGAGTTCTTTGCACTTGATACCGCAGCAGAGAAAGTAGAATGGCTTCGGGACTCCAGTGGTTGGGGCGCAAATACCGACAATTCCGATATACTATGACAACCAGGCGACTGCAGCAGTGGCATCAAATGATCTCTTCAATGGGAAAAAGAAAACTGTGCAGTTAAAGCACAGGGCAGTGAATGATCTCATCAAGAGAGGTGTCATTGCAGTGATCGATGTTCGAAGTCAGGAGAACCTGGCGGATCCGTTCACGAATGGCCTCAAGCGCCAGTGTAGGTCCTAAAAAATCAAGTTGCACCTATTAACAAAGTCAGAAAATCAAGAAATACAACTTTCAAATGAACTGCGCAGACATCCGATTGTGCATCATTCAGATTGCACACATCAGACAGCGCACACTTTCAACTGCACAGGCTGACGTGGCAATGTCATCATTATCTGACAAAATCAAATTTTTCTGACAGCTGACAGCACAAAGAACGAGAACAATGTTCATTTATTGTACCGTACAGCGCTCGAGGATAGTTGGACAGCTGTACATGCAGCGTAATCTAGTGCCTGCGTAATCCAGACCAGCGCAATCCATCTCAGCGCAATCCGAAGTCAGCGCAATTCATGTGGCGTACTTTATCATGACAATTGACAAAAGTACACGTGGCATACATGCCATCAATTGTTCGTTACGTGGCAACCGTCTTCACACGATCATACGCATTTCAATCAAATGATACCATATGTCCAAGACAGTTGGCCCACGAACAGACAACTGCCTGCGCAGTCTGATGCTGCGCAAACCAGTGCCTGCACAATCCAACTTGCGCCATCCAGAATAACTAAAAGTTAGTTATTTCCAGAACTCTATAAATAGAGTTTCAAGTCTTCATTCAAGGGGATCAGACATAAAGTTCAGAAATATCAGAGAGTTCAGGAGTTCTTGCCCAAGTGCTGCTGCATTCTTCCGAGGCTTTTGCCTTCAATTCTCCGAGGGTTTTGCCTTCAAGTCAACTTCAGAGGCTATCGTCTTCAAAGTTCACATCGTCCAAGGGATAAAGCAATCGTCTTCTAGATTGGATTCCTACAGTTGTACTTTTCCAGAATTCTTGTAATCTTTACAAAGTTTGTATCAATAAAGTTTCATACTTTTGTTTTTGCAAACAAAATAGTGACTCTGCTGGGGATAACTTTCTCCTCTGACGAGGAAGTGACAACTCAATGTGACGTTACGTCTATCGGAAAGACGTAGAAGACGCTGGTTGTGAAGGTCAACCAGACGGCCTACGAAGCCATAATCAACTCCAAGACCATCCCCCTGTAGCCTCCCTTCCCGAAAATTTGGAAATATTTTATTTTTACTTATTTTAATTAAAGGGTGATTTTTAGATTTTATGATTAATTAATTATTATAGCTAATTGCTATATATATACAATTATTGGTTATTAAGTTTTTGTTATTATTATTATTATTATATATTGGGATTTTTAGTTAATAATATTGTTTTTATATTAATTTATTATAAACATACATAATATATGTGCGTATATATAGATAAACATAAATGATAATATATGGTGCATTTGCATGTGTATATATATATATATATATATATATATATATATATATATATATATGTACGCACATATAAAAAAAAAAAAAAAAAAAAATATATATATATATATATATATATATATATATATATATATATATGTGTGTGTGTGTGTGTGTGTGTGTGTGTGTGTGTGTGTGTGTGTGTGTGTGTGTGTGTGTATTAGTTAATGAAAAAGAATTAGAAAAAAAGAAATAAGAAAAGAAGAAGGTAAATGGTGGTGGCATCTGTTATTATTATATAGTATAGTAGTGAATTGAATTGAATTGAAATGGAATGAATGTTTGAACTGAATTGAAATGAAATTAAATTCATTTCATTTCAATATATTAGTTGCAAGTTGCAACATACATGCATACAATTATACATCAGCTTAGTCCAGGATGTAGTTGGTTGCCATCAGCTTTTGGCTTCACGTGCACACTTCACTTCACTTGGTCACCTATAACGTGGCCAACCATGTAGAGCTTTTATACAAAAAAACTATTGATTGATCAATGAAATAAAAACCCCACAAAGGAGCAGCTGAACCCGAGCTCCTAATACTCAAAGCCCAGCATTCAGCCGAGAACTTCCCCGCACCAGGCCCAAGCTCCCCCACAAAACCCCAGTCCAAACTGAGGGCCAACCCGAGTGGTTTGAACCCAGCCCGAGCTGTAGAGAATCCGAGCCCCCGATATATATAAACGCAGGGAGAGAGAGATCGAGAGTTTATTTCAAGAAACTCCAAATCCTAACCCCAGGATCGGCGTCCCGACCCCTGGGCGGTCCCAGCGCGGCCGCAGGGCCGCCGCCGGCGCGGCAAAGCCGGAGCACGGCCGCGCACGACAGGGAACAACACCCAGCGCGACAGGGAACAGCACCGCTGCGGGGCTGACTTCGCGGCAGGTTCCTCGCCATCTCGCTTCGTCGATTCTCGAACCGCTTACGCAGGTACGAAGCTAACCTATAGCACTTCATTCTCCTTTAAATAGTTTTGGAAGTAGAGCGCTAGGTTGCCCAGAAAACAGATGCGAACATGACGAAAAACCATTCAAAAATCAGAACAGTTTTCTAGTCGAAACCCTCATGTTTCGAAATAGATTCTGATCAACCAGTTAGGAATTTTAGAAAACTAATTGAAGAGACTTTTAGACAACATGTAGGGCTTCACAACCCTTTTTGCGGAATTTGAAATCATCGACTGAGCATCGAGAAATCGAATCCTAAAGTTTTCCAAAAATCTGTTTTCAAAACATTGAAATTGTTCCACACGACGTGCGCCACGCCAATCGGGACGACGTGGTCGTGAACCAAAAGAATCAAAAGTTGCGTAATAGCTTCGTGGTCATGTGGGCTTTGACGGAATTTAAATTGGTCGCGTGTGCGCGACGAATTTGATGCGTATCCGTCGAAATTCCCCGTATCGTGCATTTTGCAAATTTCTCGATTACTTTGTGCACGCTCGTCAGATCCAGACGAAACTTGTGCCAACAGGACCGTATCATTTTTCTGGTCCTGTATGCCAATTTTGGTCCGATTCTGAGACAGTTGATAAAATCGTCGTTTTGCGGGCCCCGTAGTTCCACTCAAAGGGCGATTTTGTACACGGCCCGCTGGAATCCAACTTTGGACATACGGTTGGGTTCGTATCGGAAAACTGGATCCATAGACATGTAGTTTGATGACTTTAGAGACCGTTGACTCTGGCACGCTTTTCGGTGCAAAGCGGGTCAAACGACGGACATCATTTTTGCCCGAAATTACTGTTTTGCCCCTGTGTCCAGAATTGGACGTAAGGACAGGCAATCCTAGCTAATTGGACTATTTTGAGATCATTGGTATTATTTATTTCAGCTTTTGGGGACTGTTGTACGGGTTTTGACTATAGTGGCACATTGAGTAGTTCAGACTGTCGGTTTCACCAGCACAGGACCACAGGCGAGTACAGTTTATTGTCTACATTTCGATATTGATCTTTACTATATTTCATTGATTAGTCATTGGTTATATGATTTTTATACTCTATTATAAATTATTGAGTCGGGAATGAGAAGTACCAAGGATGTGTGATCCGACCGTAGACATTGTAGATCTCGTAGACATTGTTTATTTTATGCAGTAGATCTCGTAGACATTGTAGATCTCGTAGACATTGTAGATCTTGTAGACATTGTTTATTTCATGCAGTAGATCTTATAGACATTGTAGATCTCGTAGACATTGTAGATCTCGTAGACATTGTTTATTTTATGCAGTAGATCTCGTAGACATTGTAGATCTCGTAGACATTGTTTATTTTATGCAGTAGATCTCGTAGACATTGTAGATCTCGTAGACATTGTAGATCTCGTAGACATTGTTTATTTTATGCAGTAGATCTCGTAGACATTGTAGATCTCGTAGACATTGTTTATTTTCATGCAGTAGATCTCGTAGACCGTGCGGTGTAGTACCCCAGACCGATCACATGTCAAAGGTACTTCTAACGGTGGAAAAGTATATTGGTCTATTTATTACTATTGATTTTTCTTACGGCTTTACTGTTATTTTCAAAACTCATTATTGATGCCTAACCTTTGTCTTATAGTCATTTTCTTTATTTGAAACTGCATTCAGTGAATTGTGCTCGTTCCATTCCTGACTGGAAACCAACATTTTCAGGTTAGCCGTGGATTCACTTAGCTTGGGGAGTGACGGAAATACTTGCAGGCAAAGCTAGAGACTAGTTAGCTAGTTGAGTTGTAGTCATTCATTTATCTGTACAAGTTTATATTTTTCTACAAATGTAAAACTTGTGATCATTGTAAATTAAATTATTTTGTGAATGAGCATTATTTTGTGATTTGATCTCATGGCCGTGACAGCGTTTCTACCGTCGACACTGAGGCGTAGGCTGGCTTGGACACGTCTCGTATCCGTTTAAAAAAAATGAGTACGGGTCGTGACAAGTTTTTGTGGTGGCCCATACAGATCTGTCTTCGTAAATCATGCGAACTCGTGATAGTACTTAAGTTAGTTGTACTATTGCGAGCCTGCGACTAGGAAATGCTCATTCACGAAATTAATTTAAGAGAGTGACTAGGACTAGGGGTCCCTTATACAAATTACCGATGGGTAGCCTAGGCCATGCAATATAGATGATAAGTTATTAATTTTGATAGCTTGTCAGATCCCCATAAGTACCCTATTTTCTCTTGATATGACGATATGATCCAATGTGGATAGGTTATTCGCTTGGTGAGACGGGACTTTATAGAATTGATGAGCTAACCTAGATGAATTATTTAATTCCTTCCCCTTGCCCTTTAGATACCATCCTCACATCTTAGTCCGAACTGCCTATTTAGTTCCTATTTGCCCTAAGAATTATTATTATATAAATTCTGATTATGTTATCCATATACAGACCTTGAGTTAGTTCCGATTCAAAGTTTTCCTCAAAGGTTGAATACACGTAGAATAGATACTAGAATGCTTGTAATCCTTTTGTTTTCAGTTACTTCCTCCATGATTTAATCTTTATTTTAAAGATTGTGACAGATAGGACAATTATTTATGCCTTATTACATAATCGACTTGTTTGAATCTCTAGAAGCCAGGATTTGTTTACAGATTTTAGTTAAAGGAATGTTAGTTATCTCATAATGGCAGGACAGCAGTGCACTGTCACCATTCATTTGAATTATAAAGACTATGAATTCACTGCAGCCAGCAGCGCACTGGCAAGGCACGACCCCTAGAGTTGAAGTCAGTCTAAGAAAATATAGGTTATAGGACATTGCTAAAACTACGACTAGTGGTCCTCTTGATCGTAGTTACCCTTGGAACAATATTGGATAGAGATAGGAGATGTTCGATTTGTATCATAATTGAGTTATGGAACCAAGGGTTACCGCAGTCCGAGTATACGGGCGAGGCATAACTCTCGGTGAAGTGATTCAGGCCTGAACACAAGTTTAGGATGTTATGGAGGATAGGACAATGTCATGTATGTCTCATAAGACCCGAAGCCAATATTAGTGGAAGTTTTGTAAGCGGGGTAGCACATCTCCCGATCTAGCATTCCGTGGTCCTCGTGACCTATTGACGAGAACATTGATGGACGCAAATAGTTTACCTAGAATATAGAATTTTGAGATCCATAACCCATTGGTTGACCAAGGTCTTATGGATAAGAAGATAATAGGATAACCGTGTAAGCAAGAACACCGGGTAAGGTTTGATTCTCACAAAACTCAAACTACTTGTAACTCCTTTCAAATTCTCGCGTACTTGTAATTTGACTATTTTGACCAACGCTGCTGTCACAGCTTAGTTTTGCAAGCTCACTATGTTCTCTAGCTTGATTTGAGGCATATGTTTAGTGGGGACGCCTGCTAACTTATTGTCTAATCAGAATCAGTGTATTATGGTCTGATCAACCATGATGTATTTGATTCGCTCTTCGTTTAATTACACTACGTGGATGGAGATATATAGGTATCTAGGATCTCATCCACGACTGCTTTGACCATTCCTCTTGAATTATATGTTCGCCCTTGAATCACAAAATTGTATTCAGTAACATCTCCCTTGAATTCCTTATTGTTTTTGTCTCTTACCGAATTGAAAAGACGAAAGCTCGTGATGGTAGAGAGATACAGAGTATTCCCATGGCTGTAATAATGGTAGGCACAAGTGTAGCTACCATTGGCCAGTCATGTGATTGAGTTACTCGTTCTCCCATCGACCCTCAAACTACTATTGGGACCTTCTAGCCATTCGAAATTGAGAAGGATTAGGGTTTTACCCTAAATCGAAATGCCAACCTAAGAGACTACCTATTCTCCAGAAACCAAAAGTTGTGAGTCTCTAATTATTTGCTGGAAGCTTGCCTTAACTAGCAACCCTTAAGCCTGGAACCAATCCTTCCTCGACCAAAGCCCACCGTTAGACATGAGATGAGTGGACAAAGGAAAGGATAATCATTTACCGTGACTATGGTAGACACTCATCCCGAGAGTAGTTTCCAACTAGTATTGTCCTAGTTATGTAAATTGTATTATTAAGACCTAACTAGTGTTGGAACACCACCGCCACTAGCTTAGACAATACCATAGCTTAAATACCCTGTCATACTATGACCTACCTGTTGTCAACAACAATACATGATCACTACAACCCTTGTGACCATAGTCCGGCAGGTTTGACACAAATAGAATTCCTTGACTCAATTGTTAGAAATCTTATCTTATGTTGTGCCTTGGAGTTGGTTACCCCATCGAAAACTCTCGTATACTATGGACGAGTATGTCATTCTATTTTATCGACCATGTGACATTGTACACACTCGTTTTCCATTTATTGAGGAACGATCATTGACTTGACTTAGCTCTACCGTATTCCGTGATGTCGTGCCTTATTCTTTATTACCAAGAGTCGAGGTGCAATATCCGGAATTTAAAATTCTTCTGACCTCATTATTCCTAAGACCATGACTTAACTTCTAAGGTGGGTAGACTGTACGCCTTCTCAATTTTGGGAATATATGAGGATTACCGATTGATTAGAATAATTTCCATTAGGAAGATGATTAGTGACCTATGGACTCCCACTTTTCATTTAGATTATTTTGTGCCCCGGTCGTGTCATTAATATTCGGAGCACTAGACCAGCTGTTACCTTCCAACAAATTTTATATGCAAGATCTAGATGAGTCCACCTTCATCTAGGTATATTATGTCCCACTCAAACACGTCCCCTTGTACTATATTTGTATGGTACGACTTTCAGGTCAAAAGGACTAGCTATGACCCTTACCATAATACCGGTAAACTTTTCGGTTCCAATTAGAGACTCAACCTTGACTCAAACCGTTCGATCCAATGTATGGTTGTGATCTCCTCAAAGCCCACTATGCACGTACCACTAATGTGCCACTCAATTATGTCTTCTTGTGCTACTTAAACACAGAAGTCACCGAAGACGCATTTTTGGCTTTAGGAACCTAGCGAACCAATTCGACTGCCCATCTAGCTCAATCACTTGGGTGAAAACTATTCTAGGATTATCCTAACCTAGCAGTAATAGTTACCATTGGAAACTATACCAGTCAATAGAGACTGAAATCCGAGGTTCATCTAACCAACGATTGACGTCCAATCAGGAACCCATTGGGACCCGGTAAAAACCCCCCATGCATACCACTACATTTGGATTATAAAACCGAACTATTTGAAATAGGTCCCTATACATATTATGTAGTCTCCCCTCTTAGATTGTGAAGTCATTCGTAACCAATATTCCATCTACCTGGGAGTCATGATACGAATTTGTATTGCATTTTATCCCTTGATCGTGTGTTTAAATAACCACGGGAAAGATCACGATCTTGACTTCCTAAATTCGTTCTATTATAGAACCTTATTTAGAATTTCGAGAATGAGACTTCTGTATTGCACGGATTGCAAGCCACTCTAGGAGGCGAAAGGTGCTTCGATTTAGCGAGTGACTAGACTAGAGTAGCCACTTTAGCAAATAAGTCAATGGTTCGTAAACTTTTTTTCTATCCGCATCATTGGATACTCCCTACTATCCTGGAATTTCATATGTGCTCCTGATTATTCTTTATTATCTTCATGTTCTTCCTATTTCGGAACGATGAAAGGACATGTTTATTAGAATTTACCAATATTTTGGTACTTGTGAAAATTAGTTGCTTGTTAGATTTTTGGATTGCTTGGTAGATAGGAGAGGATTATAGATACCGTGTACAGTATATATCTATCGAGAGAAATTTTAGCAAATGGTTGGAAGATTATAAAGTTTTAGTGACATAGCTTTGAGGGAGTAGTGTGACCAAAGGTGGGTAGAAGTCCTCGATATGGTTGTAGTTTCCAAAATGGCCAATGAGGAGGATATAAACTATTTTTTTGAGGAATTAAAATTTGAGGGGATTGAGGTTAAGACAGACGTTCTTTTGAATTAAGGAATAGTGGTGAATTAGAATTTCGAGGACGAAATTATTTTTAAGGTGGGTAGATTTGTAGCCTCCATTTCCGGAAATTTAGAAATATTTTATTTTTACTTATTTTAATTAAAGGGTGATTTTTAGATTTTATGATTAATTAATTATTATAGCTAATTGCTATATATATAGCATTATTGGTTATTAAGTTTTCGTTATTATTATTATTGTTATATATTGGGATTTTTAGTTAATAATATTGTTTTTATATTAATTTATTATAAACATACATAATATATGTGCGTATATATAGATAAACATAAATGATAATATATGGTGCATGTGCATGTGTATATATATATATATATATATATATATATATATATATATATATATATATATATATATATATATATATATATATATATATGTGTGTGTGTGTGTGTGTGTGTGTATTAGTTAATGAAAAAGAATTAGAAAAAAAAGAAATAAGAAAAGAAGAAGGAAAATGGTGGTGGCCTCTGTTATTATTATATAGTATAGTAGTGAATTGAATTGAATTGAATTGAAATGGAATGAATGTTTGAACTGAATTGAAATGAAATTAAATTCATTTCATTTCAATATATTAGTTGCAAGTTGCAACATACTTGCATACAATTATACATCAGCTTAGTCCAGGATGTAGTTGGTTGCCATCAGCTTTTGGCTTCACGTGCACACTTCACTTCACTTGGTCACCTATAACGTGGCCAACCATGTAGAGCTTTTATACAAAAAAACTATTGATTGATCAATGAAATAAAAACCCCACAAAGGAGCAGCTGAACCCGAGCTTCTAATACTCAAAGCCCAGCCTTCAGCCGAGAACTTCCCCGCACCAGGCCCAAGCTCCCCCACAAAACCCTAGTCCAAACTGAGGGCCAACCCGAGTGGTTTGAACCCAGCCCGAGCTGTAGAGAATCCGAGCCCCCGATATATATAAACGCAGGGAGAGAGAGATCGAGAGTTTATTTCAAGAAACTCTAAACCCTAACCCCAGGATCGGCGTCCCGACCCCTGGGCGGTCCCAGCGCGGTCGCAGGGCCGCCGCCGGCACGGCAAAGCCGGAGCACGGCCGCGCACGACAGGGAACAACATCCAGCGCGACAGGGAACAGCACCGCTGCGGGGCTGACTTCGCGGCAGGTTCCTCGCCATCTCGCTTCGTCGATTCTCGAACCGCTTGCGCAGGTACGAAGCTAACCTATAGCACTACATTCTTCTTCAAATAGTTTTGGAAGTAGAGCGCTAGGTTGCCCAGAAAACAGATGCGAACATGACGAAAAACTATTCAAAAATCAGAACAGTTTTCTAGTTGAAACCCTCATGTTTCGAAATAGATTCTGATCAACCAGTTAGGAATTTTAGAAAACTAATTGAAGAGACTTTTAGACAACATGTAGGGCTTCACAACCCTTTTTGCGGAATTTGAAATCATCGACTGAGCGTCGAGAAATCGAATCCCAAAGTTTTCCAAAAATCTATTTTCAAAACATTAAAATTGTTCCACACGACGTGCGTCACGCCAATCGGGACGACGTGGTCGCGAACCGAAAGAATCGAAAGCTGCATAACAGCTTCGTGGTCGTGTGGGCTTTGACGGAATTCAAATTGGTCGCGTGTGCGCGACGAATTTGATGCGTATCCGTCGAAATTTCTCGTATCGTGTATTTTGCAAATTTCTCGATTACTTTGTGCACGCTTGTCAGATCGAGACGAAACTTGTGCCAACAGGACCGTATCATTTTTCTAGTCCTGTATGCCAAGTTTGGTCCGATTCTGAGACAGTTGATAAAATCGTCGTTTTGCGGGCCTCGCGGTTCCACTCAAAGGGCGATTTTGTGTACGGCCCGCCGGAATCCAACTTTGGACATACAGTTGGGTTCGTATCGGAAAACTGGATCCGTAGACATGTAGTTTAACGACTTTAGAGACCATTGACTCTGGCACGCTTTTCGGTGCAAAGCGAGTCCAACGACGGACATCATTTTTGCCCGAAATTACCGTTTTGCCCCTGTGTCCAGAATTGGACGTAAGGACAGGCAATCCTAGCTAATTGGACTATTCTGAGATCATTGGTATTGTTTATTTCAGCTTCCGGGGACTGTTGTACGGGTTTTGACTATAGTGGCACATTGAGTAGTTCAGACTGTCGGTTTCACCAGCACAGGACCACAGGCGAGTACAGTTTACTGTCTGCATTTCGATATTGATCTTTACTATATTTCATTGATTAGTCATTGGTTATATGATTTTTATACTCTATTATAAATTATTGAGTCGGGAATGAGAAGTACCAAGGATGTGTGATCCGACCGTAGACATTGTAGATCTCGTAGACATTGTTTATTTTATGCAGTAGATCTCGTAGACATTGGAGATCTCGTAGACATTGTAGATCTCGTAGACATTGTTTATTTTATACAGTAGATCTCGTAGACATTGTAGATCTCGTAGACATTGTAGATCTCGTAGACACTGTTTATTTTATGCAGTAGATCTCGTAGACATTGTAGATCTCGTAGACATTGTTTATTTTATGCAGTAGATCTCGTAGACATTGTAGATCTCGTAGACATTGTTTATTTTATGCAGTAGATCTCGTAGACATTGTAGATCTCGTAGACATTGTTTATTTTCATGCAGTAGATCTCGTAGACCGTGCGGTGTAGTACCCCAGACCGATCACATGTCAAAGGTACTTCTAACGGTGGAAAAGTATATTGGTCTATTTATTACTATTGATTTTTCTTACGGCTTTACTGTTATTTTCAAAACTCATGATTGATGCCTAACCTTTGTCTTACAGTCATTTTCTTTATTTGAAACTGCATTCAGTGAATTGTGCTCGTTCCATTCCTGACTGGAAACCAACATTTTTAGGTTAGCCGTGGATTCACTTAGCTTGGGGAGTGACGGAAATACTTGCAGGCAAAGCTAGAGACTAGTTAGCTAGTTGAGTTGTAGTCATTCATTTATCTGTACAAGTTTATATTTTTCTACAAATGTAAAACTTGTGATCATTGTAAATTAAATTATTTTGTGAATGAGCATTATTTTGTGATTTGATCTCATGGCCGTGACAGCGTTCTACCGCCGACACTGCGGCGTAGGCTGGCTTGGACACGTCTCGTATCCGTTTTAAAAAAAATGAGTACGGGTCGTGACACCCCCATACTGCAATAACTTCTGCCATGAGCAAAGTGCGCCCTGTGTGGGTCCCCAAGAATGCTGCACAGTCAGGCAGTTCTGTCACCAAGGCTGCTGCGCAATCTGTGGCACAGTCTGCTTCAAAGACTGATGTACAGTCTGCCAACAAGATTGCTACGCAGTCTATCCATTCTGCCACCAAGCTTGGTGTACAATTTGTTGTTTCAACTGCTGCACAATCTGTCTCAACTACTCCTGCGCAATCTGCTGTGGCCAGTGTACAAGAGACTTCATATGCTGCCTTATCAAGGTACAAGACTCCTCTGCCTCTGGCGCTGTTGGCTGCTAATCTTCCTACGCAAACCAGCACTCCAGCAACTAGCGTGCATCCTAAATACTCTGTGGCCAGAACTCCTTATGCGCAAACCATGGTGTCTGCGGCCAGAACCTGAAAGTCATCTGCCAAAGACTCTCCTGCGCAACCTGCTAGTACGCCATCCACCCATACGCAAACCATGTCTACGCAATCCAAGAGAGACAGCCCTTTGGCTAATCTTTCTTCTTCTCACAACAAGGGAAAGAGTACTGCTCCTCTCCAACACCCCGCTGCTCCTGCACAATCCACTGGGGGGTAGTCTTTTAGCTATTCCTCCTCCTCTCCAGAACAAAGAAAAAGGCCCTTTGGTCTTTTCTCAAACTTCCTCGTCCCTTGACTTGGAAGACAACAGAGGAAAACGCTCTTTAGCTAACCCTTCTTTCCAAAACAAAGGAAAAGGTCCTTTGGTCTTTTCTCAGTCTTCTTCGGTCTTTACCGTAGAAGATCACACTGAACGTGCCTCAGCATCAGTCAGTACAAAAACTCTTTTAAATAAGGATTCTTCTCTCCATGTTAAAAGAACTTGTACTGATCAGAGAGGTATTCTGTCTACTCCGGTAGCAGAGTTCCACGATCTCCCAACCCTCAAAATCTCCCGTTCAAGACAGAAAAAATTGCTGGTGTCTCAAACAGAAACTCCTGGGGGTGAGTTTGCTGATCTAAGAACTTATATCACCAGGCCAACTTCGGTGAAACGTAAACAACCAATGCCGAAAACCAAACATCATCAGAAGCAAACTTCCAGGATCAAGAATCCGAACACTTATGCCAATGAAATAAGTACTTCCCTGTATACTCAAGGGACAAAACATTTAAAGAACCGGAACCATGTTCCGAATGTTATCAAAGAACATATCCCTCGAACTTTTTCTCGTCCCGTTGCTGTCCCTGATCTCCGAGAACATCTCAAGCAAAAATAGGACAACATCCCAACATCCCCAGTGCAACCACTTGGACATCACTGTAACCACAAAGTTGTCATCAAGTGTTGTTGTCAAACAACAAGACGATCTGTCTTCGATCGTCTGAACTTTCCTAACTCTGAACCTATGTCTGAGGATGAAGACGAGGTTTTGTACGCCTCCGTCAACATGACTTCCAGAGACACTGGGGGTAGGAAGTGCTCTAAGCACGGGAAACCTCGCAGGCCAAGCCAGCGGTATTTGGATCTACTTCAAGAATCTTCTGAAGGAGTATTCCAACATACCCGTTCCCGAAGCCGAGACACAATCGGTCAAAGGAATCTTCAAGATCCTTTTGGTCGTTTTCTTTCTTCTCACTCAGAAGATGATTCTTTCTCCGACTACGATGCATACAGCGAAAGCTCAGAACAGACAGTGTCCTCCACTGTACCCAGAGAAGTGACAGCTTACGTTGTCAATGAAGATCCCGATGCGTCCAGTTCAGCTAGTCAAGAACAAAAAATAGTTGCACTAGAAGACAAGCTAAAGACAATGGCCGAAATGGTCACAAGTATGCATTCCATCATTGTGGCCCAGCACACAGTGCCACCGACTGTGCTACCTACAAATCCTGAAATCATAGCATCATCGGTGCCTGCTAATGCTGGACTGGGGGTAGCACCTACTCAAGTACCTCATGTATAAGTCCAACCTACACCCAGTCAGTCAGGTGCTGGGGGTAGTGCTTATCATGCTGTTCCTCCTCCTAACACCATGGTTCAGCCTGCTCCTTCTACATCAGTAGAAGATGCCAATGAAGCTGTCAAGCTCCGATGCACTCAGTTCGAAGCTTTCAAGGAGAAGGACAACTTGCAAAGGTTGGGGATCAAGCAGCCCTACCCAGTTGAATGAAAAAAAGTTCCATTTCCTCCAAAGTACAAGATCCCAACCATCTCGCTGTTTGATGGCAGCACATCTTCCAGTCAGTTCATTAACCACTTTGAGGTTGTGACTGTCCAACTTCAACCAAATGACGCTCTTCTTACCAGAGTATTCGTCGGCTGTTTAGCTGGCGTAGCATACGATTGGTACAGAAGCTTGCCCGATGGTATTATCACCTCCTTCTCTGGCTTAAAGCAAATCTTCTTGGAACGATTTTATGAGGGGATCAACGATATGACTATGTCAGCCCTCAACAAAATCAAACAAAGACACAATAAAACTGCTGAGAGTTTTATGGAAAGGTTCCGTCGGAAAGCTTTGAAAATGCCTCCTGGAACTCCGGCTGCTGTCACCATAGACACCTGCAAGGCAAATCTGTTGTCTATTATCAGCATGTGGACGGGGTCTACTCAATTCCAAGACTGGCCATCTTTCATTGTCAACGCTGAAGCTGCTGAAGTTAGCGCTGATAAATTCAAGCAGCTAGGGGTACAAATGTCTAACCCCGACCGGGATGAACACCAAACATCAGGTGGCGGTAATCGTCAGAACAACCGCAAAGCAAAAAAAACTTTGAATATCAACTTGAACAAGAACAAAGAATCTCTAGCGGTTAACGTAGCTCCCCCTACGTCTACTTCCACTCCTTCCGCACCTCCACCAAAGGAACCTCGTCCTAAAGTAGAATATTCCTTTGATGAGAATGACACTGCTAGTATATTTGATTGCTTAATCAAAAGCAATAAAATCCAACTTCCAGATCCTAAGAAGCCCGATGAAGTCGGTAAGACTGATCATCCTAAGTACTGTGTCTATCACAGGTTCATCGGACATCCCACTCGAGCATGTTATGTGCTCAAAGGCAAAATCTAGGAGCTGGTCAATGCAGGTGTTGTCACTTTACAGCAAGACGAGAAGACCGTTACTGCAAATATGGTCTCAGTTCAATTTGGTGACTTTCTACCTCAGATGGTGCAGCATGGCGTCATTCCTATTCCCAAAGCTACTCTCGAGATTGAGAATCTCCCTCCTCCACGAAGTGAAGGTCTCGTCCCTTTGTCTCTTGACAATGGCGAGATAATGTGGATTCATTCGGATCTTGCTTCAGAGTTTAAAGTTCCCTCTTCCTCCAAGAAGAAAGATCGTTCCAAGGGCAAGACAAAGATTTGTAATATGGTGTCGTTTGATCCCATAGTTGATGAAGAAATCTTGCTAGGTACCAGATCAGGGAAAGCCTATCTGAAGGATTACCCCGAAACCTAAGAGAATCCTGCTTCTTCTTCTTCTGAGCCTGCTCCAGTGCAGCCTGTTTCCACTGAAGATATTTCTACTGCATCCTCACCGGTTGTGATAACCATTCCTCCAAAGCCGATGGTCGCTGACAAAGGCAAACAGCAAGTCCGTTTTGACAAACCTTTGAAGAAGATATCTCCTTTTGGACTTGAAAAGCCTTACAACTTTGACATTCTGGCTCAACTGGCTAATACACCGGCCCGGTTGTCCATCTTCGAGCTCTTGCGCCTCTCCAAAGAGACTCGAGAAACTCTGAGCGAAGCTCTCATGCAAGCAGAAACTTGTCTAGCCCTGCTTAAGAAGCCAGAAGCAGAACCAGTCTCTTGCCTTCATTGTCATAGTGTGTTGGAGTTAATTCCAAACATAACTTTCACTCAAGATGACATGTTGATGGAAGACAACAGGCACGATCGTCCTCTCTACTATACAGGATATGTCGACTCGATGAAAGTCGATCGTATTCTGATAGATCCAGGATATGCTCTCAGTATCATGCCAAAGACAATATTGGATGCGTTGAAGATTCCAGTGCATAGTCTCTCCAGTACAATCACCACTATTCTCGGGTTCAACCAGGGAAGGAGTGAACCTTTGGACAAGATTCGCCTAAAACTCCAAATAGGCAATCTTCGTACAAAGGTTACCTTCTACATCATTGACAACCACGGTTGTTCTTATAATGCTTTGCTGGGAAGACCATTTTTACACGAGCATAACAATGTCCCTTCGACTCTCCATCAATGTTTTAAATATGTTAATGACAATGGAGAGGTACAAAAGGAGGTTGCTAATCTCTATCCTTTTAAAGGCATTGAAGCATACTGCAATGATGCACGTATGTACAAGGACGAATTCATGAAAGTTATCCTATCTCTGGACACTGAAGAAGAGCAAGAAACAGTGCCTAATGACACCCTCATCATTCCTGTCAAAGGGCGTGTTTCCCATCCTCAATCCTCCAAGCCACTGGCTATTCACTTGCCAGTCCAGAAGCAATCTACTGATAATGATCAGGACAAAAGGGAGCTCACCTCTTCTGAGCCGCTTGTTATCGACCTCTGTCGTAACAAGGAAAAAAGACAGATCACCTCTTCTGAGCCACTTATTATTGATTTAACTCATAACAAGGACAAAAGGGAGCTCACCTCCTCTGAGCCGCTTGTTATCGACCTCCGTCGTAACAAAGCCAATCCTCCTCCACGTTCTTCTTCTCCCCCTCTTGTAATCAATTTGACCAAGCCTGCTAAGGCTGAAGGTCCTGCTGTAAATACCAATGTACAAATCAATGAAAAAGCATCTACTTTCCAGTATACTGATGTCATTTATCATGCTAAGTGCTATTTAGATATGTTAGATAGCTATCAGTCATTTACAATGGGAGTTGTACAATCTCTTCAAACAGAAGTTATATATGAACACCCAAAGAATTCATATCGTATTGTTCCCGCTCGTAAGAAAGGCGAGAGGCCAATACTTTTCAGTAAAAGACCGGAACAACAATTCAGCTATACGGATGTAATGACACGGGGCATCTTCAACTCCGACGTTACAGTCAACAATCAAAAGACATCATCCGAAAGATGGGTTATGATTTCAAGAGCGGCCTCAACTACGGTAAAGGTAGAAAAACTCCTCTCCGTACAGCTGTCCCGAAAGGAAAATCAGAGATGTACTACAGCATGACCAAAAGAGGTCTCGGATATGCTTCTCCTCCGATGTTATCCCCAGCAGGCTCTGAATCCGATAGTGAGGAACGTTCTAACTCTTCTGATTCTAGATCATAGGATTCTGACACCAGCATTGGTCAAGTTCATCGGCTGACTGTATCCTCTAATATGGTCTCCGTCGAACTTCCAGAAGGCTATGACGAGGATATTGAAGAAAGTTCTGAAACAGATCCTTGGGCTCAGCGAATGGATACCCAGTAGGAACTCCGATTCGAACAAAGAGAACCTCCTACCGAAGACCAATTAGTTCAAATTGATGTAGGAGAGAGCGGGTCACCTCGTCCAATTTTCATCAGTAAGAATCTTCCAGAGGCAGACAAACAAGAATTAATTCTTCTGATTAAAGAATACATTGATATATTTGCCTGGAGTTACGAAGACATGCCAGGAGTAGATCCCAAAGTTGCTACTTATAAACTGAACATTCTGCCGAATGCAAAACCGGTCAAACAACAACAACGGCATTTCAAGCCAGAAATGATGGACGCAATCGACGATGAAGTCAAGAAGCTTATCGCTTGTGGCTTTATTCGAGAAGAACAGCATCCTGATTGGGTAGCCAATGTCGTCCCAGTTCTAAAGAAGACCGGCAAAGTTTGAGTCTGTATCGACTTTCGGGATCTTAATGAAGCATGTCCAAAAGACGAATTTCCTCTTCCTATTACGGATGTCATGATCGACAACACATGTGGATTCGAAAGAATATCATTCATGGATGGATTCTTCGGATACAATCAGATTCGAATACATCCTGAAGATGAGAAGTATACTTCTTTCCGTACTCCTCATGGAGTCTACTGCTATACTGTAATGCCGTTTGGTCTCAAGAACGCTGGTGCAACATACCAACGAGACCATCTTTCGAGATCATCTGCACAAGACTGTCGAATGCTATGTTGATGATATTGCTGTCAAAAGTCGTCAAAAGGAAGATCACATCCAAGACTTGAGAACTATCTTCAATCTCATGCGCCAGCATCAACTCAAAATAAATCCCACCAAGTCATTCTTGGGTGTTTCTAGTGGCAAATTTCTCGGCTTCGTCATTACCTCTAAGGATATACACGTGGATCCCGAGAAGATCAAAGCCATTCAAGAGATACGTCCTCCACGCAACCTAAAAGAGCTACGAGGATTCCAAGGTCGACTTGCGTACATCAGAAGATTCATTTCGAATCTGTCTGGACGCTGCAGACCATTCACTCAACTCATGAAGAAGGGTGTATCTTTCATTTGGACCGAAGAATGTCAACGAGCATTTGATGACATAAAGCGATATCTCATGAACCCACCAGTCTTGGTGCCACCGATCTCTGGCATACCATTCTTAATGTATGTCCGTGCTATGGACCATTCATTGGGTGTTTTACTTGCCCAAAAGAACAAAGAAGGCCACGAACAAGCCATCTATTATCCCAGTCGTACTATGATTGGTGCTGAACACCGTTATAGTCTAGTCGAAAAAGAGTGCCTAGCTCTTATGTTCGCTGTTCAAAAGACTCGGCATTACATCATTGGTCAAACTATTCATGTCATATCACGAGTTAATCCTCTTCGGGTACTCATGAAAAAGCCCAGCACACTCAATTCTCGGCTGGCTACGTGGGCCATTTTGCTAGCCTAATATGACATGGTATATGTTTCTCAAAAGTCTGTCAAAGGTCAAGCTCTGGCAGATTTCTTAGCAGCTCATCCTGTTCCAGAGACGTCTAAACTCTACGATGAAATTCCAGACGAGACTTTGGAATCTAATACAATCTTCGAAGAATTTCCTACTTGGCGACTATTCTTTAATGATGCATCCAGGATTGGACCCAATAGTGCCATCGTCGCAGGAGTTGGAGTTGTTCTCGTCTCTCCAGACGGATCAACTATCCAAAGAGCCTACTCTTTAGATGAACCATGCTCCAATAATGTGGCAGAGTACAATGCTCTACTCATTGGCCTTCAGCTAGCCAAACAACTTGATATTGAGTATCTTGAAGTCTATGGTGACTCTAAGCTGGTTGTTAACCAGGTTAGAGGGACTTATGAAGTTCGCCATCAAGATCTAATGCCTTACTTTGAAGCGGCAATCAACATGGCTACATCATTCAAAGCCTTCTTCATCGAATATGTACGCCGAGCTTGCAATACTGAGGCAGATGCTTTGGCCAATCTTGCGGCAATTTTAGCCATCCCTATCAAAAGACAGCAGGTGGTGGTTATCTCTAACCGAGAATTATTCTGCGTCGAAAACAATCGTAATATTGAATTCAGTAATCTTACTGAAGTCAATATTATCAATGAAGATTGGAGAACTCCCTTCATCGACTTCGTAGTTCATGACATACTCCCTGAAGATCCCAAGGAGGCTACGAGTGTTCGTCGGCGGTCTCTCCGATTCTATTACAATCAGACTACCAAGACCCTTTATCGGCGGACTTATGACGGCCTACTCTTGCGCTGCCTTGCTGGTGATAAAGCGAAGCAAGTATTGCGTGAAGCTCTCGACGGTGTCTGCGGAGCACATCAACCCGGTCCTAAGCTACAGGATCGCATTCGACGCATGGGTTACTACTGGCCTTCGATGGTTTCTGATGCCATTGAATATGCGAGGAAATGTCGAGCTTGTCAAATTCATGCAGACTTTATTCATCAACCTTCAGAATTTTTGCATCCGACGGCGGCTTCTTGGCCTTTTGAAGCTTGGGGCATAGACATCATTGGTCCCATCAATCCTTCTTCTTCTAGAGGACATCGGTTCGTACTAGCAATAACCGATTACTTCTCCAAATGGGCTGAAGCTATACCTCTAGCTGAAGTCAAGACCAGCAGTGTCATTAACTTCATCAAACACCATGTCATCTATCGATTTGGTGTACCTCAACGAATCATTCACGACAATGGACCACAATTCATCAGCCAGAAGTTTACGAGATTCTGCGATGATCATCGGATTGATAATGTTGCTTCTACAGCCTACAATCCTGCTGCTAATGGATTAGCTGAAGCTTTCAATAAAACCATTATCAAGCTCCTCAAGAAGTTTGTGTCTACTAACAAACGAAATTGGAGCAAAAAGATTGGTGAATGTCTTTGGGCCTACCGTACTACGGTCCGCAATCCCACAGGCTTTACACCTTTCTCTCTGGTGTATGGTTGTGAAGCAGTTCTGCCTCTGGAACTTCAAATTCCTTCTTTAAGGATTGCCATTGCTAATGAACTCACTACAGAGAATAATGATCTTCTTCGACTTCAAGAATTAGAAGCACTCGATGAAAAACGGCTATTGGCTCAACAACATATTGAGTTATATCAAGCCCGCATATCGAAGACTTTCAACCGCAAAGTTAAAGTCAGAGCTTTTCAGCAAGGAGAACTTGTTCTAACAGTAAGACGTCCCATGACTATGACTCACTCGAGCAAAGGCAAGTTCGATGTGAAGTGGGAAGGACCTTACGTTGTCAGCAAAGTCTTTTCGAATGGAGCTTATCAACTTTCAGAGTTGGACGGTCGAGTTGCAATGATGCCTATCAATGGC
Source organism: Iris pallida (assembly GCA_029216955.1). Taxonomy (NCBI): domain Eukaryota; kingdom Viridiplantae; phylum Streptophyta; class Magnoliopsida; order Asparagales; family Iridaceae; genus Iris; species Iris pallida. The sequence goes on from JANAVB010020400.1 coordinate 20,376,457, forward strand.
AAATTCCTCAAGAAATACTATGTATAAGTGTAACAGAGATTTTATGTAAATAAGATCAGACAATTCATAAATAAAGTTTGATTTTTATTTCATCATAAATGATGTTATATGATATCAAGGAAGGTCACTATCGTCCTTCTCAGCATTGGGACGTGGACCACTGCCATCCTTATCAAAGACATAATCAGCAAAAGAGTCGAGGACATCCTTGCTCGAGCCTACCAAGAACTTGCAAGCGGCCATCCTCATGGCCTCCTCCTCTTCTGTCTTTCCTGGTTCAAGCAGAAAGTCTAAGATATCCCGCGGTAGTTTGGGTGCAGACGAACCTTCGCCTACTTCTGCCTGCTTTGGTTGGACTGGATCGACAGGACGTTCTTCAGTGCCCGCTTCAACCTTTGGGGTGACTTCAGCCTTCTTGGATGCATCTCCAAACGACATCTTTATGTTAAAAAGTGGAAATGATCATTCCTTCCAAATTTTTGTTCTATTTATAGACGGAGATTCTCAAAATAATGAAATGACACATTCATTTGACGGTTCGTCCATTCATTATTATCATCATTCGACGGTTCGTCCGTTCATTATCATCATCCAACGGTTCATCCGTTCATCATCATCTGACGGTTCGCCCGTTCATTAATTCATCTGACGGTTCATCCGTTCATCAGACGGTTCATCCGTTCATTCACATTCATCCGACGGTTTGCCCGTTCATTAATATCAGACGGTTCATCCGTTCATTCACATTCATCAGACGGTTCATCCGTTCATTCACATTCACCTGACGGTTCATCCATTCATCATCACCTGATGGTTTATCCATTCATCACCATCCGACAGTTCATATGTTCATCCGACGGTTCACCCGTTCATTTGACGGTTCATCCATTCGTTCAATTTATTTGACGGTCCATCCATTCATCCCGACGATTCATTTTATTCATTTACTTCGTTCACACATTTTGACGATTTATTTCGTTCGTTTATCTACACCAGCAACTTGTCGTTTTCGATTAAGTTGTCTATTGAAATAGTGATATTCAATAAATTATATTTGCCACGTCCATATTACCTCTGAGCAGATATACTTGAATATGATTATTTTCTAGAATCAAGAAGTATATCATGTTTTATACCTCTGAATATATTTTCTATCTCTATTATTTGTATCTGAACAAGATATGCAATAAATAATAGAGCCACAACAAAAATATCTTTTATTGAGCAAAATTCAAGACATTACATACATCGCATAAAGAAAGACAAGAAAATACAAGATGTTCTTTCTACTAAGACGGAGGCATCATCAGATTAGCAATCTGTTGTTTCAGAATCTGCAACCGTTCTTCGCGAGATGCCATCACTCTCCTCCTGGCCTCTTCCATCCCAGATTCTTTATTAAAAATGGGCATGGTTACCATTCGGCGAGTGATTTCAGCATCATGAACTGCTACATACTCGTCTCTTTCCTGAGTTAGAGCACCAATTTGTTGGACTGCAGTCTGATGCTCGGTAACTTCATTTTCCAATTCCTCTTGGAGACGAGCAATCTCCACTCTCAGCTCGGCAATCCTTCTCTCTTTTCTCTCAGCAGTTGAGATCACCGATTCCAACTTGAAATTATACTCAGCAGATTTAGTGGAATAGGCATCCAAGAGATTCTGGAAGTTCACTCTTTCAACTGCAACTGCCTGAGCCATCTGTTCAAACTCTGCTTGTACTAAGGGTTCTACTTCCCCCTTATTGAGCTTTTTATAATTCTTTATTGAAGCTTCCAGCTCATTTAATAAGTGGTCAAGGAAAGTGGCCTGGGGCTCGTCACCTTGCTCCCTGATAGCCTTTACTAAGAAAGAGGTCGAACCTCTAACCATGTAAAAATCAGCGTCTTCTTTGTCCATCATTCTATTGATCAAAGGTCCCAAGGACTCGAAGAAGCATTTGGTGAATGATTGGATGACAAGCTGATTAATCGCCAGAGCACCAGGAGTCGCAGCAACTCCTGTTGATGACGAGGCAGCAGGATGTTCAATTTATCGAACAGTAGGCTCCTTGAATAAGGGAACTAGAGTGGAGCTAGTTGCTCCTCCTGGTTGTTCTTCTGTAAAATTAAATATTATCATTCTGCCTGTCATTTACTATTATCCAAGAGAATCAAAAGTGAAAATAATCTTACCATGGTTCGGTCCGGCAACAGGCCTATCATCGGTTGGTAGAGATTCTAGTTGAGCAAAAGTAGCCTCAGACACTATGGCCTGACTACTTTCTGCTTCAGAGCCACATGATAAATGGCGACTGCTACTAGCAATTGTCGTCGCCAGTACTATGTCCATGCATGCTGGAGGAGCAGGAGAAGATTCGGGTTCTGCATGGATAAGAATAAATATGTTAGCTATCAAGCTATTTATTAAAAGAAGATCGTTAATTTTATTACAATACCTTCGGGAGCAGCAACTGGAGTTTCCTCCAAATCCACTTCTTTATCAGCAACCTTCTCTGGAGATATCGGCACCTCAGCCTCCTTTTCAGGAGTCAGAGTGTCATCAATAGCTCGAAGAGATGTCTGGATATCAACATTCTCATCCGAATTTTGTGTCTCATCTGCAGCTTCTGATGAGGTGCTTTCCTCGTTCTCGCTGTCTTCGGGAGCCTCTTCACTAGCAGCAGCAGTGGCTTGATCAGTCTCTTCTTGATAACCGAAGTCACAGCCATATAGAGCTTCGATCATTAAACGATCTTCCTCCTCACGGTTTGCTCCCGGTGTGGCAGGAAGATGAGTTTTTGCTGCTGGTGGCAATGGAGATTGCAATGGTTCATGCTCTGTTTCTGCAATATTGTCTCTAGGCTCTATGGCCTCATCCCTCCGGTCAATCTCTTCTCTCTCCTCAATATCCTTCCTCTGTTCTGGACTAGGAGTTTTATGTCCAGCCTCAGAAACAGGAGTTGGAGATGGCATAGTGAGCCCAGCTACAGCGTTCGCTACTACCGAAGACAAAGCTTGTCTAGGAGGAGAAACTGTTATCTTCTATCTTCTGTGAACCAACTTCTTCCTTCTATGTAGAGGCCTCTCAGGGCTCTCTATGATTACTATATCGACTTGTTTATGAACAGAGGTTGGTGTAGCGGCTTCATCTCGAGTAGACTCGGCCAATTGTCTGGATTGGGATCTTGTCGTAACCTTCTCTAAAGAATGTTCCAGAATTAATTTCTTCTTCACAATGAGGGCAGGAGGCTCTTCCCCTCTTCTTTTCTTCTCCTTGGCTGGAGATTTAGCAACGTTCAGAGAGACTCTTATAGGTTGATTAACTTCCTCAGGGAAATTGACTTCCCTGGAAGCCTCCAGTGGATCATCCACTGGTTCGTATTCCTCATCATTGTTAGGAGCCAGTACATCAGTTGCTTCCTTCCTCAGACGGTTTGCCGTCGTAAAACTATCCACAAGGCTAAAGTTTTCGACAAAAGTGTTGGCAGTTGTATAAAACTGTGAATATGTGTATAGCATTTTTGGACTAGCATTATTCCTGTGTGGCATCGAAAACACTGCAAGTGTGTCTCGAGAATTGTAGTAAGCCCACGCTTTGGCTCCGTCGATTAAGTATCATGTTCCTCGTAAGCAAGTTATTGTATTCCCCACGTGGAACTGGTCATATCCAAATTGTCGAGCGAAGCGACTCGGCAAATATGGCTCCAGAAAGCATTCTTCCTCAAATCTATATACAAGATGTGACGGTCTGATTGCCTTCAACCATTCAAAAGTTATTCGACGTATAGGCTGCCTCCCAAGGTCAACCATATTTGGTGCCATGAATTCATAACCCGTTGGAGGGAGAGTACAAAGAAAATTCCATCCTCTGCCTAGATTTAAAGTGCGTCTGCAATCTTTCAGGCTAGTGTATAGCCATCGGCTCTGTGAGAACCGACGCAAAAAACTGCCATCCACTGCCCCCATGGCAGGATTCATCAGAGATGGATGGTGCAGGAGTAGCCATCCGAATAAGTAAGTGTAAGGTAATTCCAGTCTGGGAAAATTACCTTTATCACACTTACCCTTAAGCATGGAATCTACATACAGACGAAGACCCGCATTTATTCTGCAAGTCATCGCTGATAGTAGATCCATCCGGTAGCCGAAGACTAACCAGACAGCAGCAAAAAGGATACCACGGTGGAAGCGGTCTAGAGCACTTGCCCCAGGCATAACGAAGCGGCGGAGCCAGTACGACAGAAATCCTGCTAATTGGGCTTCTTTGGACATGGGCCTGTAGCCCATTCTTACATGACTCTCAACAAAATCTCCAACTTTAAGAGGCGGATATTGATGTTCATCCTCTACTAAAATATCCCGTCTCTTATTCTCCTCCATCAGCTTTATCACTTCACTATGGATGAGAGGTTGGAAGAAGTCTGGGTTGCAGGAATCATGTTCTTTTGTCTTTTTCTCAATAATATGGTTGAGAAAAAGATAAGTCAGCTATTTCGAAGAATAGCATGTACCAAACGAGCCACTCTTGTAGTAAAAAGAGCATACGTTGTAATGGCATAATAACTCGTCAAAGACTTCTACCATCTTCGAATTCTCTCGACGCAGTCTCTCTAACTCGTCGTTGGTGGGGACATACTCCTCGTAAGGAAAGTCTGCCATTGGTAAGTACGAGATATACTTCATCTCGTGGAGAGCCAACCCCATCTCTCCGCAGGGCGTCATGAACGTCCCTGTCCTGTAGTTGTACCTCTCTGCCAGTGCTAAAAACAGATAAGGGTTTGGGTAGAAGCCATATACGGTAGCATGTACCGCTTTATACAGTTCAATCTCTCTGAGTTTATCTCCAAACTGAACTAGTATCCAATTTGCTATACTGCTCCATCTTTTGATGTCTGGGTTTACCAGACCTGTCAACCGGATGTCTTGATCCAGGTAACTACCTTCAACCTTTGCGTACTCATTCGCAAAAATTAGGATCCTCACAGGCATTAACAGAGAAAAATTCTCCGGGGGGATGCACCCTGGTTTTAATCCTCTAAGTAAAGTACTGTGTCATTCTGAGGAACTATAGAACATGTCTCTATTATTCCGGTCCTTCTTGACGCAGATTTTTCCAGTCCGAGCCTGCTGAAGAGGAGTGATGTCCCAGTTCATTCTCCTGGGGTAGCTAGCATGAGCATATCGTGCCAAAGGAAGGCACCTGGCAATATCTGGTAGCAAAATCAGTTTCTCCTTCCACTGAAAAGTTCTCTTCTCAACACGTGGTCTTAGTTGAGAACTTTTGTCAATTGCTTCACCAAACAGGAACATAGGTTTTCTGTGGGTGACAACATCAACAGTCTGTAAAGGCTGTCCATTCATCAGGCATAGCAATGTATCATTATCTTGTGCTATCAGAATAGTCTGGCGAGAGGATGGAAGTGTATATTGCGGAAAAAGTACGTGGGACAAGTCCTCTTTGAACTCAGATTCTGAAAGAGTTCCTACAAAAGTTTCATATTCGGGATCTTCTCTGGTATTCACTGCATCAAAACAGAGAAAACAGAAATTCAGTACAAGTATAATAAAAAATGCTATTATCAGATTGCGCGACCATCAGAATGCGCATCCATCAGAATGCGCATCCATCAGTTTGCGCCAGCATCAGATTACGCTGGCAATCCTGCGCAAATCAGCAGATTGTGCTGACTTTTGTCAGCGCAGTTCAACCGATTGCGCAAGAAAGTATTCTTCATAAAAATGAAGAATAACTAGTTCGTGCAACCAAGACCCTAAAAAGGGTGGCACAATATGATCACATCTCTAAAAGAGATGGATCAGTGAAGTCGAAAAACTCGAAAAAGAGTTTTCGATTGAATCATCTACCTAGCAAAACGGGATGTGCAGTCTCATGTCGAGAAGGACGGGGCGCAACCCTAGCCGAAGTCTCGGCGGGGGCCTTGCCCTTGGCAGCGGCGGAGGATCGCTTGGGGGCCATGGAGATCGACGAGGAGAATCGAGAAAGCTCAAGAAGTTTCTCTTTTTGAAATTTGAAAACAAGTAAAGAATGACAGAGAGAGAATGGGGAGCTATTTATAGTTTTTCAAAGAAGAACGGTCGCCTCAGATTGCGCCGAAAAAGTAGGGATCGACTCATCCGATTGTGCAGACAGCTCATGCGCAACTTGATTTAAAATTCAAAATTCAAAGTATTTCAAAATTTTGAATAAGTTCAACTTTCGAAAACTTTGAAGGGGGTCTTGTAGGTCCTAAAAAATTAAGTTGCACCTATTAATAAAGTCAGAAAATCAAGAATACAACTTTCAAATGAACTGCGCAGACATCCGATTGCGCATCATTCAGATTGCGCACATCAGATAGTGTACACTTTCAACTGTGCAGGCTGACGTGGCAATGTCATCATTATCTGACAAAATCAAATTTTTCTGATAGCTGACAGCACAAAGAACGAGAAGACTGTTCATTTATTATGCCGCACAGCGCTCGAGGATAGTTGGACAGCTGTACATGCAGCGTAATCTAGTGCCTGCGTAATCCAGACCAGCACAATCCATCTCAGCGCAATCCGAAGTCAGCGCAATTCATGTGGCACACTTCATCATGATAATTGACAAAAGTACACGTGGCATATATGCCATCAATTGCTCGTTACGTGGCAACCGTCTTCACACGATCATGCGTATTTTAATCAAATGATGCCATGTGTCTAAGACAGTTAGTCCACGACCAGACAACTGCCTGCGCAGTATGATGCTGCGTAATCCAGTGCCTGTACAATCCAACTTGTGCCATCCAGAATAACTAAAAGTTAGTTATTTCCAGAACTCTATAAATAGAGTTTCAAGTCTTCATTCAAGGGGATCAAACATAAAGTTCAGAAATATCAGAGAGTTCAGGAGTTCTTGCCCAAGTGCTGCTGCATTCTTCCGAGGCTTTTGCCTTCAATTCTCCGAGGCTTTTGCCTTCAAGTCAACTTCAGAGGCTATCGTCTTCAAAGTTCACATCGTCCAAGGGATAAAGCAATCGTCTTCTAGATTAGATTCCTACAGTTGTACTTTCCCAGAATTCTTGTAATCTTTACAAAGTTTGTATCAATAAAGTTTCATACTTTTATTTTTGCAAACAGCCAGCTGGTCGAAGATACAGAAGGAAGATGGGCTTGAAGGCATTCTGATAATGTCTTTGTAATCCTACCATAAAGTTTTATGTTATTAGTTCAAAGAGAAATCTACTAGATATCTAACTTTCGGTTCAAGAAAGGACCACTGACTGGAAAAATATCAGGTAACAGTGGGTACTTGTTCTTGAGAATATGGAAGGGTTACGAACCCATAACCACTGTTGTCTACTATGTATTTTCTGCAAAAAATAGATCCAGTGATGAGGATGGCTTAAACGTCTTAATGAGTTCTCAGGCAGAGTGAATGCCTGGTGTGTTTTACAGGAAGCACGGTAGCACAACACTACAAGGAGTGTAACTCCATGCTACAGTAGAGTGACTCCGCCATGAGGTTCCCGGTTAGGGGTAATGCCTCATCTTTGCGAGCCAAGTCACAGCGGCGTAGCACCGCAAATATGCAGGTAGCCTAATGATGTATGATGAAATTAAAGAGGGGTAGTCAGCACTACAAAGGGGAGGTGTTCCTCATGTTACAGTAGCACGACACCACGATGAGGTACCTGAATAGGGATAAAGCCTCGGCCTTGCAAGCCATGTCGTTGCGGCGTAATACCCCAAGGGAGCCTAAGGCTTCATGTTGGGTAGTATGACACTACAAAGAGGCTGTGACCTCATGCTACAGTAGTATGACACTACGATGAGGTTCCCGGTAGGGGTAATGCCTCGGTTTTAGACCATGTCATAGCAGCGTAGTACCGCAAGGGAAGCGCAAGGCTTCATGCCATGTCTCTTTAATAAAGAACTCACCTATAATGTATGGATAGAGATATTAGGCCGTCTCTTGAGGATAAACTTGTAGACGCCCAAAATTATACACAGAAATTAGGCTGACACAGGGCCTTTAATGTGCAACTAGAAGCACAAGTAACTACATTCTGTTAGTAGAAAGAATAGTAGTTGTGGTGCAGAATTCAAGAATTAGTCCATTCATGTATCATATTGTTGTTTAACCCATGCGAGAAGATTCAAGTCGTCAGCGACATCTATCCTAATGCAGAATGTACAGTTACTATGGGGAACGCTCAACCCTATACATATAGGGGCTGTTTGGATACATGTAGGTGCAGTAAAAGTGGACGGATTCTCTAATTTTTCTTGTAACTGGGCTTTGAAATAGGAGTTCATGTGTTTGGATACACATTGCAACTGCTATACAAGTGTTCCATCACTGATAGAAAACAGGCTTTCGTCCCCTCCCTTTTTTAATTCATAGCTCCAACAAAAAAGTGGAGTAACTAGGATGAAACTGGCACTGTTTTGCTGCTCTTTTGCACTCTTACAAGCATTGGAAGTCCCTGTGATCTTTGGTCACCTCCTACTCGATCCGCCATTTTGAAGTGTCGGACGCGCTGGATTCGCCTTACCATCAGTACGGCACCTCGCCGTACGTAGCTGTCTGTGCGAGCTTCCTCGTCGGACCGCCTGCCATCAGTACGGTGCCCCATCGCACATAGCTGTCTGTACGAGCTTCCTCGTCGGACCGCTTAGCCGCTTGCCGTCTACACGAAGAGACCCTAATTTTTATGGATTTGTGGGAGAATTGACCCGAAGAAGAAGAATAGAAGACTGAGCAGAAGAAGAGTGTAGGTTCTTTAAGGACCTTATTTTAGGGGGTGGGGATTTGAGCTGGAGAAGCATACCAAGCACTAATAGTTGAAACTTGAAAGTTATGTGTAATTTTTTATGGCGAAGAGTGCAGCAAAAAGAAAAAAAAAGCACTAGTTAAATATTAATTCAATCTAATTATGATAACTAATTCAGTATAATTAAATATTTATGCTAATTAATTCTTTATTCATTTTAGAAAATTTACATTACTAATTATATGTTAATTAAATAAAATTAAATAAAAATTTAATTATAATTTAATATGTTTAATCATGATACTTAACTTAATTATCATAAATAATTTACTTTGTCTTTAATTTACGAAAGTCATAAAATTTTAATCCATACAAAAAAATAAATTAACAATACATGTTGGGGGGTAAGCCTACCAAGGTTACCACATATCCAACTAACATCCACTTTCAACAACCATCCAAACAACCAAACTCCTTTTCTCTCCACTTTCAACAACCATCCAAACACCAAACTCATTTTTCTTCCACTTGTAGGAGACAAAAAGTACTACATCCAAACATATTTTGGAAAGTGCCACTTGCTACAAGTGCACTGTAACTCAACATGATGTAAGTGCCACTTTTACACTTTCAAAGAGTTACATCTATCCAAACAGCCCCATATTGAGATATGTGGGGGATTGTTGGAGTTTTTCCTTTCTTTGACTTGTAGAAAGCTTGCTCTCAAACAAGCCATGTAAGTTTAGTCCCACATTGGCTAGAAAAACTCATACGTATTTCATATAACTCCTCTTGAGGAGTGGAGAGATGCACATGGGGTGGTGACCCTTGGGTAATTTTACATGGAGGTAAGGATATGACACCTATTAAAAGCATACATGCTTTTTGGCCAAGCTCAATTAAATTCCATATGGGCTAAGCCCCGAAGGGGCTTAGCGACTCGAACTCAGACTTGGACTCGGAATCGGTCGCATGGGCTCATGAGGCGTAATGTGTCATTTTGTTGGCGCACTTTGTACTTAACACGTCAGCATCGTCTCTAGGCGCATAGTGCGCTTATTGTGCGAGCCTCTTGCACTGCCGGTTGTACGCCAGGTTGCCCGTCCAGATGGAGCGCCAGTTGGCGTGGCCAGATGGCGCGACCAGATGGCGAACGGTGGCGAGCATTGCGCGTAGGCGCAGGTGCGCGCATGTTGCACAAGTACGCACGGGCGCGTGTGGCGCTGGTGGCACAAATTGTGCAAGTACGCGCGGGCACGATTGGCGCAGGTGTTGACTGTGTGCACCTTGCGCACGCGCTCTCGCGCACTTAAGCGCTGGACGCCAGGCACGCGCAACCATGTGTGCGGTGGCGCAATATGGTGCTCGTGCACGTTGGCGCTCAGTGGCGCGCAGGTTGTAACTGAACCGTTTCGTAACATGAGATAACGGATCCAATAATTTCAGATATGACATTAAAACGTCACGCACATTCCGGATCTGGGCAGTTACAGAGAGAGCTTATATATAGAGTCTATCTTCTCTCTCAGGAACGCACATTTTGACGAAATATTTCACAGAGAGAGAAGAGAGAGCTTTTGTGTAGGCGCCACTTGTGAATTCTCAGTTTTTCGAGGAGTCCGTCCATGAGCAGATTGGCAGAGCGTTCCAGAGTTCTTTTGAACTTGCTGGTTCCTGGAAGCTGATCGTGTGGACGGATCTAGCTTTGAGCGCCGGTGTTCTAAACACCCCAGCAGGCTTTCTCCGATTACGAAAATCTTTTTAGATTTTTCGTTTGTCACCTTTACGAAAATCTTCGTAGATTTTTCGTTTTCAGAATCCTCCTAAGATTTCTGTTTTGCACCTTCTGCTGAAGTGCTGCAATCGAATCACAAGAGTTTTCTTCTGATATTCACATCCAGGGACTAACACTATATGATCCAATCGATTGCGTAAGGCTCGCGGTAGCAGCAAAATCGGAGAAAGTATACAAAAAAGGTAGTTCTTTTCTATTATATTAGTATTAGTTAGTAATTTTGGTTCGGTGAGTCCTTTCTTTCGTGATGAACTGTTGGCACCAGTCCTATATTGACTCGACTCCATTTACAAGTTAATCTTGAACACAAAAATGACCTCGGATTCCTTAGCAAGCGGGCCTTGATACAGAAAGATATCCTAAGCTTGACTCTCGAACAAGTTTGCCATTGCTAGCGTGTTACAAAACAAGACCAACACCCGTTGCTTTTTTCTTTCTCGAGCTACTCCCCAGCGTCATAGTGCTTATGTCTTGCTCAATAATTTCAAGCTCGAGTTAATGTAGGCTCGATGCTCGACTCTGCCTCACTAATTTTAGGCACAATAGATTTCGAGTTTGAAAATTTTCCAAACTTAACTTGTCTCGACTAAATTGCGGTCCTATATGGTATGGTTCAACCACACGAATCATGTACGACTAAATTGTGGTTCTATACGGTTAGGTTAAACCACAACATATGTACAACCGGTTGGTCTGATCCTTTGGACTGTTTGAATAGTCAAACTATAAATATAAATTTGTTTTTCATCCACTTGGACCATGGCAGTGTATTTCGGACCATCTGGACTCGAAAACGTATGTTTGTTTTGTTTTATTTTATTTTTTAAGTGGGCTAGTTCTTTGAGTTTTATGAAATGCCCAAAAAATGAAAAAGTTTTATGAAAAATTCACCGTGCAATAACATTTCATCGCGTGCCCAGAATTAGCAAAAAATATATAAAGAGGGTTCAGAATGACCTTTTTGCCCTTCTTCTAATTTATTAAAAACACCCACGAAACTACTCTTAAAAAAAATGTTTCGATACTTCATCTTCTTCCATACGCTGCTCACTTTCGAATCTAGGTTTTCTCCTCAAAAATCTTCAAAAACTCGTCGAAAAATTTTGAAAAGACTGAGACAAACGACAAAAGTGCTAAAACGGAGGTCCAAACATCATTTTTTTGCGATTCTAAAATTTCAAAAGGCCGACAATTAATAAAATTGTTTATCTCAGGCTCCTTGAAGATACGTTCATTTTGCGACAAATCGGGCCTCGTTTCGACCTCTCAGTCAAAAGTTATGGTCCTCCAAAGTTTCAACTGACAATAAAATACAGGAGAATGGCCATTCTCCGTGTTAGAACACGAAGAATGTTAATTTCGTATAAGGGTGGTCATTCTTCGTGTTAGTAACACGGAGAATGGCATTCTCCGTCTTAATTTACATAGAGAATGGTCATTCTCTGTGCTAGTAACACGGAGAATGGCATTCTTCGTCTTAATTTACATGGAGAATGGCATTTTCTGTGCTAAATTGCACGGAGAATAGCCATTCTCCGTCTTAATTTACACGGAGAATGACCATTCTCCGTGTAATTTAGCACGGAGAAAGGTCATTCCAGTGTTAAAACGCAGGAGAATGGCCATTCTCTGTATTAGAAACACGGAGAACGCCATTCTCCGTATTAAATAACACGGAGAATTCCATTCTCTGTGTTAATTTACACGGAGAATGGCCATTCCTAGTGTTAAAACGTAGAAGAATGACCATTCTCCAGTGTTAAAAAGCAGGAGAATGGCCATTCTCCGTGTTAGAAACACGAAGAACGCCATTCTCCGTGTTAAATAACATGGAGAATGGCATTCTCCGTGTTAATTTACACGAAGAATGGCCATTCCTAGTGTTAAAACGTAGGAGAATGACCATTCTCCGTGTAAATTACACGGAGGATGGCCATTCTTCGTGCTAAATTACACGGAGAATGGTCATTCAAATGTTAAAACACAGAAGAATGGCCATTCTCCGTGTTAGAAACACGGAGAATGGCCATTCTTCGTGTTAGAAACATGGAGAATGACCATTCTTCGTGTTAGAAACACGAGGATTGGCCATTCTCCGTGCTAAATTACACGAAAAATGGCCATTCTCCGTGTTAAATGACACGGAGAATGGTCATTCAAATGTTAAAACACAGGAGAATGGCCATTCTCCGTGTTAGAAACACGGAGAATGGCATTCTCCGTTTTAGTAACACGGAGAATGGCATTCTCCTTGTTAAAATGCAGGAGAATGACTATTCTTCGTGTTATATCGACGGAGAACAGTTGACAGAAACCTAATTTTTTATTTTTTTGTTTTACGAAAAAAAATTAACATGAATAAAGATTCAAGAGTTTTTGTTCTTCTTTCAAAATGATGCTAACTCTTATGGAAAAGAAGAAGAAGATCTTCTCTCCATAATTGACCTAATTGTCGGAGAAGAAGAAGAAGAAGATGAAGATGAGCGATAATCGGAGTTCGACTGAAAAAAGCTTGGTGAACTACGAACGATCTTTGCGATCTCTGCTGAAGATGAGAGCAATGGAATTCAGATCTCTCATGAAGAAGAAGAAGACGACGAGAATCGCAATCAAATCTGAGTTTGTGCGGAGGGGTAGTTATGGTATTAATTTTGTAAATACAGAGCATCTAAAGAAAATTTTGGAATACTTAACGTGAAAATATATAATTCTAGGCATTTCAGAAAACCCATCCTGCAGGTGGGTTTTTCATAAAAGCCAACCCCGAAATTGGGTTTCTCAGCAATTTCTAGTAAAAGAAATTATGTTTAAGACCAATAAATAGACAATAATAATACATTTTGAAGTAATTAGAGTTTACATGCATTCTAAAACTTTGATGATTATAATTTCCAAAAGAAATATAGGATAATTTACTATTTTTATCCATTAAGTTGTGTATAAGCTCCTCTAACATTTTACATTTTTTGTTCACACCCACAATGAAAAGTTTAATTGTTATGGACCCCCTGTCATATAAATACATATACATAGTCAATTATGACTTATACATGTGTACATTAATAAAAGAATTATGAGGGGTCCAATCGCTTGTAGCTCATGTGGAAAGTAACAAAGACACCAAGCGAGACCGACATGGTTCAAGTCTCCACCCGTAAGAACGTATAGATGTATGTGTTGTAGTTAAAAAAAAAGAGGATTACGAGGGAGTATAGTACGAATCGGAAGATGATGATGATGATTATATTAGTATTATTTTAAAAAATTGTAGTTGGGAATAAAATTATGAGAATATCTCTACTATTATAATGCGACTCATGAACGGCTCAAAAGTGAGATGTCCAAGCCATTTGTAATACCCAACCATATAATTATAAAATTACGGAAGATTATAATTTAAACCTTTATCTGTTATTTGTAACCAAATATTCCTTTTTATTCACATATATCCGTAACAAATTATAATTAAAATATAACTATAATTTTAACAAATATTTATATATATATATATATATATATATATATATATATAATATATATATATTTTATATATATATATATATATATATATATATATATATATATATATATATATATAATATATATATATATATATATATATATATATATATATATATAATCACAATTCATATATATATTAAATATTAAAATAATATTAGAAAGAAAAGAAAAAATATTCTACGTGCAACGCACCTGAATTTACTAGTTTCGGATAAAAGAAAAAGTTCTTGTAAATATTTTATGCTTAAATAAAAGCCATTTATGGTGAGATTTGAAGGACACTGAACCAAAAATGCATATAATACAATATGTATAAAAAGTCACAAACGTTACGGCAGACACCGTAAAAAAGATCATTTACACAAACTATTCCTAAGTTTTGGTTTGTAACACGAGATACCTATATTTTTAACTAATAACACTGACCACCCCCATGTTTTATGTCTATACGCGGAGTACCCTGCTTTAAAATATAAATATAAAGTTATAACACTAACTATCGTTATTTTTATTTTATTTTCTAAAGGGAGGGATGATCAGTATAATTAGTTTAAAAATAGGGGTAACATGTATTATAAATCTAAAACTTAGGGATAGTTAAGTTCAGGGTGTAACTCGGTTCGTGTCACTCTCCGTTCCCAGTATACGTATTTTTAATACATGTACTGCTTTAATATATTTATTTAAATATTTATCATGTATTGTTTTGTATTTAAATCTCTTTAAATTCATGTTAATTAATTTCCTGCAATTAATTTTCTGTATTTTACTTTCTGCTTTTATTCTCTGCTTTAGCTTACTTTAGGTTTGGCCTAGGTTGGTTTATTTTCGGGTTATGGTGGTTCATCATGAACCGAACCCACCATCACCATTTAAAGCCCCAATCCTTTCTCTCTCTCTTCATTACTTCTCCTTCTCATTTACTCTTCTTCTTCTTCATAACTCCCTCTACCTACCAACCCGTAGGCAAGTACATCTTGCTTCCACATGAGAGCCCATTTTTATTGTTCCATTAGCTTCTCCTCATGTTTCTAAGACACATTAGAACTTGTCATTTTCCATTTTGAGGCTTTAATTTTTGTACATCTAAAAATTAGTTATTTTCGGATTTTGGTGGTTTTGATCTATCAAACTTCTTTGTTTTCAAGTTTTGATGGTTCCATGTTGTGGAGAATTTTATTCTACCCAATTTTGACCTTTGAAAAGTTGAATTTGGACTTATTTTGACCAAGTTATGGACTTTTGAAGCTTTGGGTTCAAACCATGGAGTTCTTGCTGATTTGGAGAAGACAGTGAGCAGTGTGCGCGAGCTTTTTAGCTTGCGCCACTGAGCTGCATGCGCTCTTTAGCGCAGTGCAGTCTGACTCATACGCTGCCTTTTGGAGGCGTATGTCTTGCATACGCTGCCTTGATGAGGAGTCGTATGGAGTACATACGCTGCCTTAATGAGGAGTCGTATGGAGCACATACGCTGCCTTGAAGAGGAGTCGTATGGAGTCCATACGCTGCCTTTTGGAGGCGTATGTCTTGCATACGCTGCCTTGATGAGGAGTCGTATGGAGTCCATACGCTGCCTCTTGGAGACGTATGTCTTGCATACCCTGACTTGAGCGTAGCCTGACTTGAGCATAGCCTGACTTGAGCGTAGCCTGACTTGAGCGTAGCCTGACTTGAGCGTAGCCTGACTTGAGCGTAGCTGACTTGAGCGTAGCGTGACTTGAGCGTAGCCTGACTTGAGCGTAGCCTGAATTGAGCGTAATCATGATATGTTAATATTTCTGTTAAATATAGATTGTTACGTGGAATGTACCATGTGTCGTGAATTGAGTTATAGATACCCCGATTGACTGGAATTAAACCCTGAGAGTTGTAGACTCGACCCCACTGAATACTAGTTGACTTTCATGCCTTGTCACCATTGATAATGATTGTGACCTTGACTAATAATTGATCATGCGTTCCTAGTTAGAACTAAGAGACTGGCTAGTCGTCTTTTTGAATTGAATGAATGAGACACATTCATATTAATTATGAACTACTGAAATCGACTGGCTAATCCCGAATATTGGCATACAGGCACATGCAGGCTTCAATTCATTATTATTTAT
This sequence comes from Iris pallida, assembly GCA_029216955.1. Classification (NCBI taxonomy): domain Eukaryota; kingdom Viridiplantae; phylum Streptophyta; class Magnoliopsida; order Asparagales; family Iridaceae; genus Iris; species Iris pallida. The sequence goes on from JANAVB010020400.1 coordinate 20,392,624, forward strand.
TTATCTTACCAAAGAAGCATGTGTACTTTATGGTCAAGGCATGATTACTTCGTGGTTAGTTTTGATTGTTGCATTACGCTATGTAAGACCTACAACCTGACCGCACTGGTATCATTGTAGAGTTGTGCATATCGTACCCCGTACGAAAGTACTCATTCTGATTGACCATGATCCACGGCATGGTACTTCACTCAACGTAGAGACTATTAAGTTAAATAAAATAATGATTGCATGGAGAGAATGGATTCCCGAGTTCTTATATGGCAGCCCTCTTGGGACTAGTAGTGCCCGACAGGCCGGTTGGTCCCCACAGATACTGCAAATCTGCCACACGGGCAGGAAGCGGTATATGGTTATATTATCTATTGAATATTGTATATTAATGACGGGCGTTCCGCTGGAACTCGTCTAATTCATGATTGGCGCAATTGATTGACTGGGTAAACTAGCCTTGCTTGCGTATAGTAAGAACTGAGAAATCCTTTATTGCATAATTCCAGGATAACTTGGAACTCACAATAGCAAGCCGTAGTAGTTGCTTGGCCGTTTAAATTGATTTGTTTGTGTACTGTACCTACTCTGTTACTTAACTGAGACGATCAGAATGTCAGGACATGACGGGCCAACTTCTGTCCTTGTTTGGTTGGGAGGTTGGTTCGAAGTATCGTGATGTTGTGTGAGTCCTAGTAGATAGCAGAGATCAATTATCATATTCTCTTATTACTGGCTTCATTCCTCATATCGTGCTCCCTTGCGGTACTTGCTATTAGAGGTCTAACCTCTCTGGTTTTGCATGGCCAGATTTAGAGCCGGTCCCTGAGGATCCAGCTTACTTCTACCTCCAAGATGGTCAACACTAGAGGGATGATCGCAGGAGGACTCGAGTGGGTTTCTTACTTTCCCGTCCGTTTTGTTATCTACTTTATACTTTGTCGTTTGGCACCGACATGTTAGTCGGATTGTCTTGTACCTACTTTTGCGTAATTGTAACTAAGTCAGGCTGCAGCTGCTAACAATTGTGTATACTACATCATCTGGCTGTATTTTAAAGCCAGATATCAAGAACATTTTGACTGAGCGTTTGGGACGCCTTACTGCTTTATCTCACATGTTCTCTATTTCTGTTTCTTGTTTGAATGATTGAGACAATAGAAGTAAAGTGACCATAGGGAGACTTTCATGTAGTATGCACCCCTCGTCTTGTAGACAGCATTGATCGTATTATACGGTATTCATCTACCCGTAATACGTAGCTGGCTGAGTCATTCCCCCGCTCTCCAGTATTCTGGTTCTGGGGCATGACAGTTCGGCCGGACCGGACCGTGCCCAAAAAAATCGAGCCCAACTGGGCTTGGTCTGGGCCCAGTCCGGACCGGTGGCAGCAGCGGGCCGGGCCTGGCCCGGTTCGGAGGAACCTAGCCCAGCCCGGCCCAATGACCCGGCTTGGGTAGGGCTGGGCCGGGCCGGTCCGGTTCGACGGGCGGGCTGGGTCGCGGGGTCGGATTTAATTTTTGAGGTTTTTTACTGGATTTAATTTTTGTTTAGCTTTCTTTTTTAAGGTTTTTTTTTTGTTATTTTGTGTTTAAATTTATGTTTTTTAGTATTTTTTATTTTTTTGAGTTTTTTTCTTTTCTAAGTTTTAATTTTATGTTTAAATTTTTTTTCTTTTATTTTGTTTTATTTTTCCCTCCTCTTTTATCTGGGCTTGGGACCGGCAATGCAAGTTTGCTTGTCATAGGCAGAGTTAAAAAAAATTGTTTCAAGTTTTTTTTTAATTTTAAGTTTTTTGTTTTGTTTTAAATTTGTGTTTTTTTTGTCTTATTTTAGTTTTAAGTTTTTTTTGTTCCAAGTTTTTTTGTTTTTATTTTGTTTTAAGTTTTTTTGTTTGTTTTTTGTTTTAAGTTTTTGTTTTGTTTGTAAGTTTTCTTTCTTTCTTTCTTTGTTTTTTGTTTTAAGTTTTTTGTTTTAAGTTTTTCTTTTTAAGTATTTTTTAAAAAGTTTTTTTTGTCATACATTTCAATCATTCTTCTTCCTCGGTTCAGAAGCTTCACCCATTGTAAGCGATTCGAAGTCCAGCTCTTTGATGTTAGCAGCTTCATCTCTCTTGTTTCGGATTCTTTTTTCTGCTAAAATTCAATATTGAACACATACACAAGCTTCCAAGATATCTGGCTTCAACCGGCTCCTCTTTACGCTCAAAATTCTTGATTCTGCACTAAAACATGACTCCGATGCAACCATGGACACCGGGACCATTAGTAGATCATGTGCTTTGGTAGAAAGTACATGAAATCTTTTGTCGTATTTTTTTCACCATTCTAAAATTCTGAAGTGATTTGAAGATTCATCTTCTCCTTCATAAGAACTTAGATATAAAGACAACTCTTGAGTGGGTTGGGAAGAGTGTTTTTGTTTCTTCCTTTTTAGTATACGACTGGCGTGGTCGACTATTCCAAAGCTACTTCTAGTACTCACTTGAGTTGGTCGGGTCGACACAACATTGTCTTCATAAAGTTATTAATCTTTCTAACACTACCTTTAGTTCTACTTTCAAGTCAATAACATCAAGATTTTCTGCATAGTCATCTACCAAAGCCTTTACACCCTCTAATTTGATCGTAGGATCAAAAATAGAAGACAAACAATATAAAAAGGTACATCACTCCAGTATTTAGTGAATTTAGCTTCCATTCTCTTTACAACATAGTCAAAATTTAGAACATTTCTATATTTAAAAAATAAGTAAGACATGTTACAAAGTTTTCGTAAAGCTAAACAAGAAGTAGGATAATAAACACCAGAAAGAGTACATGTAGCATTGTAAAAAGTTTGTAAAAATTCACAAATAGAAGAAGCAACTATCCAATCATCTTCAGTTACTTGATATTCAAAATTCTAATCCATATTACAAAATATGTAATAGCATCCTTAAATGGAATTGCGGATTTCAACATTAAATTTGTCGAATTCTATCTATGTGGTACACCCTTAACAAATCTTCTAAAACGAATACTAAAATGTGCATATGTGCTTTAAAAGTTTGTTGCCTACTTGGAGACGTGTTCAAGCTGTGTAAACAATTTCTAAGAGTCTCTAAATGTGTACTAAAAATTCGAGACATTCTTTTACAACTAAGTTAATAATCTGGCAAGCACACCAGTCACGACCCGCACCCTGTTTAGGGGCACGAGAACGTGGGTACGTCCAGCCTACGCCGCAGTGTCGGCGGTAGAACGCTGTATAGGTCATCTATAACATCTAACAACAAGATATATAAACCTGTCATCTCCGTACAGAGGTATAATATAACATCTCTACTAATAATCCCAATCACAAGTCTAAGAAAGATAGAGCACGATATGGAATCGATAAAAGGAAAAAATTGAATATAAATAGAGTTATCACACCACATAAAATAGATGTCCAACACAAATAATACAAGTCATGAATATAAATAAGTCTCAACTAACAATCGGAATAATCCGATACAAACTGAAAGCTATAAAGTACTAAGCTATAACTAAGCACACTCTACTGGACTAGGTCCTCCTTTGGCTGTTGTGTACCACCCTCATGAGCCTCATAGAAGGTAGGACAGTCATCTATATCATCTGTAATATTTGTCAACATATCCAGTCAGGATGGAACGAGCACATCACCTCTAACAGATCAAAATAATTGACAAGCGCTATAAGTATGAAATAATAATGAAATTCTTGATGATCAAGTTATAGAGGTAATGTATAATGAAAGACAAGTATAAAGAACATATGAGAACATGCAGATATGTAATAATGGTAAACCTGTCATGCAAGGTATGTAATAGACAACTTAGAGGATTTGGTTTTAACCAGTGCTTTAAAATACCAATTTGTCATGTGAACGGCTAGAGGGATCTGGCAAACCATACACCTACGTGTGTGGCCGCTATTATTCACGCAAGATCAACGGGATAGAAAGGGTATGTTCACATGTCTCCTAGGTATTTCCTCGCCCGAGTACACATGGAATCCAGGTTCTTCGACACGCATTTCATTATTCGTGATAGATGCATTAGTCATATTTACATTATTCGTGATAGTCATGAAACCACGCATCTCCAGTCAAGGAATCCATAAAATACCAATCCGTGAGTCTATCGTGTCAGAACCAAGATAGAACACTAGTATAACATGCATCACATGATACATCAACATAATAAAACTATCAGAGAATGTACTCGCCTGATACCCTGAATGACTGATATAATAGATGTCCAAACTGATGTCATATAGTCCTAATTAGAGCAACACATGTTATAAAGAGTTCAACTTGAAATGATAGAAATTTACAATGCAATCTACATGTTTCTAAGTCAATCTAGGTTAAAGTCAACTCTTGGTCAACTCTAAGTCAACTCGGGTGTACCTTGGGTCAAACTAGGAGTCAAGGTTAAGCTTCTAGGGTTTTGGACAAACATAGATTAGTGGTCAACATCTACGATACTTAGGATATATTAATATATATATACATACCATATATATCCTTACCCATATAGTAACACCCTAACACATACATATAGATATCATATATCAAGTATATACATATCCTCACTATGAACCATAACATATATCTATATACTCTCATAATATATTAGATACTATATAATCCAAAATATATATACCTATCTATATAACTTTTTCACAATCTAACATCACCTACTTAAACTCAAACACTTAGACACTAACCCACTAACACTAGGACACCATATCAACCTTGGTCATATGGCATCCCAGTACCAATACCTTGGTTGGAATCCAATACCTTAACTTGGGTAAACCTATACCTTACCTTGATATCTTGATACCTTACCTTGGTATCTTGATACCAAACCTTGGTCATAAGGTAAACTAATCATTTACCTTGAAGGTAAAGGTAATTCATATTTACCTTATGATACTAACTTGGTATTATGAGATACCAAGATACCCCTCAAATATCTAATTAACTAACTATCTAATGTACTAACATAACATCTTAACTAATATCTAATATATAACCTATAGAGACTAACTCGCTAACATACCAATATCTAGAACTAACATAACCTACTAACATATCTGTCACGACCCGTACCCAAATTGTTTGGCCGGCCGAGCCATGTCCAGCCTACGCTTGAGATAAAACAGTAAGTTGTTCTAAAAATAAACAATGCAAGACCAAAGTGTGCTAACATTTCTATTTGTCATATTGAGTTAAAACATCACAACACAAAATCATCTAGTATATGAATATGTTCCAAATACAAAGCCAAAATGTAAAACTGGATACAGGTCCAGTAAAAAAATACATAGTCTAAAACATGTCTGCTCTCAAAAGTCCCGAGCAACTAAACAAACTAGACGAGTTTCCCCGTAGGTACATTCTCGTAAGGTAAAGCCTGATCCTCCATGGCAACCCCATAATAGGAATCACATAGCAACTCCTCCTCGGTAAGTATACCTACAACGTTATCCTGTCAGGACGGGAGCAAGTACTGATTCTACAAACTAAAATATACGAAGCATGAAATGAACAGCGGTAATAAAAGGAATCATGGCATATCACAATCTATCATGGCAAGGATACATGTCATAGCGATAGATGTATATGTAATATTTAAAATTGGAGCAGGTACGTGATCGTCAATAGGTGTACAATGTACTGTGGCACATGTAAATAAAATATAATTTCGTACAAGTGAATAAGGCGATAGATGTACATACACAAATACAGCTGGATAAGTACATACGGTGCGGTAAATATATAAAATGCAACCTTGCTCGAGTTCGTATAAATATGTGAAACATGTCGAGATATTCCAGAAATGACTTGCAGTTTAAGTATCGGTATTAACATGGTTTATACACAATTCATTATATGCAGTAAAAAGTTCGTAGAGGTACTTGCCTCATGCAAAACAAGGATAGGTATATGAAGTTATAGATATCCGGTGTCCCATCACTGTAAAAAAGATATAAACTTAGTTTTTTACTAAGCTGAATACTAGGACACTAGTGGTGTGACACGACTTTTCTGACTGGACACCTAGCCATGTGCTGACTTTAGCATAGGAGACCAATGTGGGATGACACAATACCTAAAACAACTTTCTAGGGTCTCTATACTAAGGTGGGGTAAGGTCCAACACCAAAATATCCAAAATCACACATAACTTCGCAAGTCGTAATTTATTCAATTAATAAATCAGATTGTACACTATGTTCCAACAATTATTAAGATAGGTAAAAAGCTCAAATATACATAAAATAAAGTACCAAAATGATCCTTGTTAATCAAAGAAATTTATATTAATTTTTCTGGAATTTATAAACCCTCATAGATATTTATTAAAATTAGTAAACATAAGTACCTAGAAAATGAGTTCTGTTTTTCTATTTTTATAAAATGTCAAAAGTATTAATTAAATCCTGAAAAATTATATTAAATTAGCTAAATTAACATAGTATTTAAACACAATGTTTCCTAGATTTTTACATCATTATTTTACATATAAAAATTAAAATACAGCAAGTTACAATTTCTGGAAAATAAATAATTATTTATTTAATATTTTATCCACGTATACGAAATTGAACCGACGTCCAGATACGGGACCCAAAGCCAGAATCAAGTCCAATATGACTCGTACAGGCCTTGAATGTATTTAGACTCATTTAAGTCTACAAAACCCTTGCTAGGTCTGGACTTAAATGGCCTTAATTAACAGAATACATAAAAATAAGAATTTAATATATAGACATATGTATATTAAAATATTATAATAATATTTTAATGTATAAATATACTTAGCCATAATATTTACTAATAATAAAATAACATGTAAATTTTACATATACTAAAATATAGCATAAAATCATATATACATAGAAGTACATATATATAATTAGTATATAAATATGTATGTATATATACATATAATAATAATAATAACATATATACATATAAAGAATATATATATATATATATATATATATATATTATATATATATAATATATATATATATATATATATTGAGGGTGTCCACTTCTTAATGGTGCTTAGAGACGTGCCTCCAAGGGGGCTCGAACCCGCGCTACTGCGTAGGGTGTCTACCGTTCCCAACGGGCTACGGTCACGGGGACTATATATATATATATATATTATTATATATATAATATATATATATATATTAGAATATATATAATTATATATATATATATATAATATATAAATATATATATAAAATATATATAACAGTAGAATACAAATACATACATACATATATATACATATATAATATAACATATATACCCAGCCCAATAGGCTAATGGGCCAAAACTCGACCCAATGAACAGTAAACAAACCCAAACCCATTAGTAAACGGGTTTAAACCCAATAACACAAAATGAAACCCGTTATCCCATTAAATAAACTCGTGTCCTGACAGTTAGGGACATGAGAAATGAACCCGATACTGAATCCTGTGTCCACCGTGATTGACACGAATCTGACACGAATTTTTCGTATCCAAGCACACTACTGGACTCTTCGACACTGGACGACCTCACACACGTGTACACGAGACACGACACGAACCACAGAAGAATGACACGTAGTGTCCGGCGAGGAGATGCTGTCGGGGTTGCTGCACGACGGAGGAGGCATCGGGGTACGTCGGAAAAAATATAGCGAGTTCGTCTCGTCGAGACGAACTGATTGGTGGTGGTTGGAGGTGACGACGATGGCCAGAATGTCGGCTAGGATAGATCTAGGGTTCCAGCGATCGAACGGAGAAGAGAAGGCTACGGTGGAGGCTAGGTCGGTCGGGGTGGTGAATGGGGTTAAGGTTTTGGTCGAAGGAGTTTTTTATATGCCGGAAATGGGGATTAGATTAGGGTTTCGATCACACGAATTTAAGGATTAGGGTTAGGGTTACGGCGAGTCGGTCGGAAAGACGACAAACCGAAGGCGGTGGTCGTCGATGGTCATTTTGCAAAAAAAAAACCCTGTAGTACATAATTTACAGAAAACCCCACCGCCTTACTAAATGTAAATTTCCAATTTGTAAATCCTATTCCGCCGTGTTCTGTGCAAATTATAATTTGCACAGACAATTCAAAAATTGCAAACCGACTTAAAAATAATCTATAAATTACAAACTGTTATAAAATAATTTAAATAATTACGAAATGATATTTTAGGTTTTAAAAACCTTTTAAAAATAAATTAAAAATTCTAGAAAATTCCTAATAATTATAATAAATTATTTTAAGGCTAAAATAATCATTTGTAACTAAAAATCCTTAATTTAAACTAATAAAATATTAGGGGCTTACAAATCTTTCCTCCTTGAAAAATTTCATCTTCGAAATTCACAAGGATAGAGGTCTCTACAATCATTCTAACATAGCAAGCAATTAAAACAATGACTAAGGCTACTATTAAGACTAACCTCTAAGGTATCAAGTGGGAACGGATGGTTCCCTCGTGGCTGGTGGGTCGAACAAGTAACTCCCTCATGTCCGACTCCCTTTCCCAAGTAGATTCTCCGGAGAGTGACGGCTCCAAGCTACTCGGACTAAGGGTATGACTTTGTTCCTCAGCCTCTTCTTTCTTCGGTCCAATATCTCTATTGGCTGCTCGGTAACTGCAAGACTCGGTCCGATCTCCAACTCTGAATGATCCAGCACATGGCTGGGGTCTGGAACGTATCTCCTCAGCTGAGACACATGAAAGACATCGTGAACTCCTGCTAGGTTGGGTGGAAGTGCGACCCTGTAAGCTACCTCTCCGATCCTGCCGAGTATCTAGAACGGTCCAATGTATCTAGGGCTCAACTTGCCGTCTCGTCCGAATCGGATCGTCCCTCTGGTGGGTGATATCTTCACTAACACCATATCTCCGTCGGCAAACTCCATCGGTCTACGACTAGCATCGGCCCAATGTTTCTGCCTGTCCTGAGCAACTCTGAGTCTGTCTCTGATCATCCTGACCTTCTCCGCTGCCACAGTGATCATCTCTGGCCCAAGCATAACTCTATCCCTACATCATCCCAAAAGAGCGGTGTACGGTATTGTCGTCCATATAGTGCCTCGAATGGAGACATACTGATGCTGGCTTGGTAGCTGTTGTTGTATGAAACTCTATTAAGTGAAGATGGCTCTCCCGTGATCCGCCGAAGTCCAGCACACAAGTCCTCAACATGTCCTCGAGCGTCTGAATTGCCCTCTCGGACTGTCCATCGGTCTATGGATGGTACGCTGTACTGAACTTGAGCCGACTGCCCAACTCCTCCTGCAAGCTCCTCCAGTAATGGGATGTGAATCTACTGTCCCGGTTTAATACGATGCTCACCGGTATTCCGTGCAAGCGAACTATCTGCTGCATGTATAGCTCCACCAACTTCTCGGTGGAGAGCCCCATCTTGAAGGGTATGAAGTGAGCACACTTCGTCAGCCTGTCAACGATAACCCATATGGCATCCTTCCCTCCTTGGGAATGAGGAAGCCCTGAGACAAAGTCCATCGTAATATGTTCCCACTTCCACTCGGGAATAGGTAATGGCTGCAATAGACCAGCTGGCCTCTGACGCTCCGCCTTGACCTGCTGGCAAACTAGGCACCTTAAAATAAAGCGTGATACATTTCTCTTCATCTCGTGCCACCAAAGATGTTCCTGCAAGTCACGGTACATCTTGTTGGCACCGAGGTGAATAGAATATCGCGATCGGTGCATCTCCTGCAAGATCACCTCTATTAGCTCGCCCTTCGACATGCATAACCTGCCGTGCCTCAAGGATCCATCCTCTGCTACGGTGAAGTCATCTAGCAATCCAGCTAAAGCCTGAACTCTGAGTCTGCGGAGGCTCTCATCTGTAGACTGAGTCTCCTTGATCTGCTCCATCAGACCTGACTGAATGTCTAGTACCATCATCTGTGTCACTGATCCTGGCCGAATCATCTCAATACCGAGTTTCTCCAGATCCTTTCGTAAATGTCGATCTATCATCAGATACCATGCCATCGGATGCCTGCTCAGCGCATCCGCTACCACATTTGCCTTCCCGGGGTGATACTGCAAATCGATGTCGAAGTCCTTCATCAACTCCAAACATCTTCTTTGCCTCATGTTCAGCTCCTTCTGCGTGAACACATACTTTAAGCTCTTGTGGTCAGTAAAAATTTTCACTCGCTCTCAGTATAAGTAGTATTCCACAACTTGAGTGCAAAGATCCCGCAGCTAACTCTAGGTCATGGTAGGATAGTTCCGTTCATGAGTCCGAAATTGCCTAGATGTCACGACCCGCTACCCAAATTGTTGGGCCGGGCCGAGTCATATCCAGCCTGCGCTTAAGATAAAGCGCAGTAAGCTGTTCTAGAGATAACAAGATAAGACTAAATGTGCTAACAGTTCTATAAGTAATAAAGAGTCATAAATGCTCCAAACACAAAAGTCATCTCATAGAATAGTGAGTCGAAGTACAAGTCCGAAATGTAAACTGGATACAGTTCCAGTTACAAAATATGAGTCTAATACATGACTACACTAAATATCCCGAACAACTACACAAACTAGGCGAGTTTTCCCGCAGGTACGTCCTCGTAAGACAAAGCTGGGTCCTCGGCGGTATCCCCATAATATGAGTCACAGAGCAACTCCTCCTCGGTAAGAATACCTACAACATTATCCTGTCAGGACGGGAGCAGTACTGAATCTAACAAACATTAATACTGATCATGTGATGAAAAGAATGACATATCATGTTTATCCAGTTTTAGTTACATTTTATCATGGCAATAATTTATTGTTTTTAAAGTTTAAAACTGTAGTAGGTGAGTGATCAGTCAATAGGTAATCAGGATGTACAGCGGTACATATCAATTTTCTGAAGTGTACAGTAACTTAACGCATCGGTGTACATCCATACACAAATGCGGGACCAACATACGACACAGATACATATAGAATGTAACGGTGCTCGGTAAATACATACGGAGAAGGTGGTCATGATCACGTACACTACTAGCAGTTTCCCTTAACACGTTGTTTAATATGTGAGAGATATGAAACTATCCTAAACATGGTAGAGACTGAAAGTAATACAACATGTGAAGTTTTAACTTGCTACCCTAAGGATCATCATTTAACATGGTTGGAAATTTACAGTTTTATAGTTATAGCAGTATGTAAAGTTTGTAGAAGTACTTGCATTAGCAAAGCAAAGCAGCGATAAAATGCTATAGATGTCGGTAACTCGTCATTGTAGAATAAATACATAAACTTAGTTTATACTAAGTTAAACACTAAGACACTCAGTTGTGCACACGACTTTCTGATTGGACACCTAGCCAAATGGTGACTTTAGCATAGAAGACCAATGTGGGGTGACACAATACTATACTAACTTTCTAGGGCCTTTACACCAATGCGGGGTGAGGTTTAATACGGCTATAACTCAAAATAACACAAAAAGTTACAAGTCGTAATTATTCAATAAATAAATCAACTGTACATTGTGTTCCAACAATTTTGAGATAGACAAAAAGCTTAATTTTACATAAAATAAAGTACCAAAATGATCCTTGTTAATTATAGAAATTTATTATAATTTTTCTAGAATTTATTAACCAGTACATGTATTTTACAAAAATCAGTTTTTATAAGTACACAGAAAGTGAGTTCTGGTTTCATATGTCAAAACAGTGGCAAAACTGTAAATTAAATACTGTAAAAATTATGCTAAATTAGCTAAATTAACATAGTATTTAAATATTATTTTCCAAAATTTTAACAGCAGTAAAGTATTTTTAGAATTCCAAAACAGCATGGTACAATCTGAAATTAAATAATTAATTATCTGCGTATTTTGTCCATGTACATAATTTGAACCAGAGTTCAAATACAGACCCAAGGCCATGAATCAAGTCCAATATGACTTGTACAGGTCTTGAATGTGTGAAAACACATTAGAGCCCAAAAACCCATGCTAGGCTTGGACACCAAATGGTTGAAGTAATACAAATACGGATTTTAATAATATAATATATATTCTTTTTAAAGTGGTGAAAAAAATATACTCAAGTCACAAATATATAAATAAATTAACCTTGTGAAATTTTACATAACAATATTTTGTATAAGGTAGATTTTTAATATATATATATATAATATATATATATATATATTATATATATATATATATATATATATATATATATATATATATCTATATATATATATATATATACTATAATATATATATTATATAAATATATAATATATAATATATATATAATATATATATATATATATATATATATATATTTATATATATATATATATAAGAATAGATATATATATATTATATACTTATATATATATATTATATTAAATATTATAATATATATATATTATATATATATTATATATATATATATATATATATAATACTGTTATATATGTATATAACAGTATTATATATGTATATGATATATTCTATATTTAGTATTTTATTATATAATTATATATATATATAATATATATTATATATCTATATAATATATATATATATATATATATATATATATATATATATACAGAATACTATACATTATAATATATATATATCTATATATATAATATATATATATATATAAACATAAAAAAACAAAACAACCAAAAAGAAAACAAAACAAAACAAAAGGGAAGGGGGGCTCGAACTCGGCCCATATAATAACATAAAATAAAACAAAACAAACCAAAAAGAAAACAAAACAAAATGGAAGGGGGGGCTCGAACTCGGCCCAGGGGGGTCAAGTTCTTGGGTGCGGTCGGGTTGGCCAGGGGGTCAGCCCGAGCTTGTATTAGGGGTAGGGTCGGGTTAGATTTATTTAGGTTTTAGTGAATGGGTTTTAAAGCCGATAAAACAAACTCTGTGTCCTGACAGTTAAGGACACACGAGTCTCGTGTCCGTGCTAAGCACGACACGCACGGTTCGAATCCTTCGTGTCCAGACTTACCATTATATTCGTCAGGACACAGCAAGTCATATACACGTGTACACGAGACACGCACGACCACAGTTTGAAGTTGTTACTCACGTGTCCGACGTCGGGGAGGGGTTTCAAGCGTGCTGACGGCGGCTAGAGGTGTTGTGGCGGTGGCGCTCGGGTGACGCTTGACTCAGCTCGTCGTGGCGAATCGAATGGTGGTGGTGGATGGGGTGATCGTCGATTGGGAGGTGGTGTTGGGGTCCGCCGGAGTTAGGGTTAGGGTTTGGCTCGTCGGGGAAGAAAAGGGGTCGGGTGGTCGTGGGGTTGTGCTAGGGTTAGGGCTTAGGGTCTGGGGGTTATTTAGGGGGGTTTAGGTTGGTCGAAGTCGACTGGGGCGGCCGGAATGGTAGAAAATCGGGGTCGGTCGTCGGCAGCTGGCGGTCGTCGGGGTGGGTAAGAATAGGTTTTGCGGTTGGGTCCCTAGGAATTAGGTATTACAGATAGATCCCAACTATAACTAATACAAATAATAATTTGTATCCCGAACTTAAAACATTAATTAATACAAACTGATATTAAAATAAATCTAAATATTACAAATAATATTAAAATATTTCAATAATTACAAAGTGATATATTTTGATTTAAAAACTATTTAAAAATCATTTAAAAATTCTAGAAAATTTTCTAAAAATCATAATAATTATTTTAAAAAAGCTAAATAGGTCATTAACTAAACACTAATTAAATTAAATTTGAAAAACAGGGGCTGACAAGTCTTCTCTCCTTGAAAATTTCGTCCTCGAAATTCACAAGGATTGAAGACCCTACAATTTTCTAACATAACAGGCAATACAACAAACTAAGGCTATGATCGAAACTAACCTCTAGGGTATCAAGTGGGAACGGTGGTTCCCTCGCAGCGGTTGGGTCGAACAAGTAAGGATATTTCTCCCTCATGTCCGACTCCCTCTCCCAAGTAGATTCACCCGGAGAGTGACGGCTCCAAGCTACTCATATTAAGGGTATAACCTGTTCCTCAGCCTCTTCTCCCTCCTGTCTAATATCTTTACTGGACTGCTCAGAAACTGCAAGGCTCGGTCCGATCTCCAACTCTGAATGATCTAGCACTGACTGGGGTCCTGAACATATCTTTTCAGCTGAGATACGTGAAAGACATCGTGAACTCCTGCTAGGTTGGGTGGAAGTACAACCCTGTAAGCTACCCTCCAATCCTGCCAAGTATCTCGAACGACCCGATGTATCTGGGGCTCAACTTGCCTCCTCGTCCGAACCGGATCGTCCCTCTAGTAGGTGGTATCTTCACTAGCACCATATCACTGTCTGCGAACTCTATCGGTCTGCGACTAGCATCGGCCCAGTGTTTCTGCCTGTCTGAGCTGCTCTGAGCCTGTCTGATCATCCCGACCTTCTCTGTTGCATCCGTGCATCTCTGGCCCAAGTATAACTCTCTCTCCCACATCGTCCCAAAAGAGCGGTGTACGGCATCGTCGTCCATATAGTGCCTCGAAAGGAGACATACCGATACTGGCTTGGTAGCTGTGTTGTATAAAACTCTACCAAGTGTAGATGGCTCTCCCATGATCCGCCAAAGTCCAGCACGCAAGTCCTCAGCATGTCCTCCAGCGTCTGTATCGTCCTCTTAGACTGCCCATCTGTCTGGGGTGGTACGCCGTACTGAACTTGAGCCGACTGCCCAACTCCTCTTGCAAGCTCCTCCAGTAGTGGGACGTGAATCTGCTGTCTCTGTCCGATACGATGCTCACGGGTACTCCGTGTAAGCAAAAATCTGCTGCAGTATAGCTCTGCCAACTTCTCGGTAGAAAGCCCCACCTTGAAGGGTATAAAGTGCGCACACTTCGTCAGCCTGCCACGATGGCCCAAATGGCATCCTTCCCTCCTGGAAAGAGGAAGCCTGAGATGAAGTCCATCGTAATATGTTCCTACTCCACTCGGGAATGGATAACGGCTGCAATAGACCAGCTGGCCTTTGGCGCTCCGCCTTGACCTGCTGGCAAACTAGACATCTCGAAATAAAACGTGATACATCTCTTCATCCCGTGCCACCAAAGATGTTCCCGCAAGTCACGGTACATCTTGTTGGCACCAGGGTGAATAGAATATCTCGATCGGTACGCCTCCTGTAAGACTGCCTCTATCAGCTCTCCCTTCGGCATGCACAATCGGCTGCCATGCCTCAAGGATCATCCTCTGCTATGGTAAAATCGTCCAGCGATCCAGCTAAACCTGGGCTCGAAGTCTGCGAAGGCTCTCATATGTAGATTGTGCTTCCTGATCTCTCCATCAAACCGAACTGAATGTCGGAGTGCCATCATCTGTATCATTGATCCTGGCCGAACTATCTCGATACCGAGCTTCTCCAGATCCTCCCAAAATGCCGGTCTATCATCAGATACTATGCCATCGGATGCCTGCTCAGCGCATCCGCCACCACCACATTTGCCTTCCCGGGGTGATACTGTAAATCGATGTCAAAGTCTTTCATCAACTCCAACCATCGTCTTTGCCTCATGTTCATCTCTTTCTGCGTGAACACATACTTTAAGCTTTTGTGGTCAGTAAAGATTTCCATACGCTCTCCTCTGAAAGTAATGTTTCTATAACTTGAGTGCAAAGATCACCGCAGCTAACTCTAGGTCATGGGTAGGATAGTTCCGCTCATTGGTCCGTAATTGCCTAGATGCATAAGCAATCACTTTTCCATGCTGCGAGGACAAATCCTAGCCCCTTCCCGAAGCATCGCTATATATGGTGAAACCTCCAGATCCTGAAGGTAATGTCAAAACTGGAGCGGTCGTCAGCCTCCTCTTCAGTTCCTCAAACGCTACCTGACAGTCCTCTGACCAAATGTACTCCGCATCCTTCCGCGTCAGCTTTGTTATGGGTTCATCTATCCTAGCAAAGTCCTGGACAAACTTTCTATAATAGCCTGCTAAACCTAAAAAGCTCTGATCTCAGAACTGACGTCAGAGCCTTCCATGTCTCAACTGCAGCAATCTTCCTGGGATCTACCGATATCCCTCTCCAGTAACTATATGACCGAGAAACTTTACTCGGTCCAAAAAAACTCGCACTTCGACAATTTGGCAAACAATCTCTTCCTCCTCAGAATCCCCAAAACTATCCGCAAGTGTTCTGCGTGCTCCTTGGAGTCTTCGAGTATATCAGGATATCGTCGATAAATACTACGACGAACTTATCCAGATACTGGTGAAATGTCTTATTCATCAAATTCATAAAGATAGCTGGCGCATTTGTGAGACCAAATGGCATCACCAGAAACTCGTACTGCCCGTACTTCGTGTTGAATGCCGTCTTCTGGATGTCTGCAGCCCTGACTTTACTGGTGGTAATCGGATCTCAAATCTATCCTGGAAAACACTTTCGCCCCACTCAACTGGTCGAACAAATCATCTATCCTGGGCAGAGAATATTGTTCTTAATGGTGATGGTATTCAATGCTCGGTAGTCAATACACAACCGAACTGTACCATCCTTCTAGGCACATAGAGCACTGGCGCTCCCCATGGAGAAGTACTAGATCGAATGAAATCTTTTTTCAACAGGTCATCAATCTGCTCATTCATCTCTACGTCTCTCTGGCCTCCTGGGTTCACTCTATAGCAAGCTCGGGATACTGGTGATGAACCGGGTACTAAATCTATGGTGAACTCCACATCTCTGTCAGGCGAAAGTCCTGGAAGATCCTCTGGGAATACATCTATAAAACTCCTAATGATAGGGTATGGCGGTGCTAACTCCCCAACTGTCGCACAACAGTTCGGCTCTAGGCTGATCTCCGGCCCTGTCCCTGACACTGAATGGTGCTGTGCCTGGGGGAATGAACAGAATACTACCCTCATGACAGTCTATAGCTGCATGGGCATAGCTAAGCCAGTCCATCCCAATATGATATCATACCGGGGAGAGTGGCATCACAAAGATCGTCCCCTGAACTCTCTCCCGGCTTATAGTAATAGAGCATCATAGATAGCTCTAATAGGACTGGTCCTCCTTCCGTCATTTACTCTACTAATCTCCTCGGTAGGTGTAGCTACTAAGTGGTGTTTATGTAAAAACTCTAATGACAGGAAGCTATGAGATGCACCAGAATCAAACAAGCATAGAGCTAAAAAAGTATACAAATAAACATGACCTGTGATGACGTCAGCCAAATAATCTGGCTCTGAAACCTGCTCCGGCTCCGGCTCAAGGGCTAGACTATAAGCCTTCCCTTGGGGTCCCTTCTGCTGCAGATGTTGCCCAAACCTCTACTGCTGAGTCGGAAGCGGACCTCTAGTCTTCACTACTAGGCAGTCTCGAAGCTGATGGGTGGCAGACCCACAAGCCAAATACTGCCCCAACCTCTTCCTACAGATGGTAGCGTCGTGGCCTACCCTCTTACAGAATACACAAAAACCCTTCTGCTGCTGCCGGGGTCCCGGGGCTCTAACTGGCGGGGGGGTGATGTGATGTGGGAGGACGGTATGTCTGCTGGTGTGGCGTCGGTGCTTTCTGCTGGAAAGCCGGACGCTTGGACGGTCCCTCGAGGTGTACAGAAGCCGGCCTCTTACAAGACTGAAGTCACCTCTATGCTCCGGGCCAACTCTAGGCTCCGGTAGTAGTCAGTCGTACCGTTTGCCACTATAAGAATGCCAATGTCTGGAACTAGACCATGGCAAAACCTACGCGTCATCTCCTCTGGGTCTGCAATTAGACTAGGAGCGAAACGGCTCAGTCGACTAAACTCTGCCGCATACTCATCAACAGAACGGTTCCCCTGGGATGTTCTGGAATCATAGCCCCATGGCTACCCTAGCGGTGGTCGAGAATAATTTCTTCTTGAATTGGGTCTTGAACTGATCCCAAGTGGCCCTCCCTCTCGCAAATAACGGTTCATTCCGGAACCAAACTCCTGCCAAGTCCATCAGCAGAAATCCTGTTGCCTCGACCTCGAGGTCATCCGGCATCCTAACTCCAAGGAGTTTCCTCTCTACCGAGTCTAGCCAGTCATCTGCTACTACTATGCCCTCAGTCCCTGAGAACTCCTTGGGGTTCAGATCCATGAAGTCCTTGATCGTTGTAAGCCCCTGAATTTCAGGATTTATTTTTATTTTTCTGAAAAAAATTATTTTCGATAAGTGTTTTATTATTTAATTATTTTTGATCATTAATGTACCTTCCGTGACTTTGACTTCTGGAGCGTCAGGGATACCAATCTCTGTAAACTCTCTTCACGAGTTTCGAAGTAGACAAGATTATCTTCGTTTTGATATATCATGTCCCACTTGAACTCGTTCCCTTGTGCTCTTTTGTATCGCGCAACTTCGGGTCAACTTAGATCGATTAATCGTTGAATAATTATTCCCACTTTTATTTTTGATCTTCGTTTGCACGTTACCGTGACTTTTAATTTAGGAGCACAAGACCAGTCATTTTCTCAGAACCAACTTCTCATGAATGATCTACTCGAGACGCTCTCCACCCATGACCTCGGTCCCACTCAGATACTCCATTTTGTGCTTTATTTTCTTCGCACAATTTCGGGTCAATTTAGGCCGATTTATTTTCTACCGTGAAAGCTGAATTATTTTCCAATTTAATTTCGGAACCCGACATCGATCTAACCTAGTCGCCCCAAAGTACGGACGTGGCCCACATGAAGCCTACTACCCACATGACGCTTGTGTCCCATTTATTGGAGTCCCCGTATATTATTTATTTACCCATGATTAAATCCCTATTTTTAATTCAATTATTGCACCCGGTTCGATTTTGACCCGACCCGGCTCGACCGAACCCGAACCCAAGCTCCAGGTTGCCCTCTCATGACTGCTCAAATACCCGCTTAATTTTTCTATTTTCCTATTTTTGAAATATCTCTTCCTCCTCTACTTTATTAAATATCTTAAAATATCTTTTATATATATATAATATATATTATAATATATATATATATATATATATATATATATATCAATCTCTCTCTCCTATTATAAACTACCACCACCTCACCCCCTCCCCTATTCCTGGCCGAACCCCCCCCCCTCTCTCTATATTTTCTCTCTCCTCCCTCTCTCTCAAATATCTATTCTCTCTCTCTTTCTATATTAATATATATACACATACTTATAATAACTCCCTCTCTTCATTCAAACAACCCATCCCCCCTCCTGTACACAGCACCCCCCTTTTTGTGTGGACCGACATCAACTCTCTCTCTCTCTCTTCACAAATATCAACTCTCCCTCTCTTTCTATTTTTATATAATCAACTCTCTCTCACTCTCTTTTATATACATGCACACACATACATCTCTCTTCTCTAACAATACCAACACCACCACAGCCATTCCTCCCTTGGCCGAGCCCCAGGCCGAGAGCTCCCGACACCATCTCCTCCCCGACTTCATCTCCTCCTTCCTGACTCCAACTCCTTCTTCTTCCTAACACAACATCAACATCATCATCATCATCATCCACCCTCACCATCACCATTCAACACCACCACTCCCACCATGCAACCCCGCCGCCGCCGCCAGCGAGCCTTCCCCCGCCGCCGTGCCAGGTCGGCGACCACCCCGAGCAGCCCCGCGCTTAGGCACGCGAGTAACAGCACGCAGTGCAGCAGCAGCTGCAGTGCGCGCGCACGGACGCACGCCGCCGCCGCCGCGCGCCGCCGTGGACGGCCACCGGCGGCCCCCGAGGCCCCCAAGGCCGGGCGCACCCCTGGACGAGCTCCCCATCGCCGTCCTCTCTTCCCCGACGTGCCACATACCCGATTCGTGCGTTTTGAACGAAATCCCGTCGGCGCGCGCGAGTTTGGAACTTCAGAATTCGCATCTCGGGACAGCAACTTCGTGCGTGTTTTCTGGGAGATCCGACCGTTGGATCGGCGATTTCTTTGCTCCATCTCAATCTCGGTATATCCATCTTCACTCCTGTCAATTTTCGTCCGTTAATTTCGTCGTTTGATACCTCAAAACTGGCCACCAAGTTGACGTTTTAAATTGAACTGTTTTTGGACAGTTTCGTGGAGCCGACTTCGTCAGCTCGTAACTTCGCCGTCGCAGCTCCGATTGGCGTGCTACCAGTTCCTGTGCGCAGCTGGTATAACCCTCTTCCTGTCTCCTTTAGATTTCGTTTCATTTTAAGCACGTTCGGTTGGTCGAGTTTGACGCCAAAGTAGGCCGTCCGAATTCTTTAATTTGCACTTATAAAATTCCATTTTGAACCCGGGACTCCGGATTCAATTTCTGACACCACCAGTAGACTCGTGGCGTCGTTCTGGCATGTTTTCATATAAAGTTTGCTTGATTTGGAGAACGTGGGCCCTGGCACGCATTTCGGTGCAAAGTGGATCCCACTTTTCGAGTCAACGGGTCACTTTGAGATCGGCTCATCGGAATCCAATTTCGGATATACCGTTGAGTTCGTATCGTCATTCTGGACTCGTTAACATATAATTTGCTGAATTTTGAAGACATTTGCTCCGGCACGCATTTCGGTGCAAATCGGATACCAAGTGTCCGCGTCAACGTGTCATTTTGAGATCGGCACATCGGAATTCCATTTCGGACATACCATTGGGTTCGTATCATCATTCTGGATTCTTGGACATATAAATTGCTAGGTTTTGTAGACTTCTATCCCGACACGTTTTTCGGTGCAAAGTGTGTCCAACGGCGGACATCATTTTGACCTGAAATTACAGTTTTGCTCCTGTGTCTAAATTGGACTTATGGGTAGGCTATTGTAGCTAATTTGACCTTTCTGGACACGTTGGTGATATTTATTTTATCATCCGACAACATCTGTAGATTTTGATTATGTATTATCCTTAATTTATAATTAATTATTTTCCATAAATTGTTACTTTCTGGTTTTGAATTTTTATATATATTTTAATTGCTGTAAAAATCTTGGAAAAATTGTATCTAAATACTATGTTAATTTAGATAATTTATTATAATTTTTCAGTATTTAATAAGTACTTTTGGTATTTTATAAAAATGGAAAAACAGAACTAATTTTCAGTATATTTACGTTTGCTGATTTTTAATAAATATTTATGAAGGATTATAAATTCCAGAAAAATTAGTATAAATTTCTATAATTAACAAGGATCATTTTGGTACTTTATTTTATATATAATTTAGCTTTTTGTCTATCTCTAAAATTATTGGAACTTAGTGTACAGTTTGATTTAATTTTGAATAATTATGACTTGCAATGTTTGTGTTCTTTCGAGTTATTGTAGTATTGGACACCCCCTACACTAGTGTATAGATCCTAGGAAGTTAGTTTGTGTATAGTGGCACTCCACATTAGACTTTGCTAGTCCCCACTTGGCTAGTATCCAGTCAGGAGTCGTGTCACACCACTAGTGTAATTGAACATAGCTTAGAACTGAGTTTGTATATCACTATTGGCAGGACACTGGACATCTATATCTCATACTAGTATTCTTGTTTGCTCGAGGCAAGTACATCTACAAGCTCATTTACTGTCTTTTAATGTTAGAACAATTATTAACCCTGTTAAAATACTGTCCTTGAGGTCGCAAGTTAAATCTTCACTATTGTATTACTTTCATACCTGCCATGCTTAGGACAGTTCTTATATCTTCACCTGCTTCTTACTGGTTTAGCACATTTTCACTATGCTTTATACTGTTCTGAGTATTCACATGTTTATACTGCTCCCAGTACCTGCCATGCTTATACTGCTTCCAGTATCTCCCACATGTTTTACTGTTCTCGTATCTCTACATGTTAGAATATGGGTTTATAGAAAAACTGACAGTTGAGTACGTGATCACGACCCCCTTCTCCGTACGTATGTACGAGCAAGGTTGACATTTTATGTATACCTGTCGTAGGCTTTATCTCAAAGCGTATTTGTACATATGTACATCTATCGCCTTATCACTTGTACGGAAGTACATTTCATTATGTGCCCCCAGTACATTATATATCTATTGACCGATCACGTACCTGCTCCAGTTTTAACATTAGATATACATGTGTCATCTTGACAAATGTATTTTACCGTGATTCCAGTCATACCATGATTCCAGATATGCCATGTTCCCTGGTTACTATGATACTGTGATCCCAGTTGTACCATGAGGCCATGTTCCCAAGTATTTTTTGTTTTAGATTTATCACACCATATTTCTTGTTGTACATCTCTTTCATTATATGTTCAGTATTTTAGTTGTAGGTTGTACTTGCTCCCTCCTGACAGGATAACGTTGTAGGTTTACTTTCCGAGGAGGAAACACTATGTGTTACATATTATGATACTGCATTCAGGACCTGGCCTTAGCTCCAAAGAGGCCCCAGCGGGAAACCTTGCTTAGTTATTTTCTTGTGTTTTGAGACTTAGACTTTGTCTATACTTATATTTGGATACTGGACTTGTCTCCAGTTAGATACTTTTATGTATTATTAAATCTATACTTGTTTACCTTCGCTTATAGATGCTGTGTTGTGATGAACTTTAAATATGATTTTAGAACTGTTAGCTGCTTAGATCATTTATTGTCTATACTTAGAACAGCTTACTACGCTTCAACCAAGCGTAGGCTGGACATGGCTCGCCCGGCCCACAATTTGGGTATCGGGTCGTGACATGTTTTTTTGGTGGCCCATGCAGGTCTCGACTTAAGTTGTTTGGTTACGTTATTGTACCAAACATGCCTGCAATTAGGATCTAGGATAACTTGATAACACTAGGACAACAATTAGAACACCTAGAGGAATGCTATGATTGCAACATAGGAGAACTCATCACAGCATAGGACCGTTAGCTATAATTAGCCTATTGTTTGTATTTCAGTGGGTCATTTAGACCAAGTTTGTACCCTTGGGATGACCCTGAGGATTCACTCTAACTTATCTAGAAATCTGTTTTCACCTGTTTATTTGCTCTCCTCTAAATTCGTTGTTGAATTAATTTGATTTTGTTGTTGACTTTGATCTTGCATCGTGATAAATTTTGTGGATTAAATTATGATATATCCTGATAAGGTAAACGTCTGCTTTATTTAGAAGTTTAGAATTTATCGCAGCCATATTAGCTGGTATGACAAAAACATAGAGCCTGATTTTGGATATACTATCCTATTCATAGAATTTAGATTTCTTACACAACCGGTTGGCGTGGTAAGGAATCTAGATGATATGACTATAGGGTGTATACCTTAGTTATGGACTCCCTTGTTATTGCATCTAAGCTTACTGGTGTGGCAAAAATTCTGGCAACATGATTTCAGGAAGACGTGTATGGTTATCAGATTAACTTGGTTACTTTGTTATGACCGAATGAGCAAGAATAAATTATTATCATTCTTTCCGTCTTGATTAACTCTGTTCCATCTACAACTAGGATTATAGGTTCTCTAGGACTCTCCAAAAGAATTGCTTTCATGTTATCTTTTGGGCATAATTATTTTTGTGTTCCATCTTTCCTATGACTCGACTAAACTCTTCTTCGTTAACCTCTTGGGTAATTCTTCTCGTATGTATGTTATGTATTCCGTTGTCTTCGTACCATTCTTAAAGATTTTTCGATAAACTTTCCTGTCTTGTTTGACCTTTAACTTGTTTGGACACTGTTATGGATGCTTGACCCAGTCTTAGGCCTTGTTACCTTCTATTTGATAGACGACCGAAATAGCCAAACCTTGTTAACTGATTCTGCAGTGTAACTATAGATGTATTGTGTGATTGTGATAAATACTTTTCCTAGGGATTGATTAGATTAAGCTTATAGGACAAGTATAAGTGACTGACTGTAGTAGACTTGGAAACCATTAAGAACGATTGTATTGATAGTATGAATTGATGATAGGATATCTAAGATGGAGAAATGAGATATTATATTGTTGTGGCTATGGATTGGGGATTAGAATCTTGTGCTTAGAGTTTGAGGATTGAGTATTCTAAGGACTTTGATGACCAAGTGATTATTGGTTATCTACGAGCTAATTACATATGATTAGAGGGTAGATCGATATGTGGATTGATATAGAATAAGTTAGAATGAGTTATCGTATTGCGTACGAGATCGGGAAGATATCAGTTAAAAAGACAAGGAACAAGACAAAGACATATGTACATTGGTAATTAATAAATCGGAAGTTTGAAATCGAGGATTTATATTCGGAGGACTTGTTGAGTAAAAAGAAAAGGGATCCACGCCAAGGATAAGAATTGAACGTATAATTTCGAGGAAAACTGTAGAAAAGGATTGACGACAAATGATGCTAAGAGCCTGTGGATTGATAGAATATGGATACTTAGGATACGATAAGGAAATCAAGTATTTACAAATTGAGGTTGGAAATATGATTAATGATTAAGCATTGTTTGCTTATGGACATGCCCAGAGAATGACCTATAGTTTAGGGTATACAAAAGGTTCCATGTTGCTATGGAAGATTTTAAAGGATGTATGGCGTAGTTTATGATAGAAGGACTTTGTTGAACCTGAACCAAAAAGATTGTAAAGAGAAACAGAAGAGATGATTACTAGGGCAGCAGATTGAGTATCATAGCCAGAGCAGCTACGTGTTATAGTCTGACTTATTGGATGATTTTTAATTTTGAGGACGAAATTCTTGTAAGGTGGGTAGGATGTAAGCCCCCTAAATTTAAGGGTTTATTTTTATTTTTCTGAAAAAAATTATTTTCGATAAGTGTTTTATTATTTAATTGTTTTTGATCATTAATATACCTTCCCGTGACTTTGACTTCTGGAGCATCAGGGATACCAATCTCTGTAAACTCTCTTCACGAGTTTCGAAGTAGACAAGATTATCTTCGTTTTGATATATCATGTCCACTTGAACTCGTTCCCTTGTGCTCTTTTGTATCGCGCAACTTTGGGTCAACTTAGACCGATTAATCGTTGAATAATTATTCCCACTTTATTTTTGATCTTCGTTTGCACGTTACCGTGACTTTTAATTTAGGAGCACGAGACCAGTCGTTTTCTCATAACCAACTTCTCATGAATGATCTACTCGAGACGCTCTCCACCCATGACCTTCGTGTCCTACTCAGATACTCCATTTTGTGCTTCATTTTCTTCGCACAATTTTTGGGTCAATTTAGGCAGATTTATTTTCTACCGTGAAACCTGAATTATTTTCCAATTTAATTTTGGGACCCGACATCGATCCAACCTAGTCGCCCCAAAGTATGGACGTGGCCCACATGAAGCCTACTACCCATATGACGCTTGTGTCCCATTTATTGGAGTCCCCGTATATTATTTATTTACCCATGATTATAAATCCCTATTTTTAATTCAATTATTGCACCCGGTTCGATTTTGACCCGACCCGGCTCGACCGAACCCGAACCCAAGCTCCAGGTTCGTCACCCCAGAACCAGAATACTGAGAGAGCGGGGGCAGACATAGCCAGCTACGTATAACGGAATGGAATCCACACCGCTATACGGTCACGGCTGTCTAGATATGTGAGGGTTTCACTACAATCCATCAGTCTCTTAAGGTCATAAAATAGCCTATTGTCTCAATCTCAACCAACTAATAATAGTTACAAGATGTCAGATCACCAAATACACAATAGTAAGGCGTCCCATACATTACATATTCGGAATGATCATGAAGCTAGTCGTTACAAAATGTGAGGACTAGCAAGAGTTCAGTCATACATGATCAACCCCGGGGCTTGTCAATCATGTTACAGCCCGTAGGCAGACAGTAAGTAAGTACAATCGAGCTAACACTTGCTCGTCGGCTAAACACCTCAAAAGAATAATTTACAATATTACAGTGGGAGAACAAAAGAAACCCACTCGATGCCCTGGTTACGCCTGGTGACCACCATCGGGCTGAAAAGCAGGGAGATCCTTTGGTGCTGCTCCGGTATCTGGCCATACAAAACCAGCTGGATCAGACCCCAGAAAGAGAAAGTGCCACAAAGGAGGCTTCACTTAAGGACTAAAACCAACAAATCATTAGCATTCAACATGTGGGAAAAATAATAAGTAACACAGATTGAGGTTTGTGCACTACCAATGCACTTGTCCCAATCAGAGAAAATAATTAAGTGAAGCATCATGACATAAGACAACTGGAGAATCATGCTAAATATAATATAGCTGGGCAATATATGAAGAGAAGACGAAGGTACTATTCCGGAAGCCAGGTTACAATCCTTAAACCAAACAAGGACCGAGATTGTAACCCTTCACCTGAACGGAACTTAGTCTCTGATCATTTATTGCTAAAGGTGACAATCATTAAGGTGAAAAGGGGAGAGAGTACAATGATAAAAGTGACAATAAAGAGTATAATACGCTAGAGTGGCAATAGAGTACAATCATTATAGTGACAATCTGGAGTGACAATCATTATAGTGACAATCTGGAGTGACAATCATTATAGTGACAATCTGGAGTGACAATCATTCAATCATTCTGGTACAATCTCGCAATCAATCACTTCTAGACAATACTATACTGGACTAGACTCCATCCAATCATTCACGGCCAATCATTGCCTACGGCTTTCTACATTAACTAACTAGGGTTATCACAATCCTAGTTACTAGCAAGATGCAATGAGATGCTCCAAGTAGTCACAGGCCCTGCAGCTATCCAGGTTATCCAGGCAATCATTATAGTGACAATCTAGAGAGTACAATGCATTAGGGTGACAATAGAGTTCAATCATTTAAGTGACAATAGAGGGTGCCCCACATAACAGTGGGCTGGAAATGTGCCCTACTCGTCGGCAGGCTACAAGTCCAAACATTTGCGGCCGGGATAACGGGATCGCCTGTAACTGGGGAACATCTCTTCATGTCTAGTGAATTATTCTAGTCATTAACCTTAGTCCATTTCAGTAGGTACTCCTGACCGTGGTACTCATGAGTCCCCTCCTAGACATGATACAAGACAGGACTGGATTATTTGTACAAGCACAATCGCCCACGGTGTCAGGATTAATTATACATGTCATGTCATGTCAGGTAACCGTCGCAACAGCTATTCAAGATATATCAGGTCAGGTTATCATGCCAAGTGTACTTGTCAGGAGTGCGCCACAACGGGCCACTATCAGGTCATGTCAGGTTATTATGTCAGGAGTGCACCACTACAGGTCACTATCACGTTATGCTCAATTATCAATTCTAAACATATCAAGTAAATTCGTAATTATCAAGTTCAGGACAAAAGGCGTAAGGATATAAAATGGGCGTAAAATATCTAATAAAATATCAATATACAGGGCTATAGAAGAGCCAAGCTTAAAGAAATAAAACCAAAACTCCAAGAGCCAATGGTTTGCGCAAGGGGTCAGGGGTTGGATTGCGCAGGGTGTCAGCTGCGCAGTGTGCCAAGTGCGCAGGGGCACAGGGCGCAGGGGCAGATGGCGCAGGAATGGTTGGCGCAGGCTGCGAAGTGCGCAGACTTAGACTGCACAGGCAATGGATGGCGCAGGATGCAGACTGCACAGGCTTAGATTGCGCAGGCAATGGATGGTGCAGGATGCAGGTTGCGCAGGGGTCAAGCGCGCAGGAGCCGATGGCGCAGGGTTGGTTGCGCAATCGGGCAGCGGCCAGGCTGCGCAGTCAGCGACCAACGCTAAAGAGCGCGGCGCGGGGAGGCTGCGCGGTCAGTGCTGCGCTAAAGAGCGCAGACTGTAGACCTTCTTCTCCAGGCCGAGAGGAACATCAAGAACACCCAAAAATTCAATCTTTCATATCTTGGTCAATTCAAAACCAAATCTAGATTTTCAAAAGTCTAACTTGAGTAAAATTGAATTTTCTTCCACATGGAACAATCAAACATGAAAATGACCAAGTTTTATAGATCAAAACCACCAAAATCCAAAATACTTAAATCCTTGATCTACAAAATTCTAAGCTCCAAATGGAGAAAACCCAAGTTCTAATGTTGCTTAAAATGAGCTAATAAAGCTATTGGACAAATAAAATGTAGCCCTCAAGTGATAGCAAGATGCAACTTGCCTAGGTTGATGGTTGGTGGAGAGGAAAGAGTAATGAGAAGAAGATGAGAAAATAAATAAGGAGAGAGAGAGAGGGAATTGATATTTATGGTAGGGTGGTTCTCCATGTCAAACCCAAAATAAACCAAGCCAAAATAAACCAAGGTGAACCAATCAAGGCCAATAAACTCTCTCTAGCAATTTAAACCAAATGAATCATGAAATAAACCAAGCCTTACTAATCCAAAAATAAACCAATGAACCATTAAAACCAATTGAACTACCAATGCCAATAAAACCAAGCCAATGCAAAATAAACCAAGATAACTAACCATGACTAAATAAAATATGGGTCCAAAACACGTACATGTAAACTAAATACGTATCACGAATTTGGGACATTACAAGGTTGCCCTCTCATGACTGCTCAAATACCCCGCTTAATTTTTCTATTTTCCTATTTTTGAAAATATCTCTTCCTCCCTCTACTTTATTAAATATCTTAAAATATCTTTTTAATATATATGTATATATATATATATATATATCAATCTCTCTCCTATTATAAACTACACACCCCCTCACCCCTCCCCCTATTCCTGGCCGAACCCCCCCTCTCTCTATATTTTCTCCTCCTCCCTCTCTCTCAAATATCTATTCTCTCTCTCTCTTTCTATATTAATATATATACACACACTTATATAACTCTCCCTCTCTCTTCATTCAAACAACCCATCCCCCCTCCTGTACACAGCACCCCCCGCCCCTTTTGTGTGGACCGACATCAACTCTCTCTCTCACAAATATCAACTCCCCTCTCTCTCTATTTTTATATAATCAACTCTCTCTCTCTCACTCTCTTTATATACATGCACACACATACATCTCTCTTTCTCTAACAACACCAACACCACCACAGCCATTCCTCCCTTGGCCGAGCCCCCAGGCCGAGAGCTCCCGACACCATCTCCTCCTCCCCGACTTCATCTTCTCCTTCCCGACTCCAACGCCTCCTCCTCCTCCCTAACAAACATCAACATCATCATCATCATCCACCCTCACCATCACCATTCATCAACACCACCACTCCCACCATACAACCCCGCCGCCGCCGTCGGCGAGCCTTCCCCCGCCGGCGACCACCCCGAGCAGCCCCGCGCTTAGGCACGCGAGAAGTAACAGCACGCAGTGCAGCAGCAGCTGCAGTGCGCGCGCACGGACGCACGCCGCCGCCGCCGCGCGCCGCCGTGGACGGCCACCGCGCGGCCCCCGAGGCCCCCAAGGCCGGGCGCACCCCTGGACGAGCTCCCCATCGCCGTCCTCCTCTTCCCCGACGTGCCACATACCCGATTCGTGCGTTTTGAACGAAATCCCGTCGGCGCGCGCGAGTTTGGAACTTCAGAATTCGCATCTCGGGACAGCAACTTCGTGCGTGTTTTCTGGGAGATCCGACCGTTGGATCGGCGATTTCTTTGCTCCATCTCAATCTCGGTATATCCATCTTCACTCCTGTCAATTTTCGTCCGTTAATTTCGTCGTTTGATACCTCAAAACTGGCCACCAAGTTGACGTTTTAAATTGAACTGTTTTGGACAGTTTCGTGGAGCCGACTTCGTCAGCTCGTAACTTCGCCGTCGCAGCTCCGGTTGGCGTGCTACCAGTTCCTGTGCGCAACTGGTATAACTCTCTTCCTGTCTCCTTTAGATTTCATTTTATTTTAAGCACGTTCGGTTGGTCGAATTCGACGCCAAAGTAGGCCGTCCGAATTCTTTAATTTGCACTTCTAAAATTCCATTTTTGAACCCGGGACTCCAGATTCAATTTCTGACACCACCAGTAGACTCGTGGCGTCGTTCTGGCATATTTTTATATAAAGTTTGCTTGATTTGGAGAACGTGGGCCCTGACACGCATTTCGGTGCAAAGTGGGTCCCACTTTTCGAGTCAACGGGTCACTTTAAGATCGGCTCATCGGAATCCAATTCCGGATATACCGTTGAGTTCGTATCGTCATTCTAGACTCGTTGACATATAATTTGCTGAGTTTTGAAGACATTTGCTCCGGCATGCATTTCGGTGCAAACCGGATACCAAGTGTCCGCGTCAACGTGTTATTTTGAGATCGGCACATCGAAATTCCATTTCGGACATACCGTTGGGTTCGTATCATCATTCTGGATTCGTGGAAATATAAATTGCTAGGTTTTGTAGACTTCTATCCCGACACATTTTTGGTGCAAAGTGTGTCCAACGGCGGACATCATTTTGACCCGAAATTACAATTTTGCCCCTGTATCTAAATTGGACTTATGGGTAGGCTATCCTAGCTAATTTGACCGTTCTGGACACGTTAGTGATATTTATTTTATCATCCGACAACATCTGTAGATTTTGATTATGTATTATCCTTAATTTATAATTAATTATTTCCATAAATTGTTACTTTCTGGTTTTGAATTTTTATATATTTTAATTGCTGTAAAAATCTTAGAAAAATTGTATTTAAATACTAGTTAATTTAGATAATTTATTATAATTTTTTTAGTATTTAATAAGTACTTTTGGCATTTTATAAAAATGGGAAAACAGAACTTATTTTCAGTATATTTACGTTTGCTGATTTTAATAAATATTTATGAAGGTTTATAAATTCCAGAAAAAATAGTATAAATTTCTATAATTAACAAGGATCATTTTGGTACTTTATTTTATATAATTTAGCTTTTTGTCTATCTCTAAAATTGTTGAAACTTAGTATACAGTTTGATTTAATTATTGAATAATTATGACTTGCAATGTTTTGTGTTCTTTTGAGTTATTGTAGTATTGGACCACCCCCTACACTAGTGTATAGATCCTAGGAAGTTAGTTTGTGTATAGTGGCACTCCACATTAGACTTTTATGCTAGGTCTCCACTTGGCTAGTATCCAGTCAGGAGTCGTGTCACACCACTAGTGTAATATTGAACATAGCTTAGAACTGAGTTTGTATATCACTATTGGCAGGACACTGGACATCTATATCTTCGTACTAGTATCCTTGCTTTGCTCGAGGCAAGTACATCTACAAGCTCATTTACTGTCTTTTAATGCTAGAACATGTATTAACCCTGTTAAAATACTGATCCTTGAGGTCGCAAGTTAAATCTTCACATGTTGTATTACTTTCAGTACCTGCCATGCTTAGGACAGTTCTTATATCTTCACCTGTCTTACTGGTTTACAGCACATGTTTCACTATGTTTTATATGCTCTGAGTATTCACATGTTTTATACTACTCCCAGTACCTGCCATGCTTATACTGCTTCCAGTATCTCCCACATGTTTTACTGTTCTCGTATCTCTCACATGTTAGAATATGGGTTATGGGAAAACTGACAGTTGAGTACGTGATCATGACCCCCTTCTTCGTACGTATGTACCGAGCAAGGTTGATATTTTATATGTATACCTTATCGTTGTAGGGTGTGAAAATTATGACACGCTGACATAAGACTCAGTCCAAGTCATACGCTCAAGGCCATACGCTCAGTCAAGGCCATACGCTCATCTAAAGGCCGTACGCTCAGTGAATATTTTAATATTTCTTGAGATGACAGCACAGCATGTATTTAATGAAGGATGAATCTGACACTTCGTCTTTCGTGCAAAGACAGCTGTCCTATGAAGATTAGCCGTCGTATAGGTTTTCGAGAAAGGATTTTGTCTCTTACGAGGACAGCTCAGCAGCCATCATAAATAAAAAGTCATCATTACTGTCATTTCTGACAGTCTGTCAGCCATCATATCTGCAGCACGACGCTCAAGAAATATTTGTCAGTATTTGAAGATATGGCGTGTTTGAGAAGATTGAGAACAGCCACGTGTCTACTCCCTCAATCCACACGGCTTCTTCCCAATTAAGTGAGCGTATGGATCCCATACGACTCCTTTCCAATTAAGTGAGCGTATGGATCTCATACGACTCCTTCCCAATTAAGTGAGCGTATGGATCTCATACGACTCCTTCCCAATTAAGTGAGCGTATGGATCTCATACGACTCCTTCCACCAGGATGACTTTTAATGTACAGTCAACACACGTTCTCACGTGTCCTGTACTCAGTTACTCAGTTATTCAGAAGTTATGCAACGTGGCATCCATGCCACCAATCTCTCCTAGATATATTCCACTACTCTCAACCGCACTCCAAGGTGTCTTCACCAGAATTCGCCACGCGTCCCTGCAGTTATGCACACGTCAAGTAACTGACTGAGCGTATGCTTCAGAACAGTTATCCAGAACTCTATAAAAAAAAGTTTCTTCATCTTCATCACACTACAGTCAATTTCAGAGAGAACATAGAGATTGCCCAGTTGCTGTCCAAGTTCTTCGAAGTTCGAGTTTTCTTCATCGCATCGTCCAAGGGATAAAGTAATCGTCTTCTAGATAGATTCCTACAGTTGTAATTTTCTCAGGTACAAAATAAATAGAGTAAATTTATTTATGGAAAACAAATTGGCGACTCTGCTGGGGAAAGCTGTCTCCTCCAACGAGATAGCAACAACTCAATGCGATACTTCGTCGATCGGCTCGACGAAGAAGACGATGGTCGTACAATTCGACCAATCTGCTTACGAAAAATGCTCAAGGCGAAGGAGGGCCGAACTGCTTCCTCCGCTCTTCCTGCTGCCAAGAAGAAGGGATGCTCTGTCTATGTCCCTAAGTCTTCTTCAACAGCCCGAGACGCTTCTGTCACTTCTCACGCTGACAAGAACACGTCTTCAACTTCCACAAAGCACACTTCGGCTTCTCTGAACGCGGCAACAGTGGCTTCTCTTAGTCACGCTGACAAAGTTGGTTCTTTAACCAAGTCAGCGTGTCCAAGGAAAACCATCTCTCGACATGTCAAAGTCTCTTCCCCTCTACTCTTACGACAGCAGTTGGCTCTTTAGCCATTGATGACTCTGTGCGTATGGCAGTCAAAGGGCAGCGTACGGCAAAGGCAGCGTATGCTAAGCCAAAGCCAGCGTATGCTAATAAAAAGGCAGCGTATGACAAGAAGTCCAAACTGAAGTCAGCGTATGCTAACAGATACAGTCCTTTGACTGTTTCTCAAAGTCAGGTTGGGGTTCTTCCATAGAACATACAAATGATTCCCCCTCAACTTGCACATCTTGTGCCAACCAAGGAGAAAGACTCTTTAGTCAACTCCTCTACTCCTAAGGTCTTTACCTCTGGAGTTAATTTGACTAGTACTCTTACTAGATCAAACAAAGGAAAACGCCTTTTGGCTAATTCCTCTAAAGATGGATTATTACCGACTCCCAATCGGAATAATACCCATCTTCCTTCTCTCAAAATTTTTCGATCTGAGAAGGCAAATTACAAGTATCCAAGACTGATACCAAAGTCAGATCCTACGGATCTTCGTAACAAGCTTCATCAGAATCGTCTCGGTTCCACTGAGACAAGTATATTAGACCCTGATGCAGAATATGCCAAAAACTATGTGGCTCAAATTAATCAGTCTTTATACACTCAAGAACGAGAAGACAAAAGAACAAAAGACAAGTTTCTACACAGAAACTATCTTCAAGTACTTCCCAATCTGTTCCTACAGATCTCCGGGAGTATTTGCAAAATAAACGGAGAATTGACACTCCATCAGGATATGATATTGCTCATATTTGCCATGAAAAGCATGGTTGCAACTTCCAACCTCAAGTTGTGATTCAATGTTGTTGTTCACCAAAAAGACGATCTGTTTTCGAACGGATTCAATATGAACCAATATTGGATGAAGATGAACCTCTTTATGCTTCTGTCAACATGACCTCCAGAAATATTGGGGGTAGCATACGATCTGATGCTATATCAGATTCTGAAGATGGTGTTTATCTCGGCACCCGATCCAGGACCGGAGCCTTGGCCAGGGTCTCTTCTTCTTCTCATCCAAGTGGTAATCCAGAGATCATAGAGGACTTCCTTGGAGAATCCAACTTTCCAGTATTGATTCCCGTAAATAGCCCCGGGAAAGATACTGACTCACACAGCGATGATTCAGTGTTTCATCATTATTCCTCGAATGATTACCACTTACATGGCAGAGGACAATCATGAACCTTCAACTAGCACCGAAGCTCATGAACAAAGGATTTCTTTCTTAGAACAACAGTTGCGAGCTATGGCAGATACATTGAATGCTATGCACACTCTTATGCAAACTCAGCAAGTCCAACATACAGCCCCTCCAGTTGTATTAAATATCATGTTGTTCCAAACCTGGAACCCTCTACTATTCCGGGGGTACAATCTAATATTCATGTACAACCCACTCCAAGTCAGTTGGAGCTGGGGGTGGTACATATGCTGCAGTCCTCCTCCCAATTACACTCAACAAGTTACAACTCCACAATCCTCCGGAATTGTTACTGAAGAGTTAAGGAATCTCCGAACTCAATTCGAGGCATTCAAACAGAAAGATGGTTTACAAAGGTTAGGTATCAAGCAACCTTACCCGATAGAATGGAAGCAAGTATCATATCCTCCTAAATACAAGCCTCCGACTATCTCTTTCTTTGATGGGACAACCTCCCCAAGTCAGTTCATTAATCACTTTGAGGTAATGACTGATCAACTGCAACCAAGTGACGCCCTCCTACTCGGGTGTTTGTTGGGTGTCTCAAAGGAACGGCTTATGAATGGTATAGAAGTCTCCCTGATGGGTGCATTACTCATTTGCCGGTTTCAAGCAAATATTTCTTGAACGGTTCTATGAAGGGCTCAATGACATGACCATGTCAGCCCTCATAGAATTAAACAGAAAAATATTGAAACCACCGAGGACTTCATTGAAAGATTCAGAAGAGAAGCCCTCAAAATGCCTCTCGGAACTCTCGATGCTGTTACTATCGACACTTGCAAGTCGAATCTCTTACCAATCATCAGCATGTGGACAGGGTCCACTCAGTTCCAAGATTGGCCTTCTTTCATCGTCAGTGCCAAGGCTGCTAAAGTCAGTGCTGAGACCTTCAAGGGTCTGGGGTACAAATGG
This sequence comes from Iris pallida, assembly GCA_029216955.1. Taxonomy (NCBI): domain Eukaryota; kingdom Viridiplantae; phylum Streptophyta; class Magnoliopsida; order Asparagales; family Iridaceae; genus Iris; species Iris pallida. Next base: position 20,427,706 of record JANAVB010020400.1, read on the forward strand.
CTCCTAAGGAATCAAATCAGAGTGCTAGCAATAGTACTCGACCCAACAATCGCAAAGGGAAAGAAGCTCTTGAAGTCAATCTCCAAAGCAGTAGTCAAGAGGTGAAGGCTACCCAAGCTACTCCAGCTCCAACAAATCAACAACAGAGACCTCCTCGGCCGAAGGAAGAATATTCTTTCGACGATGACGATGTTCAGGGTATTTTGAATGCTTGCTCAAGGGTAACAAGATTCAATTGCCAGAAATCAAAAGCCTGATGAAGCCAATAAGACAGATCATCCAAAATACTGTCCATATCATAGAATGAGGGTCATACAATCCGGTCTTGCTATGTATTAAAAGGAAAGATCCAAGAGATGATTAAATCAGGAGCTGTGACACTGACACCCAAAGACAAGACAGTCACAGCAAATGTAATTTCAATGCAGTTCGGTGACTTCCCTCCTTAATGGTGGAAAGTGGGATTGTTCCTATCCCCAAAGCAACTCTCGAAGTTGTGAACATCCCACCAGCACAGAATGAATGACTTGTTCCTGTCACAACTAAGAAGGGAGAGATCATGTGGATCCACCGGATTTAATGACGGAGTTTGAGACATCTTCCTCTTCTCTCGGAAGACTCCCTCATCTAAAAAGAAACTCGGAAAGACTAAGTCATGCAATGTGACTTCTAGTTTCACACCCGATTTTTATCTAACCTCTACTTTCATCTTGGCAGAAAATTCACTCCCTACGGAGATAAAATCTGTACCTCAATCTGAAGATAGGTACAAGCCTGCATTTCATCTATATAGTTCACAATCTCGTGAATTAATGGCGAAGATGGGTTATGATTTAGCCACTGCTCCTGGTTTGAACTCAGGCAAAGGACTCCGAGCACCTTTAGCCATCACTATGAGACATAATCAATCTCGTGTTGGCCTTGGTTTCTGGAATGAAGTCTCATCAAGCATAAAAGAACCAAGAGCAAGATAAAGAATTGCAACATGGTTTCCATAGACCCTGAACCTGAGCCTGAAGGCGAAGTTCTTGCTGGAACTCGGTCAGGAAAAATATATCTAAAAGATTATGCTGAAATTCCGGAAGAAACTTCTGATGTTCCTCCGGTTACAGCTCCAACACCAGTCTCTACTGAAGAGCCTTCAAACGTTCCTGTTGAGACAGTTCCTTCTAAGCCAACAGCAGCTGCAAAGGCAAACAACAAGTCCGCTTCGACAAACCTTTGAAGAAGTCATCCTACAGGAGTTGAAAAGCCTTATAATTTTGATATTGGCTCAACTGGCCAATACACCAGCTAAATTATCAATCTTTGAGCTCTTACGCCTCTCTAAAGAGACTCGAGAAACTCTGAGTGAAACACTGCTGCAAGCAAAAACCTGCCTAACTCTCCTCAAAAGTTGGAAACAGAACCTGTCTCTCATTGCCATAATGTATTGGAATTTATTCCAAACATTACCTTTACACAGGACGATATGGCTAGAGGATAATCGACATGACCGTCCTTTATATCATACAGGATATATTAATTCTATGAAGGTTGATCGTCTACTGATTGATCCAGGATCTGCTCTCAGTATTATGCCAAAAGCTATGCTAGATGCACTAAAGATACCTGTGCATAGTCTTTCCAGCACTATCACTACCATCTTGGGATTCAATCAGGGAAAAAGTGAGCCTTTGGGCAAGATTTGCCTCAAATTTCAAATAGGCGATCTTCGCACTAAAGTTACTTTTTACATCATCGACAATCATGGTTGCATACAATACTCTTGGGGAGACCATTCTTGCATGATAATAATATCGTTCCTTCGACTCTTCATCAGTGCTTCAAATATGTTGATGATAATGGAGAAGTTCAAAAGGAGGTTGCAGATCTCTATCCATTCAAAGGGGTCGAAGCTTACTTCAATGATGCTCGCATGTACAAAGATGAATACTCAAAAGTCTTGCAAGCTATGGATAATGATGATGAGATATCAAAGTCAATACTTTTGTTATTCCTGTAAAATGGCGTATCACTCCTCCGCAGTCTGTTAAATCATCTGAAGAAGGCTCGCTGATAATTCCTGTCAGTGGACGTACTACTTCATCATCTGCCCAGGCTCCACAAAGTTTACTGATAATTCCTGTCAGTGGACGTACTACTGTGTCGTCTTCCCAAGCTCCACATGGCTCACTGATAATTCCTGTCAGTGGACGTACCATCCCCATCCACCTTCTCAGGCTAGACCAGATACTCTAGTCATTCCAGTCAGCGGACGTACTACTTATCCACGATCTTCTTCAAGGGAGCTCACCTCTTCTGAGCCTTTTGTTATCGATCTTAATCGAAACAAAACTTCTGATCGCTCTTCCTCTCCTCCTTTTGTCATTAATTTGACTAAGTCTGATAAGGCTCAGCCTTCTGTTGTAAATACAGTATCTGATATTAATGAAGCATCTCCTTTGCAGTATATGATGTCTGTAATCATGTACAAAATTATTTACAATTGCTAGATAGCTTAGAGCCACTAACTATAGGAGTTATCCAAACTCTTCATACAGACGTATCATTGGAGTCCATACAAAATCATACTTCATGGTCCCTATTAGAAAGAAGGGAGAAAATCTAATATTCTTCTAAAGGACCCCCAGAATCCTCCTAATCTGGAAGAAGATGACACAAACGACGATACTGGAAGGTTACAACTGCGTCGCTACAATCAGCAATCTAAAAATATCATCAAGAATATGGGTTATGATTTCAGAACCAATCTCAATAATGGAAAAGGAAGAAGAATGCCAGTTCGAATTCCTCCATTAAAATACGGAAGGACAAAATATGGTTTAGGTTACATTGCTCCTACTTCCTTATCAACATAGTCCATGAAGATTCAAAATCCGATGAAGACGAACGATCCGAGTCTTCCGATTCCCTCTTGGGATTCTGACACGATATTGGCGATCTCATCGCTCTATTTTTCCATCAATATGGTCTCTGTTGATGGCCCGCAAGAAAATGATGAAGATGAGGATGATTTTGAATATCTCCCGAATCAGAACAATGGGCTCAAAGATTAGATAATCAATAGGAATTTAGGTTCGAGCAGAGGGAACCTCCTACTGAAGATAAACTGATCCAAATTGATGTTGGTGAAGAAGGGTCCCCTAAACCAATATTCATCAGTGAAAGTCTTTCAGAAACAGATAAGCAAGACATGATCAAGCTTATTCATGATTATATCGATGTTTTTGCTTGGTTATGAGGATATGCCGGGACTAGATCCAAAGATTGCAATGCACAAACTTAATATCATGCCAAATGCTAAACCGGTTAAACAACAACAGCGACGATTTCGTCCAGACATTATGGATGCAATTGAAGTGAAGTCAACAAGCTTATGGCTTCGAATTATTCGAGAGGACACAACATCCTGAATGGGTGGCTAACATCGTTCCTGTCCTTAAAAAGACTGGCAAGATCCGAGTCTGTATAGACTTTCACGATCTCAATGCAGCTTGTCCTAAAGACGAGTTTCTTCTTCCAATTACAGATGTCATGATCGACAACACATGTGGTTTTGAACGAATGTCATTCATGGATGGGTATCGGGGTACAATCAAATCAAAATGTTTCCAGATGATGAAAAATACACTTCCTTCAGAACGCCGATCGGTACATACTGTTATACAGTGATGCCGTTTGGTCTCAAAATGCTGAGCAACATATCAGCGAGCAATGAGCACTATATTCCGCGAACATCTCCGGAAAATAGTCGAATGCTATGTTGATGATATTGCAGTCAAAAGTCGATGAAAGGAGGATCATATCCAAGATTTGAAGACTATCTTGATTTAATGCGCAGCATCAACTTAAAATGAACCCTACTAAGTCCTTCCTGGGCGTCTCTAGTGGTAAATTTCTCGGCTTCGTCATTACCGCTAAAGGTATACACGTAGATCCCGAGAAGATCAAAGCCATTCAAGAGATGCGTCCTCCACGCACCTTAAAGAGCTACGAGGATTTCAAAGAAGAATTGCTTATATCAGGAGATTCATTTCCAACTTATCAGGACGCTGCAGACCATTCAACAAACTTCTGAAGAAAGGTGTATCTTTCGTCTGGAACGAAGAATGTCAAAAGCATTTGACGATATCAAACAGTATCTCATGAACCCTCCGGTTTTGGTACCTCCCGTTTCGGGAATACCATTCCTTCTATATGTTCGAGCCATGGATCATTCTCTTGGTGCATTACTCGTCCAGAAAATAAAGATAGCCATGAGCAGGCTATTTATTATCTCAGTCGCACAATGACAGGCGCTGAACTACGTTATTCTCCAATTGAGAAAGAATGCCTAGCATTAATGTTTGATGTTCAGAAGACGCAATATTATATTATTGGTCAAACGATTCACGTCATTTCTAGAGTGAATCTCATCAGGATTATGATGAAGAAACCCGGTATTCTCAACTCCAGACTAGCTAATTGGGGAATCTTGTTAGCTCAATACGATATGCATTATATTCTGCAGAAGTCAGTTAAAGGACAGGTTCTTGCTGATTTTCTGGCAGCTCATCGGATTCCAGAAGATTCTAAATTATATGATGAGATCCCAGATGAAGTTCTGGATTCAAATCTGGTTTCTGAAGAAATTCCTACCTGGCGTCTATTCTTTGATGGAGCATCTAGAATAGGTCCTAATGGTGATATTGTCGCCGGAGTTGGGATTGTTCTTGTATCCCAGAAGGACTAACTATTCAGAGGGCTATTCTCTGGATCAATCATGTTCAAACAATGTAGCCGAATACAATGCATTGCTCATCGGTCTTCAACTTGTTAAACATCTAGATATTCAATATTTGGAAGTTTATGGAGACTCCATGCTTATTGTCAATCAGATCAGAGGATCGTATGAAGTTCGTCATCAGGATTTGATACCTTATCATCGAGCAGCACTTTCTATGGCCTCATCTTTTGAAGGTTTCTTTATTGAACATGTTCGACGAGCCTATAATGCAGAAGCTGATGCTTTGGCTAATCTTGCTGCTGTATTAGCCATACCAATCAGACGTCAGCAAGTGATAGTAGTTTATAACCGAGAACTATTCTGTGTTGAGAATAATCTGGCTTTGGCTTTTTCCCCGTAATCCTCATGAAGATTCTCTTAACCTTGATGCTGGATTAAAGTTTGACAAAGTGTCCTCGTCTTCTTCTGATTCTATTATAGAATATGTCTTTTCTAATGAAACAGAAGCCATAACTGAAGACTAGAGACGCCCGTTTTTAGACTTTGTATTATATGACATACTTCCCGATAATCCGAGTGAAGCAGCGTCTATTCGGCGTAGATCTCTCAGATTCTATTATAATCATACAACGAAGACACTATATCGTCGGGCCTACGACGGTCTTCTCCTTCGATGCATCGCTGGTAAAGAAGCACAACAGATAATCCGTGAAGCACATGATGGTGTTTGTGGAGCTCATCAGCCAGGTCCTAAACTTCAAGATCGTATCCGACGTATGGGTTATTATTGGCCCACGATGGTGGCTGACGCCATTCAATATGCTCGGAAATGTAAAGCCTGTCAAATTCATGCAGACTTTATCCATCAACCGTCAGAGTTCTTACACCCAACAGCGGCATCATGGCCCTTTAAAGCTTGGGGCATGGACGTCATTGGTCCCATCAACCCACCATCATCAAGAGGACATCGGTTTATTCTAGCAATAACTGATTACTTTTCCAAATGGGCTGAAGCAATCCCGTTATCTGAAGTCAAAACTTCTAGTGTTATCAAACTTCGTCAAACATTATGTCATCTATCGATTTGGTGTTCCTCGGCGTATTATCCATGATAACGGACCGCAGTTCGTCAGTCAGAAATTTACTCGATTCTGCGATGATCATCGGATCAATAATTTAGCTTCTACAGCATATAATCCAGCAGCTAATGGATTGGCAGAAGCTTTCAATAAAACGATCATCAAACTCTTGAAAAAGTTCGTTTCTTCCAACAACGCAACTGGAGCGAGAAGCTTGGTGAATGTTTATGGGCCTACCGCACCACAGTTCGCAATGCAACCGGATGTACGCCTTTCTCTTTAGTATATGGGTGTGAAGCTGTTCTTTCCCTTGAGATCCAGATTCCTTCTCTGAGAATTGCAATCTCCAATGAACTTACAACAGAAAACAATGATCGTCTTCGACTTCAAGAATTGGAAGCTCTAGATGAAAAACGATTGTATGCTCAATAAAATATCGAGCTGTATCAGGCTCGAATCTCAAAAGCTTTTAACCGAAAAGTCAAAGTCAGAGCATATCAGAAGGGAGAACTGGTCCTTACTGTCAGACGTCCTATGACCATGACACATATGAGCAAAGGCAAATTTGACGCAAAATGGGAAGGCCCATTCGTAGTAAACAAAATTCTCTAATGGAGCATACCAGCTGCCTCTATGGATGGGAAAGTCATGATGATGCCTATCAATGGCAAATTCTTAAAGAATATCATGTATAATATTTTCATCATTCCCCAGCAAATATAAAATTCTTCTCTACAAAAGTTATCTCGATATCGTTATCCCAGAGGAAACTGATATTCTACCATGTATCATTTTCCCAGAGAATTGATATTTGTCTTATTAGATCCCCAGTGGATTTAATAAAGATCTGTATAGAAAATCATGTCCATATTACCTCTGAATTTTCTATCTCAGCATGTATCATATTCTCTGAAAATGATATCTCGTCTTTTGATTCCGAGTCCAAAGATCATGGAAAATAGAATCCAAAGATATCTTTATGTCTGAATTCTGTGTTTCTCTAATCAGTTAAACTAAAATTATCTTTGGTTTAATATCATGATAGAGTTACAAAGTTGTATTTGTATTCTATTTATTGAAATATGTCATGTATTATACCTCTGAACAGTTTTCTACAAAATATCATCCACAGAATTGAAATCAAGCCAAGATATTCATTTCAATCAAAATCAGAATAATGATTACACAATGGGTATCAAAACTTCAATACATGATAAATGTAAAGATCTATTTAGGAGGAGTAATATCTCCTGAATACGAACGATTACATTATTTATCTTTCTTCATGAGCTTTCTTGATTCGCTCTGGTTCAGCTCCAATCATCCGTTGGTCATTCCACAATAATAGAGCTACGGCGATTGGTCTCTTCAATCTGATTGGTTTGCACAATTCTCGCTCTTTTATAAAATTGACAGCGTTCAGCTGCAGATTTACGATTAGTAGCAATCTCTGATTGTTCTGTTTCCACGGAGGCAATTTACTCTGAATCGAGCTAGCTCTTCCTCAGCTTTCTAAGCTCTTCAGTTTTGACGCTTCATCTTTCTCTAGGCGCTCCATATTCTGAGAGAGTACTTATTATTCTTCGTCTTTCGCCATTAACTCTTTGGAAGACTGAGTGAGGAATTCTGTCAGAGCAATGTGATGAGCTGAGCTTCATTCTCCAATTGAGCAATCTCAGCTGCAGCAGGGAATTAATATCCTCCTTTTTTTCTCCCAAATTTATGGATGTTGCTTCTAAGTCATTCAGGAGATGTTCAAAGAAGAAGACACATGGGTCCATAACCAGCCTGTCTCAAAGCTGAAAGTAGAGAAAACTAGCGCTCTCGAAGACTCGAAAAGGGCATAGTCCATCCTTCATAAGTCGTCTGGAGAATGTATACAGATAGAAGAAATAATATCTGAATACATCCCCATGATCTTTGCTATCCCTGTATCAAAAACTGGGAGTCGCTTGCAATAGTAGGGGAAGGAGCAGGAGGAGCCTCTATTCTTGGAACTGAAGTTAGTGCTTTGGAGAGAACTCGGCAAATATGAACTTCCCTCACCCACATCAGTTTGAACAAGTGGGGCTTGGGTAGAACTCATAGCCGGTGCAGTTCCTACAGTGTGGAATTAAAGAAGATGATCAAAACCAAAAAGACAATAAAGCAGAGATAAGACAAAACTCTGATGAATAAAATATTACCTGGAGCTGGTTCATATTCAGTTCCTTCGGATCATTCAGCCGGCCTTAGTCTGTTCAGAGTACTTTACTGACACGGGATTTATTTCATGCTTCCCGCCCCAGAAGTACTCGGAACTTGAACTTCTATATGCCTCTCCGGCTCTGGTGTCAACCTGAGTGTTTGACCAATGGTCTTCAGTACCAATTGGTATTTTAGACGGTGATTCATGTCTATCTCCAGTCTTCTTCTCCAGAAGAATGAGACGACGGTTCATAGTCAACTTGTTCGCTCTCTGAAGCTTCAGCAATGTGGTTTGAGAGAAGTGGCTTCCTTCACTGATTCTTCCGAAATCAGTAAGTCATAGCTGTTTCAGTCTGATGCTCGGCCTCTACGCAGGTTGACTAATCTCTGCGTATCATCGGCCATTTGGCGGAATCGAGCCTATATCAGAAGGCATAGATGACCCAGCAGGTTCAAGAATATCTTCTTCAACAGGTTTGCCTTTACAGAAAAATCAAAAGCAGCTTGTTTTCTGAAGCCAATCGCACAGCACGATCGGTGGGACTCTTCTGCATCGAGACAAATTACGGATTTAGTTTTTGAAACTATCACTTCCTTCCTATTCTTTTTGTGAATAGAACAGTAGGATAATTGTCTTTTGGATCACTACCTGCTTCATCAGTTTCTCTGACTCGGTTGGAAACAGGAGAAGTCCTGGAATGGTAATTCCTCCACGATTCGAGTCTCTGCTCGAGGACTTTTTGGGGCAGGCCCAGCAGCACCTTGCTCCGCTTCCTCTTCGGGGTATTATCAGCAGATATACTTTCTTCAGCACTCCCGGGGTACATGTAATGGTTGATGAAGGTCATCAGAGAAGAAAGTTTATAGAACTTCATCATCAACTCATCGGTAGCCAAAGGATCTTCTTGATCATGGCAATCTCTAGGCAAGGCTGATTTAGTTGATTTCTTTTCAATATGAATAAAGCTTCTACCTAAGATGCTGAATTTTCATCAAAGGTATTAGCTGATACATAGAATTTGCATAAGACGCCAATATTCTAGCTCCTCTTGATAGGTGACCGGATATGGCATGGAAAAAGGTAGCCCCTGTACCTTTAGCAATGTAATAGATCCACGCTCTGGCACCATCAATCAACCCGCTTGATAACCAAAACACGTCGTTGCATTGCCTACATGCAACTGATCGTAACCAAATTGCGAGCAAACCTGTCGGAAGATATAGTTCTAGATAAGTGATGTTGTCACGGCGGCAGATTAAATAAGATGGCTGATCCTCTTCAGCCATTCATGTTGAACATCATCCAACTCATTGCCACCAATACCATCAATCAACCCCAGGCATGGTCTCATATCCAACAGGTAGAGGAACACAAGTGAAGCTCCATAGTTCTCCCCTGTTTAATATAGTCTGCAATCGTTAAAGTGTCATATTTCCACTTTGGTGTGTGACTGATCTTTCCAGAAAGGTGTCATCTGGTCTAGCTATCCCAGCATTCATAAGAGATTCGAAGTGCAGAAGCAAGCCATCCAAATAAATATGTAAAGGGATTTCTACCCGAGAAAAGGAGATGTAAGGCTCTTCCTTGCCAATTCGAACATTCTGTCTGTGTATGCCCTTAATCCAGCATTCAGACGGCATGTCATTGCTGTCAGTAAATCCATCTTATACCCAAAAACCAGACGGATGCTGCGAAGACAACTCCTCTGTGCATCCTGTCTGCTGAACAGGTGCCAGGAACTACGAATTTTCTCAGCCAGAGAGAGATAAATCCGGCCAGATGACCTTCAGCGGATAATTCGCGGTGTCCTGCTTAATATAGGTCTCAAACCTATCACCGGCTTTATAAGTACCTTCGTCTTCCTCAATGACAATGTCGTCATGAGTGGTATCCCGGATGAGCCTATCAATCTCAGCTTGATTCAGAGGTTTAAATTCACGACATACTGCTCAGACTCTTCTTTTTTGAACTTATCAGTACGGTCTTGAAATAAATAGGCCATCCATTTGGAAGAATAACAGTTGGAATCTCCTTCTCCATCTTGTCCTTTATAAAATGCTTACAAATACTGTAATGGCACATCAATTCTTCAAAGACATGAAGAACCAGTGGGTTGGCTTCGGAGATTTATTCATTTCATCAACGAAAGGGATATACTTCATATGGCAGATCTGCTGTTGGCAGTTGAGAAATATATACCATTTCATGAAGGGCAAATCTATTTCGCCTCTTGGGGTCATGAAGGTGCCGGTACGGTAGTTATACCTCTCCGCTAACGCCAAGAACAAATTCGGGTTTGGCCTGAAACCATAGGCAGTGTATTTAATGGCATCATATAGGCCTATCACTTGTAACTGTTCACCAAAATTCTTCAGGATCCATTTCACAAGAGCAGTCCATCTGGTATTTTCCGGATTTACCAGACCAGTCAGCCTCATAGATGTTTTGGATAGATGGCATTTTCCAGTTGAGCGAATTCGTTTGCAAAAATGGGACTATGACTGGCTTCAGCAGTGCTGAGTCCTCATGAGGGATGGTAGCAGGTAGCAGTCCTCGCAGAGATGTGACATGTGGTTCAGTACCATGCGCGGAATCTTCCTTGACGATAACCTATCCACCCAGCCTTTGCTTGTCGGGATGGAGTGATATCCCACTTCATCTGTCTTTGACAACTCGCATGAAATAAATGAGCTATGTTGATGCTTTTTGATAAACCAGTCAAATACATTGGCTGATTTACATCACCATCCCTAGTAACAGTATGATACTTTGTCCAGAGCAGGCTGAGAATTCATGTCAATAGCATCTCCGAAAAGAAATGCTGGCTTCGAATGGGTAACACCATCCACACTTTTGTAAAGGCAGTCCACTCATCAGGTTCAGCAAAGTGTCATTTTCTTGATTGGTCAAAAGAGCTATTCTTGGAGAAGGTCCATCGAATTGGGGAAAACGAACATGTGATAAGTCACTTCTATAGTTATTTCCCACACATCCTTCAAATTCGCCTCCTGAGCCAGAATATCCACTGCAAAAGAAGAATAAAACCTTAGTAATCTTCAACATCAAGAGATGACAAAGTTCAGCATACGCTCCGTTTTTACTAAGCGTATGGCAGACTCAAAGTTCAGCATACGCTCAGTTTTTACTAAGCGTATGGCAGACTCAAAGTTCAGCATACGCTCAGTTTTTACTAAGCGTATGGCAGACTCAAAGTTCAGCATACGCTCAGTTTTTACTAAGCGTATGGCAGACTCAAAGTTTAGCATACGTTCAGTTTTACTAAGCGTATGGCAGACTCAAGGTTCAGCATACGCTCAGTATATCCTTAGCGTAGGCAGACTCAAGGTTCAGCATACGTTCAGTATATCCTTAGCGTATGGTAGACTCGAAGATCCATATACGCTCAGTTATTCTAAGCGTATGACAGATTCAGAGATCACTTCTTACGCTCAGTTTATTTAAGTGAATGATTTTAAAAGTTCAGTTATGTTCAGTTTGAGCGTATCAATGTATGGTTGACAAGATGATCATCAAAAACATACGCTAACACAGGAGTTAGCGTATCTCAGTGAGACAACTCGCCATAGCATATTCAAGACAGCGTATTTTGACATTTCTATCAAAAATACGCGTATCATACAGAATACGCTCCAAACATATTTTTCGTATAAAAAAAATATGGGATACGGCTAAACCCTAAAGAGGGAAGCATATTTTCTGACGTATTTGACCCTAAAAAGGGGATACGTTTATGATTTTGTTCTAACCAGAGCCCTAAATAGGGGATAGTTACAGTTCATCATCATCATCCTCACCATAGAGAGGCTTCAATGGGCGTCACTTCGTCGAACGCGCTCATTGGTAGTCTTTTAGCAGCGGCGGCGGCGGGCTGAGATGACTCCGCAGGAGCCTTCCCCTTTCCCTTCGCAGCAGCATCAACCTTGGGTGCCATTGATAAAGCTTGAGTCGAAGAAGAAGAAGAAGTTGAGTCTTGAGTTTCTTTTTGTCTCTCGAAGATGAATGCAAAAGTAAAGAAATAAATTAGGTCTTGGAAGACCTATTTATAGAAGAAAAGAAGAAGTTCAAACGGCGGATATGCTTTAAACAAAATCCCTAAAGATTTGCACTGATATTGAGGAAGATAACAAACTTATGCCAGCGTGTCAGGACTTATCCCACTTTAAGTTCAAAGTAATTTCGAACTTTTGAAATTCATAAAGTTCGAAAACTTTGAAGGGGGTCTTGTAGGGTGTGAAAATTATGACACGCTGACATAAGACTCAGTCCAAGTCATACGTCAAGGCCATACGCTCAGTCAGGCCATACGCTCATCTAAAGGCCATACGCTCAGTAAATATTTTAATATTTCTTGAGATGACAGCACAGCATGTATTTAATGAAGGATGAATCTGACACTTCGTCTTTCGTGCAAAGACAGCTGTCCTATGAAGATTAGCCGTCGTATAGGTTTTCGAGAAAGGATTTTGTCTCTTACGAGGACAGCTCAGCAGCCATCATAAATAAAAAGCCATCATTACTGTCATTTCTGACAGTCTGTCAGCCATCATATCTGCAGTACGACGCTCAAGAAATATTTGTCAGTATTTGAAGATATGGCGTGTTTGAGAAGATTGAGAACAGCCACGTGTCTACTCCCTCAATCCACACGGCTTTTTTCCAATTAAGTGAGCATATGGATCCCATACGACTCCTTCCCAATTAAGTGAGCGTATGGATCTCATACGACTCCTTCCCAATTAAGTGAGCGTATGGATCTCATACGACTCCTTCCCAATTAAGTGAGCGTATGGATCTCATACGACTCCTTCCCAATCAAGTGAGCGTATCAGCTTTATATGATCCAAGTCAGCGTATGCAAGACATGTGCCTTCAAAAGCTAGCGTATGACTCTTCTTTAAAGACAACGTATCACAGCAAAGGCATCCAGGATGACTTTTAATGTACAGTCAACACACGTTCTCACGTGTCCTGTACTCAGTTACTCAGTTATTCAGAAGTTATGCAACGTGGCATCCATGCCACCAATCTCTCCTAGATATATTCCACTACTCTCAACCGCACTCCAAGGTGTCTTCACCAGAATTCGCCACGCATCCCTGCAGTTATGCACACGTCAAGTAACTGACTGAGCGTATGCTTCAGAACAGTTATCCAGAACTCTATAAAAAAGAGTTTCTTCATCTTCATCACACTACAGTCAATTTCAGAGAGAACAGAGAGATTGCCCAGTTGCTGTCCAAGTTCTTCGAAGTTCGAGTTTTCTTCATCGTATCGTCCAAGGGATAAAGTAATCGTCTTCTAGATTAGATTCCTACAGTTGTAATTTTCTCAGGTACAAAATAAATAAAGTAAATTTATTTATGGAAAACAGTCGTAGGCTTTATCTCAAAGCGGATTTGTACGTATGTACATCTATCGCCTTATCACTTGTACGGAAGTACATTTCATTATGTGCCCCCAGCACATTGTACATCTATTGACCGATCACGTACCTGCTCCAGTTTTAAACATTAGATATACATGTGTCATCTTGACAAATGTATTTTACCGTGATTCCAGTCATACCATGATTCCAGATATGCCATGTTCCCTGTATTACTATGATACTGTGATCCCAGTTGTACCATGAGGCCATGTTCCCAAGTATTTCTTGTTTTATAGATTTATCACACCATGTTTCTTGTTGTACATCTCTTTCATTATATGTTCAGTATTTTAGTTGTAGAGGTTGTACTTGCTCCCGTCCTAACAGGATAACGTTGTAGGTTTACTTTCCGAGGAGGAAACGCTATGTGTTACATATTATGATACTGCATTCAGGACCTGGCCTTAGCTCCAGAAGAGGCTCCAGCGAAAAACCTTGCTTAGTTATTTTCTTGTGTTTTGAGACTTAGACTTTGTCTATACTTATATTTGGATACTGGACTTTGTCTCCAGTTAGATACTTTGGTTATGTATTATTAAATCTGTACTTGTTTACCTTCGCTTATAGAAGCTGTGTTGTGATGAACTTTAAATATGATTTTAGAACTGTTAGCTGCTTAGATTATTTATTGTCTATACTTAGAACAGCTTACTACGCTTCAACCAAGCGTAGGGTGGACATGGCTCGGCCCGGCCCAACAATTTGGGTATCGAGTCGTGACAATCGTCCCTGCACTCTGTCGTAGCTCTACAGGTGGTGGGACCACGGTACGTTCCTCAGAACGCTCCATGCTCTGGCGGAGTAGGGTGGTCTGCTCATGATGGGTTGTTAGGAACCCCTGGATCAGAGTGAGCAGTTGGTTCCCGTCGAGTGTGACGGAAGCCTGGGTAGGTATAGTAATAGGGGGTGGTGGAAGTATCGGGTCATACTGGGACTGTGAGGTGGAAGGTTATGGAGGCATCTGGGTTGGTAGATTTGTGGAGTGGGGGAGTATGGTAGGTGGAGGTGCATCGGTCAACTGGTCAGCTGACTGGATAGGGAGTGTGCCATTCTCAGGTGTGACATACTGGGATGAATGAGTAAGCACCATCTAAAAATAAAAAGGACTTATAAGGACTCTTTTTAAAGTAAACAATTTATAGACAAGAAAATCTAATCATAATAGCAAGCATGCGATGTATTTCCTATGTTGCGATCCTAGTATTCCTCTAGGTGTTCTAAGCGTCATTCCTAATGTTGTCTAATTACCTTAAGTTCCTAATTGCAGGCATGATTGGTACAATAACGTAACCAAACAATTTAGTTGGGACCTGCATGGGCCACCACTAAAAATATGTCACGACCCGCTACCCAAATTGTTGGGCTGGGCCGAGTCATGTCCAGCCTGCGCTTGAGATAAAGCGCAATACGATGTTCTAGAGATAACAAGATAAGACTAAATGTGCTAACAGTTCTATAAGTAATAAAGAGTCATAAATGCTCCAAACACAAAAGTCATCTCATAGAATAGTGAGTCCAAGTACAAGTCCGAAATGTAAAACTGGATACAGTTCCAGTTACAAAATATGTAGTCTAATACATGACTACACTAAATATCCCGAACAACTATACAAATTAGGCGAGTTTTCCCGCAGGTACGTCCTCGTAAGATAAAGCCGGTCCTCGACGGTATCCCCATAATATGAGTCACAGAGCAACTCCTCCTCAGTAAGAATACCTACAACGTTATCCTGTCAGGACGGGAGCAAGTACTGAATCTAACAAACATATAATACTGATCATGTGATGAAAAGAAATGACATATCATGTTTATCCAGTTTTAGTTACATTTTATCATGGCAATAATTTATTGTTTTTAAAGTTTAAAACTGTAGTAGGTGAGTGATCAGTCAATAGGTAATCAGGATGTACAGCGGTACATATCAATTTTCTGAAGTGTACATATGTACACTTAACGGCATCGGTGTACATCCATACACAAATGCGGGACCAGACATACGACACAGATACATATAGAATGTAACAGTGCTCGGTAAATACATACGGAGAAGGGGGTCATGATCACGTACACTACTAGCAGTTTCCCCTTAACCCGTTGTTTAAATATATAAGAGATATGAAACTATCCTAAACATGGTAGAGACTGAAAGTAATACAACATGTGAAGTTTTAACTTGCTACCCCAAGGATCAGCATTTAACATGGTTGGAAATTCATAATTTTATGGTTATAGCAGTATGTAAAGTTTGTAGAAGTACTTGCCTTTAGCAAAGCAAAGCAGCGATAAAAATGCTATAGATGCCTGGTAACTTGTCACTGTAGAATAAATACATAAACTTAGTTTTTATACTAAGTTAAACACTAAGACACTTAGTGGTGCAACACGACTTACTGATTGGACACCTAGCCAAATGGTGACTTTAGCATAGAAGACCAATGTGGGGTGACACAATACTATAACTAACTTTCTAGGGCCTTTACACCAGTGCGGGGTGAGGTTCAATACGGCTATAACTCAAAATAACACAAAAAGTTGCAAGTCGTAATTATTCAATAAATAAATCAACTGTACATTGTGTTCCAACAATTTTTGAGATATACAAAAAGCTCAATTTTACATAAAATAAAGTACCAAAATGATCCTTGTTAATTATAGAAATTTATTATAATTTTTTTGGAATTTATTAACCAGTACATGTATTTTACAAAAATCAATTTTCATAAGTACACAGAAAGTGAGTTCTGGTTTCATATGTCAAAACAGTGGCAAAACTGTAAATTAAATACTGTAAAAATTATGCTAAATTAGCTAAATTAACATAGTATCTAAATATTATTTTTCTAGAATTTTAACAGCAAGTAAAGTATTTTTAGAAATTCAAAAACAGCATGGTACACAATCTGAAATTAAATAATTAATTATATGCGTATTTTGTCCATATACATAATTTGAACCAGAGTTCAAATACAGGATCCAAGGCCATGAATCAAGTCCAATATGACTTGTACAGGTCTTAAATGTGTGAAAACACATTGGAGCCCAAAAATCCATGCTAGGCTTGGATACCAAATGGTTGCAGTAATAAAATACAGGATTTTAAATAATAATAATATATATTCTTTTTAAAGTGGTGAAAAAAATATACTCAAGTCACAAAATATATAGATAAATTAACCTTGTGAAATTTTACATAACAATATTTTGTATAAGGTAGAATTTAAAATATATATATATATATATATATATATATATATATATATATATATATATATATATATATATATATATATATATATATATATATATAAATGTATACAAAAAACACATATACACATATACATATATATATATATATATATATATATATATATATATATATATATATATATATATATATATATATATATATATATATATATATATATATACACTTATATAATAAAATACTAAATATAGAATATATACATATACATATATAAATACTGTATATATACATATATAATAGTATATATATATATATATATATATATATATATATATATATATATATACAGAAATACATATATACATATATATAAATATATACATATATATAAATATATATATAATATATATACAGAAATACATATATATATATATATATATATATAATATATATATATATATATATATATATATATATATATATATATATATATATATATATATAATAACATAAAATAAAACAAAACAAACCAAAAAGAAAACAAAACAAAAGGGAAGGGGGGCTCGAACTCGGCCCAGGGGGGTCGAGTTCTTGGATGCGGTCGGGCTGGCCAGGGGGTCAGCCCGAGCTTTGTGTTAGGGGTAGGGTTCGGGTTAGATTTATTTAGGTTTTAGTGAATGGGTTTTAAACCCGATAAAACAAACTCTGTGTCCTGACAGTTAAGGACACACGAGTCTCGTGTCCGTACTAAGCACGACACGTATGGTTCGAATCCTTCGTGTCCAGACTTACCATTATGTTCGTCAGGACACGACGAGTCATATACACGTGTGCACGAGACACACGACACAGTTTGAAGTTGTTACTCACGTGTCCGGCGTCGGGGAGGGGTTTCGAGCGTGCTGACGACGGCTAGAGGCGTTGTGGCGGGTGGCGCTCGGGTGACGCTCGACTCAGCTCGTCGTGGCGAATCGAATGGTGGTGGTGGATGGGGGTGATCGCCGATGGGGAGGTGGCGCTGGGGTCCGCCGGAGTTAGGGTTAGGGTTTAGGCTCGTCGGGGTGGTCTTGGGGTTGTGCTAGGGTTAGGGCTTAGGGTCTGGGGGTCATTTATAGGGGGTTTAGGTCGGTCGAAGTCGACTGGGGCGGCCGAAAATGGCGAAAAAGATCGGGGTCGGTCGTCGACAACTGGCGGTCGTCGGGGGTGGGTAAGAATAGGTTTTGCGGTTAGGTCCCTAGGAATTAGGTATTTACAGATAGGTCCCAACTATAACTAAATGCAAATAATAATTTGCATCCCGAACTTAAAATAATTAATTAATTACAAACTGATATTAAAACAAATCTAAATATTACAAAATGATATTAAAACATTTCAAATAATTATAAAGTGATATATTTTGATTTAAAAACTATTTAAAAATCATTTAAAAATTCTAGAAAATTTCCTAAAAATCATAATAAATTATTTTAAATCTAAATAGGTCATTTGCAACTAATTAACACTAATTAAATTAAATTTGAAAAACAGGGGCTGACATGATGCATAAGCAATCACTTTTCCATGCTGCTGCAGGACACATCCTAGCCCCTTTTCCGAAGTATCGCTGTAAATGGTAAAACCTCCAGATCCTGAAGATAATGTCATAACTAGAGCGGTCGTCAGCCTCCTCTTTAGCTCCTTAAATGCTGCCTGTCAGTCCTCTAACCAGATGTACTCTACGTCCTTTCGCGTCAGCTTTGTCATGGGTTCAACTATTCTAGCAAAGTCCTGGACGAACTTCCTATAATAGCCTGCTAATCCCAAGAAACTTTTGATCTCTGAAACTGATGTCGGAGCCTTCCACGTCTCGACGGCAGCAATCTTCCTGGGATCCACCTGAGATCCCCTCTCCAGTGACCACATGACCGAGAAACTCCACTCGGTCTAGAAAGAACTCGCACTTCGACAATTTGGCATATAACATCTCCTTCCTCAGAATCCCTAAAACTGTTCGCAAGTGTTCTGCGTGCTCTTCCGACGTCTTCGAGTATATCAGAATGTCGTCGATAAACATTACAACGAACTTATCCAGATACTGGTGAAATGTCTTATTAATTAAGTTCATAAAGACAGCTGGCACATTTGTGAGACCAAATGGCATCACCAAAAACTCGTACTTGCCATACTTCGTGTTGAATGCAGTCTTCTGGATGTCTTCAGCCCTGACTTTCACCTGGTGGTAACCGAATCTCAAATCTATCCTGGAATACCTTCGCCCCACTCAACTGGTCGAACAAATCATCTATCCGAGGCAGAGGATATTTGTTCTTAATGGTGATGGTATTCAATGCCCGGTAGTCAATGCACAACCGGACTGTACCATCCTTCTTCGGTACAAAGAGCACTGGCGCTCCCCATGGAGAAGCACTAGATCGAATGAAACCCTTTTTCAACAGGTCATCGATCTGCTCCTTCATCTCTACGGCCTCCTTGGGGTTCACTCTATAGCAAGCCCAGGATACTGGAGATGAGCCCGATACTAAATCTATAGTGAACTCCACATCTCTGTCAGGCGGAAGTCCTGGAAGATCCTCTGGGAATACATCCATAAACTCCCCAATGATAGGGTGTGGCGGTGCTAACTCCCCAACTATCGCACAACAGTTCGGCTCTAGACTGATCTCCGGCCCTGTCCTCCTGACACTGAATGGTGTTGTTCCTGGGGGACTGAACAGAATACTACCATCATGACAGTCTATAGCTGCGTGAGCATAGCTAAGCCAATCCGTTTCCAATATGATATCATATCTGGGAAGTGGAATCACAAAGAATCGTCCCCCAAACTCCCCCCAGCTATAGTAATAGAGCATCTATAGATAGCTCTAATGGGTACTGGTCCGCCTCCCGTCATTACTCTACTTATCTCCTCAGTGGGTGTAGCTACTAAGTGGTGTTTTTGTAAAAACTCTAATGACAGAAAGCAATACAATGCACCAGAATCAAACAAGCATAGAACTAGAAAAGTATGCAAATAAACATGACATGTGATGACGTCGGCCAAATAATCTGGCTCCGAAACCTGCTCCGGCTCTGCCTCAAGAGCTAGACTATAAGCCTTCCCCTGGGGTCCTTTCTGCTGCTGTAGATGCTGCCCGAACCTCTGCTGCTGGGTCGGGAGCGACGGTCCTCTAGATGGTGGTCTATTACCTGGTGCCCTCGCTACTAGACAGTCCCGAAGCTGGTGGGTGATAGACCCACAAGCTAAGCACTGCTTCAACCTCTTCCTGCAGATGGAGTAATCATGCCCTGGCCTCCTACAGTATAGACACACAGCTCCCTTCTGCTGCTGTGGTCCCGGAAATCTAATTGGTGGGGTTGGGTGATGTGGTGTGGGAGGACGGTATGTCTGCTGGTGCGACGTCGGTGCTCTCGACTGGAAAGCCTGGCGCTTGGAAGGTCCCTCGTGGTGTACGGAAGTCGGCCTCTTGCAAGAGAGAAGATGCTCCTCTATGCCCCGAGCCAACTCTAGGCTCTGGTAATAGTCAGTCATCCCGTTCGCCACTAGGAGGATGCCAATGTCTGGGACTAGACCATGGCAAAATCTACGCGTTATTTCCTTGGGGTCTGCAACCAGGCTAGGAGCAAAACGACTCAAACGACTAAACTCCGTCGCGTACTCGTCAACAGAATGGTTCCCCTGCTGGATGTTCTGGAATTGTAGCCCTATGGCTACTCTAGCAGTAGTCGAGAAGAACCATGTGGCTCTCCCTCTCGCGAATAGTAGCTCATTCCTGAACCAAACTCCTGCTAAGTCTGTCAGCAGAAATCCCGCTGCCTCGACCTAAAGGTCACCCGGCAACCTAGCTCCAAGGAGCTTCCTCTCTACCGAGTCTAGCCAGTCATCTGCGACTATGATGCCTTCAGTCCCCCATGAACTCCCTGGGTTCAGGCTCATGAAGTCCTTGATATTCCTCGCTCTCGGTTGTGGCTCTACCGGTGGCGGGATCATGGTACGCTCCTCAGAACGCTCCATGCTCTGACGAAGTAAGGTGGTCTGCTCCTGATGGGTCGTTAGGAACCCTTGGATCAGAGTGAGCAGCTGGTTTCCGTCGAGAGTGACGGAAGCCTGGGTAGGTATAACTATAGGTGGTGGTCGGAGTATTGGGTCCTGCTGGGACTGTGAGATGGGAGGTGGTGGAGGCATCTGGGTTGGTGGATTTGTGGAGTGGGGGTGTATGGTAGGTGGAGGTAGTGGTTCGGTCAACTGGTCGACCGGTTGGATAGGGAGTACGCCATTTTCAGGTGTAGCATACTGGGATGAGCGTGTGAGCACCATCTAAATAGAAAAATAAAAGGACTTATAAGAATTCTTTTAAGTAAGCAATCACAAACAAACAAGAAAGTCTAATTTGTAATAACGATCCTATGCTGTGATGAGTTTCCTATGTTGCAATCCTAGTAATCCTCTAGGTGTTAAATGTTATTCCTAGTATTATCTAGTTATCTTAAGTTCCTAATTGCAGGCATGCTTGGTACAATGACGTAACCAAAACAACTTAGTCTAGACCTGCATGGGCTACCACTAAAAATATGTCACGACCCGCTACCCAAATTGTTGGGCCGGGCCGAGTCATGTCCAGCCTACGCTTGAGATAAAACGTAGTAAGCCGTTCTAAAAATAAACAATGTAAGACCAAAGTTTGCTAACATTTCTATTTGTCATATTGAGTTAAAATATCACAAACACAAAATCATCTAGTATATGAATATGTTCCAAATACAAAGCCAAAATATAAAACTGGATACAGGTCTAGTAACAAAATACATAGTCTAAAACATGTATGCTCTCAAAAGTCCTAAGCAACTAAACAAACTAGACGAGTTTCCCTGCAGGTACATCCTCGTAAGGTAAAGCCTGATCCTCCATGGCAACCCCATAATAGGAATCACATAGCAACTCCTTATCGGTAAGTATACCTACAACGTTATCCTGTCAGGACGGGAGCAAGTACTGATTCTACAAACTAAAATATACGAAGCATGAAATGAACAACGGTGTAATAAACAGGAATCATGACATATCACAATCTATCATGGTAAGGATACATATGTCATAGTGACAGATGTATATGTAATATTTAAAATTGGAGCAGGTACGTGATCGTCAATAGGTGTACAATATATACTGTGGCACATGTAAATAAAATGTACTTCCGTACAAGTGAATAAGGCGATAGATGTACATACGCACAAATACAGCTGGATAAGTACATACGGCGTGGTAAACATATAAAATGCAACCTTGCTCGAGTTCGGTAGAGGGGGCATGATCACGTACTCAACTATCAGTTTTTCCATAACCCAGATTCTAACATGTGAGAGATACGAGAACAGTATAAAGCATGGTAGGTACTGAGAGCAGTATAAAGTATGTGAAACATGTCGAGATATTCCAGAAATGACTTGTAGTTTAAGTATCAGTATTAACATGGTTTATACACAATTCATTATATGCAGTAAATAAAGTTCGTAGAGGTACTTGCCTCGTACAAAGCAAGGGTAGGTATATGAAGCTATAGATATCCGGTGTCCCGTCACTGTAAAAAGGATATATAAACTTAGTTTTTTTATACTAAGCTGAATACTAGGACACTAGTGGTGTGACACGACTTTCTGACTGGACACCTAGCCAAGTACTGACTTTAGCATAGGAGACTAATGTAGGGTGACACAATACCTAAAACAACTTTCTAGGGTCTCTATACTAAGGTGGGGTAAGGTCCAACACCAAAATATCCCAAAATCACACATAACTTCGCAAGTCGTAATTTATTCAATTAATAAATCAGACTGTACACTATGTTCCAACAATTATTAAGATAGACAAAAAGCTCACATAAACATAAAATAAAGTACCATAATGATCCTTGTTAATTATATAAATTTATACTAATTTTTCTGTAATTTATAAACCCTCATAGATATTTATTAAAAATCAGTAAACATAAGTACCTTGAAAATGAGTTCTGTTTTCCTATTTTTATAAAATATCAAAAGTACTAATTAAATCCTAAAAAAATTATATTAAATTAGCTAAATTAACATAGTATTTAAATACAATTTTACCCAGATTTTATAGCACTTATTTACATATAAAAATTCAAATACAGCAAGTTACAATTTCTGGAAAATAAATAATTAATTATTTAATATTTTATCCACGTATACGAAATTGAACCGGAATCCAAATACGGGACCCAAAGCCATGAATCAAGTTCGATATGACTCGTACAGGCCTTGAATGTATTTAGACTCATTTAAGTCTACAAAATCCATGCTAGGTCTGGACTTAAATGGCCTTAATTAACAGAATACATAAAAATACGAATTTAAATATATAGACATATGTATATTAAAATATTATAATAATATTTTAATGTATTAAAATATACTTAGCCATAATATTTACTAATAATAAAATAACATGTAAATTTTACATATATTAAAATATAGCATAAAATCATATATACATAGAAGTACATATATATAATTAGTATATAAATATGTATGTATATAAATACAATAATAGTAACATATATACATATATAAGGAAATAAATAAATAAATATATATATATATATATATATATATATATATATATATATATATATATAACAATATAATACATAATATACATACATATATACATATATACCCAGCCCAATAGGCTAATGGACCAAAACCCGACCCAATGAACAGTAAACAAACCCAAACCCATTAGTAAACGGGTTTAAACCCAATAACACAAAATCCAATCCGTTAACCCATTAAATAAACTCGTGTCCTGACAGTTAGGGACACGAGAAATGAACCCGATACTGAATCTTGTGTCACCGTGATTGACACGAATCTGACACGAATTTCTCGTGTCCAAGCACACTACTGGACTCCTCGACACTGGACGATCTCACACACGTGTATACGAGACACGACACGAACCACAGGAAGAATGACACGTACGTGTCCGGCGAGGAGATGCTGTCGGGGTTGCTGCACGACGGAGGAGATGTCGGGGTGCGTCGAGAAAAATGTAGTCGAGTTCGTCTCGTCGAGACGAACTGATTGGTGGTGGTCGGAGGTGACGACGATGGCCAGAACGTCGGCTAGGATAGATCTAGGGTTCCGACGATCGAACGGGGAAGAGAAGGCTACGGCGGAGGCTAGGTCGGTCGGGGTGGTGAATGGGGTTAGGGTTTTGGTCGAAGGATTTTTATAGGCCGGAAATGGGGCTTAGATTAGGGTTTCGATCACGAATTTAGGGATTAGGGTTAGGATTACGGCGAGTCGGTCGGGAAGACGACAAACCGAAGGCGGTGGTCGTCGATGGTCATTTTGCAAAAAAAACCCTGTAGTTACATAATTTACAGAAAACCACACCGCCTTACTAAATGTAAATTTCCAATTTGCAAATCCTATCCCGCCATGTTCTGTGCAAATTGTAATTTGCACAGACAATTCAAAAATTGCAAACCGACTTAAAAACAATCTAATAAATTACAAACTGCTATAAAAACAATTTAAATAATTACAAAATAATATTTTAGGTTTTAAAAATTAATTAAAAATTCTAGAAAATTCCTAATAATTATAATAAATTATTTTAAGGCTAAAATAATCATTTTTAACTAAAAATCCTTAATTTAAAATAATTAAAATATTAGGGGCTTACAATATCAATATTTAACATACTAGATATCTAATATCAAACTATCTAACAACATATCAAATATCTAACAAAATACTAACCTCTACTATCTAACTAACACTCATACTAACAAATATTACCTAACAATAATATATATATATATATATATATATATATATATATATATATATATATATATATATATATATATATATATATATATATATATATATTCTACTATATAATAGGAAAACTTAGATGGTGAAACTTTTTAAATTCCAAAAATACCCTTACATACTTATACTAATTAAAAATAGTTTATTAATTTTAATAAAGACAATTTAGTAATTAGGAAGACTACCCTTTGGTCTTCCTAAACTAATTAAAAAATGTTAAAATACGTGCAAGGCACGTGCACATATGCTAGTATATATATATATATATATATATATATATATATATATATATATATATATATATATATATATATATATATATGTACTATATCATACATATACTCGATAACCTATGATACCTACATTCACTTAATATCCATACTATATAGGCTCATATGTTACACAAAATACCTATGTCTTATAGTCACTCTTCTACTTAAAATCAATATTGTACCAATTAGGCCTTCACTAAATTCTAGGATTAAAGTATGTTGTAGCCCTTCGTATTAGCTTTCCGAAACTTCAAACGGATCGCATTTTTGTGTACGAAAGCTCCCGGAATCGCAAAAACACCGAAACGCGTTCGTCTTTTGTACAGCTGACACTCAAACAATTCTACAAAAAAGTTTTAGAATTCATTTGACCTATTAATTTATATATTTGGAAAGTTAACTTCGATATGGTTCTTTCAAAAAAATGGGAGATTAATCGGAGTTCTAAGCTAAAAGTTATGACATTTCTAAGTTGCTATGGCTACTAAAAACGTGGATGAATATTATGACGAATTTGGGTTATTTTGACAAAAGAAACACATCTCACTCTCCACACCACTCAAGACACACATCAAACCACACTCCCCTCTCCTCTAAGACAAGCACACCACTAACAACATATCCACACACATCTAAATATATAAAATATATCTAACATACCTATTATATATATACAAAATAGTCCATTATATAAAGAGACACTAAAATGACAAGTTGAGGCTAAAAATATGACATGTAGACTAAACCACTTAGATCTAACCATTGGTATCCAAATGAAACTCATTCTAACCATCCTAACTAACTCACTCTCCACACCACTCAAGACACACATCAAACCACACTCCCCTCTCCTCTAAGACAAGCACACCACTAACAACATATCCACACACATCTAAATATATAAAATATATCTAACATACCTATTATATATATACAAAATAGTCCATTATATAAAGAGACACTAAAATGACAAGTTGAGGCTAAAAATATGACATGTAGACTAAACCACTTAGATCTAACCATTGGTATCCAAATGAAACTCATTCTAACCATCCTAACTAACATCAATCCATCCTCTAACATGTCGAAAACTGAAATTAAAACACAATTAAACATATTAGACATTAAATCAAACACATGAGGTGTCCTAATTTGAGATCTAATAAGTATGACACAAGACACAATTCTAACTTGCTTTAGAGAGCTCCAAATGGCCTCAAACTTGAATCTAAAGGGGTACATGCATGGGGGTGGATCCTATAGATTCAAAACTAACTAATATGCATAGAAAAACAATTTAGAGGATTGGTTTTATCTATTGGAAGTGGAATCTCAATGATACTCTCAAGGACACGGCTTCGATACGAAGATCCTTTCAAAATGGACACTACTCCTTGCACTTTGCTCCAAATCTTTGCTAGCACCCTCTCTTGATAGTATGGGAAGGTTGGATGGAAGTTTTGATGAAGGAATGTAAGGATTTGGAGATCAAATCAAAGAGGGAAGCTCTCTAATTTGGGGAAGAACACTTTGTGAAGGAAAAGATGCAAGATGGAATAAAATGAAAGGAAGGAAGACTAACCTACCTACAGTGGCTGCCATCATAGCCCTATTTGGGCCTTGGGGGAAAGCCCAATAAGGCCCCTACTAAACCCCCTTAGTTAATTTTAAGTTAGGTTCAAGTTTGGGATCAAAAGGGTTAAGTTTAAGCCTCTAACTTAACAAATCTAACAAGTAAAATTAGTCTAAACTTACTAACTTAATTAGTGGGTTTTGTGGGCCATGACTAACTAATCTTGGGGTCCCGCCTAGAGTCTAAGTTATCCGGGTCACTAACACAAGTCGGAACGAGATGAAAATCGAACCCGACTTAACAAATCCCATAAAATCAATATTAAAATATAAAAATTTTCAAAATATAAAAAATGACCAAAATCACAATACATCAATTTAAATATTATTAAAATAATCTAAAATTTATCAATTAATCAAAATCCTAAATAATTCAAAAGTCATAAAATGACCAAAATACCCTTCGTCTAAAAAGTGGTAATTAGCTAATCTAATCACATGGGTTAGGCCTCCAAGGTCATGGTTAGTCGCTAGGCTAAACAGTTCTAAGGTTACACTGGCAAAACATCAAAATCATAATGCACTAATTTAAATAGTTTTAAATTAATTAAAATTTACCATAAATTATTATTATTATTATTAAATGATAAATTTTTACAAAAGTTCAAAATTACCCTCATTTTAGAAAAGTGGTGGTTACAACACCTAACATGCAATAATCTACCTTCCAAAATAAGCTGAAATAGTAAAGATAATGAAGATATAGCAGAAGTATTATTACTAGCATTATCAAAAGATACAGATAATATTTTATGGTGAATATCAAAGTCACGCACGTGTTTTGAAATAGAACTTGCAATTGTACATCATGTGTGTGAAAATTCTAAAGTTTTTAAATGGATGATGCGCTTTTGCAACATCCATTGTAAATCTATGTAGTGTGCCGTGATACAAATATAAGCATAACTTTGCTTACTTGTCCAAATATCAGAAGTAACAGATATTTTACTAACATACGACAATGTTTCTTTTAAAGCAACTCTTTTTTTTAAAAAGTCTCTTAGCCTCTTTCCTAGCAGCGCCTCTAGTAACTTAACATAAATTTTAAAAAAATGTGGCATAATCATATAAAGATTCACTTTTACCCGAAGTGAATGGAAGTTCATCAGCAATAATATATTTAGTAAATTCAGTTTTATGACGAGCAGCTGAATAGGAAAACGTACTCATTGAAGAACACGCGGTACCTCCGTAACTTATCTGAGTTTGGATCGCCGGAATTGAGCTCGGGCCGTAGCAGGTATCGTAGTGTCTTGACATTGTGCCCGTGCCACCTCCCCTCTTCCATTTGTATATATGGGAACATTTCTTGCATTGTGCCGCGTACAGAACTGGTTCACCTTTTTGATCTAAAACAAGTGAGTCATCAGGTTTAATCTCATTAAGAATATAAAAAATCCCAAATCTTTAATTTTTGCTTTCTCTTTACAACATTTTGGGTATTGCTAGCAACTTCAGGAAGTGAACCAACTAAATCATCATGAATAAGATTTTGCTCAAAAATAGTATTATAAATTTCAAAAGCATCATTAGGTTGGTTTGAATCTTGTCCGGCCATTTTAAAAAGACAAATAAAAATAGAGAAACAATTATAAAGATGGGGGATATCGAAAAATAAATAAATCGAATTATTTTTTCTAAAAAAAAAGAGAGATGGAGGAAAGCAAACTATTTTGTAAATATAAATTAAAGAAAAACAATTAGAAAAAGGAAGTCGTAGATCGCCGGAATTGTTTGATCGGGAAGTCGTATATCGCCGAAATTACTTGGACAAATTTATTGAAACCTTCTTGTGAGCTTGAATTTTTTTTAATTGGAATGAATTATTTGTGTTTGAAAAATATGGTTCATGACATATTTATAGAATTTTTTTGAAGCCAAATGACTCCCCTACCCTCCAAATAGAGTTGTTGTAGACGGTTTTTGGTCATTTTTTCCAAAATGACCAAATAGTGGAAACATTTTGATAAATGGGGGGCCAAACATTCAAAAAAAATTCAAAAAAAAAAATCAGAAAACCGGTTCATCCGGGCCGGACCGGGCCTACCGTTTGAAAAAAAATAAAAAATAGCCCAGACCGGTCCGGGCTGGATTCGGGCTCGGTTTACTGAACCCAGCCCGGACCAGTCGAATGGTGGGCTCGGGCGGGCCGGGCTTCAGGGGAGCGGGCTTGGGCGGGCCCGGGCCGGTTCGCGGTTAACCCGGACCGGATGACACCTTGTTAAGGGGCTGTTTGGATATATGTAACTCTTTGGAAGTGTAAAAGTCGCACTTACATCATATTGAATTACAGTGCACTTGCAGCAAGTGGCACTTTCCAAAATGTGTTTGGATGTAATACTTTTTGTTTCCTGCAAGTGGAAGAAAAATGGGTTTGGTGTTTGGATGGTTGTTGAAAGTGGAGAGAAAAAGAGTTCGGTTGTTTGGATGATTGTTGAAAGTGGATGTTGGTAAAAAATATGATAAATTACCATTATTTTAAACAAATTAAATTGTAATTAGATTTTTATTTAATTAAAAATTAAATAATCTTTAAATTTATTATTAAACAACTTTTTTTTTCTTTTTTAATCAAAACAGATCATTTGACATTGAAAAAAAAGCAGCTCATTTGTTAATGTCTTTCCCAAATCAAGGTCTCCCAAATCAATTTCTACATTTCCAAAGAAAACCAAAGTCTGTGCCTTTCCCCCATCACCAACTACACATCACCACCACCCTCAATTTTTTTTTCCTTTTCCATAGCTGCTGTGGCTTCTTCTTAATCCATTCGACCGGACCACCACTACGAGAATGATGATGACAATGTTTACCGCACTCCGAATCTCGTCAACGACGCCGTCGCCGCACGCATCTCTCTCCGGTCGTCCGCGAGTTGCCGGACCACCCCGATGTTCATTTTTGCGGCTCCGCCGCCACCGCAATGGCTTCGTCTGTAGACGAGATGGGGTCGTCCACAGCAGCTATGGCTGGACCGAAACACTTGGCTTCTTCCCACGACTTCCTCCCTCCAATTTTTTTTGAGCCTCTTTCTCTTTCCTCCAGATGTATATGAGACTTTCCTCATTTTTTCCAGAATGTGAAAAGTGAACAAATGGTGGGGGACATGAACTGCCCACCTTTCTTGTCACCCCCAAAATCTGACTTTCATCCAAGCAAACCAAACACTAGAACTCGTGAGTGTTCAGCCACTTTCATCAAAAATCGCAAAATCCAACCGAGTTTCTACGAACCAAACATGCCCTTAGGGCTTGTTTGGTAAGTGGATTTGGATTTTGGATTTGGATTTGGAAATCCAAAATTCAAATCCAAATCCAAAACATGGATTTCAAAATCCAAATCCAAATCCAAATCCAACTCCAACCGAGCATAGGATTTGGATTTATGATTAATAATTAAATTATAGCCATGATCAATAATTAAGCTATTAATTAATTATGATTAATTTTAGTTATTATTAATTATAAAATTAATAATTAATGAGTAATAATTAATAATTAATAATTAATGATTAGTTATTATTAATTATAAATTAATTAATTAACAATTAGTTAATTTTTAAATAAATAACGATTAATAAATAATGATTAATAATTAACGATCAATAATTATAAATTATAAATTATAATTAACGATTAATAATTTATAATCAACGATTAATAATTTTTAATTAACGATTAATAATTATAAATTATAATTAATGATTAGTAATTATAAAATTAATAATTAACGATTAGTTAATTTTTAAACAAATAACGATTAATAATTAACGATTAATAATTAATAATTATGAATTATAATTAATGATTAATAATGAATAATTAACGATTAATAATTTTTAGTTAATGATTAATAATTATAAATTATAATTAACGATTAGTGATTAATAATTAACAATAAATAATTTTTAATAATTAACGATTAGTAATGTTTAAATAAATAACGATTATTATAATTATAAAATTAATAATTAATGATTAATAATTAATAATTAACGATTAGTTAATTTTAAATAAATATTAGTTAGTTTTTATAAATTA
This sequence comes from Iris pallida, assembly GCA_029216955.1. NCBI lineage: Eukaryota > Viridiplantae > Streptophyta > Magnoliopsida > Asparagales > Iridaceae > Iris > Iris pallida. Next base: position 20,458,161 of record JANAVB010020400.1, read on the forward strand.
AATATTTTAGAAATAATAATTATAAATTAATATAATAATGATTAGTAAATTATTAATTAAATTATCATAAAATATGATTCTAATCGTGATTAAAATATTATTAATTAAGATTATAATAAAATAATTATTAACAAATTATTAATTAATATTATAATAATACTAATAGATTATTAATTATGATTATAAATGGATATTAATTAATAAATTATTAATTAAGATTATGGTTATGATTAATAAAATTATTATAACTATGATTAATAAAGTAATAAATTATTAATTAGGATTATTATAAATTATTAAATAATAAGATTATTAATTAATAAATTATTAACTTAGAATATAATTATGATAACTAACTATTAGTTAGTTTTTTATTAATTAACTAATTTTTAACGAAATTATTAAAAACTAAATATTTTAACAAAATTATTAAAGAATAACTAATTTTTAATTTACTAATTTTTAACAAAATTATTAAAGAATAAATATTTTAACAAAATTATTAAAGAATAACTATTTTTTTCCTTCCAAATCCAACCAAATCCAAGTTCTGAATTTTGTCATACTTTCCATATCCAAATCCATCTCCAACCAAACATAGGATTCCATGGATTTCTCTCTAAATCCATAAAAATTCAAATTCCACCTCCAAAAATACGGTTTACCAAACAGGTCCTAAGTGTAAATAACAACAAAAAACCGGATTGAGTGGGCCGGCTCATGAAAACCTTGACAAAACCTCACCTTCCTCTCGCTCCCCCATTTTATTTTCACCCAAACTCGCTCTTTCCGCCAAAAAAAGGAAAGAGCTTTGAAAGTTAGGGTTTCCTTTCAGCCATGTCTTCCAACGAAGAAACCCTAGTCGAGGAGAAAGCCCTAAATTGTAGCGGAGAGGAAGCTGACCATAGCTCCCACATCAATGGCGACTCTTCTTCGAAAGAAGCCGGGGGCTCTTCTTCTGCTCATCCCACAAAGGAAGAGGGCTCCGAGGAAGAAACCCTAGAGAGAGCCGCCAAGCTGTTCGAGAAGGGGTCGAAGGCCATCGAGGACGGGGACTACGTCGACGCCGTCGATTCCCTCAGCCGAGCCCTAGAGATCAGGTCACCCCCAAATTTCTCGATTCTTTTGTTCTTCTTCTTTTTGAATTGGATAACTCGTTGGATCTATTCGATAATTATCGCATTATGTATGTAGTTTTTTTTTTTTATTGCATCTCACAACATTCGTTCATAGTGGGGGCGAAATGAAAGTTTTGGGAAGACCAAGTACTGTGGCGACGAGGAAGGGGGAAGGAGACAACTAAGTAGGGATGCGATCGAGCTGGGTCGAGCTTGGCATGTTAAAGCTATGATCTTTTATGGCTTGAAGTTACTGTGCTAACTTCAGGATCAAGCATGAGCTGAAACTCAAGCTTGCAAATTGTCTTCAAGCTCGAACTCGACTAGGCTTGCAAGAAGCTCGACTTGATTCGAGAGCAGCTAACATGTTGCTTGGCTCGCGCTCGAGTCAAGCTGTGTGTATTATACATGCAAAAGCCCGTGAGGCGTGGGTTGGGATTTTCTATGACATGGTTCGCAGTATCGGTATCAAGTGCCTCTTAATTGGCAGTTTTGGGGTGGCTTTCAGAGGGTTTTGGTGGTTTTGAATCAGTTGGTGTCGGCATTTTGGCATTTTGGTATCGGTGTCAGCCGATATTACAAACTATAACTTCTATATCTTATTTGCAGTAATTTCAGTTTTGGGCAGCCCGTTACACCAGTCTCTCTTTAAAAGTTATAACATTCTAAAACTCGAGTCGAGTTGAGTCCTGGTGGAGTTAATTGAGTCTAGCCAAGTTGAGATAATTTCGAGCTTGTTCACAAGCTTACCAGGAGATCTGCTACATATGTCCAACCTCAGAACCACAGGTACGAAAAGAGCAACTAAATGATACAAGTTTCCAAGAAGAGTGATGTAATAGGAGATAAAGTAGGAATAGGTCCACCACCTACAGAATCCACCGAAGGATACATGGCTAAAACTCGTGATTTGACAGATTTGGATGTAGAGAGTGGACATGATACATGGATGATAGATTTGTAGCGAGCAGATGACTAGTCATAGAAGAATAGAAATGAAATGGAAGTGGAATTGAGATTGAAAGGAAATAGAATCTTTATTGTGGAGCACTTGTCCCCAGCTTATTACCAAGATGGTAGTAGTATTGAGGACTTGATGACTTCCCTTCATTTGACCATCCCTTGGGGGTGTTTATAGTCATTTATAACATTTTCTACAAATTTATAGGAACTTTAAAAAATTACATTTTATATTCACCGTCTAGATACTTTCTACGTATATTTTTTTCTTTATTGGAATGTAAAAGGGTCTTATAAGTTCTTCTAGATATTTCTAAAATACACTATGCCCATATATGATGTCTTTTTCTAGAATAATTTTACTATATAAGTGCATTGTCTTCTTATACGACAGAACACCGAAGAGATATAAATGGTTTGAGGCTATAAGTTCACCACCATAAGGATTCCTGCAAAAGAGAGAAAACTTAAGAGGAAGATCAACACTTCACAAAAAGAATTTTGCTATTCCAATGTTGCATTGCTTACTTAAATCTGCTTGTGTTGTGCTTAATGTCTCATATGTTACTGCAGATGCAAGTAAAGAGGAGGGTTGCAATGTGGCCAACAACCAACGTAAAACATTACCGTGTCTATATGAGATGAATCCTTAGCAATAAGATAAATGATAACTTTGCTTTTGTCGTTGATGCTATTACAACTATATAATGCCTTTGGGTTACCGTTTGAGAGATTGCTAAGTGGCCAGAATGCAGTGCTTGAGTGCAAGCGTAAATTAACTACATATTTTCATTAGAATGACTTACAAACTGTTGGTTAAGTTTATTTCAAACAGAATTGTTGGTTAACTACCAAGAACCACACAGTATCCTATCCTTTCGGGAAATACAGGTATTCTGCAGCTCTAGCCTACCTAACAAATTAAGACTCCCGTACATAGTATCTTTGCCCCTAAAATAATTTTCCACCAGATGTCCCTTTTCAAGTAGGGAAAATGAGAGTGAGAAGACGTTATGGGTGGGGAATGCCAACCTTTTACTCTTTACTGGAGTAAATACTGGACACAACATGCAGTCTTCTTTCTATGCCATGCCTATGTATTGATGTTGTCACTAGTCAAGCTTCTATCAGTATATTCTCCATCTCTTACAGAGGATCACTATTTCTCCATCTCTTACAGAGGATCATTATGCTTTGTCTATGCCACTATTGCCCAGGACATTCTTGCTGTAGTCTATTCAAGGTTGTAAAAGTCACTAGGCACTAGTCGGGCTGGAACCGAGCGCCTAGCCCTCCTAGGCATCCGCCTTGTTCTAGGCGGTTCAAAAAAAGAAAAAAAAATCTGCTGAAAATTGTGACATTTGTCCATAAAACCAAATACATGCATAGTTGGGTGTCGGAGGGCACTAAACGGGTGCCTAGGCGGACATCGGGCAGGCACCAGACGCCTAGAGTGCCTAGGCGGACGCCTAGACCAATTTTTATAACAGTGAGTCTATTGCAAGTTGATTGCAATTAATTTACAATTTTTGTGGTCCATGTCCATACACCTAATTCTTGGAAGAAACCCTCTTCCATGCCAAGGTCGTCAAAGGCGCAAGGCGCACTCGAGGCGCAAAGAGTCCATATCGTCCAAGGCACAAGGCGCACTTAAGGCGCGCGCCCGAGTGAAATGAGACGCAAAATAAAAAATAATAAAATAAAAATAAAAATAAAATAATTAACAATGTAAGCATAAAACCAAATAACATATTAAAACCAACAAAAACATGTTAACATAACCAAGTGGACTAGCAGAGCAACAATAGCACTCAAGAAAACTAACAAGAATGTGTATTTTTTCCAACATGCTTTTAGTAAATTTTAGTTTTTCAAGTTCAACTGTAGCCAAGCTTGGCAACCGTGGAAAGGGCTACCTCTCCCCTACTTGTACGAGGTAAGGGCTATCTCCTTGCCTCATTTTTTTTGTAAAAAACAAAAACACATAAGACGCGCCTTTTCTTGGTTACGTCTTGCTAAAAGGCGCACTTAAGGTGCGCCTTGAGTGCGCCCGGAGAAAGACGCCACGTCTAGTGAAGTGCGAGGCGCGCTTTTGACTACCATGTTCCATGCGTCATTGTTTTTCTTATACTGGCATTTATTCAACCTTTATATTAGCAAGAGCTACACATTCTAGCTCCTTGGTAGCAGGAGCTACAAAATCTAGCTCCTTATATTGCTAAAAGAGTAGCAGATCATTGCAATTTCTGAAAAGGCTGGCCTCCATAACCCTCACAGAAACTTTGTAGGTTTGCAGGGATATCAACGCACCCAGGTTCAAATAACAGAAACATGATATCAACGCACCCAGGTTCAAATATATTTGGGGTGTCATCTTAAACGAATTTTATATTTTATACTTGCACGAATCCAGCTCTCAACCCATAAAATGGCATTCGACCTGCAAGGGCGTGTTGGAATATAGAAATATTTAGCTTTCAACCCTTACCAAAACTGAGTGTATATTGAGATTTAGTTAACAAGCTTGCTGGTTCAAGGAATTAAACCTGACACATTGATGACCAACTCTATTACCTCTCATCCTCATTTTGTTCAAGAGTTGCCATTCTCCCTTTTTATTACTGTATATTTTGGCTTTATAGTAGTAGCGAGAGCTACACAATTTGGCTCTTACATTGCTAGAAGATAAATCATCTTGGCTGTGTTAAAGATGACCATGTTGGTTACACAACATAGAACTCCAAGTCCATGATATGTTTGTTTGCTGCATGTGTGTTTGGTCATGTTTGATGACATGTGGGTTTCGACTCGACATGGTTGGCTAACATTTATCAAATCCGTATTTATCGGTTGTGGAATGGAGATATAATCAATAGAGTTGTCATTTAACAAGTTGTGAACTCAATACAAATGAAGCTCAACCTTATCTCTCACTCGCTCACTCATCCCTTCTAGAGCCGCCACCTATGTTGACATGATTCTTTTACCAATGTTCTCGATCAGATCCAACCTCCTTCCCTTCTTCCACTCTCACCGGTTCCCTGCCAACGGCTACTGGACTTTTGCCATCTGGGCTGCAACACTCCACCGCTTCGGCACACTGCTCTGCCTTGCTGACGTTGAGGGCCTTCATTTTGTTTATTGCAGTGCCACTGTTGTCATCTTTTTTCATCAATTGATGTATTCTTTCTGTGTGGATTTTGTTTTTGGAATTTGCAGCAAAAAAAGTTGAGTGGAACTCTTTTACCATCAAAGGATTTATTTTTTCAGTATCATGTTTTGTGTGATTTTATTACAAATGAACTTTACAGTATAATGAGCAGCAGGCAAATCCAGTAAAATATTTGTCAGTTCCCATAATTCTGTATGTGATCTTGTTTATTATATCCAACAAATGGTAAAAGACTGGCATATTGTGGAGAAATGATATGAACTTGGAAACTTATCTTATTTGTGTGATTCAAAGGAAAATGTGCAATTAACTAAATCATGCAACAAATATGCAGCCCTTTGAAGTGAAGGAAACTACTGGTTGTGGATGTATAATTTGGATAAACTTTTTTTGAGATAAATAATTTGAATAAACTTGAATTGAGTATACTGTCAATGCATACTTTCATCCAAGCATTTTTTTTTAGTTTCCAATTTATCAGCTTAACATGGATCTACCTGATTCCATTTGGCATGCTAGGTTTTATGGTAAGTTTCTCTCTTGCTTATTGTTACCTTGCCTAGCAATTTGGCATCAACACAAAGGGTTGACATCTGACGACAATTATTAAAATTTCACCAATTATTTTGTAGAGCTTTTTGTGCTCCATAGATGATCTTATTATTGATGGGAGAAGGCTTAGATGAAGATGATGATATATTCTTTCCCAAAAAAGAGAATGAAGTGGTAGAAGCATATTAATTGTTGAGATGCATTAGAAGTGAACATCATATATAGTTTTTGTGAAAGATGAAATTAAAGAAAGGTGGGGTCACTTGTACAAATTGTTTGTGATATACATGTAGGAGAATTGAAGTAGAGCAGATTGATTTACTCTATGTTATAAGTTAGGGTAAATGTCATCCAACCTCCCTGAAATTTTGCCCGACATAGTGACACTAGAAAACACTGCTAATATTTCCCCCCATCGATTAGCCTCTTGACTTTATATTGCCATCCGAATTGGGTTATTGTTTTTGAAAGAAAAAAAATACCATCACCTTTCTTCTCCATCATCTAACCCTAACCTCCAACCCCCACGGCCATGTCAGCCGCCATAGATTGTGGCTTGTTTGTGCAGCAACATCCATGGCCAACCATGGCCGCTGCAGCGTTCTGCTGACCATGATGGTGGTTGTTGCACATGCGGCCATGGCAGATGCTGCTTGGACCATCCATGGTGGTTGTTCATCCGAATTTTATTGGTTGGTTGCATGAATGAATTTCTCCAATGGATTTTCATATCGATCCTGAGTGCGGAGGTTAGGAGTTATAGCAATTTTAGTTAAATTAGTTCCACAATTTAGCATAGCATCCAGCTCTTCTTGTAGTCATGAAGGTTCCCATTATATAATGCACTAGAAGGTGTCGTGTACAGTGTTCAGTACATTAATGGACTTTAACATATAAGCGTACTATGAAAAATCTTATGTGCTATCGTAGCTGCTTGTAATATCAGAAAAGAATTGGGTAAAACATTCCAGTTTTGTCTCTTCTCAAGTTAAAACCCTTATATGCCTTTTGCACTTTTTAATGGTTAAACAATTCTGCTCGTTCAGGGTCGTACATCATGGAGAGCTTGCTACAGAGTGTGCCATGTCATACTACAAATACGGATGTGCTCTGCTATACAAGTCACAGGAAGAAGCTGATCCACTAATTAATGTTCCTAAAAGCACTCCAAAAAATTCAGATAAGGATAATGCTCTTAATCATGGGGAAGGTAGTGGAAGCTCGAAAGGTCCTGCTAGTGATGCTGTACAAGATAATTTGTCATGTGGCAATGAGGAAGTTGAAGAAGGTACAACTACACCCTCATAAAACATGAGCTTTAGTTGTGGTTATCATATCTAATTGACCAAGTTATTTTACTGTTTCATTTGTCCTGATATCCAATTTCTTCAGTGTACAGCCAATACATGCACAGTTAGAATTGGAAAGTGAAGGTAATTGTAGATTGCGCTGAATATATTGTAGATTTTTTTTTCATATCAGTCCCTTAAATCTACCCTATTTTGACTTAGGTCCCTCAGATCTTGTTATTTGCTTAGAAGTTAAGAAGTCCCCCAAATCATAGACAATTATAGTTATAAGTCTCTCTTGTCTCATTTTGCCCAAACGTTAACCCTACCCTTGGGTTAATTAACCAAAAGTGTCAGAAAGGATCCTTTTGAGATCAGTCCCTTAAATCTAAGCAGATCCTCAAATCTTGTTATTTGTTTCAAAGTTCCTCAAATCATAGACAATTGGAGTGATAAGCCCCTCCAGATTCTCCGTTTATGTTAGTAAAAAAATTGATTCAACCCTTGGATTAACTCCAACCAAAAGGGGGAAAAGACCAACCTAACCCTCCTTTTCATTTGACATTTTCCATTGCCTACCTATTGTTCTTGTCGGCAATAAGGTTGACGGCGGTCGAGTGGAGACAGGTTGGGATGAGGGGTTGGGTTTGACTATGACCGGAATAGGTTCAGGTAGGGGTGTGTGTGTGTGTGTGTGTGTGTGGAGGGGGTGTGGAAGGGAGGAGGAGGTGGGAAAACAGGGAATCATTAAAGGATGTAGGACAGGTTATCATTAAACATAATAATGATAACAAAAGAACTATCTATAATGGGTTACCAATTATAATACTACTGTATACTATATTTTATGGGATACTACATTCTTTTGTCTGCCTCAAAAGAATACGGTTAAATAAGTAGCATACGGGGCTCGATTGAATGGGTCACGTGTCATGTGGGTAGTAAGCTTAATGTGGGTCGTGTCCATATTTTGGGTCAACAAGTTTGGGTCAAAATGGTGTTCCCAATTCGAGTCGGAAATAAAAGTGACTTCGTGGGGTGAAACAAACTTGGGTCTTGTGTCAGGAAGGTCGTGAGATAAAATAAAGCACAAGATGGTGTCTGAGTGGGACACGAAGGTCATGGGCGTAGGGTGTCTTGTCTAGATCATGCATGTGAAGTTGGTTTTGAGAAAACAACTAGTCTTGTGCTCCTAAGTTAAAAGTCATGGCAATGTGCATATGATAATCATAACTAAAAGTGGGAATGGTCAATGACCTAAATTGATCAGAAAGTTGTGTGATACAAAGATAGTGCAAGGGAACAAGTTTGAGTGGGATATGATATATCAAAATAAAGATAATCTTGTCTACTACAAACTCATTAAGAAAGTTTCCAGAGATTGATATCTCTGACACTCTAGAAATCAAAGTCACGGAAAGAACATTTGTCTATCTACAATACTCTCTCTAGGGTGTCTACCCAAGTCTTGACACTGTCTACACAATGCACTAACTCATCCATATGACACTTGGATGTTACCCCTATTCTAGGTTGTTCATGTCTCTCCTCCAACTAGACACTAAACTGTTGGTGCCTAAACTTCTATAACACTTGAAATACTTCGTCTCTAGCTACTAGGGTACTCCTCCTATTCTGGTACCCGGTGCAACTCCTACCTTAACACTTATTAATCACTCTAGGGTTCTCATCTATATTTAACTATCAAAAAATCATATACAATTACTCCCTAACCATACTCTAAACTATTAACACAATACTCAACAATACAAACTAATTGCAAGTCACCATGCCATCACACTACGAAGAACCTATAATGAAATGAGGCTCTACAAGGATCTGGACTAAAAGAACTAAAAGTAACCTTACTCCTAAGCTAATTGAGGACGGAACAGAATCTATAAAAATAGAAGTGAAATGATAGAGATGACATGTTAGGACCCTTCTCAAGATACAATCTGATAATCATACACGTCTGTCCTAAATCATGATACTCAGAATCCTCGCCACACCAGTAAGCAAAGCTGTGATAAAAGATAGATTCCATAACTGGGTATGCACCTCTATAATCATGTCGTCTGGAATCCTTGCCACGCCGACTAGTATAGCTGCGAGAAATCTCAAATCTCATGACCAAGATATGTACATCCGAAGTCAGGTCTACATTTTTGCCACGCCGGCTAATGTAGCTGCGATAAACTCCAGGTTCCATAACCAAGTAGACGCTTACCTTTCCTGTTATTTCCGTCAACATATGTTATCAGAAAGGTACCGTAACTCAGGCCATAAAATTTATCTCGATATGAAAAATCAAAATCAGCGATGGTCCAATAAAATCAAATTCAATAACAAGGGGCAAGGGCGAACAGAAACAAGAGGAAGAGAATTCAAATTGAAGTTCAAAACAAGATTCTTAAGGGTCGTCCCAGAAATCTCTCAAGAAGTCCTAACTGTGATTGAGTAACTCCTATCGTAACCTAAAATCTATATCCTAAAAGCAGGCTCGTAATTAGTACTCTAAGTCGAGAATCATTACGAAATCGCACTAGTTGTGACTCTGACTTGCATCGTACCTCACCCGTGCGCTGCCGGTTGCAGTGAACCCACAGTCTCCATATTCAAATAAATGGCGACAGTCAATGTTATAAATTTCGCTACGCGGAGACGGTGCGCCAAGGGCCCGCCTAGCGACTAGGGCGCCTAGGCGGCGCCTAGGCGCCGAACCGATTTTTTTATTATTATATGTATATATATATGTTACCCCATATATATATATATGTATATGTCATTTATAAACAAAACTTATGGTTGATAAGTTGGTTAGCAGCTTGTGTTTAAGATTGTGGTTTGGAGTGAGGAGGCAACGGTTCGAATCCTTTGTTTTAAGGTTTTTTTTTTTTTTTTTTTTCACCCTTAAAAAGGGGATGAGAGGAGAGAGAGTGCTGTAGTAGCAACAGCACCATTACTCCTCTCCTCCCTCTCCCTTTCCCTCTCCCTCTCCTCCCTCTCCCGCCGCCGCCGCCGCCACCGCCACCAGTAGCAGCAGCAGCACCACCACTCCTCTCCTCCCTCCCCCTCTCCCTCTCCCGCCGCCGCCACCGCCACCGCCACCGCCACCAGTAGCAGCACCACCACCACCACTCCTCTCCTCCCTCTCCTCTCCGTATCCGCCGCCGCCACCACCACCACCACCACCACTAGCAGATCCACCACCACCACTAGCAGATCCACCACCACCACCACCACCACCACTAGCAGATCCACCACCACCACCACCACCACCACTAGCAGATCCACCGCCGCCACCACCACCACCGTCCACGACTGCCACCACCACTAGCAGCACCACCACCACCACCACCCGACGCCGTCACCGTTGCCGCCGTCGCCGCTCAATCTCTGACAGGTAAGTGTTGAATTTTTTTTTTTTTAAATTTTCAGACCGAAATGGCCTGCCTAGGGCCGCCTAGGCCCGACTAGGCCCGCCCAGCGCCTAGGCCGGCCGCCTAGGGCCTTTTCGGTGCGGCCGGAGGCCGCCTAGCGCCTAGGCGTCGCCTAGGCCGATTTTTAGAACACTGGCGACGGTGCACTGATGTCCTGCCATTATGATTCGACGAACATTCGTCCAACTATATCCGTAAAATTCAAGGGAGTTTCTAGAGATTCAAACAAGTTGACTATGATAGAAAGCGTAAGTATATGTCCTATAAGTCTCAAAAATAAAAGATTGATCGGGGAGGAATAACTGTAGGTAAGAGAGGTACAAACATTCTAATCTCTATTTCACGTGTTCAAATGATTGGAGAAGACTTTGAATCAAAACTAACTCGAGATTCGTATATGGATAACATAATCAAAAATTCTAAAATAATTTCTTACGGTGAAATAGGAATTAAATAAGCAATTCAGACTTACGATATGAGGGTGATAACTAAAGAGGAAAAAAGAACAAAGTGAACCATTTATTAAGGTTAGAGCATAAATTCTTGGAAGGCCTAACTAACCAAGCGAATAATCCATCCACATTAGACCATATCACCATATCAAAATGCAATAGCGTGTCTATGGGGATCCCTCTAATTTATAATAAATTCTCATCTAAATTTCATGGCCTATATAACAACCTTAACTACCCAACGGTCACTTTGAATAGGGGGTTCCTAGTCCTAGTCATTTTCTTAATCAAATTTAATCCTAGTTGTGAATGAGCATTTCTTAGTCGCAGGCTCGTAATAGTACGACTAACTTAAGCTCATTCACACCAATTAAATCAATTTACAATATTTCCATGTTTTGCATATGACGAAAGGTACAATGTCTCACAGAGAAATATAATCACTAAACTAGATAACTATTCTTCTAGGTTAACCACTGCATACCCATGTCTCCCCAATTCTAGTCGTGGTAGCGGCTAACTTGAAAAATCAACGGGGTTATCCTGTCAGGATATGAGCAAGTACAAACGCCAACAACAGTTTCATATGAATTGACAAATACTATAAGAGACAATTATAATGAAATACATGATGAAATGTCAAAACTGAAAGTAAAACTGTGCAAGGGAACTGAAGAACATATCATGGGTGAGATATAAGAAAAAACTGGAATAAGCAGTAAATATAATCTGATGTACGATGTAAACCTATAAAGTATGTGCCATGAGATATTAGAGCGTTATGTGATCGGCTTGGGTCAAAATCAGGCTGTTCCATTTGACCGGCTATGCACAAGTAGTATAATAGTATAGGGATCATGCCGGCCAAAATGGAAAGCTATGCACAAGTAGTATAAGGTCAGGCTACACCCTACGTGTGGTGAGGGTGGAGCTATGCACAAGTAATAAACAAGTAGGGGTAATGATCACATAACCTCTAATAACTCTCCATCTTCCGAATAGTATATGGATCCGGACATAACACGTCATGACACAGGATTCTCTAAGAGGGTAGCAAATCTCCTTAGGAATCGGCGTCTATACAAGTACATAACCTATTTTCTTCACCTACACAGAAGTCTATCCTCTCATATTCCACACACAGAAACTAATCCTTGTGTTCATATAAAAATTCACCAACTCTTGAAATTTGTTATTTCCAGTGAAGCTCCTAGCCACAATATAAGCTCCTTTTTCTAGTTGTTCTTACTAAGATACTCTTCTTTGTTCTAAATTCTAATACCCAAGTTCTTAGTCATGGATCAAATTTTATCACTTATTTGTTACCATGGAGGTACACTGAATGGATTATCTTACGAGAGAGAGAGAGAGAGAGAGAACTAATCTTATTTCCATGTATCAGAATATTACATTATATAATTTACGAAATATTATTGTGGAACGTTTATATTACTTATGAATTCATAATAAAGTGGGTTTTTACATATACTTTTTTAATAATAGATAATAAAGAAGCATAAAAATTTGTTGTTCAAAATAATTTAGGTGCATCATATATAAAGATTTATATTAATCCGGCATTACCAAATGTTGACACAAATATTATTTCTAGTAGTCAACCTTATTACAATAACCAAAATTTTCATGTTGGTCCTAGCTCTTCAAACCAAATGGATTTAGTCGAAGAGAACATTGACAATGAAAATAGTGATAACTTAGTCGAAGATTTAGATTATTATTTACCTAATAATGATGATGATTTAGATAGTATTACCTCCGAATTATTTGTTGGAATTTGGAAAAGAGTTTGTTTCTTTTTATTTATTTAGAAATTTTATAAGTGATGTAGCAATTCTTCATAATTTTATTTGTAGAGCCAAATCGAACAATTCTCGAAGAATTGTAGATACTTATGACTCTCCAGATTGTTGTTGGAGAGTATACGCTAACGCACAAGGATTTTGATTCGTACATTCGAATCTCGACATTTATGTACAAGTGAATAAATAATTCGTAATATTAAATATAACAATTCTTATAGTGCATCGTATATTATAAATGACATACTTAGATATCATCGAGTGCATATTACATATTCTAAGGCTTGGAGAGCCAAAGAACTTGCATTATCTGAAATTAATAGTAGTTATGTTGATGCATATAACAGTCTTGAAAAATATGGTTTGACAAATATGGAAACAAATTCCGGTAGAAAATATATTTTTAAAGATGATAGAAGGGAATTTATTTCAAAGAATATTTATTTGTTTCAAGGCATATATGAATGATTTTTTAAGTGGTTATGTACCTATAATTAGTATTGATGCAACTTTTCTTATATTTAGATATCAATATAATTTATTTGTTGCTTGTTTATATGATCGTAACTACCGGTTATATCCTATTGCTTATTGTATTGCTGAAAATGAGAATACTGATTCCTGGGCATGTTTTTAAACTGTTTGAAAAATTCTTGTGAAAGTTATTTTGAACGACTGGATAATATTTCATTTATATCAGTTAAGCGAAAAGGACTAATTCGTGGAATGCGTGATATTTTTCTAAATTCTCGACATTTTTTGTATTCAACATTTTAAACAAAATAAGAGAAGTCAATCTAGTAGGACGTTAAAATTTAAAAAAAATAGTTAGATAAACTTGGTCAGTCTTATGATATGGTGGATGTGACAGAATGGTTTGAAATAATAAAATTAGCAGATATTGGTGTCTTTAATTGGATTGTTGGTACAAACGATGAAAACCATAATTTTACACATTAGATAACATCTTAATGCACAATGTCCTAGACTCGATATTAACACATCGAATATTACTGAAAGTTTTAATAATTGGATTAAGAATTTATGTGATAAACCAATATTGCTTGATGGTATTAGAGCGAAAATTGTTGCAATTCATGACAAGCATCGACAAAATGCTAAAAATATGGAAAGTGACATTTGTCGAAGAATGCTTAAAAGTACGACACGTATCAAAAGAAAGACATCATTTTCAAATGTTGAGTAGTAATGATTTTTTATTTGAAATATTTGATCATCAAACAAGTAAAATGCTATGTGGTACATTTAGAAAATTAAATTTGAAATATTTCGTTGGCAACACTCTTTTACCATGTGTATATCATTACTTTGCATGTCACTCTACTAACTTACAAATTGAAAGTTATTATTCTGCTCAATTTTCTATTGAACGACTTAAAGGTGTATATGCGTCATGCATGGAACCAATTTTATCTCCATACACTCTTCAAAGTGAATTAGTAAAAGGTGAAATTAGAGTACCAAATGTTGGACGTAGAGCTGTCGGACCTAAAAAGAATCATTTCATTACAAAAAGGTTGGGGACCAGAGACCTTCATTGTAGCAATTGTGGCTGCCTGGGACATTAGAGAAGAAAATGTACAAGCTAACTAACATATTAAATTTTTGTTGTAATTTTATTTTAAAATTTTATTGTAGTTTAAATTGATTAAATTTAGAGAGAGAAAAAAACCATTATTTTATAATGATCATTTGCAAAACTACTAATACATATCTAAATCAAAGAATACATCCCCAAAAAAGTACATGATTTTAATTGTCTGCCTCTAGCCATCTTGTCATAATACCTACGAGGCCTTGGCTTAAGACCAAGTCTATTTCTCCTTGCTTCTGTATCCTCCGGTCTCTCCCCTGGCAACGGTTCAAAGTCATCATCCTCAGTCTTCCGTGTCTACATCGATGCTGTTAGAGTCAGGGGTAACTGACTAGTTTGATAAGGTTTGGTGCACCAAATAACAAAGAATTGACCATCTGCATGTAATAATACCAGTCAAAGTCACCAACAGCAGTCTGTGAACCACCAGGCTGTGACGTCCCCTCCCCTGCCTCTTGGTCCATTTGTGGGGTATGTGCCTGTGATGTCTTCTCCCCTGCTCGTCGGTCAGTCTGTCGGCCATATGGCCTAAGGGGATGTGCACGTCTCTGCTTGAGAGTGTCAACAAGATAGATCCTCAGGGATCTGCAATGGAAGTACCGGGCTCTGTGGGGTTGACTGAGATATTGTATAGACGCTCCTATTAATTCATTTGGATCTACACTTGGGTTTTGGGACAACTCTTCTAGATGTGGTATTCGGAATTATATTCATACTCAATGAATGACATGCGTATAGATCATAATCTATCTAAACAAAATTTTAACACATACCACTATATCTACTTGTCTACTCCTCAAACGCAAACTCGCATCATCCATAGCTCGATGTTGGAAACGAGACTCTTCATATTGATAGTCTGTTTTGCATGCGCAGGTTCCGTACCAACGTACAAACCATTCGCTATCCAACATTGTAAATTCAAACATGAAGTTCTCGTCACATGCCAAACATTAAACTTATTAAGAATACAAGTTTATTCTGGGAATAACTTACAATATGCCGCCGATGTCATCGGTTGACACGTGTTTCACGCCATGCGAGATAAATCTGTTCTCCCAACCTGGAAGAATTAAACGTTGTCGTGAAGCGATAGTAGCTCTGCCACGACCTAAAGACAAAGGGTCATCGGGTATCAACTATTTCATCCCAAACTGTTGCATAACACGATTAGCCGGATGAACCATGATATTTCCATAGTAGATTTTTTTGCTTACAAGCTTCAAGTGCACCATCTAACACGTTGTGGTACACTCTCGATGAAATGTCTTCAAAAAGCTAAAAAATATTTGATACATTTGAACAATTTTATATATTATATGTTGTTTCTTGTTAGTTTTAAATGGAATGATCTTTACTTCCAATAAATACTATTGATTATTTTATTTTCCTTAGACATAATGCATCTACAAGAAATAGTTTTGAATGAAACTTTATTAATGTGGATGCATGTTGTGAATTTATAGATATACAACTTTGACAAATGGTAATTGTTATAGTTTATCAATAAGGAATCATATTGATACACTAACATTATCAGTTTTCGACACAACTGAATCATTGTGTTGACACTATTTTTTTTCATTCTTTTATCTTTCTTATTCAATTTGTCTTTGTTGAAAGAGATCCCATCGTCACTATCGACAATGGTCGATATCGGATCATGACATGCCAAAATTGTGTTGGTACTTGGTACTATAATATCGGTATCGGCCGATACTGCAAATTATGACCAACATGACCCTATTGAAACAACTAGGGTAGGATCAATAGACGTGTTTCTTGCACTTAGATTTGACATGGAAGATGGACGAATTTGATTTGATTTGATTTTTGTTTTGTTTTTGTTTTAGCTACTAGGGGTCTAGTAGACTGCATTCTAAGTAATACGAAGGAGGGAAAAAAAAACTAATATTCATTAATAAGGACACTTGCCCTTTTCTAGTTGACCTGATCCACGAGATGACATGGTGGATTAGGTTCACCTGATAATTTCTCCTAAAATGCAGTGAAAATAAAGAAGTTTAAGTGTTATCATTCATCAAGTGAATACAAATCCTGAATGATATTATGGCTTCTTATATTGGATTTTCTCTTTGAGATAAGGTGCTAATGGCAAGGCTCAGGAAGATGATAATGATGGCAGTGATGGCGAGGAATCTGCAGAAGCAGATGAAGACGACTCTGATCTGGATCTGGCATGGAAGATGTTGGATGTTGCAAGAGCCATAGTTGAGAAGTCACCAGAAGATACAATCCTGAAAGTAAATATTTTATCTGCTTTGGGGGAGGTGTCTATGGAAAGAGGTTGGTTTCAGAATGTGTTTCCCTGCATACTGTAAAACTACATCATATGCAATATTTGTTTTTTGACGTGCAGAGGACTTCGAGACTTCTTTAAATGACTATCTGAAAGCTCTGTCCATCTTGGAGCGCTTGGTTGAACCAGATAATCGTCGCATAGTCGAATTGTATCCTAAGCAATTAAAGGAATCAAATTTCTAGAATTTCCCCATCTGGAAAGAGAGTAATGAAGTCAACTTTGATTTCTCTATTTCCTTTCTAAGCTTCCTTAA
The DNA here is from genome assembly GCA_029216955.1 of Iris pallida. Lineage (NCBI taxonomy): Eukaryota > Viridiplantae > Streptophyta > Magnoliopsida > Asparagales > Iridaceae > Iris > Iris pallida. The sequence continues at coordinate 20,475,158 of JANAVB010020400.1, forward strand.
CTTGATAACCAGAAACTTTAGGGTATCTTTGGTGCTGGAGGTAGGAGGGAAAGTTGAAGAGGCTATTCCGTATTGTCAGAAGGCTATCTCGGTATGTAAGTCTCGTCTAAAGAGGCTTAGTGAGGATGTTAACTTGGCAGGCCTGCCAGTGCACAATGCAACTTCTGCGTCAGATGAAGGCGGCAATCAGGTTTCAAGTGAGGCTGGTGCTGATCCATGTATAGAGGAAGATGAGAAAGTGGCTCTCAGTGGTGTCTTGAGTGAGTTGGAGAGAAAGGTAAGTGCTATTCTAGGCTCTTAGTGCCGCCTCATATCTAAACTGCTCTTTTATTTGTATTGAAGAGTCTTCTCAATTTTAATACACTACGATCTGCAAACATCTTTTCTGATCTTTGTTACCTAATGAAATCTAAACTAGCTGAATGATTAGTATCATTTTGGGGAATTGTGATGCACTCGACGGTGGGAAGACCTTGGTATTTCCTGCAAGAAGCTTTTGTTATTTATGTTCACCTACAAATCTTTGATTACCTGCATTCATTGTGGATAATATTGGATATTTTTTTCATTGTTGTATGATTTCTCTAGTACTGAGCTTTTGCCATTTGAATGCAGCTGGAGGACCTACAGCAAGCCGTATCAAATCCTAATTCCATATTTTCCGAAATCATGAAAATGGTTGCATCAAAATCAGCATCTGCTGAAACTAATCTACCCAACACGGAGTCGAGGTCTCTAATGGGTTCTTCACAGCTGGGTGCCGCGACCAGTGGTTTCGATTCCCCAACGATCTCTACGGCAGCAACTAATGGTGGTGTAACTCATCTTGGTGTCGTGGGGAGGGGCGTTAAGCGAGCTTCGCTGAATCCAGTTGGTGCACAGCCTTTATCGAAGAAGCCCTCGCTGGACACGTCTGCCGAGACTGCTGCCAGCAGCATTTCGGAAGCTGCTGTTGATTCTTCCAGCCAAAATGCTTAGCTCCCATTGTAGTGATGGATGCTGGGACAATCTCTCTCCCTGCGTTGTGCTTGTGACTTGGAATGCTGGGATGATGATTCTGCTTACCCCTTGCTTTTGGTGTAATTATTGACTTAGACATAGGTCGGGTGCTGGCGTCTTGGTGGTTCCAGAGTACTTTCGTGCCAAACCATATTTATGTACGAAAGTAATAGATTCTATGAGTTTAGACTTAGCACTGTGGGATCTGTAAGATGACTGACTGCTCAGTATTGTTGGGCTGTTGAGACGTTAAACTTTGAGAACTCCGGTTATTTGGATACCTGCCCGTCTGCTTAATCTTGTTCAGTTTTGTCGTAACAGACTTTCACGTTTGGAAGTGTTTACCATGTTGTAGGGGTGAGCATTGTTTCAGTTGATCCAAACCGAAACTGCGAAAACCGAATTGAATCGTTTATTTGAAAACCGAATTGAACCGCAATTTTGTCAAATTGAACCGGATTAAGCCAAAATGGTTGGCTGAATTGTCGTCCGAACCTGGGTACACGACCTGCAAGGAAGTTTCTTAAGCCTGATTTTTATCAGCAAATACCCTTTCAAATTTAAGTGGAATTATGGTTTGGATGTTGATTTGGTCATTTAATTTCTTAACGAAGTAATTGGTAGGTCTCATCTAATTGGTTAAGGGTCTCCAATGGTATTTTTATGGTGGTGCTCATATTGGGTCGGTAATCATCTACATTACAATTATGCATAGAAACGGACTAGTCTTGATGCCTGGAGAGAATCATTTCAAAGGTTATTCTTTGATCTTAACTAACGAAGGACTCTATTGGTAACATAGATTTTAGTACATGTGTCCTGGTAATGTTCTAACCATTAAATCAGATCCTATTAGATGATTAAGAAATAAGGTTATCTACTTGAGTTTCCAGATTATAGCACCTCGTTTTTCGGATCTTGACAACTAATTTGTAAAGCAAAGCTCTCTATGTCACGTCCCGACCCGAAAAATTGCTCGTCCTCGCATCGATTTTACCGAATCGTTCGTCCTTGCTGGGACGTGATGTCGTACGAGTTTGGAGTTGCACTCGTATAAGGCAAGATGACAAGTTTTCAAATGGTTATCTCGATTGATTATTAGCAGCGGAAGAAAACATAGTACACGAAACAATTCTCTTTATTCGATAAGCAGCGTAACATTACAAAGGCTTTCAATAGCCTAGATGAATCATGCCAGATTAGCTTACAACACTCAAATTCTTTCTTGCCCACAAAGGATTCCACCGTTCCGTACATCATGTCTTCTATATCCTGGCCGCATCATCCTGTTGCAAGTCCGAGCGTCAATGCGGTCGCACGCCTCAAAACGCTACGTCATTCCATGTCTCAGCGCGTTCAAGTGAAGCTCCGCCGCGAGCAATCCATTACCTGCATCATGCAAGCAATCTGGTGGAGGATCAGTACTAATCCTCTCGTATACTGATATTAACCCACTTTACTAAACCGACATTAAGTAGATATATTGAATCATGCAGCATACAATTTAGTGATCTTTCTATCTTTGCCTTAGGATCAGTTTCATGGCATATTCGAAAACAGTAAAACATGTTATCATGGCAAGCATGTTATTTGATTCGCATAAGCAAGCAAGCAACCAATATCAATCTCGTGTTGTTTCATGGTTTCTTACCAACATCGACGCACTCATCCTTGCCTGAAGTAAGGTGAATACGCCTACCATCTTTTTCTCTCATGTTATAAGTGATCTTGTGCAGGATCTCTGTGTGCTTACACTTTCAGTCCACCGTTCTTTAACTATATGAAGGTCACTGGCATTTCAAGCCTAAATGGACTATATTTCTCAAATCACATATGTAAGACGGTGATACTCTGTACATGATTGCTAGCCCATATATTGTCACGTCCCGCTCCCGTTGGAGCGATCGTCCTCGCTAAGGCATGATGTCGCACGGGCCTAAGTTGTGCCCGTGCAAGGCTAGTCCCAGAAACGACCGATTTGAGCTAGGCCACAGAGTCGCACAAAGTGTCCCCATTTGTAGCGGAAAGTAAATGAACACAACTTGAAGCGAATTTAAATTCTTTATTGACATTCAAGAAGTTTACAAGCGGCGCTAGGCCGAGATTACAAATCGCTCAAGCTCTCTCTCTCTGAAACATAAGAGGCGTGCCAAGTGGCTTACAAGATGGAATAATTCATGGCGATGTTCCGATATATTATGTCCTGTATATGGTGCTTCAGCTCCTTACAACGCTCCAAGGCTCCAGAGTTAGCTCCGCGCCTTAGCACGTTCGAGGAAAGCTCTGCACCCGATGACGACTCCTGCGTCCTGCAAGCAAACTGTGGGGTTATCAGTACATTGTTATGCATTGGTGGGGAGGCTAGCTCGCCCACAATGCTATCATTACCAAACATGTTCTATTTACTTTTGTGCACCGTCTATCATTCATTGTCTTTCTAATCTTGCCTTAGGATCACTTTCATGGCATATTTCATAACCTATCTCGTGTTGCCGAATTCGAGTGTTCGCATGGAAATACATGCATTACTTACCCATACTTACCGTCCGGCCTTCCCTGTCCAAAGTAAACCAAGTTAGTCAACAATTCATATAAACTTTCAATGTCGAGTGCGTGTCCCTGCCTCAGATTCTAGCGCGTCGTAGGCACGTTCTCTAACTCATTTGCATGAAGTACTCTTTATCATTTGGTGTGTTACATTTCAAGCATGTACAGAAGGCGCTTTATTTAGTTAACTTAGACTACTTTGTTTCAATGCAAGGACTTGAACGTGGATTGCCACCAGCAAAGTCCACTTAGTCTATATGTACCGGTCGCTGGCATCACAAGCCATTTTGGACACATTCTCTTTTGCATTCTCACCTATCGAAGCGTGATGGTTGGTACACCTTGATAGTCTCTTTGAAATGCCTGGCCTTACGTCTCCTTGAGTGGCCGAGCCCCCACTCAAAGCAGCCCGTAAGCCGGTTTTGATTCCGCCTAGGTCGGCCACGATATTCCTCCCCCTCGATCGTGCCGCGGAATCCCTTCTTCTTCACGGCCACGATATTTCCCTCCTCGATCGTGCCGCAGTTGTCCACGACCATTTCGTATTGTTTGTCACTTTAACTTAACGGCTGTCTTTGAGCCATAGGCTGTCTCTGAGCCATAATGCGTTATCGACCAGGTTGGCGTCCGTGCAGCGCGGGTAGCGAGCCCCGTTGCACGTGCCCGTCATACCTGTCGTTAACCATTCTTTCCTTTCTTATCTTTTATTCATTCTTTCTTTTCTTTCTTTCACTTGTCCGTTCGTTCATTGATTCATTCACATATTCATTCATTCTCATATTCATTCTTTCATTCGTTGATTCATTCATTCACTTATTCGTTCATTTATTCATTCGTTATGCAACTCCCCGTGCGGGAGTTGCCTTTGCGACCCATCGATCCCGAAGTCTTTCAATGTTGCTATACTCTACTCGGAACGACTATGTCGATAGTCTTTCGTTTTATTGTTGTAAACCATTCATTGTTTCATTGTTGAACGCATAAGAGACTTGAACGTAAGCTTGTGCCTTAGCACGAGGGTAGAGCGCGGTGCGAGAGTTCTCACATTTTCCATGTTCTTTTCTATATTCTATACAAGCATACAAGATGGGATTATTCCCTTAGCTAGGTGCGTTGAGTCATTCATTTATTAGCATGCGCGGTGTTGACGCCTAGCGATTCTAGCAATAATGTCCGTATTGTAATATGTCTAGGCTAAGCAAAGACGGGTTCATCGGAGCCACCCACCTTAGCGATGTTCGCATCGGCCGAGCGATACTCCGAGCGCGCCTTTGAAAGTCTAAGTCCAGATTCCTCTTTGACGGGCCAATGTAGCCTTGCATCAATTCATCATCGGGTCGATGCAACTCTTCGGGTCGACGGCTCATTTGAGTCGTTGTACTTGTCGTTTGAATCAGCGTTCCGCTAGGGTGGAGCGGGTCATTACATAATACACCACTCAAAACAAGTCTCGTTCTCGAGACTTCCTGAGTGCAGGTCATCCTACTGTTCCTTAACTCATATCGTGTACGTATCTTAGACAATTTCTATCGAATGGCTTTATCGCTCGATGGTATCGAACTATGCTCGGTTATCCTTCCAAGTTTTATGTTGCATACGTTGGTGAATTTTATTGAATGACCGTTCACTCATTTTAGACTTGATGATACTTATTCAATTGCCGAGTTTCTTCGACTTGGTTGCTATTTTGTCGTATCATGGGACTGTAATGGCCGCACGAGGTGCGTTGTCATTTTTCAAACACGAGAGTCGTAGGCTGAGGCAAACTCACTCATTCGTTCATGCGCATCTCAACACCCACTCGCAGCTACATTCGAGTTCATCATATTCCTGAGTTTGGATCGTGCACATATTCAAGGCGTCCCCCGAATGCGTACATTTCAACCAAGCTTAGCGATTAGCGAAGTCGGACAAGCTACTCGTGATAGTTTCGATTTGCCGATCGTTTTACTAACTTCGATTTAAACCGAACTCATGTGCGTCTTACTATCATTTATCTCGATCTTCGAGATGATCCGATTCGTTTCTCAAGCATTCTTGTCTACGAAATCAATACGATTTCTTCTTAGCGGGGTCGACCAAGTCTAAGTAATTTTCGTCCGATTCAAGACCAAATATTGTACTATCATCGAGTATATCTTCCTATCAATGATTCAGTTCGTTATCCCAACTTTACTTGCGCATCATTCATTCTTATCATTCCCTTCGTTTGGGGCCAATCTCGTCGTCGTTCATGCACACTCCGTCTACACGTTTCTTTGATTCCGAGCCACGCTCGTACTAGTATCATTCCTTTCTTTTAACACGATCTCAATCCCCAATAATTTCCATTCCTCAAGTCTCGTTTGGAATTCAACGTGTCACTTGGTTGGATCGTGCACGCATTCCAGGCGTCCCCAAAATACATGCATTCACCAAACCGCGTGATAGAGAATTCATCATTCTCACTCGAATCGCATCGTGCACATACTCCGACGTCCCTGAAATATATACATGTCAGCCGAATCTTGTGAGCAGGGTTTCCTATTCTTGAACCATTTCATCCATCCACACCAATCCCTAAGATCAATCTTTCGATTGCTAACTCTTGAAACAGGGGCGTCTCGCCTACCCGCTAGGCCATTTCTCAAGGCTAAGTCAATGTCAGGATTGGAATCATAATTCTCCAACAATAATGCCAACACTGACCCCAATCCTAGGGTCAAACCAAAGTCAGTAGTACGGGATTTTCTACCCAAGCTCGCGTCACTCAGATTTCTAAACATCGAGCACGATCACCTATTCGCATCAATGTATTCGTTGCGCGTATTTGAATCCATTCAAATCACCAATTCTAACCAATTCATGTATTCGATCACGAGGTCGTCTAGCTTTGACAATATGTTGCGCCCCAATCTCACGCGAGTCCGATTATCCACGGTGGTTCATGAATCACCATGCAACGCTCCTGCGGAATAATCATTCTCATCGGGGCATAACTCTTGCTTGCGTCTAGACTAATTCATTCTCGATACGCGGATTGGACCTACGCAATCCTCAAATTCAACCGTCACGTACGCTAAGTTATTCTCAAGTCAACATTCGCGTCAAACCACAAGTCGATGTATCACATTTGCCATGCCATGCAAGTTCGATTACCCCCGCTGTATGAATCACCATGCCAACGCTCACGCTGAGTGATCGCCCTAATTGGCGTGACGCATGTGCGAGACTGGAGTTGCGCTCGCATAAGACAAGAACGTCAATGTTGTGGTTGTCAACGAAGCATATCCAAACATTTTTATTTTTCATCCAAGCCAAGATCTCGGTTCGATAGTCTGACCGTCATTCGTTCAACTAGAAAAATCCTCGAGCCACGTCTATATTTTCCTCGACACGTTTCAATATCCCGAGTATAGCATCCATCGGAACAATGACATTTGCACGATCGTCATTCGCCGAGTCAGAGTACCCCCGAGTTATCGCATATCGATCTTTGATACGCCTCAATACCATCGACGATATGCGTAACCTGACGATCTTCCTTTGCAACCAATTTCGAGTCGTGCGACTAATGCTATTGTCCGAACTGGATATACCACCATTCCAGTTGATTCAATCCAAGATCAAGTTCGATCGCTATTCCTCAAGCTAGTTTCAATATCGTTCTCCAAAACTCAAGTCACATTTTATTTGACCCAATCCGAAATCACAAGTGCTATCCTCTAGCTTCCTCGATCAAGACATACATCTTTATTCATCGTTCTGAGTCATTTTCTAACTTGCGTTGCCCAATGACAAGTTGTTCGAACAACATCTCGTTTGGGACATTCGAAGTCACGATCAACTAAGCGTGACGCGTTCTAAGGCTTTGCGCGATCGCATCGCCTCGCCGACATACTCGCCGTTACTCGTAATCCTCAATTTTGCTCGAATGATTTTCAAGAAAATCCATACACCACTCGAATTCGAGCCATCCTATTTAATCCACAATCACCTTCACATCATTTGCTAAGACATATTTCAGATTCGTTCGACGAATCTCTAGCGTAATCGCTCACGTCGTATCGACGCACTAAGTCGTTCGTACTCTTCCTCAAAATCTAAATCAATCTTCCGTGCACGCCTAAGCGTTTGTTTGATAGCGTTCCTATCGATATACCCTCTAAGTGTAGCTTCGTTCCCGACCGAACGGTACTTGATATCGCTCGCAACTCGATTGCACCAAAAAGTTGAGGTGCGCGACACGCGACACAACTTAGCCAAAAGGTCGTGTGCATAGCTATCCCGTGCGGACTATATTCGAGTTTGCACGCTCACTTATTTTCGTTCGAGCGATAATCGATCTCGCTCGCAACTCGTTTGCACCAGAAGGTCTAGGTGCGCGATACTCCGCACAACTTAGCCAAAAGGCTGCGTGCATAACCATCCCGTTCAAACTATACTTTGGTCTCGTGTACTCGTTCGCTATTGTCAGCGTAAGGTTATTCAAGCACGCCTTGCGTTTGCTAACTTCTAGCATTTTAGTTTTCTTTCGACTTAAGTCCGTCATGGTTTGGCACAAAGGCTTTCGCCTATCGATCCCGTTCAACCGAGTACTCGTACGAGCTTTTGAAAATATTAGACTTATTGTATGGAACATCCCAAGGCACAACGAGAGAGAGCGTATACTTCTTCATTTTCAATGAGCTTTCAAAACTGAGAGAATCAAAATGAAGTCCAAGGACGTAAAGTCGTGCTCTGATACCAATCTGTCACGCCCCGCTCCCGCAGGAGCGATCGTCCTCGCTAAGGCGTGATGCCGCACGGGCCTAGGTTGCGCCCGTGCAAGGCTAGTCCCAAAAACAGCCGATTTGAGCTAGGCCACAGAGTCGCACAGAGTGTCCCCATTTGCAGCGGAAAGTAAATGAACACAACTTGAAGCGAATTCAAATTCTTTATTGACATTCAAGAAGTTTACAAGCGGCGCTAGGCCAAGATTACAAATTGCTCAAGCCTCTCTCTCTCTGAAACATAAGAGGCGTGCTAAGTGGCTTACAAGATGGAATGATTCATGGCGATGTTCCGATACATTATGTCCTGTATATGGTGCTTCAGCTCCTTGCAACGCTCCAAGGCTCCAGAGGCTCCGCGCCTTAGCACGTTCGAGGAAAGCTCTGCACCGATGACGACTCTTGCGTCCTGCAAGCAAACTGTGGGGTTATCAGTACATTATTATGCACTGGTGGGAGGCTAGCTCGCCCACAATGCTATCATTACCAAACACGTTCTATTTACTTTTGTGCACCGTCTATCATTCATTGTCTTTCTAATTTTGCCTTAGGATCAGTTTTATGGCATATTTTATAACCTATCTCGTGTTGCCGAATTCGAGTGTTCGCATGGAAATACATGCATTACTTACCCATACTTACCGTCCGGCCTTCCCTGTCCAAAGTAAACTAAGTTAGTCAACAATTCATATAAACTTTCAATGTCGAGTGTGTGTCCCTGCCTCAGATTCTAGCGCGTCGTAGGCACGTTCTCTAACTCATTTGCATGAAGTATCTTTATCATTTGGTGTGTTACATTTCAAGCATGTACAGAAGCGCTTTATTTAGTTAACTTAGACTACTTTGTTTCAATGCAAGGACTTGCACGTGGATTGCCACCAGCAAAGCCCACTTAGTCTATATGCACCGGTCGCTGGCATCACAAGCCATTTGGACACATTCTCTTTTGTATTCTCACCTATCGAAGCGTGATGGCTGGTACACCTTGATAGTCTCTTAAATGCCTGGCCTTACGTCTCCTTGAGTGGCTGAGCCCCACTCAAAGCATCCCGTAAGCCGGTTTTGATTCTGCCTAGGCCGGCCACGATATTCCTCCCCTCGATCGTGCCGCGGAATCCCTTCTTCTTCACGGCCACGATATTCCCCCCTCGATCGTGCCGCGGTTGTCCACGACCATTTCGTATTGTTTGTCACTTTAGCTTAACGGCTGTCTTTGAGCCATAGGCTGTCTCTGAGCCATAATGCGTTATCGACCAGGTTGGCATCCGTGCAACGCGGGTAGCGAGTCCCGTTGTACGTGCCCGTCATACCTGTCGTTAACCATTCTTTTCTTTCTTATCTTTTATTCATTCATTCTTTTCTTTCTTTCACTTGTCCGTTCGTTCATTGATTCATTCACATATTCATTCATTCTCATATTCATTCTTTCATTCGTTGATTCATTCATTCACTTATTCGTTCATTCATTCATTCGTTATGCAACTCCTCGTACGGGAGTTGCCTTGGCGACCCATCGGTTCCGAAGTCTTTCAATGTTGCTATACTCTACTCGGAACGACTATGTCGATAGTCTTCCGTTTCATTGTTGTAAACCATTCATTGTTTCATTATTGCGCATAAGGGACTTGAACGTAAGCTTGTGCCTTAGCACGAGCGTAGAGCGCGGTGCGAGAGTTCTCACATTTTCTATGTTCTTTTCCATATTCTATACAAGCATACAAGATGGGATTATTCTCTTAGCTAGGTGCGTTGAGTCATTCATTTATTAGCATGCGCGGTGTTGACGCCTAGCGATTCTAGCAATAGTGTCCGTATTGTTATATGTCTAGGCTAAACAAAGACGGGTTCATCGGAGCCACCCCCTTAGCGATGTTCGCATCGGCCGAGCGATACTCCGAGTGCGCCTTTGAAAGTCTAAGTCCGGATTCCTCTTTGACGGGCCAATGTAGCCTTGCATCGATTCATCATCGGGTCGATGCAACTCTTCGGGTCGACGGCTCGTTTGAGTCGTTGTACTTGTCGTTTGAATCGACGTTCCGCTAGGACGGAGCGGGTCATTACATATATGAAGGACTCCGAATTTCTGAGTAAGTGACTTATCACATCAATCGCAGGTTGCAAACCGTCTTAATGAAGTGACCGTCAATACCGATCGAATTTTCTCAAAATCATCCTTCCTAGGCCGAACGGTCCCAGCGCTCTGGCGTACCACGTTCGAGGGAAGCTATCACATATCCATGCACGGGCTATATATCTCAAGTCCATTTGACCATGCAATACGTATCAATTTCATACAATCAAGCAATTCGTCGCCTATCTCTATTTCCATTGGCACAATGTCCCAACTCAATGTCCATCAACGAACGCCTCGAGGGCCATAAACATTTCGAGGCAGCATATCGCATTCAATAGTTATTCAATATCCTTTGAGTCGTGCATTCGATGTATGCCCCGATTCAGTATTTTCATGTTCTACGCCTTAGTGTTCAAGGTGTATGTTCTTTCCCTCCGACTCGTGGACTGAGACATGTCTCGATAGGGTATTCATGAGGCACTCGCGCCGATATAGTCTTTTCATGTTCTAGCATACTAGCACGTGCACGGAGACACGCATTTGATTGATGTTCAACGACTCGTGCCTTGAGGCACGTTTCGATCCAATCGTTCAATGTCCCGTGACTCGTGCATTTGATGCACTTGTCGATACAGTTATCCCATGTTCTTATGGCTTGCGCACCGAGGTGCTAATCTTTGCGGTATTTCGATATTTTATGGTGACTCGTACATTTGATGTACATTTCAATTCAATTGTTCTATCTAGTGTTCGACACGCACAACGATATCCCTGGATCGAGCCATGTCCGTGGTCTCGATAGATTAACTTAGCATACAATGGTACATTTTACGTAGGCATGACGGAGTAGGTAAGAAGTGTCAAAGTTCTCCCACCTTAAGCCGATACGCCTTGTCGTTTCACCGAGCCGATGTGGCTCGATTTCATAACTTTGTTGCACGGTCAATTATTCTGACTTAGTCATCCGAGCACTTAGTGCTGCGTTGAACTACTCGACTTGATTCGGCCTACCGTGTTACGAGGCGATGATTTGGTTTTGCGGACTCCATTGCAAACAAGGCAAAATATCGACATCTTATATTTCAGCGTAAAAGCATAGCCTGCACACGAAACCAACTAAAATCAATATTCGTTCAAATCAGACTTGTGCGTTGTATCGATTCGATTTCTTAGAATCTTCGAACCGACTTAATGCTTTCTCTCGGGCCAACTTAACACTTGCATCGATCTTATTCGATGCATTCCTCAGATCAATGTAACTCATTGGATCGATTCGCATTGATACATATTTCAGGTCAACGCAACTCTTCGAGTAAATGACTCAGCATAATGCACCGTGCGGAGCGGGACATTACACTCTAAGGGCCTGCTTGGCAATTGTAGGGGTAGCGGTTATGAGGTATTTTTAGAGTACCGGTTATTAACGGTTATGAGGGGTCCGATTTTGGATGGTTTTTAAATAGCGGTTTTTAAACCAGTCCAATTCATGCTCGGTAATTCACTAACGAGCGTTCTGAAATTTTTTTACACGAATAAAATTAATTAGGAAGGGTATCAGTAGTTATAATTATATATTTTTGTGAGGATATAAATAGAATAAAATAATAAAGTCACTCAAAATCTACCGATTTGGGGTGTTTATAAAGCCACCAAAAATTATATTACACCGATTTTAGGAGGTTTTTGAGCCGACCAAAACCAGTGCCTCAAAAAGATTAACAAGTAGGAGTTTTCACAAACGGTCGGTTCAAAAACACTCCAGAACCGGTGTAAATACCGTCACCAAGTATACCCTAAGAGGTGTACACTTCAAAATCTTCAACAAACATCTCCGCGAAGACGAGCAACATATAAGAAACTGGACGAAAGAATAAAGGCAATCAGCATGCAATATTTTATTCATGTTGGACGAAGAAGTTTGATGCAATAGACGTGATCTTTAGGCCTAGTTAGTTTGATTCGCGGAAATGAAATCCCCATCAAGTGTCCTGTGTTTTTTTTCTTTCTTTCTTTGCGGTGTTTGAAAAGGCCGAAATATAGTCAGAATACATCTTTGAGAGGGAGAGAATACAGAAAATTAGGAGTGATAGTGAATCCTTTGAGCGTGGGAAACAATTTTACCCTCTTTTCGAAACCATTTTTCTTTCCTACTCCTTTCCTTTAACATCCAAAAATCGAAAATGAATGACTTTCCTTTCCAAAGTCTTTGATTCCGCAAATCAAACGTGGCCTTAATGTATAGGAAACAGTCATTAACAGCCTTAATGTATAGGAAACAGTCATTAACGAATTAAGAAATACAACATGGTGCAATGAGGATCCTGCCAGATGAGGAGGGTCTAGATGTATCCAAGCTTATTCCCACATTAATGGAGAGAATCTCTCCTGCAACTCGAGACCTACATCATCCATGATGCAACTGCCAAGCTGACCCTCCCAACAAAACAGAAATCACCTCTTTCAGGTTCTTGTTTCTAACTACATATATTTTACTATAAGTACTAACTACAAGCCTCAGGTGTTTCTGCAAAATATAAAAATGAGAGGGAAATCAATGAAAAATTATTTGCATGTGTCTGCAGAATGATGATCTAACCAATGCATTATTCATTATTTATAGAGTTCAGTATACATCTCAAGAAAAAGAAGAGAACAAATTCAAAGCTTCCTCTTTCTTTTAGGATGTAACCTGACCTCTTATACATTTCCCTTTCTGCTTCATCTCATCGACCTGCACTCAACTTGAGATCCCCAACAAATCATTTGATGTTCCGACCGAGCTTATACATTTGTCATCAACTGACAAAGCACTTGCACACCAAAGCTTGTCTACCTATGAAATAAAGGATTGCCATAATGGGTAGAAGAAGATTTATTGTTGCTTTGCTTGATTATCATTCACATATGATTCATTCTGCGTTACAGATTTTTGAGGAGAGACGGAAATAAGAATTATAGTAGGCTTTTACATTGTTTATACTTCTTTCAAGTGCTTGTACCTTGCTCATATAAGTCCCTTTGCATCAGTCCTTGTATTTCATTGTCTCCTTTTCAAATCCAATTGTTGGGAACTGCTTTGCATACGCTTCCACCTCATGGCGGAGCTTTGTGATCTCTGACTGGATAGCATCTGTATTAAGGGTGGCTACGAAGTCCTTCAACTTAGTCCCACCTGATTTCATCAAAAGGAAAAGAGAGTAGAGTAATGCAGAAAGTCTTATTAGAGACTAGTCAAATGAAGGAAGTGAATACATAAAACTATCAGTTCTTTAAATAACAGGCTATAGTTATTCGATTTTGAAATTCTATGGTTATACAGAATTAGTATTTTTATTAGTTGTAACATGTTTAATACTAAAGATTTGCTCTTTTGTCATTTAGTAAATGTTGTCTAGGCTTATTTTAAATTACTTGCTTTCTATGTTAACTCGCTAAAGTTATTATTTTGTAACCTGCTAACTATGACTTGGTTTCTTATGCACTTTTCACTTCTAGTCATTGATTGCAACTTTGCTAGATCAGCTTAGTAATACAAGCTGCATTTACCATTTATGAAGTTATTGCCAGATTAGGTTTGTTGGTATAAATTTGTTGCTTTAAGTTAATCCTGTAAATAGAAGTGTGTCAATTTTCACAAAAGTATATCAAGTTTTTTCATGACATTTTTCTGATACCTTGGTATTTCTAATGTACTTGTGAATATATAAATATATTGAATATATGATGACCTATTCTACTATATATTATGACCTAATATAAACATATTGAATACTACCTTGCTGGTAGAATACTATACCACTATCTAGAACAGTGTAACCTATATTATCAATCTGTAGAATGCAAAAAGCTGTTAGAATAAGTTGACACCTTGAGTTTCAGCCTTGATCTTGAGTGCTAGTTTAACAGCACTGTCAAAGAATTCAGCCACTTTTGCGAAGTCTTCTTCCACAAATCCCCTAGATGTAAGTGCAGGAGTTCCTGAAAAGATGGAGTTCAATAACAAATTATTTCCACATAGTATACAGAAACATAAGCTGATACTGCTGCAATGCCTTACCCATCCTAATGCCACCAGGAACCATGGCAGATACATCGCCAGGAACTGTGTTTTTATTAGCAGCAATGTGAACCGACTCCAACACCTTTTCAACTCTGGATCCATCAATTCCCTGTAAAGCAAAGATTCAAGCTATCATGTCGACCTTTCAGGAAAACTTGCAAGACCTCCGTAAATCATGATTATAGGAAAACAAATTAGATTTTGGTCTCGAAGTAATTTGTATGTCCGGTTATTGACTGGACCTTCATAATGTGAAGGTGATCAAGAATCTGGTTAGGAACACTGATATAAATTTGCTCGGTAGTTATGATAGCAGTTCTTATCAGTAGTGTAATAGTGTAAATGTTCACATCATCATAGGATCGGTGACACACAAAGAAACTTCATTTTGCTAGCATACTATACTAGCATTTAAAATAAAGTATAACTCACCTTACTTTTGAGATTCACTAAGACTAAGTGGTTGTCTGTTCCACCAGAAACAAGCTCATATCCTTTTTCAACTAAGCTCTGGAAGCAAGTTACAAACAACATAGAAAACATGAGCAATAACGTGAGTAATAATTTCAACATTGAAAAGCTGGTAAATGGTAAGTAACATTACCAAAAATAGGGTTATAAATGGAAAGAAGAAAGTTGTACCTGAGCAAATCTTGCACAATTGCTAAGAACTTGTTCTTGATAGGCTTTGTACTCTGGAGTTGTTGCCTACAATTCAAAAACAGAACGTGTATCTTTAAGGCTTGTTAAAGAATAATAGAGAGTAAACAAACTAAAATATTTGCTGTTTTGACGAAGCAATAACATTCCGATACACTTTCATAAATTGAGCCAAATTTCAGCTAATTCCAGCCAATTTAACATTCCAATACACTTTCATAAATTTTGGGCACGTTTCAGCTGGGTTCATGTTGAAAAGGACACAATTTACAAACCCTCTATAATATAGTTTGTTAGGAATGCCAATAGATAAAATTTTGCCACTTTCAGGATGTTTCAGCCCGTCTCAAAATTCTGTTCAAGTTCATGGGGCGAAAGAAACCTGAAACTGAAAATTTCTGAAATTTGGATAATAATATTCTGGGGAATACAAATCCTTTTTCTACACTTTCCAATCTGATATGCTCAAACCTGAACTGATATCTATTGGTATCTGCCAATCTTTTTGAAAGCCAATACTATGGAACACTTTTGTCTTAGCGCTATGCTGAATGGATAAACAAGACCAGAGAAAAAGGTATCTAGTTTCATTCAACCGACTGAAATGTAAATCGAGGGGGGCTCCTAGTCAAGCTCATCAGTTTTCATCAAATTTCATCAATAAGGATACAAGCCACTTGTACTAGTCTTGCAAATGATTGAGTAAATGGTATGTCGACAGTGTGTATGAATAAACTCAAACTATGAAGTAGTTTCTATGGTTATGGTCATGACTAGTAAGTAAATAAACTAGTGCGCTAAAAATAAGAGCTGTAAACAAGTGAGATAGGCACGAAAGGGGAGCATTCTGGGGATGTCTTTCATCAGCCAGCACCTTCAACAGCCAGTGGGACAGATGCCGACACAAATTCGATTCCAGATTCCAGATAGGGTATGACCGATGATCAGGCAGGGCGGGATGAAGCAAGCAGCAAGGGATTGGCCGAATAGAACAGATGTGACGGGAATGGGATATTGAATGGAAAGCAAAAGCGGACCAAGGTTTTTATTCATTAGCCAAGCGCGTCCATTACAGCGCCTCTATTATCTAATAGTATTTCAGAATGTCTGAGTTCATACCTAGATGTCACCAGTTTTCATTTCCCAAGTGCAACAAAATTATAAGCATTTACTAAACAAATTTCCATGTGCATGCAACAATTTAAAAGTTATCCACTACTTTGAGCAGCAGTAATGCACTATTTGAATTTCAGTCTTTTCCTAAGCTTAGCAGCAACAATGTGTAAACTAGAATTGGCAAGATAAAAGAATGTGTTGTATGATGTTATGGTTAGAGAACTTCTATCTCAGACATCAAGCTATTGCAAAATGAAGGGTTTTCAGAAATACAAATAAGGAGCTACTTGACTGTTAGATTTCAAATAAAGCATGTTTACAGACTCGGGTATAATACAACACAAACGATACTGGTAACTACTTAAGGACCCAGATAAGGTCATGATAGGGATACGAGTACAAGGTTCTAACTTCTAACCACCAAAGATCATATTCTTGTTGGATCTGGGTTTGCCATATTGGATAACGGATGTCTGACAATATATCGGCAAATATGCAAATCTTACGCATGCATATTGGGGCCTAAATATACCTTGCATATAAAATCATTAATAGAAATAATCCAAATTCAAAATCATAAATGTAAAATGTCAGAAATTATATGCTATTTAATAAAGCAAATATTGCATTCAAATTATCAAGTGAACTTACTTTATAAAGACTAACATATTGGCATTCAAAGGTTGAATCAAGATAAGAGATCTGCTCATCTTCACCAAAGATTAAACTGTAAAAGATCTACTCTTGCTCATTACAGTTGCTGGTGCACTGTGTAGTTTGTTGGTGATGAGGACTTCGTATATGGAGAAGAATTATAGTTTCTTATCATTTCTATTCTTTAGAAGGATTTTTAAAGTAACCATACTTATACAAACAGGTCATTTGATTGCATTAGCAGATATCCTTCCATCATTAGAAGCCATATTAGTTAGAGAGCACTGGTCAAAGGGAGGTTAAAAGAATACTTTGGGAATAGTTACTTAACCATAGGCATGGCATTGGCCATTAAAATCTGTTATAAGAATTTTTTTATTTCATTTCAAGAATATTAGCAATATTGATCCATATTAGTTAGAGTGCACTGGTCAAAGGGAGGTTAAAAGAATACTTTGGGAATAGTTACTTAACCATAGGCATGGCATTGGCCACTAAAATCTGTTATAAGAATTTTTTTATTTCATTTCAAGAATATTAGCAATATTGATCCATAAAAATAAAGAAAGAATAGTTTTATAAGTGCACTAACCTGTTTTAGTGCAACAGCTAAGCCAGTAATTGTATGATTATGTGGACCACCTTGAAGTCCAGGGAAAACAGCTGCATTAATTTTGTCTTCGTAGTCATAGAAAACCTTCAAATCAAAAGAAAATGTTAATTCAATCCAGTGCCCAAAAGTAAAAGTTGAAATGTAGGGCTAAGAAAACGATGAAGTGTTTCTTTCTCTTACCTCTTGCCCTCGTTTGTTTATCTCCTTTACCCCCTTCCTGTAGAAGATCATAGCTCCGCGTGGTCCACGGAGTGACTTGTGAGTTGTTGTTGTCACTATATCAGCATATTCAAATGGAGATGGAATGACACCAGCAGCAACTAGCCCACTAATGTGAGCCATATCTGCCAAAAGGACAGCTTTTTGCTTATCGCATACCTAACAATTACACAAATAAGTACAGGTTAACAATAGTTAAACACCAAAGAAAATGGCGCGCAGAAAGTAATAAATATAGAACGGTGAAGCTGAATTGACTTTACCTTTCTAATGCGTGCATAGTCATAGAGGCGTGCATATGCACTAGCCCCAGCAACTATTAGTTTTGGCCTAAAGAGCGTGGCACTTTTCTCCAACTGAACCAAGGAATATGAATTGAGTGAGTAATAATATTATTAATTTGCAAAGAAGTCGAGCTAGTTTTAAGAACTGAATATAAAAATAAAATAACAGTAAGAGGCTTAAAACAGAGCATCAATTAAAAACAAGCTCCCTTTGGGTCGGTTATCATATACAAGGATCTTTCTTATGTGCTCTGTAGAAAAAATAGCAGAATTTTGAGACTATCTGAACTTCAATTCACTTCCAAACTATTCATTTACATGTTCTTGACAAAGGTAAGACAACAAAGATATTGTTTTTCAATTTGAAGTTTTTGTTCATAATACCCAGCACAATATGGCATATAAAAGATACGAGGATGGAAATAAACATTAGAAAGAGGAGAAAATGAGTAGGCACAGGGGCGGATCCAGCTTGTTGCTGGGGTGGGCTGGAGCCCACCCAAAAAAAAAATCTCTTTTTTTTCATATGTTTTTTTTTATACGAGTTACTCCATTTCTAGCCCACCCTAATACAGTCAAGTCCACCCCAGTTTAAATTCCTGGATCCGCCCCTGAGTAGGCACCTGGTCATAGTCAATGTATCCAGTACTCTCGTCCAAACGATATGGCATTGTTTCGAAGAAGATAGACACAGCAGATATCTTCTTTGTATCAGTCTGCAAGAACGAAACAAATTTGTGATCAAAGCATTTCAGAAGTAAATAATAATACCATATTAAGCATCAAAAAGACAGATTACGAGGTCATTAGAAACAAAGGATGCCATAGTGAAACAATTTTATAAAATCTTTCTAAATAAATTGCTCCCTTTTATTTGAAGATATTACATGAAAAAAGCATTGAGGTTAAATTTAATGTTGGCAAATCCAATTGAGAAGTCGCAATTTCTGTTCCATCAAGCAATGCAAACTGAAGAAGGCCCACTCAAATGGCAACTCAAGCCACAATTATGTCTTTGCACTTGAGGTTTAATTTCAAGTTAAATCAAAAGACTCTAGCAGTTATCTAAAAATTTAAATACGATATACTAATAACAATAAGAAAATAAGTGAGTAAATGCAAAATGAAAGAAGGATCATTCTCAGATTTCATTATGAACAACAAAAGATAATTATATTGCTCTGTTTTTGCAATTAGTAAAGTTGATCGGTCTCAAAATTGATGGGAAGACAAAAACTCAACAAGAGAACACCACGTACCTGGTAGCCATGGGAAAGATGGCCACCGTGGGGAAGATCAAGTGCCATTATTCTCTCATGTGGCTTCAAGAGTGCAGTGTAAGCTTGGAAATTTGCAGGAGACCCAGACAAAGACTGCACATTCACTGCAAAATCAATTGGTATAAAATAATGAGCAACTAAAACCATTTTCATCATCATCAACATCATATCCAAGCCTTCTCCCATCAGAATGGGATCATATATGGAGCACAATAGGGCCCTTGCTCTCTTTCCCCCTCCCTTCACGCTTTTCTCTTCTAATTTCAAACAATCATTAGAATTAGTCATTTGAGATGGTTACGGTTCATCATTTTTTCCCCGAGAAAAGGGAGGAAAAAAGATGACACAAGATCTACTGCATAAGTTTACTTGTTCCATTCTACTAGCACACCAATAATTCCTACAAATATTGTATAGTTACCATAACTACATCAGCATCTAAACGTGAATAATGAAACCGTTGATTATATCAATTTCCTACTAGGTTCACCAAAATTTGCAAATGTTTCCACTTTGCACAAAGAGAATGCGTGCGTGCTAACACATCAAATGTTCTATGCCTGACATGTGCACCAGGGTTAACGGCCGACGCCCCGTACCCCCCCCCCCCCCCCCCCCCCCCTCCCTTGCCCGGCATCTGGCCCTCCTGTCAGCCACAGGACCCTTGGAGCGTATTCAGAAAGTATTCCTCTAGTGCAAAGGGAAGAAACTCAATTGACTAGAAGTAAAAGAGTTGCAACTGTCGCATATACCTCCCCATTTTGTGGCATCCAATCGAAAAGCTTCCAGGGCACGCTTTTGGCAGAGAGATTCTGCCATGTCAATGTATCTACAAATATGCAAGCAAAAGGATCCCCTATTAGACTCACATAACTATAAACACTCATAAGCGTATTTTTTTAAAAAAGTGATAAAGTTATATATATATATATATATATATATATATATATATATATATATATATATATATATGAACAGACACGAAAACAACATCGCTTTTGCTGTGTCCTATTGTATTTTGGAGTGTCTTTGCAAGTCCAACGCATGCCACGAACGGCAACCATTTCGGAGTGTCCCGACTTGTTGTGTCCATGGATTTTATATTCGTATGAGTACCTAATACTGTATTCATACAAGTATTTAATTGTGTTTTTTTAACGAGTGGTCTTACTCGTTTCCGCCGCGTAGTATCGTGCGCCGGGATACCCTTCGCTGTACTTGTTGGTCATGACGGACCCGACCGCTTGCATGACCGAAACCGAAGTGAAGTTCTCCGAAGGAATCAGTTCGAGCCCCTGTACTCCGAAACGACACACATTTTTTTTGATGAGTTAACCATTTGAAACACCAAAACCCAAACAAATATATCCCACCACCACCACCACTACCACCACCACCGCCGCCGCCACAACCACCGCTACCACCACAATAACAATAACAATAACAATACCTTCCATTGTCTGGCCTTCTCGTGCTCGATGATGTCGTAGATCTCCGGATCGACGCTCTCCAGCGGCTCATTCAGCTGCTTCGTCCACTGCGATAGACCGAAACAACAAAAACGAAAAAAAAACTCGGATCTGATCTCTTACTCGAGCGGATAATATATTTAGAGATCCAGAGCGGAATATGAAACCGTGACGCCGACGGATCGATCCTTCTCGTAGGCGGCTGCCGCTCCGCTCGACGACGACAACTGAGAAAGAAAAAACAATCAACAAAAGGTTTGGAAAGAAAAATAATTGTAGGAAACTGATGAAGGTGGAGATTTACCATGCGATATAGAGAGGTTCTTGAGAGAGAGCATGTTTTCCTGCTGCGGAGGAGGAGGACGAGGAGGAGAGCCTCCTGAGAGCAGTCGCCATTGCCATTTCTTTCTCCTCTCTCTCTCTGTGGTGGGAGTGAGTGGTCTGAAGCTGTATTTCTAAATGGAGGTTGGTGGAAATGTGGGGAGCAGAGTTGGTGGCCGATGGAGAAAGGGACAAACCACTGGCTGCCTTGGCTGGTTAGGATTAGATTCAATATCCTCTCTTTCTTTTTTTTTTTTTTTTTTAGGTAAAAAAAAAAAGAAAAAAAATCCTCTCTTTATATTTAGTATTCAGTTATTATTATTATTTTATTATTATTATATGAGTCATACTTTTATAAGAGCCATTCTATGTGGCTTTTCTGTGGACCAATAAAATATAGTGACTTGGAAACAAAATTTAAATAGATAGAAATAAAAGATCTCATAAAAGATTTGATAAATAATAATTTACCATATCTTTGCCTAGGAACTTACTAAATATGTTTGCCTAAAATTTAAATAGATATAAATAAAGATCTGTAATGTTAATATTAATGTTATATTATATTAATGTTAATATTAATTTTAATTTTAATTTTAATGTTAATGTTAATATTATTGTTAGTATTAATTTTAATATTAATATTAATGTTAATTTTAATTGTAATGTTAATATTAATTTAATTTTGATGTTAATGTTAATATTAATGTTAATATTAATATTAATATTAATATTAATTTTAATTTTAATTTTAATTTTAATTTTATTGTCAATATTAATTTTAATGTTAATATTAATATGTTAATATTAATTTTAATTTTCATGTTAATATTAATATTAATTTAATTTTAATGTTAATTTTAATTTTAATTTCGATTTGGAGGGACAAATGTCATTATTCCTATTTAAATTCCTAGGCAAATATATTTGGTAAGTTCCTAAGCAAAGATTTGATAAGTTATTATTTATCAATCTTTATGAGATCTTTTATTTCCATCTTTTTAAATTTCCTCTTCAAGTCAATATATTTTATTGGTCAAAGAAATAAAAAAAAGAACTTTTTTTATTTCTTTCTATTTAAATTCCTATTCAAACATATTTGGTAGGTAAAGATATGATAAGTTATTATTTATCAAATCTTTTATTTCTATCTATTTAAATTTTCTCTTCCAAGTCACTATAATTTTATTGGTCCATATTGAACACGTGGCATGACTCATATAAGAGTATGAGCATATGGCTCGTATCCTGTTTTCCTATATATATATATATATATATATATATATATATATATATATATATATATATATATAAACCAAACCAAAATTCCCATATTGAACATATAAGAGTATGAGCATATGGCTCGTATAGCCCCCTTCTTATACGGGATAAGTTTACGGGATAGAGCAATTTCTTACGGAGAGAAAGAAACTCAAAATATCTGGCCGAAATATACGTATGTTTCTCTTCTGAAATTTATTTCTCTTTATATTTAAATCTCTACTCTCTACTCTTAAAAAGAAACATATCTCTATCTTAAAAATAAGGCTTATCTATCAATTTAGTTTTAAACACAGAGGAATTATTTATTTTAAAAATAGAGATAGATAAATTATTCCATTAATTTTTTTAAATAAAGATATTTAAAAAAAAAAAGAATCTACCTTAGAAATAAATATACCTTTAAAAATTATATTTAAATATAATTGTAATGTTAATCTTAATTTTAATGTTGATATTAATTTTAATTTTAATTTTTACATTAATTTAAATTTAATGTTAAAGTTAATGTTAATGTTATGTTAATGTTAATGTTAATGTTATGTTAAAATTAATTTAAATTTAAATTTAAATTTGTTTTAAATAAATTTAAATCTAAATCTAATTTAATTTTAATTTTAATGTTAATGTTAATGTTAAATTTAATTTAAATTTAAATTTATTTTTGTTTGTAAATAAATTTAAATCTAAATCTTAATTTAAATTCTAATCTTAATTTTAATATTTCTTAATCTTAATATTAATCTTAATCTTAATTTTAATATTACATTTTAATGTTAATGTTAATATTAATGTTAAATTAAACTTAATGTTAATGTTGAAATTAAAATTAAAATTAATATCAACAATAAAGTTAGCACCCAAAAAACTAACATAAGAATTAATATTAAAATTAACGTTAATATTAAGTATATTTTTAATAACATTTTAAAAAGATATTTACGTTTAAAGATAAAAAAATTTAAAACATCCATCTCTACTTTAAAAAATTAAAAATTAATTTTTTTATCTCTATTTTTTGAATAAATAAATAATTTCTCACTACTATTTAAAAATAAATAGACTTATCTTTAAGATAGAGTAGGTTCCTTTTTTAAAGGAGAGATCTAACATTTTTAAAGTGAAAAAAATAAAGAGAGAACCATACGTATATTTTCTCATCCCGTAAGTTTGTCCCGTAAGTTATTCCCGTAGGAGAAGCTTTCTGTATATATATATATATATATATATATATATATATATATATTATATATATATATATATATATTATATATATATATAAACCAAAATCCGTGGACTAAAGCCACCCAGTCGATTTTGGTCCAGAAACCATGGACAAACGCCACCCACCGCCCACGTTGGGGCTCGATCCTGAGACCTCCCCCAACATGCCAACGGCCTTACTGCTAGACCGCGTGCCATTGGCCAGTTATTATTATATCGGATATTTTGTATATAGGTATATTAATGACTTAGGGCTGCAATCGAGTCCAGTCGACTCGAGTCGAGCTTTCCATATTCAAGCTCGATTCTTTATGGCATGGAAGTCGATCTCGAACTTGCACATCGACCTCGGAAGCAGTGTTTAGGTTTGAACCCTGTCGTGCCATACGCGGAAGCTCACACAAATAGTCTTACGACAGATGATAATAATAAGCACAAATTAACCAAACAAAACAACAAGAATACAAACAAACACAAACCTTATTTTTGTTTAGTCAAGCTCAACCTATTCTAATGAGCAAGAGAATAAATAATTTTTAAAATCAATGATATATATATATTTTTTTTGCAAGGATTGCACACAATACTAGATCTCCAACGGGTTCTCCTTCTTTTCTCTTGATTCCCTTAGTAGCTTTCTTAGCAAATCCTAAGAAAAGCTTCTTGTTCGAGAACTCTTAAGGAATTCTTTGGCCTCCAGCACAGTTTTGTGCTTCAGAAATCTAATCTATGACACAAGGAGACCCTTAAATAGGATCTCCACTTCTTTACAAAGTCAGAGCAATATGGACCTCAAAATAACAACTTTGGATTTAGACGTTCCTACAATCATCATATACCGGCTCGCTGACCATTGGAAGATAGTGTAAGTGAGATTTTAGACTCTCAAATTCATTGGAACAAAAAATTTATTTTTTAGTATTACCGTCAATGTGTCGTCCTAATACCAAATGATCATTTTGGGTCCTGTATCGATATTTCGTCTCCTTCCAGACTTCTTCGATCACCTGATGGCGTCCATAAAACTGTACAGTTGAACACGAATCATACTAAACAAACTCGATTCCACCAGACTTGAGATAAAAGTCTACTGGGACCTAAGAAAAAAAAAGTACGAGAGAGAAGGAAAAAAATCAACACTGAGAACTTAAAAATATACCATAAATTACACATTTTGAAGGTGAGGGAGATTGTTCAAAGTAAGAAGTAGATTAATTAAATGACACGTATTTCTACTATTATAATACGGCTTATAAACGACTCAAAAATAGTCGTCTAAGTCGTATGTATATCATCATTTAAACAAATTAAAAATAATAAGAAAAGATAACTAAATAACTATCTAAATGTCGCTAATTATTAAAAAAATAACCAAGCATTAAACTAACTAATATGATATATTTATAATTACTAATTTTAAATCAAGTGATTAAGATAGGAGACATTTTTTAATTGTTTAAGTTAAAATCCTAAGAATGATATTTTTATAATAAATTTATATTTTATTTTTTAAAAAGATTATGCCACCGCACTCAAATCTTTTTTTGGAACAACATCAATGTGAGTTGGAAAGAGAGAGAAAAAGATGGGATGGCCATCGTGGTTACAAAGCTGTCATTGCTTTGCTCCTTAAACATAGTTTTCTCTCCACATATGGCATGACAAGTATTATTTTGGCTAAATTTTAACTTATACCCTCAACTATTCAACTTGTTCAACCTAATACCTGTAATGCCCCGCTCCGCACGGCGCATTACGCTGAGGCGTTGACTCAAAGAGTCGCGTTGACCGAATGAAATGTATCGATGCAAAACGATACGAGAGTTACGTTGTCCCGAGCAACGCATCGAACTAAGTCGATGCGAAGAGTTGCATTGTCTCAAAGAAATGCATCGAGTTGAATCGATGCGAAGCGCCGCATTGCCCCGAAGGAAGTGCGTTGAGACGGCTCAAAAATTCTAAGAAATCCAATCGACCAAGGCACAAGTCCGAATCGAAGCAAGTATTGATTTTAGTTGGTTTCATGTGCAGACTATACTTTTACGCTGAAATATTAGATGTCGACATTTTGCCTTATTCAGTAAGGGGTCCGCGAAACCAAATCGTCGCCTTGCAACGGTGTAGCTTCCCTTCCCGGAGAAATTTTCAAAATATTTTTATTATTTATTTGATTTAAATAGTGATTTTAGAATTTTATAAATATTTATTTAGTTAATTATTACGGTAGATAATTTTAGCCATGGTTGAGTTTTGAAGTACCAGACGACTAGGAATCAGGGCACGGGTAGTGCAGCGGCGTGCCTTGACTAGTGTATTAGCCATGCCAAGGGAGACCCAGCCATAAGTGAGTCTTAACTAGGAAAACCAGGCCAAGTTGCGACTTAACCTTTCTAGGTTTAATTATTTATTAATTAAATTATTGACTTGCAGAAGACCCGGTTGTACTCAACTAGTCCGAAATAGACTCGAACCGAGCCCAAGCCTGTGTAGGCTTATAGTGTCATAAGATGTCCATGTTGATATTTATTTTGAGTGTATACTTCATACCTTAATTTAATTGGTCAATAAATATTTTCTAACTAATTGTTACATATACAATAATTTATTGATATTGATGGAATATTTTCTATTATGATAACTTGCTAAGTATTTTAGACTTTTCTGGGATAATAGGCTAAATACTTGTGCATAGAATTGCAGTGTAAATACATTAGGTTTTATGAATATATAGTTAAAGGAATATATAGTTTTATTATAATTATTGGGTTATTCCTAAAAGATATTTTGTTGCAACTATTTAGTATATAATGAGTATATTTATTGTTCGTGCATATATATGAATATCATTCTGTATATGTAAATATAGAAAATATAGGGATATGTATTAATACATATATAGGATTATATGAGGATTTAATTATATATACAATAGTTAAAATAGAAAAAGGAAAAGGTAGATATAAATTATAGAATATATATATATATATATATATATATATATTTATAGATATATATATATATATATATATATATATATATATATATATATATATATATATATATATATATATAATATATTATATTATATATATATTAGGCGTATAAATATTTTTAGAATTTATTAATGTATTACATGTATACATGTAATATATAAATATAGAGATATATACATATAGGTGTGTATGTATACATGTATATACATTTAGATATAAGTAAAAATGAAACAAATGAATAATAAGGAAAATCCCAGCCCGTAACAGCCCAAATGAGCTCAGCCGGCCCAACAGAGCAGACTTGGACCCGCACTGTAGCACAAGCCCCTAACCCAAACCGCGTACGCCCTCTTAAGTCCAGCAAAACCGACTGATGCGAACCCCTGTATATAGATTGAGAGAACGAGAGGGAGCAAAACCGAAACCCTAGTCCTACGACAATCTCAGGACAGCGCGCCTCTCCCTGGCGCAACCCCCAGCCACCGCCCGCTGCAGCAGCAGCGCCGGAGAGCCGCGCGCGCGCTGGTGGAGACAGAACACGCGATAGTAGGCTGCTGTGGGGGGGGGGGCAATTCGCGAGGCGATTACGTGAGGCATAGTCCATCGTTTGTCGATCTTTCTGGTGAGGTATGTAGACAACCCATACAAATATTTTCCTTCATTTAGTTCAAAATTAGATATGCTAGAATGGCCATAAGATCGACCCAAAGATGTCGAAAAAACTGTCGAAACAAAGACAGAATTTCGAACGATGAAACTGTTTTGGAAGGCCGATTTCGGCCGTAATAGTGAGCGACTTAAGAATCTAATTGAACAATCACTTAGACAACCTAACCAGCATTCAAACCCTATTTTTAGATTATTTTTATATTTAGTAGATGCTAAGATAAATCGACTCAAAAATCGAGAAAAACCCGATAAAACTGTTTTCGAAAACTTGAAAATTCTTCGATACGACGTGCGTCCCGCCAATCGGGCGACGTGGTCGCGAACCAAAGGCATAAAAGGTGCGTAACGGCTTTATGGTCGTGTGGGCTTTGACGGAATTCAAATTGGTTGCGTGTGCGCGACGAATTTGATCCGTATCCGTCAAAATTCACCGTATCAGCCTCTGAGCAAATTTTCCAATTACTTTGTGCACGTTCGTCAGATCGAGACGAAACTTGTGCCAACAGGATCGTATCATTTTTTGGTCCTGCATGCCAAGTTTGGTCCGATTCTGAGACAGTTTATTGGATCGCCGTTTTGCGGGCCCTACGGTCCGACTCAACGGGTGATTGTGCACGGCCCGTCGGAATCCAACTTTGGACATGCGGTTGGATTCGTATCGGAAAACCAGACCTGTAGACATATAGTTTGATGACTTTAGAGACCATAGACTCTGGTATGCTTTTCGGTGCAAAGCGGTCCAACGGCGGACATCGTTTTTGCCCAAAATTACCGTTTTGCCTCTGTGTCCAGAATTGGACTTAAGGACATGCAATCCTAGCTAATTTGACTATTCTGAGAACGTTGGTAATGATTATTTTAGCTTTCAGAGACAGTTGTGATGACTTGAACTGTATGGCTTACCAGTCGACTATATTTGTTGGATCTGCGTGCAACCACCAGGCAAGTATACCTTGCCTCCCTCTACAGTTTTTTCATGGTTATAGTACACCTGTTGTAGTATGTTATATTTAGTTACCTTAGTTGTTATAGATTTATATGATACCGCGTTACCAGTTTATTGTCTTGCTTGTAAATCAGTATTTCATGACTTGATAGTGTAGTTATACCAGGCTTATTTACGTCATGGATCATGCTAGAGTCGTCCTTACCTGTGTCATGACTGAGTTGTACCGTGTCTTCACCTGTATCTTGACTGAGTCGTGTCTGCAAGTATGTGTGAGTGAACTGCTATTCCTTTGTCTTTCCCACAACCTGCGAGTCCACACAGGGCGAGGGTTGTCCTTTGCACCTGCGAGTCCACATACAGGGCGAGGGTGAATTATCTTGAAATTGACCTGCGAGTCCACATTCGGGTGAGGGTTGGTATTCCATTGATCTTCCAGCAGTTCATTTATGCATACTTGATCCCGTATCCGTGTTCACAGCTACCTGTCAGTAGCCATATGTCAGTCTCATGTCTAGTTCCTGTTATACCCTGGTTATATTATTGCATGATTAAATGTTAGATAGGCATATTTTATGTATCTTGCTAGTCCTCTGAGGACCTGATGATCTCTTCAGGTTTAGCGACTGCATGAAGTTAGTTAGCAGAGCGGGATGGTAGAGGATTACGATGTATGATAAGTATTTGCTTATGATATTTCTTTATTATCCTCTCGTGCTTTATATTCCGTACCATGATTATATTCTACTTATTTTATAGACTCATATCATTCTTAGAGTCTAATGGACAATATGCTAATGGGCTGCAGACCATGACCCATACTTGTTCATTCGTTTATATGATTCCTGTGGATTGAGATATAGTTTAGATTAGACATGATACCATGATCTTGACAGCTTATACGTACTCGAGTCGGGCTGGAGTCCGCTCGATACGTAGCTGGCTTGCTCACGAGCTCGCGTCCGAAAATCGGGTGCGGGTCGTGAAACGGGCTGGGACTTGGGTACGATAAGCCAAATCGGACGTATAATTCAATAAAGCACGAAGTGCTCGAATGACTAAGTCAAGAGAGTTGGCCGTGCAACGAAGTTATGAAATCGAGCCGCATCGGCTCGGCGAAACGACAAGGCGTATCGACTCAAGGTGGGAGGATTGACTCTTTTTTTACTCCTTACCTAAGTCAGAATATATCATTGTATGCTAAGTTAACCTATCGACGCCACGGGCGTGGTCCGATCGGAAGATAAATCGTAGTGTTTGTGTCGAACACTAGTTAGAACAATTGAAATGAAACGTGCATCAAATGTACGAGTCGCTATGGGACATTGGATATCGTAAAGGCGAGCGCCTCGGTACACAAGCCGCAAGAACATGGGATAACTGTATTCGGCGAGTGCCTTAGTGCACGAACCATTCCGTGCCTTCGCGCACGAGTTAGAAGGCTAGAACATTGAAAGACAATAGGCGAGCGCCCTAGCGTGCAAGCCACGAACATTGAACACTAAGGCATAGAACATGGAAATACGGCTTCGATGCGTGCAGCAAGTGCACGACGCGAAAGAAAGATGATAATGTGTCGAAACGTGTCTACGTGCACGAGATCATAAAAGATGTCTTCGTTGTGAAAGAATACAGTTGTGGCATGAATGTGGCGGAACTGTCGGATATGACATGATGCCTCGAAAGGTGTTCGTGACCTTCGGGTCGTTCGGTTGACGAACATTGAGTTGAGGCATGATGCCATTGAACATTGAAACGAAATATAAAATGTAAGAACATAGAAAAGTTAATGGAAGAAATACGAGATGATAAAGTCTGAGTCTCGGACTCAAGACTATGTTTGGTTGTTTGATAAAGTCTGAGTCTCGGACTCAAGACTATGTTTGGGTGTGTTGGATAATAGAGCGTTGCATGGT
Organism: Iris pallida; assembly: GCA_029216955.1. Lineage (NCBI taxonomy): Eukaryota > Viridiplantae > Streptophyta > Magnoliopsida > Asparagales > Iridaceae > Iris > Iris pallida. The sequence goes on from JANAVB010020400.1 coordinate 20,505,234, forward strand.
TGAATAGACTTGAGGTAATTGTGATAATCTTCGTGCACGGAATGTTCCCTCCGAACGGGTGCACCGGGACCGTTCGGCCTAGGAGGGATATAATCTTTGATAGGCGCACATCTGTAAAGTCCGATTAGCACCCGGTTATAGATGTGAAAAGTCGCAAATGATGGTAGGCACGTGTAAGTTTCGGTTGTTGGGGTAGCGACCAACCCGTGAAACGCCGGGCTACCCAAATTCGAGAAAGAAAAGAAAGAGAGAAAAGAAAAAAGAAAAGAAAGAAAAGAAACGCCTTTAGTCCATTTTGGCATGAATACGCCAACGACCATCATGTAGTTAAGGAACGATGGGTTGAAAGTGCAGGCACGTATGTGTCCGCACATAGATCCTGTATAGAGAGCACTTATAACATGACATGGAAGGAATGGGGGCGTATTCACCTTGCGTCGGGTAAGGGCGAGTGCGTCCATGCTGGTAAGAAGTCGCACCACGAATCAAACACGAGATTGCTTGTCTGCTTGCCTATTCAATTCGAATAACATGCTTGCCATGATAACATGCTTTACGCTTTCAAATATGCCATGAAATCGACCCTAAGGAGAATATAGCAAGATCATAAGCTAAGTTGCATGATTGAACATAAACACTAAAATGTCGGTTTAGAAGGAAGGTCTTTTCGTCAGTACATGGGAGGACGAACGTACTGATCCCTACCAGCTTTCATACAGGGTGCAGGAAAGGATTGCTCGCAGCGAAGCTGCACTTGAATGCATTGAGGCTTGGAATGCCGAAGAATATTGAAGCGTGCGATCGCATTGACGCTCGGACTTGCAACAGGATTGATACGGCCGGGATATAGAAGGCATAATGTATGAAACGGTGAAATCCTTTGTGGGCAAGAGAGAACCTGAGTGTTGTAGCCAACCTGGCAAATTTAGTTGGGCTATTGAAAGCCTTTGTAACCTCAGTTCGAATATCAATAAAGAGAATTGTTTCGTATACTCTTTTCCTTTCGTTGTTAATATCAACTCAAAGATAACCATTTGAGAACTTGTCATCTTGCCTTGCACGAGCGCAATTCCAGCCTCATGCGATATCACGCCCCCTGCGAGGATGACGATTCGAGTGATTCGGGTCGGGGCGTGCCAGATTGGTATCAGAGCTCTAGGCTCAATTTCCTCAGGACATTTGCTTTGTTTCAATTCCAAAGAGTTGCCCACCACCAATCGAAATCACTCTTGACTCTACTCGATGCGCACTGGATGTTCCATACAATAAGTCTAATACAAAGTCGGGTAATGTTGCCGCAAGTACTTTGAATTTACTTGATGTTGCGGAGAAAGTCGTGAAAGTTTCGTTGCATTGAATGCACGAGCCATGAAATGTTAGTTGCTGCAAGTGCAACAAATTGTAAAATGCGATTGGAGATGTTCTTGTTGCAATGTAACATGTTGAATGAAGAAATGAAACGATGCACGAAGTGCAATAGGTTGTGAATATTGGTTGCACCAATGCGAAAACTTAAATAATGCGTTGCAATGAAAGTGATAAGTCAATATCGAATGTGTTGAACGGATTTGAGCATTGACTTTGAAAGTCGGAAGTAAATCGTTGCACGAGGTGCAACAGATGTCAAAAATAAAATTGTTGCACGAGGTGCAGTGAATGTCGAAAATAAGTCGTTCCGATGTGCAACGCGTGTCGGAAGTAAATTGTTGCACGTGGTGCAACACATATCAAAGTAATCGTTGTACGGAGTGCAAAGGAGATTGGAACTAAAAACGTTGCACGTGATTGTCACGACCCGCTACCCAAATTGGGCCAGGCCGAGTCATGCCCAGCCTACGTTAAGATAAAACGTAGTAAGCTGTTCTAAAGACAACAGGATAAGACTAAATGTGCTAACAGTTCTATAAGTGAAGAAGAATCATAAATGCTCCAAACACAAAAGTCGTCGTATATAGTAAAATGTCCAAGTACAAGTGAACTGAAATGTAAAACTGGATACATGTCCAGTTACAAAATATATAGTCTAATACATGTCTACTCTCAAAAGTCTAAGTAAACAAAAGACAACTAGGCGAGGTTCCGCAGGAACATCCTCGTAAAGCAGAGCCAGGTCCTCGGCAGTAACTCCATAATATGTGTCGCAGAGTAACTCCTCCTCAGTAAGGACACCTACAACGTTATCCTGTCAGGGGGAGCAAGTACTGAATCTAGCAAACTAGCATATGAAACATGTAAATGAACATAAGAGGAAATAACTGGAAACATGGCATCACACAATCTATCATGGCAAGGATACATATGTCATAGAGACAGATATACATAGTGTTTAAAACTGTAGCAAGTACGTGATCGGTCAATAGATGTACAATGTACTGTGGCACATCTAAATAAAATGTACATACGTACAAGTCAACAGGCATAGGTGTACATCGTACAGAAATGCGGGATAATGGCCTACGGCAAGGTATGCATATAAAATGCGACCTCGCTCGCTACTATAGGGGGGTCATGATCACGTACTCTACCAACAGTTTCCCCATAACCCATATTCTAATCATGTGAGAGATACATCAAGACTGTTCTAAGCATGGTAGTAACTGAAAGTACAACATGTAGAGATCTAACTTGCTATCCCAAGGATCAGCATTTAACATGGTGGGTTTTACAGTTCATTTATGTGACAATATGTAAAGTTCGTAGAAAGTATTGCCTCTAGCAAAGCAAAACAAAACAAGCTGCGATAACAGTGCTACAGATGTCCGGTAACTCGTCACTGTAGAAGTAAATACAATAACTTAGTTTTTACACTAAGCTAAAACACTAGGACACTAATTGGTGAAACACGACTTGTGACTGGGCACCTAGCCAAAATGATGACTTTGGCATAGGAGACCAATGTGGGGTGACACACTACTTTAACTAACTTTCTAGGGTCTTTACACTAGTGAGGGGTGGGGTTCAACACGGCTAAAACTCAAAATGACACAAAAAGCTACAAGTCGTAATTAATCAATAAATAAATCAAATGATCGTTGTGTTCCAACAATTTTAGAGATAGACAAAAAGCCTAGTTTTTCTTAAAGTAAAGTACCAAAGTGATCCTTGTTAATCATAGAAATCTATTATAATTTTTCTGGAATTTATTAACCAGTACAAAATTTTATAAAAAATCAGTTTTTTCTAAGTATACAGAAAATGAGTTTTGGTTTCATATGCCAAACTAGTGGCAAAACAGTAAATTAAATACTACAAAAATTATACTAAATTAGCTAACTTAACATAGTATCTAAATACTATTTTTCATAATTTAACAATACTTTAAGTATTTTTAGAAAATCAAAAACAGTACTACACACAATTGAAATTAAATAATTAATTATCTGCGTATTTTGTCCATGTATATAATTTGAACCAAAGTTCAAATACAGGACCCAAGGCCATGAATCAAGTCCAATATGACTTGTACAGGTCTTGAATGTGTGAAAACACATTTGGGCCCAAAAACCCATGCTAGGCTTGGTCACCAAATGGTTGCAGTAATTTAAATACACTAAAATACAATTTAGTAAAAGTGCAAAATAAATATTATTATTTTAATATGGTAAAATTATGCATAGTGAAAAAAATATACATACATATGTTTTAGAGTACATATATATATAGGAAATACTTATTATAAAGTATAAAGTATATATATATAATATATATTACAAATATATACATATAGATAAAATATTATAATAATTATATATATATAATTATATAACAGAAATATATACTATATATATATATAATATATATAATATATATATATATAGATATATATACAATATTATACATAAAAGTATAAATATAAAATTATTATACAATATAAATATAGCTAATATACAGTAATATATATATATAATATATATATATATATATATATAATATATATATATATATATATATTATAATATATATATATATACATATAATATAATATACTAATATATACATATATACATATATATAATATATAATGAAACAAAAGAAAAGAAAAAGAAAAAAAGAAGAGAAAAAGAAACAGAACTAAGAAGGGGGGCTCGAACCCGAGCGCGCAGGGGGGGGTTCAACACTGCAGCCGCTGGCCAGTGGGCCAACTTGGTCCGACTATTAGGATTAGAGTTAGGTTATTTTATTTAGGTTTGTTTAACATAAACAAAAAAAAAAATACGAGCCTGTGTCCGGACAGTTAGGAACACAGGTATATGCGTGTCTGGACTAGCACGATACGTAGACACGAGTTTCACGTGTCCTGGTCTACGCTCGTGTTCGTCAGGACATGGCGAACACTTCCGACCCAACACGAGACACGCACGACACAAAGGAATACTGCCACTCACGTGTCCGGTCGTCGAAGGGTTTTGAGGGTCGTGGACGGCGGAGGGGTGTCGGGATGGCGGCGCTCCGGTAGCTGGGCGCGGCTCAGCACGGCACGTCGGGTGGTGGTAGTGGACGGCGGTGACGGTCGTCGTTCGGGGCTGAACGGGGGCTCGCCGGAGTTGCGGCTAGGGTTTTGGGAAAAAGGGGAGGAAAGGTGGTCGGGGGGTGGCGGAGAGGATTTAGGGTTAGGGTTTTAGGTCTGGGGGGAGAGAGGGTTTAAATAGGGGTTGTGGGCGGTGCTAGGTCGGTCGGGGCAGCCGGGAATGCGGGGGCTGCCTCGCGTGGCCGTCGGCGTGGCAGTCGTCGGTCGGGGGGTCAGCGAGAGTAGGTGAAGGAAGAGAGAGGGAGAGGCGGGGGGGGTTTAGGAAGTTTGCACTTAGGTCATCTAGATTTAGGTTATTGCACAAAGGCCCCAACAGTGAGTAATGCAATAATCATTTACATTCAGTAGTTTAAAACATTTAAGAAATTGCAAGACCATATTAAATCAATTCTAAAAATTACAAATGCTATTAAAATAATCTAATTAATTACAAAAGTTAATTAAAACTTTTAGAAAAATTTATAAATTAATATTTTAATATATAAACTTATTTAAAAATTATAAAAAAATTCCTAAAAATCCTAATAATTATTTTAAGGCTAATATTAACATTAAAAATTAATTAGCACTAATTTAACAAATTTGAAAACAGGGGCTTACAAGTCTTCCCTCCTTGAAAAATTTTGTCCTCGAAATTCACAAGGATTGAAGACCCGACAATATTCTAACATAGCAAGCAATGCACAAATGACTAAGGTTGCGATCGAAACTAACCTCTAAGGTATCAAGCGGGAACGGGTGGTTCCCTCGCAGCGGTTGGATCGAACAAGTAAGGGTATCTCTCCCTCATGTCCGACTCCCTCTCCCAAGTAGATTCACCTGGGGAGTGACGGCTCCAAGCTACTCGTACTAGGGGTATAACCTTGTTCCTCAGCCTCTTCTCTCTTTGTCTAATATCTCCACTGGCTGCTCAGAAACTGTAAGGCTCGGTCCGACCTCCAACTCTGAATAATCTAGCACATGACTGGGGTCTGGAACTATCTCCTCCGCTGAGATACGTGAAAGACGTCGTGAACTCCTGCTAGGTGGGAAGTGCAACCCTGTAAGCTACCTCTCCGATCCTGCCAAGTACCTCGAACGGCCCGATGTATCTGGGGCTCAGCTTCCCTCTTCGTCCGAAACCGGATCGTCCCTCTAGTAGGTGATATCTTCACCAGCACCATATCACCGTCTGCGAACTCCATCGGTCTGCGACTAGCATCAGCCCAGTGTTTCTGCCTATCCTGAGCTACTCTGAGCCTGTCTGATCATCCCACTTTCTCTGCTGCATCCGTGATCATCTCGGCCCAAGCATAACTCTGTCTCCAACATCATCCCAAAAGAGCGATGTACGGCATCGTCGTATAAAGCGCCTCGAAAGGAGACATACCAATACTGGCCTGGTAGCTGTTGTTGTATGAAACTCTACCAAGTACAGATGGCTCTCCCAAGATCCGAAGTCCAGCACGCAGGTCCTCAGCATATCCTCCAGTGCTGTAACGTCCTCTCGACTGCCCATCTGTCTGCGGGTGGTACGCCGTACTGAACTTGAGCTACGCCCAACCTCCTGCAAGCTCCTCCAGTAGTGGGATGTGAATCTGCTATCTCTGTCTGACACGATGCTCACCGGCACTCCGTGTAGGCGAACTATCTGCTGCATGTATAGCCCCGCCAACTTTTCGGTGGAAAGCCCCACCTTGAAGGGTATGAAGTGCGCACACTTCGTCAGCCTGTCTACGATGACCCAGATGGCATCCTTCCCTCCTTGGAATGAGGAAGCCCTGAAATGAAGTCCATTGTATGTTTCCACTTTCACTCGGGAATGGTAACGGCTGCAACAAACCAGCTGGCCTCTGGCGCTCCACCTTGACTTGCTGGCAAACTAGACTCTCGAGATAAATACGATATATCCCTCTTCATTCTGTGCCACCAAAGATGTTCTCGCAAGTCACGGTACATCTTGTTAGCACCAGGGTGATAGAATATCTCGATCGGTGCACCTCCTGCAAGACTGCCTCTACCAGCTCTCCTTTCGGTACGTACAATCGGCTGCCATGCCTCAAGGATCCATCCTCTGCTATCGTGAAGTCATCCAGCAATCCAGCTAACGCCTGGGGTCGAATTCTGCGAAGGCTCTCATCTGTAGACTGTGCCTCCCAGATCTGCTCCATCAAACCTGACTGAATGTCAAGCGCCATCATGTATCACTGATCCTGGCCGAACTAGCTTGATACAGAGCTCTCCAGATCCTTCCGCAAATGCCGATCTATCAGGTACCATGCCATCGGATGCCTGCTCAGCGCATCCGCCACCATATTTGCCTTCCCGGGGTGATATTGTAAATCGATGTCGAAGTCCTTCATCAACTCCAACTATCGTCTTTGCCTCATGTTCAGCTCTTTCTGGTGAACACATACTTCAAGCTTTTGTGGTCAGTAAAGATTTTCACACGCTCTCCGTATAAGTAATGTTTCCATAACTTGAGTGCAAAGATCACCGCAGCTAGCTCGAGGTCATGGGTAGGATAATTCCTCTCATGAGTCCGCAACTGCCTAGATGCATAAGCAATCACTTCCCATGCTACTGTAGGACACATCCTAGCCCCTTTCCAGAAGCATGACTGTATATGGTGAAACCTCCAGAACCTGAAGGTAAAGTCAGAACTGGAGCGGTCGTCAGCCTCCTCTTCAGCTCCTCAAATGCCGCCTGGCAGTCCTCTGACCAGATGTACTCTGCGTCCTTCCGCGTCAGCTTCGTCATGGGTTCAGCTATCCTAGCAAAGTCCTGGACGAACTTTCTATAATAGCCTGCTAAACCCAGAAAGCTCCTGATCTCTGAAACTGACGTCGGAGCCTTCCACGTCTCAACTGCAGCAATCTTCTTGGAATCTACCGAGATTCTATCTCCAGTGACTACATGGCCGAGAAACTCCACTCGGACTAAAAAAAACTCACACTTCGGCAATTTGGCAAACAATCTCCTGCCTCAGAATCCCCAAAACTATCCGCAAGTGCTCTGCATGCTCCTCAGGCATCTTCGAGTATATCAGGATGTCGTCGATAAACACTACGACGAACTTATCCAGATACTGGTGAAATGTCTTATTCATCAAGTTCATAAAGACAGCTGGATTTGTGAGACCAAATGGCATCACTAAAACTCGTACTGCCTATACTTCGTGTTGAACGCCGTCTTCTGGATGTCTGCTGGCCTAACCTTCACCTGGTGGTACCCGGATCTCAAGTCTATCCTGGAAAATACCTTCGCCCCACTCAACTGGTCGAACAAATCATCTATCCTGGGCAGAGGATATTTGTTCTTGATGGTGATGGCATTCAAGGCCCGGTAGTCAATACACAACCGGACTGTACCATCCTTCTTAGGCACAAGAGCACTGGTGCTCCCCATGGAGAAGCACTGGATCGAATGAAACCCTTTTCAACAGGTCATCAATCTGCTCTTTCATCTCTATGGCCTTCTTGGGATTCACTCTATAGCAAGCCCGGGATACTGGTGATGAACTCGGCACTAAATCTATAGTAAACTCCACATCTCTGTCAGGCAAAAGTCCTGGAAGATCCTCTGGGAATACATCCATAAACTCCCTAATGATAGGGTGTGGCGGTGCTGCGTCCCCGCTGTCGCACAACAGTTTGGCTCTAGGCTCTCCGGCCCTGTCCTCCTGACACTGAATGGTACTGTGCCTGGGGGACTGCACAAAATACTACCCTCATGGCAATCTATAGATGCATGGGCATAGCTAAGCCAGTCCATCCCCAATATGATATCATAATCGGGGAGTGGCATCACAAAGAATCGCCCCTCGAACTCTCTCCCGGCTATCATAATAGAGCATCTATAGCTAGCTCTAATAGGCACTGGTCCTCCTCCCGTCATTACTCTACTAATCTCCGCAGTAGGTGTAGATACTAAGTGATGTTCATGCATGAACTCTAATGACAGGAAGCTATGAGATACACCAGAATCAAACAAGCATAGAGCTAGAAAAGTATGCAAATAAACATGACCTGTGATGACGTCAGCTAAGTAATCTGGCTCCGAAACCTGCACCGGCTCCGACTCAAGGGATAGGCTAAAACCTTCCCCTGAGGTTCCTTCTGCTATTGCAGCTTCCCAAACCTCTGCTGCTGAGTCGGGAGTGGTCCTCTAGGTTCCTTGGCTGCTGGACAGTTCCGTAGCTGATGGATGGCAGACCCACAAACTAAATACTGCCCCAATCTCTTCCTGTAAACGGACCTGTCGTGCCCTGGTCTTCCGCAGAAAGAACATATAGCTCCCGCTGCTGCTGCTGGTATCCCGGGGCTCTAACTGGCGGGGTCTGATGATGTGGTGTAGGGGGACGGTAAGTCTGCTTGGGCGGCGTCGGTGCTCTCTGCTGGAAAGCCTGACGCTTGGACGGTCCCTCATGGTGTACAGAAGCCGGCCTCTTGTTAGACAGAATACGCTCCTCAATGCTCCGGGCCAACTCTAGGCTCTGGTAGTCAGTCGTACCGTTCGCCACTATAAGAATGCCAATGTCTGGAACTAGACCATGGCAAAACCTACGGGTCATCTCCTCTGGATCTACAACCAGATTAGGAGCAAAACGGCTCAGGCGACTAAACTCCGCCGCATAGTCATCAACAGAACGGTTCCCCTGCTGGATGTTCTGGAATCGTAGCCCCATGGCTACTCTAGCAGTGGTCGAGAAGAATTTCTTTTGAACTGGGTCTTGAACTGACCCAAGTGGCTCTCCCTCTCGCAAATAATGGCTCATTCCGGAACCAGACTCCTGCTAAGTCTATCAGCAGAAATCCCGCTGCCTCGACCTGGAGGTCATCCGACATCCTGACCCCGAGGAGCTTCCTCTCTACCGAATCTAGCCAGTCATCTGCTACTACAATGCCCTCAGTCCCTGAGAATCCTTGGGATTCAGACCCATGAAGTCCTTGATCGTCCCCGCTCTCTGTCGTGGCTCTATATGTGGGGACCACGGGACCTTCAGAATGCTCTATGCTCTGGCGGAGTAGGGTAGTCTGCTGATGGGTTGTTAGGAACCCCTGAATCAGTGTGAGCAGTTGGTTCTGTCGAGTGTGACGGAAGCCTGGGTGGGTATAGTGATAGGGGTGGTGGAAGTATCGGGTCCTGCTGGGCCTGTGATATGGAAGGTGGTTGTGGTATCTGGGTTTGTGGATTTGTGGAGTGGGGGAATGGTAGGTGAAGGTATATCAGTCAACTGGTCAGCTGACTGAATAAGGAGGGCCCCATTCTCGGGCGTAACATGCTGGGATGAACGAGTAAGCACCATCTAAATTACAAATAAAAAGTACTTATAAGGATTTATTTTTAAAGTAAGCAATCACATGCAAGGAAATCTAATTATAATAGCAAACATGCGTTATATTTCCTATGTTGCAATCCTAGCATTCCTCTAGGTGTTCGAAGCGTCTTTCCTAATGTTGTCTAATTACCTTAAGTTCCTAATTGCAGGCATGCTTGGTACAATAACGTAACCAAACAGTTTAGTCAGGACCTGCATGGGCCACCACTAAAAACATGTCACGACCCGCTACCCAAATTGTTGGGCCAGGCCGAGTCATGCCCAGCCTACGTTGAGATAAAACGTAGTAAGCTGTTCTAAAGACAACAGGATAAGACTAAATGTGCTAACAGTTCTATAAGTGAAGAAGAATCATAAATGCTCCAAACACAAAAGTCGTCGTATATAGTAAAATGTCCAAGTACAAGTGAACTGAAATGTAAAACTGGATACATGTCCAGTTACAAAATATAGTCTAATACATGTCTACTCTCAAAAGTCTAAGTAAACAAAAGACAACTAGGCGAGGTTCCCCGCAGGAACATCCTCGTAAGCAGAGCCGGGTCCTCGGCAGTAACTCCATAATATGTGTCGCAGAGTAACTCCTCCTCAGTAAGGACACCTACAACGTTATCCTGTCAGGACGGGAGCAAGTACAGAATCTAGCAAACTAGCATATGAAACATAAATGAACATAAGAGGAAATAACTGAAAACATGGCATCACACAATCTATCATGGCAAGGATACATATGTCATAGAGACAGATGTACATGTACTGTTTAAAACTGTAGCAAGTACGTGATCGGTCATAGATGTACAATGTACTGTGGCACATAAAAAAATGTACATACGTACAAGTCAACAGGCATAGGTGTACATCCGTACAGAAATGCGGGATAATGGCCTACGGCAAGGTATGCATATAAATGCGACCTCGCTCGCTACTATAGGGGGGTCATGATCACGTACTCTACCAACAGTTTCCCATAACCCATATTCTAATCATGTGAGAGATACATCAGACTGTTCTAAGCATGGAGTAACTGAAAGTACAACATGTAGAGATCTAACTTGCTATCCCAAGGATCAGCATTTAACATGGTGGGTTTTACAGTTCATTTATGAGACAATATGTAAAGTTCGTAGAAAGTACTTGCCTCTAGCAAAGCAAAACAAAACAAGCTGCGATAACAGTGCTACGGATGTCCGGTAATCGTCACTGTAGAAGTAAATACAATAACTTAGTTTTACACTAAGCTAAAACACTAGGACACTAATTGGTGAAACACGACTTGTGACTGGACACCTAGCCAAAATGATAACTTTGGCATAGGAGACCAATGTGGGGTGTCACATACTTTAACTAACTTTCTAGGGTCTTTACACTAGTGAGGGGTGGGGTTCAACACGGCTAAAACTCAAAATGACAAAAAGCTACAAGTCGTAATTAATCAATAAATAAATCAAATGATCGTTGTGTTCCAACAATTTTAGAGATAGACAAATAGCCTAGTTTTCTTAAATAAAGTACCAAAGTGATCCTTTGTTAATCATAGAAATCTATTATAATTTTTCTGGAATTTATTAACCGTACAAATATTTTATAAAAAATCAGTTTTCCTAAGTATACAGAAAATGAGTTTTGGTTTCATATGCCAAACTAGTGGCAAAACAGTAAATTAAATACTACAAAAATTATACTAAATTAGCTAACTTAACATAGTATCTAAATACTATTTTTCCATAATTTTAACAATTTTTAAGTATTTTTAGAAAATCAAAAACAGTAACACACAATTAAAATTAAATAATTAATTATCTGCGTTTTGTCCATTTATATAACTTGAACCAAAGTTCAAATACGGACCCAAGGCCATGAATCAAGTCCATTATGACTTGTACTGGTCTTGAATGTGTGAAAACACATTTGGGCCCAAAAACCCATGCTGACTTGGTCACCAAATGGTTGCAGTAATTTAATACACTAAAATACAATTTGGTAAAAGTGCAAAATAAATATTATATTTAATATGGTAAAATTATGCATAGTGAAAATATACATACATATGTTTTAAGAGTACATATATATATAAGGAAAATACTTAATTTATAAAGTAATATATCTATATATAATATATATATAATATATAAATATATAACATATATAAGAAAACACTTAATAATAAAGTGTATATATAAAATGTATATATACATGAGAATATATAATAATGATATACATGAAGAATATATATAACATATACAATATATATACATATAAAAGTTTACTAAATATAAAATTATATATACATATAAAATTATCGCTAATATACAGTATATATACATATATCTACTAATATATATATACATAATATATACTAATATATACATATATACATATATATATATATAAATATATAAATAAAACAGAAAAAGAAAAGAAAAAGAAGAAGAAGAGAAAAACAAACAAACTAAGAAGGGGGGGGGGGGCTCGAACCCGAGCGCGCGAGGGTGGGGGTTCAATACTGCAGCCGCTGGCCAGTGGGCCAACTTGGCCCGATTGTTAGGATTAGAGTTAGGTTAGTTTTATTTAGGTTTGTTTAACATAAACATAAAAAATAAATAAATAAATACGAGCCTGTGTCCGGACAGTTAGGGACACAGGTATATGCGTGTCTGGACTAGCATGATACGTACGACACGAGTTTCACGTGTCCTGGTCTACGCTCGTGTTCGCCAGGACACGGCAAACACTTCCGACCCACGAGAACACGCACGACACAAAGGAATACTGCCACTCACGTGTCCGGTCGTCGAAGGGGTTTTCGAGGGTCGTGGACGGCGGAGAGGGTGTCGGGACGGCGACGCTCCGGTGGCACTGGGCGCGGCTCAGCGCGGCGCGGGGTGGTGGTAGTGGACGGCGGTGACGGTCGTCGGGGGCTGAACGGGGGCTCGCCGGAGTTGCGGCTAGGGTTTTAGGAAAAAGGGGAGGAGAGGTGGTCGTGGGGGGTGACGGAGAGGATTTGGGTTAGGGTTTTAGGCCTGGGGGGAGAGAGGGGTTTAAATAGGGGTTGTGGGCGGTGCTAGGTCGGTCGGGGCAGTCGGGAATGGCGGGGGCTGCCCGTCGGCGTGGCAGTCGTCGGTTGGGGGGGTCAGCGAGAGTAGGTGAGGGAAGAGAGAGAGAGAGTGGTCCGGGGGGTGTTTAGAAAGTTTGCACTTAGGTCCTCCAGATTTAGGTTATTGCACAAAGGCCCCAACAGTGAGTAAATGCAATTAATCATTTGCATTCAGTAGTTTAAAACATTTAAGAAATTGCAAGACCATATTCAATCAATTCTAAAAATTACAAAATGCTATTAAAACAATCTAATTAATTACAAAAGTTAATTAAAACATTTAGAAAATTTATAAATTAATATTTTAATATAAAACTCATTTAAAAATTATAGAAAAATTCCTAAAATCCTAATAATTATTTTAAGGCTAAAATTAACATTAAAAATTAATCAGCACTAATTTAACTAAAATTTGAAAAACAGGGGCTTACAGTGATGCAACAAAAAGAACTGAAATCATAAATCGATAGAACGAATTGTTCAGTTCATCGAACTTATGTTGGCAAATAAAAACATTGGCCGAGTTGTGTCGGATTTGATTTAATCAAAGTTACGGTTATGATCGATCACTGCAAAAATCGTGATCGAAAGAGATTATTGGTTCATACTAAGATCAATGCGAGGGAAATGACTTGATTTTTGAGTGGTATATGCCATACCACGTATGCAATGAATGACTCGATTCCGAGTGGTATATGGTATATGAATTGCATCGACGCGTTGTGAGAATACGGAAGGTTTGTCCGACGTACGTGAGAGTAACGAGACTCGATTGGAAATTTGTATGACAGTATGTTGATGCAAGTATTCTTCGAAAATCGGTTGGGACGATAAGGCGAGACTCGTATCAATGAATGATACGTCGGACGGAAATTATAAGTCGGTCGGACGACCGAGACTAGCGGAACGATTATGCCTTGATGCAATAATCGGATCGACGGGAAAGGAAAACTCGAACTTACAAATGAGTCGCACGACTTGCGATCTCGATAGAAATATTGGGCGAGGCGAATCGAATCGCACGACTTGCGATCTCGATAGAAATGTTAGGCGAGGCAAATCATAATCGGATCGCACGATGTGCGACTTCGGTGAAGAGTTGGTTGATGCGGGTGTAGTGCCTAAGAGATAGTTGGTTACATTACGGTAAAACTCATTTGAGTACGACTGAAATACGCAAAACCTTAGAGGGCGTGATCGTATGACTTGAGGGTTCGATGTTGGATAATCGATAAATCGGTTACGCGATCAAAGCATAACGGAATGCAATTAATCGAGAAATGATTCGAGACGTACGAAAATGTTTGTAGAGAACTTGGACGTATGCAATGCAAGTTGTCGACGTTGAAACAGAATCAAAGTTGACCCTTACGATATCGAAATTGATACGACATATTGAGATCAATACGTAAGAAAACGTAAGCACGGTGTGAGAATACAAAATGGAGTATGCCTCGTGCTATTAACAATACGAGAATGAAAGAACTGGTTGATCATGAACTTTGTGATTGATCAAGACGAGACTATAAGTCATCGACGATTTGCTTGATGCGTATAGCATGTTGTGTGTCGACCGCAAATAAGATAGACTTGAACTCAATACGAGTAGATGCATCGTGAATAGCAGATCATCGACGGGAGTACATGACCTTACTCGGAGGATAGTTACGCATCAGTTGTGCTGATAGAAATGGTGTTGTCCGAAATTGGGTAGTCGCATAGAAATCGTCGGAACGTGATTTGGCTCCGAAATAAGATATAGCATGGTTCGTAGTAAACTATCCTTCGGTGATGATCCATAATTATCGAGCGTAGCTTCGGGGCAGCTGACCCTAGAAGACTTGACCGCCAAATCAAATTGAATGTTGCAGACTGTAAGATGACCCATGTGATATCGCATATGAAATTGCATCGGTAACAAATATAGTGTGATGCATGTTGACGATAAGTCTAGGCGATCAAGAATTATTGGAACAGCTTTCGATTGAGAATGATATAGTTAGATCTTTGAGTATTCGTCGGATGAATGCTTGAATGGTTATGTTGGTCGACGATCGAACTAGAAATTCACCAACGAACTTGGTGATTTGGATAGACGATTACGAGAATCATGCTATACACGAGAGAGAACGATAAGAGAATGACTTACGAGTTATGTCGTTAGATTTGAATTCACCTTGCAATTGAGCTTGCGTGAATCGAAATTACGTTCGATGTTGCGAGACGGATAAGTTGGGAATTTGGTTAGAAATTTCCTACTCATTAGGAATCGAACGTAAGGAGCATCGTAAAGACCTTCGTGTCAAGGCGATCGTTGCCTTGAGCACCATCGCCTCGATATAAACTGTTGTGTCAGATAGATTGTGGCCTTTGTGCAATGTCAATTTAAAGTTGCATCAGAAGAATTTGAGCACGGTGTCTAGGTAAGTAACCTAGCAAGCGTAGTCCTGAATGTTGATGCATTTGCAAGTCAACAAGGAAAATCATATCGAGATAAGTTGCATAGCCAAACTTCGGAAATAGTTGGGTGGCGACTTCGAACACAAGGCGTTGCGACGGATCGTTGCGATCGGATGCACGACGGCTCGACGCGACGCATAGAGTTGATAGTCCATACGAAATGTACGAAACAAAAAATACGATTTTGAATCGTGTCGCGTGCAGTGACTTTGTTGAATAAATCACGTATGTATCGAATATACGTATGCGATGAAATTTTGAGAACAGTTGCTAAAGATAAGTCCGATAGAAAATACGAGATGACAAGCATAGGATTGAAATTTACCTGTCAGCTTTGTTCCAATTTGCTACCACTGGACTTGGTCGAAATACATATATATTCGGGACGCCTTAAATATAGGTACGGATCCAAATCGAGTTGTATACAAATTCAAATCGAGCTGCAGGAAGAACTTTGAAATGTTAATGAAAAGCTTGCAAGATAGTGTGAAACTGAACAATATTGGTGGGACGAGATCGTGATACTATCTATAAAATACTTAGTCGGAGTGTTGGTTTTGGTTCGAGGACGAACCTTATTTTGAGTGGTATATTCTGTAATGCCCCGCTCCGTACGGCACATTACGCTGAGGCGTTGACTCAAAGAGTCGCATTGACCGAACGAAATATATCGATACAAAACGATACAAGAGTTACGTTGTCCCGAGCAACGCATCGAACTAAGTCGATGCAAAGAGTTGTATTGTCCCAAAGAAATGCATCGAGTTGAATCGATGCGAAGCGTCGCATTGCCCCGAAGGATAAGTGCGTTGAGACGGCTCAAAAATTCTAAGAAATTGAATCGACCAAGGCGCAAGTCCGAATCGATGCAAGTATTAATTTTAGTTGGTTTCATGTGCAGGCTATACTTTTACGCTGAAATATTAGAGGTCGACATTTTGCCTTATTCAGTAAGGGGTCCGTGAAACTAAATCGTCGCCTTGCAACGGGCTGGGACTTGGACATGGTAAGCTAAATCGGACGTATAATTCAATGAAGCACGAAGTGCTCGAAAGGCTAAGTCAAGAAAGTTGGCCGTGCAAGGAAGTTATGAAATCGAGCCGTATCGACTCGGCAAAACGACAAGGCGTATCGACTCAAGGTGGGAGGATTGACTCTTCTTTTTACTCCTTCATGCCTAAGTCCGAATATATCATTGTATGCTAAGTTAACCTATCGACGCCGCGAGCGTGGTCCGATCGGAAGATAAATCATAGTGTGTATCGAACACTAGTTAAAAAAATTGAAATGAAACGTGCATCAAATGTACGAGTTGCTATAGGACATTGGATATCGTAAAGGCGAGCGCCTCGGTGCGCATGTAACGCCCCAGTCCCAAATTACGTAGGACTAGGAACGTAGACATGCCAGCCGTATAATAAATATACGTAAGCTGTAAAATACAGTAGAACCATAACTAATCTCATCCACACAAAATAAATAAATAAAAGATATTATATAATGATAATGAATTTTCTTAATACAATATATTGGACGGAGACAAATCCACTACCAACAAGTAAAGGAAAAATACATGGAAAATGTAATGAGTTTGGCGAGCGAAACGAAGACGGTCCAAGCGTAATCATCCTCGAAGAAATGGAGATGGTCACGACTAGAGCTAGAGCACCTGCGAAAGACAAGAGCACACACCTGGCGAGATAACCAGGTCCTCAGAGGGACGTAACAAGACACATAATATCATGCCATATAAACTGAATAAATATTGCTCAAATAAATAAGTCAATTGAATTATAACATGGTCCAATATACACCTATTGAACTAGCTTACCATTTCCCCAACCAAACAAGGACAGGAGATGGTAAACTAATTCACGGTGACGTATCTTTCCATGCTATGAATCCAATATAGTATCCGGATCCCAACAAGGTTCAATACATTCTCATCGAAGTAGTAAGCCATACCTACAACCAAACAAGGACAAGATGTGATGAACTAATCCGCGACAAGTTATTGTTCCAAGCCACGGTCAGATATAAGAACCCAAACCAAAATTACTCATACCTAATGGATAAAGGTGCCTAACCATTCTAAGTGAAATGTAGTTTAGAACAATCCTTCCTACGTATGGGCCATGGCTAAATAGGATCGGCATGGTCTCCCCTTGGGCACCAGAGGCCCAATCAGTAAGAGCATAACGTTCCGCAGAACGTCAATGGCCGTCAGTAATCATGGGTCATCAATCCCGTATCTCCAGCGGAGCTTCCGGGTCACAACTAAGCATGCAACCTCTATTAGCGGTTAATCCTATCGCACGGCTTCTGCACACCGGTGGCCAGCCAGTCACGCATGTCCGTGTTCTACATGTGACACATAACTTCGTGGTACAACGTGTCAAGGCCAATGAATGCAACACACAAGGTGGTCCCTTAAATCTAGGTTTAATGTGTAAGAAAGCTAATACATAGCAGGAAATATAAATGAACAGTAAGTTCTAACAGGTTATGCCATGTATCACAGTTTATTTTGCATAAAAATAATAATGAATAATGCATGAAATATGAGCTAAATAAATAAACAGCAAATGGCAAGGTGTCTTGCCTGGTAGGACGCCTGGTGTGCTGCAATGATCAAGGTGGCATGAACTACAACTTCGGTGTAACAACTATGCAAGGTGACCTCGGGTGTGACACTGACAGTTCTATTGGGTCCAGAAGGGTCAATTTAGTTAGGATGGACATAAGGTAGTATAGAATTGGCGAGGGATTGAGAATAGGACTAATCGCAGAAGAGAGGAAGATAATCGAAGGAATTTGGCTAAATAAATATATATGATTTAGAAATATTTCATAATACTTAAAAATGTATTTTTATTAGTTAAAATAGTTTTTAGATATATATACTTGAAAAAATAAAAATGTTTTAAGGCAAAACTCTAAGTTTGTTAGAAATAGGATTTCTAGATAAAAATATATTTTATTAGGCAAATCTATATTTTAAAAATGGCTGGAAATATATCAAATTCGAAATTAGAAATTACATATGGGCACAAACCCCATACTATAATTTTTTTTCTTGCTAAAATAATTTTGAAAATTACTATATATATTTTTATATAATAATAATATTAATAATAAGAGAAAATAAAATAATGCTTTTATTATTTAATTACATACATTACACTAATACATCTATGTACTAAAACACTCTGGTACTTAGGTCAAAGTAATTAGTAATGATAATAATAATAATAATATCACAAGACAATTGTTGTCCTTTTTTTAAAGAAAATAATAATAATAATAATAATAATAATAATAATACTAATAATATTAATAGAAATAAAATATATAATAATAATAATAATACAAAGATACTAATAATATCTTTACATATACAATACAAACATACATACTTAATACTAATAATAATAATAATAATAATAATTAACAAAAAAATAAAATAAATAATAAAAATAAAAACAAAAACAACTGTGGTTCTCCTCTTTCGAGGAGACCAGCAAAATCAAGTTTCGAGGAGACCAGCAAAATCAAGGAGGAGGAAGAGAATTAGAGAGGGGGAGAGAGAGAGGATGAAGGAAGCAGAGAGAGAAAAGTCGGGGAGACGATCGGGGAGAGAGGGAGCGGGAGAGCATGAGGGCGCGGAAGAGCGGGGGAAGGAGAGCGGCGGCGCTGCGGGTTCGATCGGGCAGAAGAGCGGAGGGTCGGCGGTGCTGGATCGGTCGCCGGGCGGCGGCCAAGCTCGCCGGAGGTCGAGAGCGACAGAGAGCAGCGGCTCTCTCGAGGATGGCAACGCAGGGGCTTAGGCGGTCGGGGCAGACATCGTCGGTCAGTCGTTGGAGGAGCACGAGAGTAGCCAGATCTGGGAAGAAATCGAGGAGGCGCTGGGCTAGGCGGTGATGGCGGGAAGCAGTGGTGCGCACGCGGAGGGAGGCGGCGCACACGCGGAGTTGGCTGACGCGGTGGCGGCAGGGACAACGGATCCGCGGGCGGCCGCTCGGAGGAGATGGGGCTCGGGCACGACGGAGATCGGAGGAAACGACAGGCGGAGAACGGGGAGCGGCGGACGACGACTAGTAGCAGGGAGCGGGGGCTGATGGCGTGAAGGAGGAGCGGGGGTAGTTCAATGGGGTTCGGCTCTCGGCGCTCGGCCAGGGCGCTAGGGAGCAGCAGTGCTGGCATACCAGGATCGAGCCGGCGGTCCGGTGCTGCCATTCCGAGGTTAGGAGGTGCAGAGGTCTCGTCGGCGCCGGTGGAACGCGATGACTGCCTCGCGGGCGACGGAAGGAGATCCCTGTCGAGGTAAGGGCGGTGGTGTGTTTGTTTTCTCTTATTTATTTATGGGTGATGATGGTGGATGATGATTTTGGGATTTTTTTTTTGGCCGGAGGTCGGGTTTAATGGCGGTGGTGATCGTCCATTGACGGTCTGGGGGTGCGCTCGGGGTGAGCGGAGGAGACGGGTGTAGAAAAGGCTGGTGGCGTCGTGGTAGAGGTAGCGGTTGTTTTGGTGATGATGGGTGATGGCCGGTTGTTGGGAGACGGCGAGGTGATGGCCGGAAGTACAGTCGGAAGGTTGTAGAGATGGGGGCAGACACGGGGATGATGGTGACGGTGAGGCCGTGGTGGTGGTTGGCCCGAGGTGGTACGGGATGAGTCGGAGGGGTACGGGTTGGTCCGGAGGTGGTGGTCGATATGGTGATGACGACGGGACGGTGATTGGGCTGGCGGAGGAAGCTGTAGGCTAGGTATAGAACGTCGTGTCAGGATTGTCGACACGAAGAGGAAAGATGAAATATAGTTGTAAACTATGGAATAAGATGTTGGTCATGGACACGATGCACTCATATTATGGTAGAATTTGTTAATGATAGAATTTATGGAGGAGTACCTGCCTTTTATAGGATATGGAAATTCCCATTAGGATAATGATTAGAAATTATTTAAACCCCTTAGATAATTCATCTATTTATTTAAATAATTTTTTTAAAACAATTCAAATAAATTCTAAATTCAATCCAAATTAAATATGGATAAATCTACATCCATAAATTCAAATTGTAAATCATCATAATTAATTTAAACAATTATCAACCGTTTTAAAATATATTTTTATGAACACTAAAATTATAATAATAATTAATTTCGAAAATTATATTATTATTTAAAAATAAACTATTAAATATTTATGAAATATATATGTATGCACGAAAAATATTATTTATTATTAATAACTGTTAATAAACGTAAGGCTTTTTATAAATAAGATAAATAAAATAATAAACTTGGAAATTTTGGTACGATAGCTAAAATAATTATTATATTTATTATTTTTGAAACTATAAAAATAGAAAAAAATGTTTTTCTAAAATATGTACGCTCGCACATATTCGCACTCGTCGAGCAATTACGAAAAACAAAATTTTGCGCGCGACGTACAATGCAACTACGCGACGTACAAACGCAAAATAAAAAAATCGGTATCAAATTTATTTATAAAAAAATAGTAGAAATTTAGGGGTTTTACAACGCAAGCCGCAATAACATGGGATAACTGTATTCGGCGAGTGCGTTAGTGCACGAACCATTCCATGCCTTCGCGCACGAGTTAGAAGGCTAGAACATTGAAAGACAATAGGCGAGCGCCCTAGCGTGCAAGCCACGAACATTGAACACTAAGGCATAAAACATGGAAATACGGCTTCGATGCGTGCAGCAAGTGCACGACGCAAAGGAAAGATGATAATTTGTCGAAACGTGCCTACGTGCACGAGATCATAAAAGATGTCTTCGTTGCGAAAGAATACAGTTGTGGCATGAATGTAGCGGAACTGTCGGATATGACATGATGCCTCGAAAGGTGTTCGGGACCTTTGGGTCGTTCGATTGACGAACATTGAGTTGAGGCATGATGCCATTCAACATTGAAACAAAGTATGAAATTTAAGAACATAGAAAGTTAATGGAAGAAATACAAGATGATAAAGTCTGAGTCTCGGACTCAAGACTATGTTTGGTTGTTTGATAAAGTCTGAGTCTCGGACTCAAGACTATGTTTGGATGTGTTGGATAATAGGGCATTGCATGATCGAATGGACTTGAGATAATTGTGATAATCTTTCGTGCACGGAATATTCCCTCCGAACGGGTGCACCGGAGCACCGGGACCGTTCGGCCTAGGAGGGATATAATCTTTGATAGGCGCACATCTGTAAAGTTCGATTAGCACCCGGTTATAGATGTGAAAAGCCGCAAATGATGGTAGGCACATGGTAAGTTTCGGTTGTTGGGGTAGCGACCCAAACCGTGAAACGCCGGGCTACCCAAATTCGAAAAAGAAAAAAAAAGAGAAAAGTAAGAAAGAAAAGAAAGAAAATAAAGAAAAGAAACACCTTTAGTCCATTTTGGCACGAATACGCCAATGACCATCATATAATTAAGGAACGATAGGTTGAAAGTGCAGGCATGTATGTGTCCCGCACATAGATCCTGCATAGAGAGCACTTATAACATGACAGGGAAGGAATGGTGACGTATTCACCTTGCGTCGGTACAAGGGTGAGTGCGTCCATGCTGGTAAGAAGTCGTGCCACGAATCAAATACGAGATTGTTTGTCTGCTTGCCTATTCAATTCGAATAACATGCTTGCCATGATAACATGCTTTACGCTTTCGAATATGCCATGAAATGGACCTTAAGGAGAATATAGCAAGATCATAAGCTAAGTTGCATGATTGAACATAAACACTAAAATATTGGTTTAGAAGGAAGGTCTTTTCGTCAGTACATGCGAGGATGTCACTCTCCGTTCCCAGAATAAAGTATTTTATACGTGTACTTCTTGAATGTATTTATTCAATATTTATCATGCATTTATTCTGTATTTAAATTCTTCAATTTTGTGCTTATTAATTTTTCTGTATTTTATTTTCTGCTTTTTCTTGGCTCTTGGTTCATTTCGGTTCATGGGGAACCAACTTGGTTCGGTTTGGTTCAACATGGAAAGGAATGGATGGCTTGGATTTGGTAGAGAGAATGAATGGTGGAGATCCACTTGACCTTGATATAAAAGCTCTTCTTCCACTCTCTCTCTTCATTCATTCACATTTACTCCTCCACTAAACCCTAACCCATTTGGAGAGGCAAGTACATCTTGCACACCATGAGGGATTTCATGTATCCCCAATTATTTTTAGTTTATGTTATTCATCTTCTCTTCCTCTACAAGTTTAGGTCTTGAAGTTTTTGTTTTCCATGGATGGTTGGGTGTAGATCTAAGTTTTAAGTTTTGGTTTTCATAGTTTTGGTTTTCATATGAAATTTAGGGTTTTGATCTATCAAACATTGTTGTTTTCGAAATTAAGTGGTTCCATGTTGTAGAGAATTTAATTCTACTAAAGTTTGGCTTTTGAAAAGTTAGATTTCGATTTATTTTGTGGAAGTTATGGCAAAAAGTATTTTGGTTCGTTCCTATATTCATCTGCAGCACGAACAGCATGTCGCAGAAGGCGCATGTCGCAGTAGGTGCATGTTGCAATAAGGCGCATGTCGCGGAAGGCACACAGCATGTCGCAGAAGACGCATGTCGCAGTAGGCGCATGTTGCAATGAGGCGTATGTCACGGAAGGCACACAGCATGTCGCAGAAGGCGCATGTCGCAGTAGGCGCATGTTGCAATGAGGCGCATGTTGCGGAAGGCACACAGCATGTCGCAGAAGGCGCATGTCGCAGTAGGCGTATGTTGCAATGAGGTGCATGTCGCGGAAGGCACACAGCATGTCGCAGTAGCCGCATATCATGTCGCGCATGAGCCGCATTAAGGCGCATGTCGCAGTAGGCGCATGTTGCATGAGGCGCATGTCGTGGTAGGTGCATATCATGTCGCAGTTGAGCCACATGAGGCGTATATCATGTCGCAGTAGGCGTATATGGTGTGTATGTATACATGTATATACATTTAGATATAAGTAAAAATGAAATAAATGAATAATAAGGAAAATCCCAGCCCGTAACAGCCTAAATGAGCTCAGCCGGCCCAACAGAGCAGACTTGGACCCGCACTGTAGCACAAGCCCCTAACCCAAACCCGCGTACGCACCCTCTTAAGTCCAGCAAAACCGACTGATGCGAACCCCTGTATATAGATTGAGAGAACGAGAGGGAGCAAAACCGAAACCCTAGTCCTACGACAATCTCAGGACAGCGCCGCCTCTCCCTAGCGCAACCCCCAGCCACCGCCCGCTGCCGCAGCAGCGTCGGAGAGCCGCGCGCGCGCTGGTGGAGACAGAACACGCGATAGTAGGCTGCTGTGGGGGGGCAATTCGTGAGGCGATTACGTGAGGCATAGTCCATCGTTTGTCGATCTTTCTGGTGAGGTATGTAGACAACCCATACAAATATATTTCCCTTCATTTAGTTCAAAATTAGATATGCTAGAATGGCCATAAGATCGACCCAAAGATGTCGAAAAAACTGTCGAAACAAAGACAGAATTTCGAACGATGAAACTGTTTTGGAAGGCCGATTTCGGCCGTAATAGTGAGCGACTTAAGAATCTAATTGAACAATCACTTAGACAACCTAACCAGCATTCAAACCCTATTTTTAGATTATTTTTATATTTAGTAGATGCTAAGATAAATCGACTCGAAAATCGAGAAAAACCCGATAAAACTGTTTTCGAAAACTTGAAAATTCTTCGATACGACGTGCGTCCCGCCAATCCGGGCGACGTGGTCGCGAACCAAAGGCATCGAAAGGTGCATAACGACTTTATGGTCATGTGGGCTTTGACGGAATTCAAATTGGTTGCGTGTGCGCGACGAATTTGATCCGTATCCGTCAAAATTCACCGTATCGGCCTCTGAGCAAATTTTCCAATTACTTTGTGCACGTTCGTCAGATCGAGACGAAACTTGTGCCAACAGGACCGTATCATTTTTCTGGTCCTACATGCCAAGGTTGGTCCGATTCTGAGACAGTTTATTGGATCGCCGTTTTGCGGGCCCTACGGTCCGACTCAACGGGTGATTGTGTACGGCCCGCCGGAATCCAACTTTGGACATGCGGTTGGATTCATATCGGAAAACCAGACCTGTAGACATATAGTTTGATGACTTTAGAGACCATAGACTCTGGTATGCTTTTCGGTGCAAAGCGGGTCCAACGGCGGACATCGTTTTTGCCCGAAATTACCGTTTTGCCTCTGTGTCCAGAATTGGACTTAAGGACATGCAATCCTAGCTAATTTGACTATTCTGAGAACTTTGGTAATAATTATTTTAGCTTTCAGAGACAGTTGTGATGACTTGAACTGTATGGCTTACCAGTCGACTATATATTTGTTGGATCTGCGTGCAACCACCAGGCAAGTATACCTTGCCTCCCTCTACAGTTTATTTTCATGGTTATAGTACACCTGTTGTAGTATGTTATATTTAATTACCTTAGTTGTTATAGATTTATATGATACCGCGTTACCAGTTTATTGTCTTGCTTGTAAATCAGTATTTCATGACTTGATAGTGTAGTTATACCAGGCTTGTTTACGTCATGGATCATGCTAGAGTCGTCCTTACCTGTGTCATGACTGAGTTGTACCGTGTCTTCACCTGTATCTTGACTGAGTCGTGTCTGCAAGTATGTGTGAATGAACTGCTATTTCTTTGTCTTTCCCACAACCTGCGAGTCCACACACGGGCGAGGGTTGTCCTTTGCACCTGCGAGTCCACATACAGGGCGAGGGTGAATTATCTTGAAATTGACCTGCGAGTCCACATTCGGGTGAGGGTTGGTATTCCATTGATCTTCCAGCAGTTCATTTATGCATACTTGATCCCGTATCCGTGTTCACAGCTACCTGTCAGTAGCCATATGTCAGTCTCATGTCTAGTTCCTGTTTATACCCTGGTTATATTATTGCATGATTAAACTATTAGATAGGCATATTTTATGTATCTTGCTAGTCCTTTGAGGACCTAATGATCTCTTCAGGTTTAGCGACTGCATGAAGTTAGTTAGCAGAGCGGGATGGTAGAGGATTACGATGTATGATACAGGTATTTGCTTATGATATTTCTTTATTATCCTCTCGTGCTTTATATTCCGTACCATGATTATATTCTGCTTATTTTATAGACTCATATCATTCTTAGAGTCTAATTGGACAATATACTAATGGGCTGCAGACCATGACCCATACTTGTTCATTCTTGTTTATATGATTCCTGTGGATTGAGATACAGTTTAGATTAGACATGATACCATGATCTTGACAGCTTACACGTACTCGAGTCGGGCTGGAGTCCGCTCGATACGTAGCTGGCTTGCTCACGAGCTCGCGTCCGAAAACCGGGTACGGGTCGTGACAAACGGGCTGGGACTTGGGTACGATAAGCCAAATCGGACGTATAATTCAATAAAGCACGAAGTGCTCGAATGACTAAGTCAAGAGAGTTGGCCGTGCAACGAAGTTATGAAATCGAGCCGCATCGGCTCGGCGAAACGACAAGGCGTATCGACTCAAGATGGGAGGATTGACTCTTCTTTTTACTCCTTCATGCCTAAGTCAGAATATATCATTGTATGCTAAGTTAACCTATCGACGCCACGGGCGTGGTCCGATCGGAAGATAATCGTAGTGTTTGTGTCGAACACTAGTTAGAACAATTGAAATAAAACGTGCATCAAATGTACGAGTCGCTATGGGACATTGGATATCGTAAAGGCGAGCGCCTCGGTACACAAGCCGCAAGAACATGGGATAACTGTATTCGGCGAGTGCCTTAGTGCACGAACCATTCCGTACCTTCGCGCACGAGTTAGAAGGCTAGAACATTGAAAGACAATAGGCGAGCGCCCTAGCGTGCAAGCCACGAACATTGAACACTAAGGCATAGAACATGGAAATACGGCTTTGATGCGTGCAGCAAGTGTACGACGCGAAAGAAAGATGATAATGTGTCGAAACGTGTCTACGTGCACGAGATCATAAAAGATGTCTTCGTTGCGAAAGAATACAGTTGTGGCATGAATGTGGCGGAACTGTCGGATATGACATGATGCCTCGAAAGGTGTTCGTGACCTTCGGGTCGTTCGGTTGACGAACATTGAGTTGAGGCATGATGCCATTGAACATTGAAACGAAGTATAAAATGTAAGAACATAGAAAGTTAATGGAAGAAATACGAGATGATAAAGTCTGAGTCTCGGACTCAAGACTATGTTTGGTTGTTTGATAAAGTCTGAGTCTCGGACTCAAGACTATGTTTGGGTGTGTTGGATAATAGAGCGTTGCATGGTTGAATAGACTTGAGGTAATTGTGATAATCTTCCGTGCACGGAATGTTCCCTCCGAACGGGTGCACCGGGACCGTTCGGCCTAGGAGGGATATAATCTTTGATAGGCGCACATCTGTAAAGTCCGATTAGCACCCGGTTATAGATGTGAAAAGTCGCAAATGATGGTAGGCACGTGGTAAGTTTCGATTGTTGGGGTAGCGACCCAACCCGTGAAACGTCGGGCTACCCAAATTCGAGAAAGAAAAGAAAGAGAGAAAAGAAATAAAGAAAAGAAAGAAAAGAAACGCCTTTAGTCCATTTTGGCATGAATACGCCAACGACCATCATGTAGTTAAGGAACGATGGGTTAAAAGTGCAGGCACGTATGTGTCCCTCACATAGATCCTGTATAGAGAGCACTTATAACATGACATGGAAGGAATGGGGGCGTATTCACCTTGCGTCGGTGCAAGGGCGAGTGCGTCCATGCTGGTAAGAAGTCGCGCCACGAATCAAACACGAGATTGCTTGTCTGCTTGCCTATTCAATTCGAATAACATGCTTGCCATGATAACATGCTTTATGCTTTCAAATATGCCATGAAATCGACCCTAAGGAGAATATAGCAAGATCATAAGCTAAGTTGCATGATTGAACATAAACACTAAAATGTCGGTTTAGAAGGAAGGTCTTTTCGTCAGTACATGGGAGGACGAACGTACTGATCCCCTACCAGCTTTCATACAGGGTGCAGGAAATGGATTGCTCGCAGCGAAGCTGCACTTGAATGCATTGAGGCTTGGAATGCCGAAGAATATTGAAGCGTGCGATCGCATTGACGCTCGGACTTGCAACAGGATTGATACGGCCGGGATATAGAAGGCATAATGTATGAAACGGTGAAATCCTTTGTGGACAAGAGAGAACCTGAGTGTTGTAGCCAACCTGGCAAATTTAGTTGGGCTATTGAAAGCCTTTGTAACCTCAGTTCGAATATCAATAAAGAGAATTGTTTCGTATACTCTGTTTTCCTTTCGTTGTTAATATCAACTCAAAGATAACCATTTGAGAACTTGTCATCTTGCCTTGCACGAGCGCAATTCCAGCCTCATGCGATATCATGCCCCCTGCGAGGATGACGATTCGAGTGATTCCGGGTCGGGGCGTGCCAGATTGGTATCAGAGCTCTAGGCTCAATTTCCTCAGGACATTTTCTTTGTTTCAATTCCAAAGAGTTGCCCACCACCAATCGAAATCACTCTTGACTCTACTCGATGCCGTACTGGATGTTCCATACAATAAGTCTAATACAAAGTCGGGTAATGTTGCCGCAAGTACTTTGAATTTACTTGATTTTGCGGAGAAAGTCGTGAAACGTTTCATTGCATTGAATGCACGAGCCATGAAATGTTAGTTGCTGCAAGTGCAACAAATTGTAAAATACGATTGGAGATGTTCTTGTTGCAATATAACATGTTGAATGAAGAAATGAAATGATGCACGAAGTGCAATAGGTTGTGAATATTGGTTGCACCAATGCGAAAACTTAAATAATGCGTTGCAATGAAAGTGATAAGTCAATATCGAATGTGTTGAACGAATTTGAGCATTGACTTTGAAAGTCGAAAGTAAATCGTTGCACGAGGTGCAACAGATGTCAAAATAAAATTGTTGCACGGGGTGCAGTGAATGTCGAAAATAAGTCGTTGTCCGATGTGCAACGCGTGTCGGAAGTAAATTGTTGCACGTGGTGCAACACATATCAAAGTAATCGTTGTACGGAGTGCAAAGGAGATTGGAACTAAAAACGTTGCACGTGATTGTCACGACCCGCTACCCAAATTGTTGGGCCAGGCCGAGTCATGCCCAGCCTACGTTAAGATAAAACGTAGTAAGCTGTTCTAAAGACAACAGGATAAGACTAAATGTGCTAACAGTTCTATAAGTGAAGAAGAATCATAAATGCTCCAAACACAAAAGTCGTCGTATATAGTAAAATGTCTAAGTACAAGTGAACTGAAATGTAAAACTGGATACATGTCCAGTTACAAAATATATAGTCTAATACATGTCTACTCTCAAAAGTCTAAGTAAACAAAAGACAACTAGGCGAGGTTCTCCGCAGGAACATCCTCGTAAAGCAGAGCCAGGTCCTCGGCAGTAACTCCATAATATGTGTCGCAGAGTAACTCCTCCTCAGTAAGGACACCTACAACGTTATCCTGTCAGGACGGGAGCAAGTACTGAATCTAGCAAACTAGCATATGAAACATGTAAATGAACATAAGAGGAAATAACTGGAAACATGGCATCACACAATCTATCATGGCAAGGATACATATGTCATAGAGACAGATATACATGTAGTGTTTAAAACTGTAGCAAGTACGTGATCGATCAATAGATGTACAATGTACTGTGGCACATGTAAATAAAATGTACATACGTACAAGTCAACAGGCATAGGTGTACATCGGTACAGAAATGCGGGATAATGGCCTACGGTAAGGTATGCATATAAAATGCGACCTCGCTCGCTACTATAGGGGGGTCATGATCACGTACTCTACCAACAGTTTCCCCATAACCCATATTCTAATCATGTGAGAGATACATCAAGACTGTTCTAAGCATGGTAACTGAAAGTACAACATGTAGAGATCTAACTTGCTATCCCAAGGATCAGCATTTAACATGGGGGTTTGTAGTTCATTTATGTGACAATATGTAAAGTTCGTAGAAAGTATTTGCCTCTAGCAAAGCAAAACAAAACAAGCTGCGATAACAGTGCTACAGATGTCCGGTAACTCGTCACTGTAGAAGTAAATACAATAACTTAGTTTTTACACTAAGCTAAAACACTAGGACACTAATTGGTGAAACACGACTTGTGACTGGGCACCTAGCCAAAATGATGACTTTGGCATAGGAGACCAATGGGGTGACACACTACTTTAACTAACTTTCTAGGGTCTTTACACTAGTGAGGGGTGGGGTTCAACACGGCTAAAACTCAAAATGACACAAAAAGCTACAAGTCGTAATTAATCAATAAATAAATCAAATGATCGTTGTGTTCCAACAATTTTAGAGATAGACAAAAAGCCTAGTTTT